>JAIPUX010001880.1:46774909-46787663 GCA_020142125.1 Phrynosoma platyrhinos | reverse complement strand
CCCCCCCAAAAAAAAAAAACACCAACACCCTGCTTTCCCAAGCTGCATTCCTTACCTAAAGTCTGGGAGGATCTACACTGGCCAGAATATTCCAGCTGTGAATACTTCCAGAGTATTCTGGCTTTGAAGCTGCCTTGAATTCTCCCTTTACGTGAGTACTCCAGAGCAATGCTGGGCATCTGACAGCACACATGCCCCACTGTGCTGCCCTCCACTGCTAGTGCAAGTTGCTTCCTCTGCATTGGTCAAATGGCTAGGTGACACATCATAACCTCAGAGAGAGCAACCCATGCCAGTGGCAACAGTGTGTGGCTATTGTAAACAGCTGCCCCGCGTAGGTCTGGAATGCTCCAGATTTCCCGGGAAGATCTGGAGCAAATTAGTTTTTTAAAAGCAGATTAAGGGCAGAATGGCCGGGATTTTTGCAGGAATAGCCTTCTCACATGAAGTCAGTACTCAGTTGAATTGGGCCTTTGGCCCTGCATTGTGTGTACAGGGCAATGCAAGGGCAATGGGGAACCAATGCAAATGGCCTGTGTAGACATGCCCTCTGAAGCAGCACAGTCCCAACAAGATTCCATTACATGATTTCTGTGCATGTGTAGTCTGTTCTAGTAAGTCCAGAGCACCTTGTGTGCCTCTTTTCTTCTTTTTCTTTTTTTCTTTTTACCATACTGAAACCATTTTCATGGTTTCCCTTTCTGGTACATAACCAGGAAATGGTGCCTCAATGCAGTTTTCTGTTCATGTGTCTCTCCTTTCCTCTGAGAACATCACTGGCATCCTACTTTCAGTAGATATGTAGAAAGATGATACAGCACTGCCACAGGAATATGATTTATGAAGAAATAATGTGATTTTTAAAAATAGACCACAGTTTAAATCATTCATACAGTCCATGGCAGTTGTGATATTTTTGGCATTCACTTTGTCATAACTAGTATAATAAAGATTTAGGTTTTACTTTCCTCTCACATTTGTGATCTTATTAAAGTTTGTTCTTTAGAAGACATCTGATTAAAAGAATTTGGCAAAAGGAAGCTGTGAGAGTCACTCTATGAGGGTGGAGTGAGAGTCTTGAAAAATGATAATTCTATTGTACTTTCTATCCTCCATATAATTTTGCAAAAATCTTAATAGTTTTTTTCTATCTTTATACTTTATCCTTCTGTGTAATCCTCCTGGCAGATACAGTGGAAGGATGCATGAGTACTTTTGAAAGTTTTATTGGCCAAATTATCATTAAGAAAAAAGTAAAAGTAATACTTGATTTCAAACATGTTTTTGGTAATGGCTTTTAGAAAGACAGGTATTGTGTGGGCTCCCCAGCTTTCTTTCCTTTGCTCTTCCCTTTTCTTCATCTTTTTTGCAAGAAGAATCAATTCACATGACAATTAGAAGCAAGAAATAGGCTGTCTTTATTTCCATAAGGGGAGAATACAGCCAAATCCAACATATTGCAGTAGAGTAGCCTTCCAAACCCAAAGAACTATATATTTCTAGGCTATCATATATTTTGGCATATCATGGTCAACATGGTCTTGAAGAGTCTGATGAGTGCTTGGTTAAGACACAGTCTGGGAATATAACTGTATTAGTCTGTAAACTCAGTATATGAAGAGATCTTGTAGCACCTTTAAGAGTAACTGAAAGAAAGGAATTGGCAGCATGACTGTCAGTTATATTGGTGCAGAGATGACATTACACTTCATTTGCTATATCAAAGTATATGCCAAACAAAATTCCTGGAGATAGAATATTCAACAGTAAGTGTTCCTTACTTCTCTCCAAAGTCCTTGACAGCAGTTCTGCATCATTTTCAGTAAAACTCATCTGTGAAAGACCACAACATGAATGAGTAGACAACTTTTAAATGACTAAAATCTAAGAAATTTGTATAAATTCTCCTGACATTCTTTTTCTTGCTCAAAGTGGGAAATTTGGATTGGGACCATTTTAAAATTATTATCATTGTTATTATTGTTGTTGTTGTTGTTGTTGTTTTAAAATACTTTATCTACATGGCATACTTGTCAAATTTGCAGGTGATACCAAAGTTGGGAGGGGGGTAGCTAAACCGCCAGAGGACAGTATCAGAATTCAAAAAAAAAAAAAACCTTGACAGGTTGGAAAGTTGGCCCAAAACTAACAAAATGAATTTGAAAAGAGATAAATGTATATGCAAAAAGGATCTAGGGTTCTTAGTAGACCATAAACTAAACAAGAGTCAATAGCTATCTTTAAATATCTGAACAGTTGTCTTGTGAGAGGTGAAGCCAATTTGTTTCCTTCTGCTCCAGAGACAAGAACATAAACCAACAGGTTTACATTTAAATTACAAGAAAAGAGATCCCACCTAAACATTAGGAAGAGCCTTTTTTTTTCTTGTAAAACATGTTCAACAGTGCAATATAATATCGGACGGTGGTGGACTCTCCTTTGGAGGCCTTTAAACAGGGGTTGGATAGAAGTGCTTTAAGTTATGTATACTTGCATGGCAGGGGACTGGACTCGATGGACATTTTGGTCCCTACCAACTCTAAGATTTTATCATTTTATGATTTTATACCAAATTACCACATTTAAATGCTCCCCAAAGTTGTCCTTAGCCATGCAAATTGAAGAAGACATTTATCTACTCTGTAGCTGCCTTTTTCCTTTCTGTGGCTAAAGGCAGCTTCAGTGTCTACCTAATATAAACCAGGCAAAGGGTGTGGGGACATACCTTCCCACAGCACCTTGAGACCAAATGAACTGCATCGCCCAGTCAGGATTTTGAAGCATAAACCAATTGTACTTCACCATAAAGAGAAACAATCTAAGGTGCATTTTGCTAACAGAGAAATAGGGAAGAGAGCTATTTGATTGCTGGAGCAAGAAGCTTGCCATTGATTTGGAAAATGAATCTGAGTCTATTTCAGTATGACATCCACAGAAGCTTGTATCTCTATCCACCAAACTCGTTTTTTGGAGTTCTATAAAATTGGAACCTTTCTTTCCTTTCTTTAGGCAATAATTTAAATGCTAAAGACTTGGCTCTTGGTCTTTTGCTGCTGAAAGCTGACTTCTAGTTGAATTGTCTGGTTGAGTTGTCTGGCTATCAGCAGGGCAGTATCCAGAAGTGCAGGTAGCAGATTAAGTTAATAGATGAACACACAACTCTGTCCTCCAATAGAGGTAAATTAAAGAGGAGTGGGTTCAGGAGGAACAGCCATTAAGGCTGTTAATGTTTTCTCCCAACACACATATCTCAGTATCTGCTGCCTCAAGTGATTGCCTCATTCTATCTAATGGCAGGAATGGTCCTAATGTTAATCATCAATTGTAGTATACAGTGCAAGAAATTTAAGCTATCTAGGTTCTTCAAGGAAACATTTAAAATTAGGATGAAAAAAATAAATATGCTGAGAACAAACTTTATCACCTGCGTGACTCTTTCTGTTAACATTGAGAATAAGCATGAAGTCGTATTTAAAATAAAGCCATCCATTTTCCCCTGCATCCTTTTGCCCTTCACATATTTTCTCAGAACTGTTTGTTTGAAAAGTAGACCCGTTACCATTGGTTTTTCTTGTGAAGTTTATCTTGTGAGGTCAATAGGGATTTAAACCAACAAAAGGAAGGGAACAAAAATGTTCTTAGTACATGTGCCTTGGCTTATAATAATAAATAACATGCATGATATATTTTGAACAAACAAAAATGTTCTGTCCTGATTAACAGGGGGGAAACTATTAAGTTCCCTGTCAAGTAACAGCAAAACATAAATTATTTGCAAGTAATTTAAAATATCAGAAGTAATTTAAAATATGAGGAGAGTGGACTCTGTATGTTGAATAGTCTCTGACTTTTAACGGAAGTATAATGCAGCCAATTCCAAGGTGGCAAAATTTCTGTGACTTTGGGCCTTTGCAGACTGCCAGAAATAGTGCAAATTGAGTCCACTTTAAGGGTTAGGGTTAGGGTTAGGGAATCATGGGAATTGTTTTTTTTTTCTTTTTCTGAGACATTGAGCCTTCTCTGTCAGAGAGCTCTGGTGCCACAATAAAATACAGTTCCCATGATTCCCTAACCCTAACCCTAACCCTTAAAGTGGACTCAATTTGCACTATTTCTGGCAGTCTGCAAAGGCCCTTAGTCCACTTTATTTTCACATTGGAAAGGCTTGAATTAGTCCCATCCCCCCAGCTTTAAAATTCATATCAGTGGAAGCATTTCTTGACCAGAGTACTCTGTTGTATTAACTTGCATTGTTTTATTTAGACACATGGTTATATATATGAAATGGGAAGATAAAATCATTTCAGATTGGCTTTGTCAGGAAGGAACAGCTATTGCATAAAAGTAGGAAGTCTGTGAAGAAACAGAGATACTTTTATTTTATTTTTAAATGGCACAGTTGCTTTTAAAAATTTAGACAGCTGAATTTACTTAGTCATTTACTTAGTGATTTATGATTTACTTAGTGGGGCATTTTTATCACATACAGTGAAGGAGTCACTACAACATGAAGAATTGCATAGGAAAATTTTATTTGGAATTTATTTAACTTTCTTTAAAGTAAAATAGTAAAACACCATCACAAATATAAATCACTGTTCATTCAGGAAATATACCTATAATACAGGTATAAAATGATTAAAGCATATATATAAGCAAAATACTAATGAATCCTTATACAATCTAATGTTATCAGTTATTTCAGTGAGCAAAGTATTCAGCTCTTTCAGAATCCAAGTATTTCATTGCAATGACCAAATTAAAACAAACATGCTATGAACACTTTTATTAATCTGTTTTATCTATTGTCAGTGCACATACAGTGCACGTACTTGAAATGCAAATAGTCCCAGGTTCAAACCGTAGGATCCAGTTTATCTTATGTAAAGACAGTAGGACTTTTCATAGTACACAAATAAAACAGAATGATTCCAATTTAACTGGCATGGCTCCAGGATTCAATCTATGGTGACCACATGAATAGAAATTTCCAAGATCCCAAGATCTTGATTGAATCATCTACCTGGAGTGTCCCTTTCTCTTTTCCTACCACCTACCACTTTACCAAGGGTTATCATCTTTCCCAATGAGTCACATCTAATGATATGTCCAATGTACTATAGCAGGGGTCCTCAAACTTTTGGAGCCGGGGGCCAGTTCGCCGTCCCTCAGACCATTGGAGGGCCGGAGCAAAAAACAGCAACAACATGACCTTGAGCAAGTCACACCCTCTCAGCCTCAGAGGATAACCATGGCAACTCTCCTCTGAAGAAACTTGCCAAGAAAACCCCCATGATAGGGGTCACCATAAGTTAGTAATGACTCCAAGGCATTGGATTATCCCGCGCAGGTCATACTCTCTCAGCCTCAGATGGTAATGGAAACCCTCCTCTGGAGAAACTTGCCAAGCAAACCCGAATGATGGGGTGAGAGAAATGTAAAACACAGGGAGCAAGGGATCATGGGGGGGGAAACAATGTAATAAAGGACGGTATCTGGCTTCCCTCTTTGTCCCTCTGCCCGCCCAAAAGTGCACATACTTTTCTCAGAGGTGCAGCCATGCTCTTCAGCAACCTTCAGTTAACATCCAACAGCGAGGGAACCGGAAAAATGTCCCCCAGCGTCTCACAGTTCGTCACCAAATGCTTCCCCCTTGCTACCTGTCTTCATGCACAAAGAGTTACGCGCCATGCGCCTTCTTGAGGTCTCAACCAATTGGAGCAGCCTCTGGGAGAAGGTCATTGTTGATAGGCGGGCAGCTCTTTTTTCACTGACAGTCAGCCAAAAAAAAAAAAAACACCCGGTGGGCCGGATAAATGATCTCGGTGGGCCAAGGCCGGCCCACGGGCCGTAGTTTCAGAACCCCTCTGTTTGATCATTTTTGCTTCTAGAGAAAGTTCAGGCTTGATTTTCTGTAAACCCCATTCTTTGTTGCTGTTTTAGCAATCCATTTTATCTGTAGACCTCTTCTCCAGCACCACTTTTCAAATGAGTTGATTTTCTTCTATTACATCCTGTTAAAGTGAGTGAACATGTGCCAGCAGAGCAAGCAGTGTTATTTGGTGGACGAGAATCTTCATCTTGCCTCAAAACCATGTTTTTTTAATTGGCTTTCTGAATTCTTTACCACATAAGCTGTCTCCCTGCTGTTTAATGGCAAGTAAATGCATTCTAATGCCTTGCTATTCCTATGTTATCAAAGCCACTTTCGCACAATAACTACAGTCTTCCCCTCCCTCCCTCCCTCCCTTTCTTTCTTTTTTAGGGATCTGAAGCCAGAAAATATCCTGTTAGATGATTATGGTAAGTATGAGTGCTTTAGGCAAGGCCTCATCTTCCACAGTAAAGTGGCTTACATTTAGTTCTGCTACATAGTATTGTACAAGGTGAAATCATTATCTGCAGCGGGTGAGAGACGGAGCAGTAACTAATGCTTGTTTTGGGATACAGAAAATGATAGAACTTTAGCCAATGTGAATGAGACAGAAAAGCAAGGAAAGCGTTGTTATAAAAAGCAGTGTGTGTTAGGTTAATAATAACATAGCTGACAATGACAAATTGTCTTTTCACTCCATTACTCTTGAGAATCTTCCAAAATAAATACGGTACCCAGATTTGGATGGTTCTCATTTCTTTCCAAATTTATTCCATCCTCTTCTTTAGAGTAATTTCTATGACAAAGCATCATCTTATATTTTTATATTCACTGGCTAAATATGATTCCACCTCAACATTAGGAAGAACGTCTTGACAGTAAGAGCTGTTCAACAGTGGAACACACTCCCTCGGACTGGGGTAGAGTCTCCTTCTTTGGAGATTTTTAAACAAAGGCTGGATGGCCATCTGTTGGGGGTGCTTTGTTTGCATGGCAGGGGGTTGGACTGGATGGTTCTTGTAGTCTCTTCCAACTTTATGATTGTAATGTCAAATAACATGGGGTGAAGCACACAGTCAAAATGAAGTGGCTTCCAAATGCTTTGGAGGAGTGGCATTTAGACAACATACATCTCCAAAGCAGCCAGAAGCTATGCTGAAGCTGCACTCCAGTCCTTAAGACCAGAACATAAATAAGTTGAGATAAAATTACTCCTGATGGCACCTCTCAAGCCCTGCATTCACAGCTCACCTTGGGTGTGGGCCATGTGGTCAATGGGATTCTGACCTGTTTGTGACCGGAACAGATTCTGGCTGCTCTTTTGTGCCTATCTGCTCTGGCCCATGTTCTCTTCTTCAGGAAAAATTGGGCTAGTCTTAGATTGTGCCTGATTGGTGTTTTTTTTAAAATTGGAAATTTTAAAATTTCCAAATAGAGACATATAGGATAATTTGCTGTGCTCTCAGTCACAAAGTTGATACAGATCAGCTTGGCCAAACCAATCAGCACAGCTGGCTTTCTGGGTTGACTTTTGAGAGAGAAAGGGATACACACACACCCCTATTTTTTACTTGAGAGAGTTCCCAGATTCCTCGTTGTGTATTGCAGCTTCCTTCAGGGAGAATAGGAAAGCACCACTTGTATCAATCTACTGGTCTTTTGGACAAAAACAGCCTCTCATTTTTCAGAGTGGATCTGGATCTTAACAATAGAACATGTATTTGCATGCTGAAGGTTCCATGTATCCCCCCATAAAGTCAATTCAGTAATAGCTGAGGTTAAAAGTTCCTGTTTAAGAACATGGAGAACAGCTGCTATTCATATCTCATCAAGAAAGTCAAGTAGTCTGGTATAAGGTGGTGTGAAGCCAAAATATTTGATCAAACAGTTTCTTTACATTTGAATAAAGGGTGCAAAAATCCAAGCCCCTGAAAACTGTGAATTAATCTGAAGGAGGTGGGGAAGTTTTTCTCCTACCTTAAACAAGAATAGGTCAAGAGTTTGTCTTTTCTTTCATGTGGCTTAGCTGCTGCATCACAGAATGCCATGTCATGATTTAGCATAACTTCCAAGAGCATTCTGATCCAGAAATATGGTGTAAGGCTTTTCTGTTCTTGTTTTTAAAATGACAGGGGAAAAAACTCTGGCCATGTCATCTTTTAGATAAGATGAATATTTGTGAGATACATGCCAACCTCTCAAATTTGAATTTAAAAAAAAAATCTGTCTCCCCTTTTATGGAGAATTAATTGTCCTGCAGAATGGTCATAGAATTATAGAGTTGGAAGAGACCACAAGGGCCATCCAGTCCAACCCCCTGCCATGCAGGAACTCCCAATCAAAGCATCCCAGACAGATGGCCATCCAACCTCTGCTTAAAGACCTCCAAGGAAGGAGACTCCACTACTCTCCGAGGGAGAGTGTTCCACTGTCGAAAAGCCCTTACTGTCAGGAAGTTCCTCCTAATGTTGAGGTGGAATCTCTTTTCCTGGAGCTTGCACCCATTGGAGCTTGTTCCCTCCTCAATATGACATCCCTTCAAATCCTCCAAAAAGCTAGAATTATTTTTGTCCTGCAGTGATCCAATTTTAATAATGATCATTTAATAGGGAAAAAATACTGTTTTCTACAGATTTTGTGTCTGTGCTAGAACTTTTCCTTTTTTTCTACCCCCTTTAGGCCATATCAGAATCTCTGATTTGGGTCTAGCTGTTAAAATCCCCGAGGGTGAATCAATCCGTGGACGGGTAGGAACAGTTGGTTATATGGGTACGTGATTTGGTGTCTTATGTTTTCTTGTTAGTGGGTTTGAATGTTACTGTTTCAAAATCTGTAGGGCAGAGCAATCAAAATATAATAATGCCTAACAAAGCAAGCATAAAGCAGCACTGGTAAAGCATTCACTGGGTCATCTTCTGATAAGTGGAAACACTAGTTAAAATTGCCATGTCCCTGCCACCAAAACAGTGCAGATTATCATGTTTATTTAGTGAAATCTGTTCTACTTCCAAGATCCTGATTTCCAAATATTTGAGAATTACATGTGTGGTGGCATGGAACAAGCATTTGTGAGGGATGTCATTAGTAGACAGCATGTTCATGAGTGGGATTTAATGGATAGCACAAAGATGGTAGTTCAGTTTATACTGCAGCTGTGACTATATGAGAATATATTCAGCATAGGAAACAATTTTCCATACTTGATAGGAGCAATTACTTTTACATGTCATAAAATTGAACAATTTCAGAAAAAAGGTGTTAAAAGAAATAGATCATCTGGTTCATATGCTTGCAAGAATATAGGCTACTTATTTGTCAGTGTTAGGACCTGTGGTCAAACACGTACTTCAAAGGACTTCCAGTAACGCGAGTGAAAATGACATTACTTGAGAACAGGGATAGTCAATGGACTGCATTTGATTCTTCAAGGGTAATTTTATGGCCTCAAACTCCCACCCCTACCCCACCCAAAAAAAACACATGCTATTGAACTTTTGCAGCAAGTGGGCAAACACATTAAAACTGAAAGGCAATACTTGTTTTTGTAGTTTGCCATCATACCACACAACATCCTTTGCAATTAGCATTTGCCACCAAACTTGAGCCGTGTGGTTTCCTGTTGAATGGCACTGATGCAGCAATGGGTTGGGGATGGGAAGGGCAGATTCTCCCTAACATACCAAAGTTGTCTGCCGTTTCAGAATAATGGTGTGGAAATTTCCAAATTTTTCTCTTTCATTGTAAATCACTGTGGGAGAGCAGCTAATTTCCTGCTGTGATGCTAAAGGAGACTGATGTGAAATGGTTAATAAATCTACTGTAATGGACAATGTTGATGTGAGAAAGCTTGTGCAGGGACCAGATACTTTGATTTTAAATGACATAGTTTGAACTGGAATACTTTACTTTAAATAATTTACTGCTATATCATTGCTTCCAGTTGACTTTTTAAATTTATGAAGAATTTGAGAGATTTGATCCTAATAGACTAAATCATAAAAAAGTTTGTGAAAGAGGTCTGATCCAAAGAAATATCTGTCCTTCTGTCTCTCTGTGTATATTATCATCTCAGCAGAATTTTGTATATATAGTCGGCCCTACGTTTTCATGGAGGATCTGTTCCAGACCTCCTCCCCCCCCCCGCGCAAAAATGGAGACTGACCAATATTTAAGCCCCATAGGCTTGAATCACTCCACCTCATGTGGTTCTATGTTTCTATACTTTAGTTCACCACATGGTGGGGCAATTTCTTCCCTGTGTATGCAAACATCTGGAAATAAAAATATGAAGTAAGATGCTGAAAATTATTTCCAACTGCCTGGTGAGTCACTCCACATAAACGCCTTACCTCCTGATTACAACTGCATGTGGAATGACTTAAAGTGCTGTCCCAGTGGTAGCTGTAACATAAATTGGTTCTTAGACAAGACCCAGATGGAATTGTTTATTTAATTATTTGAACTTAAGCCAGACCTTGAAAAAGTAGGGGGGGAAATGGACTACAACTTCCAGAATCTCTCAGCAACCATATGCCAGTGGCCATAATGGCTGGGGGATCCTGGGAGTTGTAGTAAAAAAGTAACTTTTTCAAGCTCTGAACATGACTAGAAAATGTTTATTAGCTGTCAGTGTGACAATGTCAAGATATGAATGGCTGGCTTTTATGGATTTTGTCTTTCTGTCTTCTCCAGCTCCCGAAGTTCTGAATAACCAACGATACACACTTAGCCCTGACTACTGGGGTTTAGGTTGCCTGATCTATGAAATGATTGCAGGACAATCACCTTTTCGTGGAAGGAAAGAGAAGGTGAAGCGAGAAGAGGTAGACAGGAGAGTCCTGGAGACTGAAGAGGTGTATTCCCATAAATTCACTGAAGAGGCAAAGTCTATCTGTAAAATGGTAAGGGGAGACTCCTTTTTGAGTTGTGGGCTCACAAATAGCTGATTTTTATTGTGATTTTATTGTGCAGGTATGGTTTAGCAGAGGATGTTAATCCAAAATTAGACTCATATCTTTAGATCGTACTCCATTGGCAGGTTTTAATGTTGAATTGATGATGTCATGTAAAGTGCCATGTAAATTTCATGGCACTATATAAATAAACAACAACAACAATATTTCAGGTATGCACTGAAGTGGTACTTTAGTCTCACAATACAATAGAAGAGTGTAGCCCAATGATGGCTTTCAGAAACTCATGAGTATTGTTTCTAGGCATTTGAGAGGCAAGGGGCACTTCAGAGTTTAATCACTCTCTGTGGCAGTTCCAGAATTTGTGGGGTCCTTGGTTAAGTCATTCCCTGTGAGATTCCTCCTTCAACTGGAAAAAGTAGTGGGAAAGAGATTGCTGTCACTTGCCTCTCACTTTCTTAGGTACACTTTGCAAAATGAGTATAGTAGCACTTAAGTACCCTTTCCAGGTTTTGAGCCCAGCTAACACCCAGCCTTGCTATCCTTTTGCAGCCAGCTCTCTGTCACACTCGCATATGCCTTAATTTGAATTCTGGTAACAAAAATTGCCCTCCTCACAATCAGATTTGATTTCTCACTTTTCAGTAAAATGTGTGTACATGCAGCTGTGTATGTTGAAATGTTATATTTCCCATTACAGTTCTTTAAATACCTTCATCTGACGTTTTAGAAATTGTAGGAGCATAGGATAGGACATTACACTCAAACCATTGATCCATGGAGGTTGGTAGTGTCTATACCATTTTACCAACAGAATGCAAAATAAGAATAATCACTGTTCCTGCAATATTTTACACGAAACAGATTTGCAGGAAACACCTCTAACACATACCCCATAGCTGAGGACACTGCCAAAAACTTCGGAGTCACAACTGAAAATGGCTTCGAATGCAATTTCTAGGTAATTTCTGTCCAAAATGGACATTGTGGTAAAGGAAAAATTCACTCCACCAAAGTTGACCACTTCTGGGCTACATGAGAAGCAATGGGTCTTCAGACATTCAGACAAGTATTTCCTCCTCCCATTTCCTGGAGAGGCTGATAATGAACCTCAAAACTTTTAACTGAAAAGCAGTTCCTCTACTACTAAGCTATGGGCTTGCCTGCTAAAATTAGAATAAGACCCCCATCCACCCACCTTTAGTAGAGCTTATGTGGAAGCAGAAAACTGTCCCTTTTATACCTAAACTAGAATTATACTTCTAAACCAGAGATGGCCAACTTCTAGACATAAGGGAGCTACATTATCTCTCCAAGTACCTCAGAGAGTGTATCACTGAAATTAATTAACTGGCAAAAAAAATATTTTCCCTTTGAAACAAGGGGGCTGCTCCCTGTATGCTTTGCTTATAAGTAGATTAGCACTTCTGGAAGCATAAAACTCCTTTTAAATATGGCGTGTAGGAAGAGCACACTTTGTTTTATAGGTAAATGATACTTTCTGTCACAGGAGTGGGTGCAAATTCAGCAGCATCAACCCAAGGGGATCTTTATGGTAGGGGAACATGTTGTCAAGCCTAACCTACACCAATAGTCCAGTTGGTCAGTGAGGTCAAATAAACAGAGTGTTGAAACTCACTCCAAATTATTTTGATTATGAAAATGTCTAATTCTTGGTGTCATTTTATAGCTTCAGGACACAGTAGCTTAAATCCTATTGTTAGCTGTGAGTAGAATAGAACACTGAGTCAACTAGATTGACTCACCTTTCAAGAACTAATTCTTGTTGAGACTAACCAACAAGATTCCAGCCAATGAGTTCTCCAGATAGCTTTACCCTTCAGAAACTAGTAATTTGTCTTCTTGTTCTACAGATTTTTTAAAAAAGTTTCCATCACTTCTCAGTACTCAGCTCTCTTATGCACTGACACTCTTAATAGCAATAGCAATAGCAAGTACATTTCTT
>JAIPUX010001880.1:46748286-46763397 GCA_020142125.1 Phrynosoma platyrhinos | reverse complement strand
ACCCCCGACTTTGGAGAAGATTTTCCTGGGTGAAAAAGTAGTCTTATACGCCAGAAAATACTGTATCTAAGAGGATTAAGAGTAGGCATCTACTAGGCTGCCTATATGTAGGTCTGCTGGGAGCCACATTGGCCCCAACACTACCCTGAAGAGCTGCACCCTCATTTCCACCCTTCTCCCATTCCCAGAATTGTGGAGGTGAAAAACCTTTTACTTCCATTGGCCAGTACTGCCCCAAACCTTGAAGGTACTAATGGCTATTTTGCCACATTTTTAGCCACTTCCCCTCCCTCCCCTTACCTTTTTTGGTCCTATGAAGATCTTTTTTCAAATCAGAAAGTGATCTGACTTTTTGCTGCGCTCACCTCCTCTTGAAAAAAAGGAGTGTATAAAATATTGGGCATCTCAATGCAGTAGCCAAGGGTATCTCATGACTGTAACTGTTTGCTTGGAATAAAAACACAGATAAATAATTTCAAAGGGAATAATTATATTTAAGTTATTTCAAGACACTGTGTTGGTTTTGCTGCTACAGACAACTTTATTGTGATGTAAACTATAGTGGGCTGCAACTCATTTCATACAAACTTTTAAATAAACAAGATGAATCCAGGGATTCAACTACAGTTGCAACATGCCACTAAACATCCTCTCAAGATAGCTCTGTTTAAAATATAATTTTTGAATGTTCACATGTGTAATCCTAGATTAACAAATTGATCAGTTGCTCATACTGATTCATATAGAAATGCTTTTAGATACTGATTGTTACCACACCTAGGAGGAATAGCAAGGCATTGTTATTTTTATAATACAGTCTTACTCTTAACCCTTCTTACTTATCACTTCAACTACGTGTTCAGGTTCTCTTACATTCTTTCCTTCTTGTGCTGGGGCAGCCTCGAGCAGTGTACTGCAAAGACGTATTGGATATAGAACAATTTTCAACTGTCAAGGGAGTGAACCTGGACCAAACAGATGATGATTTCTATTCCAAGTTTTCCACAGGCTCTGTCTCTATTCCCTGGCAAAATGAGGTATATATTTATATGTTCTTCTTCTGGCTATTCTAAGGCCCTATGGGCCTTTCAAACTTTAATAAATAGCAAATGAGTATTTTGAGGTTTTGTAATGGTTTTTTCTCCACATTTATGATAAAACATCGAATAACAACTTTTTTCTTAAATGATGTATGTATTGCTTTCCTCTGCACAACAATGTGTAGATTTGAGGTTAGGATTCAGCCCCCACCCTTATGTCATACCTGTTGCTAGTAACTAGTTTATTGTAAAACTTGTTTTTGTTTTTTGTTCTGTCTCTGACTTTGTCAGTGTAATTCAGAGTGTTGCAGAGATCAAGTACAGTTCCTATCCTGCAAGTTTGAGTTTGCCTCTTCACTCACATTTCTACTGCTTTGAGCAGTAGAGGTTGAATATCCTTTCTCCAAAATGCTTGGGACCAGATGTGTTCTGTATTTAGGATTTTTTTTATTGGGGAGGGATTTTGGAATACCTGTATTTGCATATACATAATGAGACATACTGAGGTTGGAGAGAGACTAAGGATCTGTGAAATGGCAGAAATCCAAGCATGGTGACTGGCACAAGATCCAGACCTCCCACCACTTTACAGATTTCACATCTCTCTTAACATCATAAATACAATACAGGTGCATAGCTCAAAAGGTTTTGGATTTTGAAGGATTTGAAATTTCAAAATTCTGAATAAGGGATACTCAAGCTGTACCAGTTCTTCCAACTTTGTTCCAGAAGACACTAAGCAAGCTCACAAGCACATATTCAGTATGTTTTAGTTAAGAACAACAACCCCTATGCACACATGCATCATCATTAATGTTTTTAAAAATGGCATTTGGGATTAGAATGCTAAGTTAATGGAAAGGAAAGGCAGATAATTAGGAACTTATAGAAAAATGTGCCTACTGAAGAAATGATTGAACATGTAAAGAAAGCATTGATCTAATGTATAAAGCTTGTATCATTTGTAGCAGAGACAGAGGATGTGTGTCCCTGAAGGTGCTCAGCCGAAGTTCCCATCATCCCAAACAACATCAACTATGTTGGCTAGGCCGACATTGGAAACTATGCGTAGTCTTCATTTTATCCAGCAGTAAACAGTTTTCTGCCACTCTCAGCTCTGTTGTGGCCTAATCCTTAGTTTGGATAAGGATTACCAAATCAGGAGCATCCCAGGCCCTGAGATTTCAGACTCCATATCTGAGGTCCCTGTTGATGTAATGAAACATGAAACATAAAGCACCAACCACACTTGTGCAGGCAAGATCATTCAAATGAGAAAATATTTCTCTAGGGAAATTAACTTTCCCAGTGTTGTCATTGAACAAAAGAGAGAGAGACACACACTTTTCCCAGCTCTGCTTTTAAAGACACTTTTAACACCTTTGCAAGCACTGCTTTTAAAGACATGGGTGTTCTAGGTTGCATTTGCACTGAAAAATTAATAAGTTTGACACTGTTTTAACTGCCATGGCTCAATGCTATAAAATTCTGGGATTTGTAGTTTTGTCTATCAGAGATTGCTGTGCCACAACAAACTACAAATCCCAGTATTCCATAGTCTGGAGCCATGACAGTTAAAGTGGTATTAAACTGCATTAATTTTGCAGTGTGGCAGTGGCCTTAGTCAAATCAAAGAAAGTTGTTCTGAGACTCTGCTTTGAACAGCATGCAATCAGCATCCTGTAGCAACAGAAGGATGAGGACATAGATATATATGCAATTTTCAAGGCTGGAATCTCTCTCCATCCCCTGACGATGGAGAACAGGAGTTGGGTTCTGAGAATCAGGGCTAGGCCCTGAGATCTGAAACTCCTACTTGGGATGGATTTGTACTGTTGAGGACAACTGGGGCTGGCGCTGGGGCTGGAGGACACACCAAGAAGAGTGCTGTTACCTTATCCTCATCTGTTACCATGAATGAATCTAGCCAAGTACTGTATTGTTAACTTGGCTGCAATCCTATGTGGCTCAACATAATGTAGTAGGTCTGCATATGGACCTACTCTAGACTGAGCCATATACCATCCCACTGACTTCCCGAACAACTTCTGAAGCTCCCCTCTATGGTCATTCCCTGCTTCATGGGGAGCAGGCAGGATCACATAAGTTTCTGGCACCCATACCCAGATGCAAAATTATTACAGTAGCAATGGGACCCCTTGAGGACCCCAGGAGATCTCAGCACTGATGTCAGCATTTCACATGTGGTTATAGGGAGACACTTCTGTGATCCTGCCTGTTCCCCACATAGCAGAGAATGTAGGGGTTTCAGAGGCTGTTTAGTAAGTTAGGGGGAATTGAGTGCTGCAGAGGGAGGAAGAGAATACCAACCCCCACAGTGCCCAAAAAAGGATGTCCATGTGCATACACATGGCATTTACACATCTAAATCCCTAATAGGATGTCAGCCTCTGTGTGGTAACAATGACTCTTAATGTTTTCAGACAGGATTCTTTACTAGGCCTACATAGACATCCCCAATGCTCCCTGGTGGTCTTCCATGCAAAGTACTAATCACACCTGCTGTTTCTTACTTTCCAAAGTCAGACAAAACTGGGTATTTTCAAGGGTGGAATGCTCTAGTCATGTCCTGCCAGTAGGTGTAGTGCTGTTTCTCCAAGTTCCATCTCAGCAGACATTAACAAAAACTTCCTACCAGAACAACTGAAGAAAGGGCACCTGATGGACCACTGTGTGAACAGAATGTGGGCCTAGATAAGCTGTGGGTCTGATACATCATCCAGAATAGTTCATTTTATAACATCATATCCAGTAATTAGATCCTTCTGTTGAACTAGTGTCCCATATTCAGTCTTTATTAAGTCAGCATTTGTTTGGGTAGAGATTGTATTTTCCTATTTTCTTTAGCCATTTCAAAGGATGAGGCTTCTGGAGTAAAATGCATGTGTGTATTTCTGGTTTTTTCCTCTCTCTAGATGATAGAAACAGAATGTTTCAAAGAACTTAATGTGTTTGGACCAAATGGTACTATTTCACCAGACCTTAACAAAAGCTACCCACCAGAACCACCGAAGAGAGGATTATTGCATAGAATATTTAAACGTCAGGTGAGAGCATCTATTTTTACATGAGCAAAAGTTATTCTGAATTGTCTGGAGGTCTGCATGGCTCCCACCCCTGCTCTAGTGATACAAATCATGAATTTCAGATGCTGTGTTTCAGGTTACTAGCTAAACACTTGTCATTTCTATAAGTAATAGAACTTGGAGGCTTATAATAAAAGAACATTTTGGCATGGGACTTGGCTTAGCTATTGTGCCCCTTTACTATCCTACATTTCACAATATACACCAATTAATTTAAGAATAGCAGTATTAAGACTGTAGTGAAAATGGGAGTATATTTTTTAATCCAAGTTCATTCAGGTGAAAAGCAAAGTCTAGAGATAACAGCTTGGAGATTAGAGAATGATTGCCATCACCAAGGGTGAAATGAAGCTTGATCAAGGCATATCTGATATGGGGAACCTACATAGTTTAACTATGATGCAAGTAAGCATGAAAAAGTCAGAAATAGAAAGGGCAGTATAGAGTTTGAACAAAGCTTGGAAGAAGGGGAGAGAAGTCAGGAACATCCAAGGTGGGAAGTGTTAGAGCAGGATTTCTTGCACTGCAGGTGAAAGAATTGTGATTCTTGCTTCCCTATTTATTTAAATTTACAAATTATCTTTTTTCAGATCAAGGGGATGGGATCCATCAGAGAGCACACTTTAGTAAAATTTACTGATAGTTCTCTACTTTTTCCTAGCTGGATCCTGAGTCCCACTAGCCAGCTGCACTAGTTAGGTTTTATGCTACTTCCAAAGGATGCTCAAGCTTGGATTGGAGCAAGCCAAGAATACATCTCCTCACACTCTCACTGTCTGAATCTGATCATATCTTCTGTCAATAAAACAGCTGGACATGAGTAGAGCTCCAGTTCAGACCTTGCTATATGAGGCCAAAAGACAGGAGAATGAAGTAGGGAAAGGGAACACTGGAAGGTGGAGCTAGAAAGCAAAGCCTTGTCCCTGTAGCCCTAACACGTTATTCTGAATGGCTGCATGGGACAAGAGTAGATCAGGGATTGTATAAAAAAAAGCTTTGAGAGACAGCCAGTCTTGAAGAGATGAAAAGTTTATCCTTTTCTCCTAAAAGTGTGCTTCAAGCAAAACTTGGAGAAGTTACTTTTTTGCCATTCCTGCTAGGGAGATTGTGGGAGTTGTAATCCAAATAAGCACCGTTTCCAAGCTCTGGATTCAAGATACACAGTTCTTGTAGCTCATGTGATGGAAATAACATCTCTAGATGTAGAATGATCTGGAAATCTAATTCTTCCCCCATCTTTTTCTTTTTTTCTTTCCTTTAGCATCAGAACAATTCCAAGAGTTCTTCAAATTCAAAGGCCAATTTAAATCATCATATAAATACCAACCATGTAAGTTCAAACTCTACTGGAAGCAGCTAGTTCTGCCTTGGCTTTTGTGAACCTGCACTTGGCATCCCTCCACTATAATGTATGGAGCTTCAAGGATGAGAGAACACCTGCCATTGAGCTAGAAGATCAATGATCTCCTTCCTAGGAAGATTTTTCCCCTTCTCCATTCTTTCCAGAGGAGCTTCCCAATTTACAAAGAAATTTCCTCTCAGGTCTGTTTTTGGAGGTGGCACTTGAGGTCTTGTGACTCAACGTTGTCTCTGTAGGACATTGCAATAGAAATCAGAGTCTGACAACTTGCACGTATTTAAAATAGCATCATAGCTAGAACTGAATTTTGTCTTTATTATTTTTAAAGAAAAGGTTTTGTAAATTTCTCTATCGTCTCAGTTTACATTTTGTACATTTGTATTTAAATGAAAGTCGGACTTGGGGATGTATTTTTTCTGAGCAGCAGCTTGTAAAGCCATCTGTTTTAAGACTTTTGTTTTTTTAAAAAAACAAAGAAAAACACAAAGTGATCAAAACTTCCAGAGCCTCAAAATGAGATGTTTATTTTTATTTTTATTTTGCAGATGTAGAAAATTATTCACAGATTCCTCTTTTCATATCAATTTTGTCGATACAATTTTAATGGCATCCTTTATTCTTTTTTCATCCATTGTGTTTACAGCAACACTGCAGATAAGTGTCTTCCCTCTTGTTTCTTAAAGCCTTGCATTTAATGCATACTTAAACATACAGTCAAGATTCACCATCTCTAAGGAAGCTAATACACTATATCTGAGGTACATGGGACCAGCATTGTTGCTATTTGCACGTTTTGTAGTTAGGTTACCCTTTTATGGCTGTTGTTGAAAAGTCAACCCTGTTTAAAATCCCTTCTCTTTCTCCCTCCCTGAGATGGTTTTTCAGACTTTCTGTTGTTATTGCTAGAAAGTGAACAAATACACATGATCGCAGACACGGGTAGACACCTACTCTCCATGTGAGAAATTCAACCCTTGCTGCTCCTCTCAAGAAGATTCCAAGAGGTTGTCTCGATGGCTTTGCCTCTTCAATATTGTTTTCACCATTAAGTGGGTTTATACAGGCCACTGGGGAGGGAGAGGTGTTTGATATGTCTTGGATGTGCACTCATGTGCATTTGACTCCTGAGTTCCCATTGCACTGATTTACAACTCATGCTGGTTCCCACCCTTGTACACTGCATCCCATGGCACGAGCAGTATTGACATGCCAAGAGCCGATCCTCAACATTCCTGACCTTATAGGTGCAACTTCTTGTGTTCTGTTTCTTTTCTGGCTTACGACATAATGAATTGGCAGAAATGAAGAGGAGTGAAAACCATGTGGCTCAGTTCTTAATGGCTGCCTCTTCACATAACAGTAATTCTTTTCTATCTCATCTCCATTTCCCCAAGAACATCGGAGACAGAACGTTGCTATATTTTGTACCCTTGCCAAATAGTGGGGCAGGGGGACATGTTATAGTATTATGGATTTTTAAGACCCTTGGTCACTTTATTCAGGTCTTTTGGGTTTATGATGTGTAAATGAATCATGTAGATTCTTTTTTACCCTGATTGGATGAGTTAAGCTTTTTACATTAGGGTATAATGAAGAATGAATAATACAGTTTCTTGTGTACAAATGTTCATATATAATCCTTTTTAAAGTTTTTTTTCCAGCAGGGCATTAGAGAGAAATGTCCATTTTTACTGTGATCTTATGGATGAAAGTTCATGTATGAACTTCAGAGACCTTTCAACTACACAAGCAGTGGGAAATTAAATATGAAAATAAACATGAATTTTGGTTACCAATTTCTACCAGATCTATTCTGAGGAGCTATAATCATTTCCCCCAACATTGACTTATATCCAGTTACTAGTCAGAGTTAGAAAAGATCTCACTGAACTATTTGTTGAAGACTTACTTATATCCCACTGATTCAGGGAGTATACTCTAGCAAGCCTAAAATTTGGATTTAGGATATTATTTTTTCTTCTTTTTTTAATTGTTTTAGCCATAGCAGCACAGTTAGGTATACCTTTCTAACCAGCAGGAGGGGACAGCATTTCAAATATTCCATAAAACAATCACAATTTTGGGTGACCTGCAACAGATATGAATCCACTTTTCTTAGGGCTCCTTCTCCTGTTACATTTGAAAGAGGAGTTGAGGATGTGTTTAAATAAAAATTTGTAAAATGTAGTAATTTGGGGTCATAATATAGTAACCTTTCTAACTGGTAGCATATGAAGATCTAACAATTATTTCCAGGGACTAGTATACACATAAATGTGCTATACGAATTGATGCACATTTTCACATATTTGCATTGATAGTTAATTGTCTTCACTTTCTGGTGCAAATTTGCATCAATTCACTTTTCTTTATCCTCCCTCTGCTGAAAATGCACAGCCATATGAATGCATGCAAATCACATGGACAGCCACACATACAATAATGCAGATTTCAGCAGATACTCCAGTAAAAACCGAAAGGCTTTCCCATAGATTTTAAAGAGTTTTTTCGGGGGGGGGGGGGGGGGGGGAGAAAGGGCCCAAACTGCAAATCGTGTGTGGCCAGATCTTATTCTATTTGACTGAAATGAGGAGTATTTTAAGCATGTAGACTAGCCCCAGGTTTTTGCCCTTCTTCATTGTTTTACATTATGATATATTTAGATTAAATGGGAGATGTGGGGAAGATATGAGAAATGAAATCTGTGTTAAATTCTTCCCCTTACATATAATAACACCTCCCATTTCTCATCTCCATCTATTTCAGGGGAAGGCAAATTGACATCCTCCAGATGTGCTGGATCACAACCTCCAACAGCCCTAGCCAGATTGGCCGGATGATGGGAGTTGTCAGCCAAAACATTTGGAGGGCACCAGCTGGCTACCCTTGAAATAGTGTATTTCCTTGCAATAGAAATCAATGTTGTAGTGCAGGAGCAAAGAAACATACCATCTGATGATGTCAGAACATGAAATTACACAGAAAAGAGTGAAGGCGCAACACTGATAAGCCACTTACATTGGCAGCAATGTGTTTTCTATGTTGGCTGATGTAATTCCACTCCAGAGAAAAAAATAGAGCTAAGATGCATTTGATTCTTTGTCCGTAACTTCACTTGCAGTCAGAAACACATTGTAGCCCATATATGCTGGTATTACTTAAAAGTCATCCATGCTTCTTTTTGTCTTTTGCACATTTTATATAAGTGTGGTAGTTAAGCAGCTTTTAGAGACTGAGCTAATTGGTTTATTTTTATGTTCCTACTGAAAATTTTATATTTCTAAACCAGCTTGGTTACTGACTTTGCCCCCTGAACAATTCCACGAATAAAATGATAATATGTCAAAACCTCACTTTTTACAAAGATCCATTAAAGCATGTTTATCATATTTGCAAAAGATCTAAGAAAAACTTGTAAAAACAAAATGTTATTGCTTGGTCACACACACTCCCAATTCCTATTGTAGGACCAGATTATATGCATTGTGTGATTAATTGTCAGTGTAGACACTTATGCATTGCCAAGAAAAGAGGGAAAGCATCAAAAGCAAACAAGAACATACGGTAGATCTTACCCTTGTCGGAGGTCCTGTGACTGGTGACCTGTGTGCCTACTCAGTCTGATGTGCAGGTGCTTTTCTGTTTATGGGAGCTTGTTGACTTTTCTTAAACTAATGTATCTTCAAACTGGACTTGAACTGGACAGCCTTTCACATGCAGGATGCTTTCAGGCAGAGGACTATCTTCTGTAACAGGGCCACCCTACTGGTTGATACAAAGGGGTGCACATTGGTTAAAAATACCAAGTCGAGAAGTAACAGAAGTATAAGTTTGGGTGACACATTTGCCACAACACGTCTTTACAGTGATGTCCAAGAATGTAAGGGTTTCATCCATTGAAGAAGCCACTTTTCCTTCCTCCTGTCATCCCCAAAATATAAAGAACATTTCAACTTCTTATTTTCTCTTGTATCCCCACTAAACACCCTGAAGACACCAGATCCTGTCTGATCTTGGAAGTTAAGCAGAATTAGACCTGGTTAATATTTCATTGGGAGATTACAAGGGAATACCAGGTGTTGTAGGCTGTATTTCAGAGCAAAGAACTGGCAAAACCACCTTGTGAGTATTCCTTGCCTATGAAAAACCTATGAAATTTATGGGGTCACCATGAGTTGACAGGTGAATTGAAGGCAGACACACACACACACACACACACACACACACACACACATGTATCTTCGACTTTCCTTGGCTCTTGCCAGATGGACTTTCTTTCCATTCCTCCTCTTTCGAAATACTATCATGCAACAATAAACAATTTGGGCTGTCTCACAGAGCTTAAAAAGAACAAAGCTAAGTTAAGTAGAAGAAAGGACACTGGGAGACTGTCTCCTTCAAGAAAATCCAGGATGTGTGAATGATCCCTTAACCACTCCATTATTTGTTCCCCATTAATTTCTGTAAATCCCCCTCCCCTAGTAATAACATAGACCTGCTACAGCAATAAACACACTACTTAGCACAAGTGTGTGGGATGTGTTCTGGCACCATTAAAATGATTAAGTCATGAACCATATCACTTTGTGTACCATTAAAACCTTAAACTAAAACCCTCGTATTCTTTTATTCTGAAACTTCTAAAAATGTTTATGTAATTCAGATTTATTATTTGCACCTCTTTCCTAAAAAGACAGCAAGGAGTACAGGTCATCTGTTTGAGTTTTCCCTGTCCTCAGTCAGATCAGTTTCACTGTGATAATTCATCTTAGATCATAATAGTGATAAAGTTGTAGAAGTACTGATTTATAAATTTACACTGTCATTTGAAAGATTGGTATTTTGATGTTTACTTAATGCTGTTACCTGGCTAAGGTACCTGGGCATATTCAGGCAGATAATTTCCTTGCCCTCTGAGCAAGAAATCTATACACACTTGCGCACAATCAGGTACACCCTGATCTTCCATAAAGTCCATCCTGTGGAAGCTTGATAGTCTGTTTGGGATGAAACAAGTGATATTATGTCAGGCCAGAACATATGTGCATAAAAGTCAGTATTGGCTGCTCTGCTTGGCAGTGGCTGTAGGGCCCCTGGAACTGGCTTTATTTTATTTATTTTTTTAGGTAGGGGTCAGCCTTGGCAGACAGGTTGTTCTCAGTTTGGATGGTTTGCAAGTATGTTTTTACAAAACAATGAAAACAAATTATGTTGCATTACAACAATCTTCAACTAAAAGTGGTAACAATCAGTACGATGAAAGCAATAACAAAATACAGTCAGTCCTCCATATCCACATAATTTTTTCATCCACGGATTCAAACATCCATGGCTTGAAAATACTCTAAAAATATATAAATTCCAAAAATCAAACCTTGATTTTGCCATTTTATATAAGGGACACCATTTTACTATGCCATTGTATATAATGGGACTTGAGCATTCACCGATTTTGATATCCATGGGGGTCCTGGAACCAAAACCTAGTGGATACCAAGGGCCTACTATAAAGATAATTTCATACATGCAATGTAGGGTGCACCTACATTGGAGTCCAGATTGCCCAATTTTCCCTGATCATTGGAGGAGGAGTGTATCCCTTTCAGCCAAGTCATGGGGGAGTTTGAGCCTCCAAGAATATCACCTCCAGTTCTGATGTCTGTGAGTTGCTCTCTAGGAATTTAGATAGATATTGTCCCAATCAGATGATGTCTGATTCATTTAACAGGAGAAGCTTGGAACTGAACCTGGGACCTTCTATATGCCCTAGTCCAGAGGTAGGCAACCTTTCCCCTTTAAGGGCCAAGGGACTTCAGCTCCCAGAAGCCTCAGCCATGTTGGCCAATAGCTCCTGGGATTCTGGGAGCTGAATCCCTCGGCCCTTAAAGGGGAAAGGGTGCCTACCCCTGCTTTAGTCTATAACTATGCTATGAGCTGGTCCTTCTGGTTTAACTAGGAATGGGGAAAAGTACTGAATTTATTCCCTTCTCTTTAGAATGAATGGGAATTGTGTAGTCCTTTTGATGTTGCTGGATGGCAAGTCCCAGAAACCATAGCCAGCATAGCCAATGATGCTGGGAGTTGCAATACAATAACATCTGGGTGGAGGCCTTGATTCAGATCCCAGCTTCTGAAGTACCTTTTGGGGTCTGTGTGTTTCTGGACTTGAGTGCCAGATGTTCAGAATCAAACAATCTTTAAAATAATCACAGGCCATCTACCCCTTAGCAAATTTGGCTGCGGTGTTAGTGAAGCAGGAGCAATGTTTTTGCACCCCTAGTGTTTTATTGCTCCTTTGTGCATGCACATATGCACACACTGAGGACCAGTTGGCCTGAGCAAGATGCCTATTGACAAAGTCTACATGCAACTTGACATTGCAAAGTTGGTAAATGAGTCCCAAATTATATCACACAGATTTTAAAACAGGATAACATTCAGCCAGTGGATATTGCAAGAATTTATTTTTATGCCTATGAAGACAAGTGCCATATTTTGGTATAAAAGTCAGAGCTTGGAAATGGTTAATTAGAAATTAATCTGTTACTCCTAAGTCATTAAGAATTTCATCCACAATTTAAAAATTTGTTACTTTTAGTTGTTAAGTGCCAATATTATTTTTAAAAATTTAGTAAGAACAGCTCTCTTTAATTCAATCCATTTCTGGCTATTTGTAGTAATTTTAAATCTTTTTTAATTTGTTGTAATGATTTAATGAATCAATTAATGGACTAATTCCGTAACATGTTCTTAACAGTTTATATGAAAATGAATTCTTAAACAAGTTAACACTGATGTATTATTGTAAACAGTAGTGTTTCCAAGCTCTGCAAAGAATATTTTTTAAAAAACACTCCAAATCTCATGTTAAAGAAAATCATATTAATATATATATATATATATATTGGTAGAAAGCTAATATTGTAAAGATCTTTTAATTTCTATTTGTGCCACAGCTCACCATGTTTATACATTATTGAAATTGTTTTACCTCTGCAAAGAGGCAATGGATGTAAGTTCACAGTTGCATTTCTGAGCAATGAACACTTTCATGAATTTATTATGTACTTGACCATAGTAGACTATCAGTTAAATTATTAGACAAAGAGCCATGTTAGGACTAGACTTATCACTGACCTTCATTTTAAAAAAAGAATCACCTGTGCTGATCACACAGCTGCATCATGGATTCAATAAAAACCATATTCAGGAGTCAGTATTTTAAAGCACTTCTCATACTGTAGACTCTAAAAGAAGCAGACACTTCTGACGTAATAAAGCTGTTCATAATTTAATCAACAAATTATACATTTATAATAAATGGAACCAAATGTTCTCAAGTAGAAAAATTAGTTGCTGTTGGTATTGTAAAATAATGATGGCGATAATAGTAAACTTAAATGATAATAATTCTAGTATCCAAAGGATTTTTTCCATTTTGTTTTAATTTTCAGGGAGGGTTTTGTTTTTTGTTTTTTTACATTGTTGAATGAAAATAGTTTTCATTTTGAGGTTGTTACTGACAATAATGGCTTCTGTGTCTTCTGGCTGCTTGTACATGTCTAATAATATTGCAGTGCTGCTGTATCTAGATCAAACCACTGTTTTGTTTTCCAGTTTGGTTTTGGAAAGTTTTTTTTTTTTAGAAAAATAAATTCCTTTATTTAAGTATATCAAAGTGTTCCTTGTTTTTTAAAATTAATTATGTCCTTGTAACTGAACCAGATTTTTTACTCTATTGAACATACTATAAAGATAAGTAGGCATGAATCCTATTGCTGATATACACTGGTGTAATTTAGGGAGATGCACAAGTATGTCCTTTTTTTGACACTGCCAAAAAAGGTATTCTGTATCTCCTTGTGCAATATCCACTAGCTCCTGCCCAGGACATCTACCAGGCACTGGTGTGTGCTGCTGTCGTCATTTGCTGGCCAGGGATAAGGAGTGACCAGGAACACTTGGCTACAATCCAATAGCCTGGAAAAGAGGTTGCTGGACATCTGGGAGGGTGACATGAGCTGTCTTTTCCTGGTCACCTTGCTTCCTCCCTCCCTCCCTCCTCCCTCCCTCCCCAACCAATAAATGGTTGTGTCCCTTCTAGGTTGGGGGAGACACAACTTTGTGTGTAGGGGGTTACACTCAGTCTGTACAAAGAAGGATCATGACTACAATCTCTCAACTCCAAGTGATTTTGGATGAAACTGATTTTCTAGATCCATTTCAAACCGGCTTCAGACCAGGATATGGGGTGGAGAATGCCATGATTGCTCTGGTAGACGACCTTCGCCAAGACATCGACAGAGGAAGCATGACTCAGTTGGTGCTGTTGGATCTCTCAGCAGCCTTTGATACAATAGATCATAGCATCCTCCTGGAAAGCCTGAGAGGGTTAGGGATTGGAGGCACTGTACTTCAGTGATTCCATTCCTTCCTCTCAGGCAGATTCCAGAGGGTGATGCTTGGGGACAGTTGCTCATCTAAAAAAAAGCTTAATTGTGGCATCCTTCAGGGTGCCATCCTGTCCCCGATGCTCTTTAACATCTATATGAAGCTGCTGGGGGAAATCATCCGGAGACTATGGAGGTGGGTGTTATCAGTATGCTGATGACACCCAAATATATTTCTCCAGTCTCAGTCATCAGCCATGAAGACAGATGGTATCTCTCCCCTCAATCACTGTCTTGTAGCAGTAATGGATTGGATGAGGAAAAACCGACTCAAACTGAATCCAGAGAAGATGGAGGTACTTATAGTAAGGGCCCCTAAGCCAGGTATTGGGTTACAACATCCAGTTCTAGATGGGGTCACACTCTCCTCGAAGGACTGTGTTCTCAGTTTGGGGGTGCTCCTAGATTCATCACTTCACATGATTGATCAAGTGAATGCAGCAGTCAGGAGTGCTTGTTATCAGCTCCGGCAGATATGCCAACTGCACCCTTACCTGGAGAAAAAGGACCTAGAACTATAGTACATGCACTGGTAACCTCACAACTTGACTTCTTTAATGCACTCTACATGGGGCTACCCTTATACCTAGTTCGGAAACTACAACTAGTACAAAATATGGCAGCCAAGCTAATTACGGGAAAATCAAGAAGGGATCACATCACACCAATCTTGAAATCCCTTCACTGGCTGCCTATTGGTTTCCGAGCACAGTATAAGGTGTTGATAATGACCTTTAAAGCCCTACATGGTCTAGGTCCAACCTATCTAAGGTATTGCCTTCTTCCATACAATCCACCCCGCGCTCTTAGATCCTCTGGGAGAAACTTGCTGCAATCAAGGAGAACCAGATTAACAGCAACCTCCCAGAGGTCTTTTCCGGTCACTGCTCCCAGACTATGGAATTCCGGAATGCACTGCCGGAAGAGATTCGTCAAGCAACTAGCTTGGAGAATTTCAAAAAAACCATAAAAACAGATCTCTTCTGTGAATAGATTAGACCTTCTAACATATGTCTCTTCCTCTCCCTCTTTTATAATTATCCAATTTTAATTTTATGTTTATATTTTTAAGCTTTACGGGCAGTTTTATAATCACTGGTAAATATGCCAGTTATTTTAATTTATAATTGGTATTATATGTAATTTTAAAGGGG
>JAIPUX010001880.1:46729339-46748186 GCA_020142125.1 Phrynosoma platyrhinos | reverse complement strand
CTCTTTTCCTCCAATTTATTTCAGCTGTTCTTAATCTTTTCCATTTCTGACTATTTTATAGTTCTACTAGGTCATTGGACTATCACAATGTACTTTTATGTGTGTCTGAGGTGTTGTTTGTTAGCCACCTTGATTACCTGACAGGCAAAAGGCGAGATACAAGAATAAAGTTTACTTACTTACTTACAGTCAACAAACAAAAAACAATAATGTTAATAGAATATGTTGTTAATTGCTATCAAGTTTGCTTTGATTTACAGTGACCCTATGAATGAGAGGCCTCCAAGACAACCTGTCATTAACAGCCCTGCTCAGAACCTGCAGACTCAGGGTTGTAGTTTAATTGACTATGTCTATTCATCTGTAATGTAATCTCTTTCCTGCTGTCTCCCACTTTTAAAAGGTAAAGGTTTCCCCTTTGACAAGTTTGTTTAATCATGTTTGACTGAAGGAGAGGGTATTCATCTCTGTTATTTAGCCAAGGAAGCCAGCGTTGTCTGTAGATGACTCCAGTAGAATGCTGTTACCTTCCTACCGAAGTGGTACCTATTTATCTACTTGCACTTTTACATACTTTCAAACTGCTAGGTTGGCAGAGGCTGGGACTAGTAATGGGAGCTCACGCCATCACACAATGCTTGGGCCTTGAATTGCTGACCTGCCAATCTTGCAATTATCAGAGTCAGCGTCATAACAACTAAGCCACTGCCTCTCTCACAAAGCATTATAATCTGTTTAAATGAGTTGTGCTGTTTCATGATATGGCCAAATTACAATAGCCTCAGTTTGGTCATTTTGGCTTCTAGGGAGAGTTGAGACTTGATTCACTGTAGGATCATTTATTGGTCATTTTTGCAGTCAATTATACTGATTAGAATTCCTAGGTATGTACACCTAGGTATGTACACTCATTTTGAATGAATTTAAAAATGAACTAAATGGTTGATGGGAACAATGGCATTGTTCCACCCCAATTGGTGCCACCCTAGTGCAGTAACTGATGCAGTCACCCCTGCCATGCCCCTTCTGCCTTGAGAGTACAACCTCTGAAGATGAAGCAGACTTAGCACAGCTGTGCCCCCTCCAGCTCAGTCTGACAGCTACCTGAGTTCTCCACAGGAGGAGGAGATGGGAGAGATAGATCCAACGCCTTGAACAATGCAAACACTGAAGCATCTGGCACAAATTCAGTCCCTCCCCTACAGGTGGAGTGAGAGACTGTGTGCACTCAGTGAGGAAATGCCCTAATGAAATGCAGTCTGCAAGTTGGGTGGGGCTAAATGAGAGTGTGAGCTTTATAAGTCCAGAGCCTTTCCTCTTTTGTTTACTGAAATCAATCTTTCCTATGAGCAATTATTCGAACACTATGGAAGATATCATGCAACAAAGTGTCTAGAATCAAGGATGGACAACTATTGGGGGCTGGGGGTTACACTGGCACCCAGATGAAAGTGTCCCTACCTCCAAAGACCCCATCAGCCCTCGAGGCCATTATGGGCCAATTTCACCATAGCTACATAGCAAAGGCACAAAGGATTCCTGTTAGTGAAGTATGAAGTTGTGTAACATCCCAATGCACAATGGGACAGATGCACAACAGTACATTGGACCCATTGTGCATCAGTCTTGTCGTGCACTGTTCCCAATGTTCATTGGTTACTTTACTGGCTCCCTTACATAGTAATCTAACAGCTATATTTTACTGGGTATGGACATTATAGAACTGCCCAACTCTAATTCCTACAGGAGGCTTCTTTTCCAACAGAAAGTGACCCCAGGAGGATGCCAAAGGTGTGCCTAAATTGCCTCCTACATCCCTAAGAGCCACAGTAGGGCATTTGAGGGCCAAAAGTGGGTGACTGGGGTACCTGAGACCATAAAAATGATCATGATCCCACATGTAGCCCACAGACTGTGCTTTCTCCACTCCTTACCAAGAGATGAAGCACAGTATTCCAAAGGGTCAAACAAGCTATGCAATTGTGTATGCAGGTGCATTCAGTTCCTCAATACAAAACAAGCCAGGGATGGGATTCCCTTTTTGTTCCAGCCAAAAGGATCTCTTTTGAGGAAATGTGTGTGTATGTGCAGCCATATGGACTCAGTGGTTTCCATATCATTAGGGTGGTGAATCTACTCTGGGCTGACTTTAAATCTTAAATGCACTATTCAAGGTGCTAAATCCCACCCTGAACTAAGTCCAGTACTTTGGACGCCTCCTTTAAAATTCAGACTAAAATGTGGAAAAAAATAAGTTTGGACTAAAACTCTTTTACAGCGTTCTTCCACTTGCGCAAGGACATCATGAGATTTAAGCCCACTTCCTCTTGTTCAGTCTCTGTGTTTGGACATGCAAGCATGCACACCGTATCTTGGGATGGTCCTCAATTTTGCACTAATTTTCTTTTTTGTTCTTTCTCTCTCCTCCTTTAGTTTTACTGTCTCTCCAATTCAGAAGGTCTGGGCTGAATTGCACTGTCATGCTCATATATACACTCACTGCTCTAATGTGATGTCAATGGTATTTATGTACCGGTATATGGTATGGCTGATTGGTTTATAGCTGATATCTCAATACAGCTTGTAGTTACACTGGTTGCAACAATCTTGCAGAGATGTAACTTCATGTCAGAGAGGACCCAGAAGCCTATCCAAAACAGGCAAAACTGATTTGGCTACTTATTTGGGGTTCAAAAAGATAAAGTATTACAGAAGGTATTAAACATAAATGCACTGTTATTCTATGGCCAAATTTAGTATTTCTGAGTTGTATATTGATGTTTGCTGTGTTTTGTTTTATTTGAATGGATTGATACAGTTGGTGCACAAAAGTCTTTTAGCAAAGTTATGCAGCCTGTTCACTGCTGGCAGAACATAAAACTTCACAGGCTTATCCTCCTCCCCCCCACCCCAGACTGAGGCACACCACCAAATCCAATGAGTGGCTGTGGAAGGAGTAGGTGCATCCTAGCATCACCCATCTGCAGGAAGTTTAGGAGGTATATGGCTTTGCTTTTTGTATTTTCACAAGAGGAGGTTGCCCCATCCCATCATCACTGATTGGTTAGTACCTCAAACTGAAGTTGTATGGAGAGGTTAATTGTGCAAGGAGGTACTGGACAACAACCAAAAAAGAACATATGCCAGCATATGTCATATGTAGGATGCTAGCCTTTTGGCCCACCCTAACTGAGCAAAGCCAGTGAGCAAGATGAGTAGGCATACCCATTGTCATGGTGCATGTTTACAGCCCCTTGAAGAAGGGATCTGCCCACTCAATGACATCGATGGGAATGGAGAGTCATCCAACTAGTTAATTAATTAATCACTATGCCATTTTTATCCTGATGGTGGACCCAAGGCAAGGAAGAATGGCAACCCTTTTACTTTCCCTTGAACTACTTATGGCTTCAGATTTTAATGTCTGCAAGCCTATGCACTGATTAAGGAAGTCTGCCACCTTGTGAATGAAGGTAATACTACCAGATTTAAGTACATATTTAAATCAATTTAAATTCCATTAATGTGTTTTAAAACCAAATGAAACCTCACTCCCAGGTATACAACCCCAGATCTCATAATGGACATCAGCTTGCAAGTGTCCAGTCCTAATGATTTTGGAACTGGCAGGCACATACATCCTGGTATGTTTATAAAGGAGTACATTTTTATCCCACTTTTCCTCTGAGGGTGTCAAGGTAGAACCCATTTCTTCTCCACACTCACTACTTTATGCTCATAATAACTGCCTGAAGTAGGTTAAGTTGAGCAACTAGTCCACTGTCACCCAGTCAGTTTAATGGCTGAGTGAAGAATGTGTCTCCACTGTGCTGATGTGAAACTATGATAAGCCCAAAGAACTAGAGTGTCTGTGACAAGAAAACTTGTATTTTAGAGGGACTTGGCAGGTAGGGGAGGGTGTTGGTGCACACAGACACACTGTACTCTCACAGAGTCTTAACAGAAACTCATTGTAAAAAAATAATGGTATTTATTAATCACAGCTTTTCATTTATATGCAGAAAAGATGCAATCAGAGATAGCACTGGGAGTAGGGCAAAATACATATTTGATAGATAACATAAATAAATACATATGTGGCCCCCCGAGGCCTTTGGACCAGCCCCAGGCCGGTCCCGCTGCCGCCGCCGCCACCACCACTGCCGCCCGCCATGATGATATTGACTATTGTTGTTATTACTTGTTCTTGGGGTTTTCTTGGCAAAATCTTCACAGGGGTTTTGCCATGGCTTTTCTGGGGCTGAGAAAGTGTGTACGCATCTTTTTAAAATATTTTTTTAAATTAATTTTTATTTTTATTTATTTGTTTGTTTGTTTGTTTTTGGTGCTTCGCCCCCTCCCAATTATCTGAGGGACAGCAACCCAGCCCCCAGCTCAAAAAGGTTCCCTACCCCTGAGATATACAGTCACTTGAACTAGTCAAAATAACTAGATCACATTGTTTTCTATGTGTTTAGAATGAGAAATACTGTGGCTACTGAAGGAATCTGGACAATATACAGAATGCAACCAGCAGTAAAATGCTTGCATATATAGATCCAGAGTGTGGCTGAACATTTATCATGGCAGACTGTACAATCATGCATCATCCAAGTATTTTGTGTATCATGCAGCATAAAAAATGTCATATTCAAGCATACTCCCTGATAAATTTTAAAATAGTTACTAAACACCAATCATTCTTTCTTAAGAGTCTGTTCATTAATGTCTGCTGAAAGTGCACTGGTTATTTCCTCCGCACAAGCATTTCTAGGGGACCATTGATGCTCATTGTTAAACTTTCCAAATAGTTCCTCTTACAACCCTCCTGATTGGTGCCTTGGTCCTTAGTGCCAGATGTCATGCTTTTGGTGATTTGATCTGCTGAAACATAGGGATCTTCAGTCAATTTCATGAGGTTGGCCTGGATCATTGCACCACAGCTGTTTCTCCACCTTAATCCCTGGCTGGTGAAACTGGGTTTCTGGTTCTCATCAGGGTAACCTTTTGCCTTACCATTAGATTTTTTTGTTCCATAGTTTCTAAGCTCCATGAGCTTGTCATTGTAATAATCTTGCAAAGTTTCAGCCGAAAAATTACTCTTCGTTTTGCAGTGCCCTTTAGTGAAATGATCAGCTGGATAGCCCAGGTTTCTGTTTGTACCTGGAGAGTTTTCCAGTCTTGTTCTTCTCAGATCTTGGAGCACACAGTTGCCTCTGGGATAATTTCTCTATTTTGGAATAAAGACAAAAGGTATAACTGTAAAAAGCCATTCTGTATGTTTTTTTAAAAAAGCCACTGAGGTTTATCCTCAACAATTAGGATCTCTATCTGTTCCCAATCTAAAGGTGGCATTCTCACTTATCCAAGTTGTGCTCTCCACCAGAGCAAACCATACAAAACAATTAAAAGTAAGCCAAATAAAGCATCCTATCCAACACTGATGGGATTACGACTCCCAGAATATCTCACCCAGCCTTGCCACTGACTGCATATGCATGGCAAAAATAATGCAGTTTGACACCACTTTAACTGCCCTGACGCAATGCCATGGGATTCTGGAATTAGTAGTTTTGTGAGATATGTGGTCTTCTCTATCAGAGCATTCTGGTGCCACACCATACTACAAATCTCAGGATCCCATAACATTGAGCCGTGGCAGTTAAAATGGTGTTGAACTGTATTATTTCTCCAGTGCAGGTGCAGCTACTGGCTCTGTTGCATGGGTTATTCTGGGTGTTGAGTTCAGAAAATAAATTTCACCAAGCTTAGGAACTGCCCCACACTTGTCACTGTTTGTTTGTTTAGGGTAGGTGAATGTACTTTGACACTCAAGAGGAAGAAAAGTAACGTTAAGGGCCCTGTGATCTAACAATGAGGTCCCTGGTAGTGTACGGCCCTTGGTGAGTGTCCTGTGATGCCAATGGCAGCTCTGAATATGATTAGTGGATTGGCTCATAAAAACCAGCTCATATTTTTAAAATTATTGAATTTTATGATAGATCTCTTATACCAACAATATTATTTTTAATATAGTCATACATTGCAAATGCAACCCATTTCGATTGCAGGGGGAAAGGTTAATGAGGGAAAGCAGGATTCTAAGAGTTGGCAATGGAAATCAATAAACATGATAAGTTTGTTATTACTAGGAAATGCATGATCCACTGAAATTTAAACACATGATTAACTTTCTCCCTAAAATAAATAGGATTTTGAAATAATTCCCTTTCTTTGGATTATGGCCAAAGAGTTGCAAAATTTCATTTACATGACACAGGACACGATCTAGAGAAAGATAAGACCCTTGGCGTCTTTGAATTAATAGAGCTTAAGTGCTGCACTGTATACTGAATTCCATTTATTTCAGTGGATATAGGTTTGTTTGCTTTTCACCTGATTGAATCTACATATTTTCCACACACACACAAATATAGTTAATCTATCACTTGGATATTTTTGTAAGCATTCCTGTGGCAGCTCTCTTGAAATTAAATTACAACATCAGTAACAATTGTAATATTTATTTTGATCTAATGTCACGGGTGTGCATTCATGTTATTTTTCTGGGGTAGTTATAGACAGATGCTTAGTGTATTGATTCAAATGTCTGAAATTATAAACAGCAAAACAAAAGGGTGTGTTTTTTTTGTCGCAGTTCAGGGTTTTTTTTAGAAGAAAAGTTTACCTGCCATCGATCACTAGAATGGGGCAGTGACACAAATGTTTTTGAAACGATTATATCAAATATATTTTTTAAAAAAATTAAAAATTCTTAAAGCTAACAGCTTTGCAATTGCTCTCTTTCTGCCCCATATCCAGATACAACAGTGAAGAAATCACTTACCGTATTTTAACACTGATCTTAAGAGTCAGTGTGGTCTAGTGGTTTGAATGTTGGACTAGGAAATTGGGAGACCAGTGGCATGTTCATACTACACTATTATGGTGCTATTATGCCACTTTAGCTGCCACAGTTCCATCTTAGAGAATCCTGGTTGAAGCGCTGGAGGCATTGTATTCAAATATATATATATATATATATATATATATATATATATATATATATAAGAAAGGAATGAAAAAATACAACTGTTATTCATAAATCTATTTATTCTTTCTTCACACTCATAATCAAGCCATGGAATCACTTTCTTGCTCTCCTGAGATTTTATGGAAGAGGATACAAGATTTCCATCTGAATCTTGCATATTATTGCAGAAACATCAAGGATACGCACCTTAATATCCTGGAAGCCTGGGTATTCTGGGATGCTCGGTAAGACACACATGCTGAAACTATTTGACCGCCTCCGTGCTGTTAGTCGCCGAGACCTGCTCTTGGACAGATGGCATTGTCCTGGATCTGTTGACTTTTCATTGTGGTAAACCAATTTAATGTTTTTGAGAAGGCAAGCCATTGAGTACCTTTGGGAATTACTTTGCTCTATGTCTGCACTTTTGCAAAGTTTTCAATAGCAAGGAAGCTCTAACTTTCACCACCACAACTTTCAGTTATTTAAAACTATTCTGTGGTTTAGCTGGTGCACACCCCTCAACTGGTGACCAAACAAAGTCGCTTCTGAAAGGTTGCAGGTGTGTTCTCCCTTTGGACTTACTGTCTGTAAGTCCAAAATGCAATGGCCCTTGATGCTGTATTTATCAGCTGTCAGGTCTCCATGGTATGACAACAAAGCCAAGTCACCAACGTAAATGGGGATTTAGGTGTTTGGAATTTGCAGGGATTATGAGAGCACTGCCTTCTGGTGTTAAATTCCCCTTTGCCGTCAACCACACCAAACCTGATGCAAGTGCTGATGTGATGATAATTAGATTGGATCAGAAATAGACTGTGTATGCAAGCGGAGGACTGGTAGACTCCGATGACATCAATGAACATAGAGCACAACCTTTGAGACGTCTGCTGTTCTCCCCAGTTTAGCAAAACATCTATGAACTTATGCTAAATGTGAGATAATGCCAGAACATGAGCCCTACTAACCCACAGGTCAAAAAGTATACCAGTGCATGTGAGAGTGTACAGAATGTTATAGGCATTAGGGCTGTTGTTCAAATAAAACTCAAGCCATTGAGGGATTTTTTTTCCCTTTGGAAGTGAAGTTAACGGCAAAAGGGAATTTAACACCAGAAGGCAGTGCTCTCATAATCCCTGCAAATTCCAAACACCTAAATCCCCATTTTAGCTTGAACAGAAGTTGTATTTGCTCTGTATTGAAGAAACACAGTGCATTTCTGTGAGCACACTTTCACAATAAATTGCACAGGCTGAATAGATACTCTCATTGAAGAATGCTGACCAAATTCCTGGGCCAAAAGGAAGCACCAATGGACCCTCTGCAGAATCATATTCTGGGGGCTACTAGTGAGGACTACTATATTCCTTTGTGGTATTTGTGATGGTCATGATGCTTTCAGTGACACAGGCCAGATATTTATCATCTCTACAAATTTACCAAGAATTAACCTACAATCCTATGCCCACTTTTATCAGAGTAAGCCCCAGTGAACTCAACGGGATGTACTTTTGAGTATGCATATATGAAATAATGGCACAGTTAATAAAGAACACCATACTCTGTGGGACTCTTTGTACTTCTTGGGTGTCCGCAAGCCTATGTCATAGAACTGAACCACAGAAAGGTAACTGGAATTGTCATTTTGTGAGCTACAACCCAGATTTTTAGTTGAAAATTGCAGTATTCTATTTAATTATATATTTGTCTAGGCATCATAATTATTTATTTCATCATTCATAAACTACATACATGTTTGTGTGCTTCTTTACTGGGTTCACCCAAATTCTGCAACAGTATTATTTTCTCTGCATTTTTTCTCTCCAAAGTGTCTAATCTTCAGGAAGACATTAAACCAAGGCTAGGAAAGCATATTGTTTCCTAGTTGTTGTTAAACTGCAGTGTCTATCAGCTCTAGCCAGCAGTGATGAGGAATGATAGGAATTGCAGTCCAGCAATATCCAGATGTTTCTCCATTCCTACATTAGGTAAAGATTATTGATTACACAAGATTTGGCTGTTGATGTTGGTAGGAGAAATCAGTCTTATCCTTGAATCCATCGCCCAGCCATATCCATTGAATTGTTTGCTACAAGGAGCATGGATCAATCAGAATAAACAGAGGAAGATGCTATACAAAGGATCTTGTAGTGCCTTTGAGACTAACTGTCACTTTCCTCTATTGTCAGCCTTACACCATCAACATTGAGTGCTCTTGCTTGCAATTTGGGGGCTTTTCTTTCTTTTAAAAAAATCCTGCTAGATTTCAGACTTGACAGAATCTAAAGAGAGCTTAGTAGCTGACTTCCTTAGGGTCACAGTTCTCCCTTCTCTGTTTTTAATCTGACTATCCTCGCCATCTCTGTACAGATCAAACTGCAGCTATCCATGTTCATATATTCTGAGACAATGGTGTCATTCCCATTTCTCTCCCCCAGAGGTGAACTGATCATATTTATGCAGGTAAGCCCTTGCAGGAGGTCATGGTGACACATTGCATCAGTCCCTGAGTGACAAGTGGGATAAAATCTGTTTTGTGACAGAAGGTACTTTACACAGCTGAGGAGGAAGAAAAACAGCAACAGCAAGAGTCAGGCTAATTCCCCATGCGACACAGGGAAATATTATTTCCTTCTTGTAAAGCTGAGGATCAAGGTACTAATGATACCGCTCACGGTTGTCATCTGATTCAGAAGAATAATTAATTGGTCTATGAAATAGCTGCACTTAACACAGCTGCTTTCATGAGAGGAAGCCTGTTATGAGCCAAGTGGCTTCACCAGGGCCATTCTACCAATGCAGCACTTACTGTCAGCTACTCACCCCCTTCCATGGAAACCTGCAGATCCCCAAGCCTGTTATTACAATTGTTACCTTCATCATCGAAACACATTTCCAAAGCTTTCCCACCCCCCTCTCCAAAACTGTGTGGAGAAGCCAGCATATTTCCATTATAATAGCTCATTGGGTTTAATGAGAGTGTGATGGAGCTGCTAAGAAGCTGTCACTTGCACAGAGGCTTGAGGAGGGTGGAAATAATGGGGTCTCACTTTAATCAGGGGTTTGGACTCTCTTCCCAGGAGGCTGAAATCAGAGTCCACAGTAAGCATTCCCTTCTAATCCCACACACTCTGCCGCACCATGCCATTACTGCATGGAGGGGAGAGCAAGAAATGCATTTCTGTCTCTGCAGTCAAGCTCACTATCCTGTTTAACATGAAAGATTATAATTAGTCTTGTGATTGCAATTGTTCCCCCCCCCAAAAAAAATGGAAGGAAGCTTTGATTTCTGCAACATGTAGGGTCCCTTTTAATACTGAGATTGGAGGAAGCAATGGAGAGGAAAATTGGAATAACCAGACTGGGGGCAAATCTACACATAGATAGTTACTTTGCATAGTTGTGAATACACTGGGTTTTTAATCTCCCCCCCCCTTTCATATTAAATCAAAGTAACTATTCACATTCTCAAAAAAGTTCCATTTGTTCTCATGATGTATGGTCTTTCACGTGCTCGTCCAATGGTTTCCATTTTCTCAAACTGGGAGTGTTTAGAAGCATGAATAATCCTGTGGGTGTGCTATTATCTATGTTGCCCATTCTTTCCTCTTCTCACAACATTGCCTGTCCCATATTTTTCTAGATGTTCCTCTGCCCTGCAATGGGCTTTTCTCCCTCACAGCTGCAAATCAACTGTTGAGAAACTTATGCCTCCCTTCTTTTTTGCAAAGAAACAGTTCATATCCCCTCTGTTATGAAATAATTAATAAATTGGTGTATGCACACACACAACACACAACACACAACACATACAATTGCCCAGCTTTCTTAGTCTGCCTTCTAGAAGCCAACTAGAGACCTCTGTTATCTCCCCAAAGGGATGGTTCCCACAGAAGATTCTCTCAGGGAACAGCAGCACCTAACCCCAGAGGGATGGGAGATATGCCCAGCATCTGCACTGCAGCTGTAATCCAATTTGACACCAGTTTAACTGCCATGGCTCAGGATTGTAGCTCATTGTGGCACCAGAGCTCTCTGACAGGGAAGGCTAAATGTCTCATAATTCCCAGAATTCCATAGCATTGAGCAATGGCAGTTAAACTAGTGTCAAACTGGTTTAGCTTTGCAGTGAGGATGCAGCCTTAGAAGTAAATGCACTTCTTTCTAACTCATACCCTCTTTCTTCACTCTGAAATCGAGAAAGAAGGTGTGTGTAAGGGAGACCACACCAACTTTTCTGGCACAAATAATACTGTGTTCATTGTTATGTACAGTGCAGAACACGGTGACTTAACACAGAGTTAAGTCACCGAATAACATTTAAAATCACCAGCCTGAAATAATAGATTATACACATGTAAAATTAAAAATCTCCAAAATCATAAACTACAAATATTAGCTAAAATATACTAAAATCAATACAGTCATGTAGCAGTCAAAAATAAATTACATATACTCCCTGAAAAAATATATATAGAAAGATTTTTAACTGGTGCATGAAACACAAGGACAACCAAATCTCTGACAGAAGAGAGTTCCACCACTAGAGTCCCATGACTGAGAAGGCCAAACTGTTCCATAGTATCACAAGATGGCTGGGGGATTATGGGACTAATAGAACAAAAAATTAGCTTTCCTATACCTTGGTCTTGATATGTGTATATATTAGGTAAAGATAAAGGTATTCCCCATTGACAAAGTTATGAAATTGTGTCCAACCATAGGGGGTGGTGCTCATCTCCATTACTAAGCCAAAGAGCCAGTGTTATCAGAGACTACTCTGTGATCTTGTGGTCAGCATGATTGCACAGAATGCTGTTTACCTTCCCACCAAAGTGGTACCTATTTATCTACTTGCATTTGCATGCTTTTGAACTTCTAGATTGGCAGAAGCTGGGACTAGTGACAGGAGCTCACCTCACCATGCAGGGCCATATATATATTACTCACCATCTTTACTTCTTCCAGTCCTTCTATTTGAGAAATTCAGTACTGTCACAAACCATCCTTCCAATTCTTTGGAGTCTCACCACTATCTTTTCTGCCTCTTCTCATCTTGCTTCTTCACTATCTCCATTCACAGTTCTGGTCATGTTCTTGATCCCTCTTGCATAATGGTAGGTTCATTCAGCTAATTTTTATTAATGCCATCTCCATTCTCACATGTAATATGTGGAAGTATATGGGGATAAATCAGCCAAGGCCTCATTATGAATGTCTTTTCACTTAAGGATGTCTAGTTCATTTCTTAACATATTTTGAGTGAAAACATTCTACCAGAATTCATTTATGAGTAGGATGTGCTGGGCAAGAGCAGAGCCTGCCTATAGACAGAACTGGGCAGGTGCTAAGGAAACTGATCTATGCGTCGTGTGTGACAGAGGAAAAACTTATTGCGATATTACTGTATTTTGATTCAACAGGAGATATACTATTCCTTTTTCCTGCTTCAGGTCCTAAAATAACTTGGCCAACTGTGGCCACTGTGCATTATGACTTAATTTTAGGAGCTGGTATTATCTGCTGTTCCACCTCAGGCAACAAAATATTTTATCCTGATCCCAGATGAATGGTGGGGGAAACTATATGAATTCCCCACAGTGTACCTTCCAGGTTTGTCAGCTTGATCTACTGTAAAGGATGTTTGAATCACACAGTGTTTGCGTCACACGGCATATGGCTCTCCTGAGGAGCAGCAAATCTCCCCTGTCTGATGCTCCACTTCTTATACCTTTCAAAGTGGATGAGAGATGCAGCTGAAGGAAATGCAAATAGATAAGACAGAATGTGTGCAAACCAAGCAGTAGGAAGAGCCAGCCTGCGTCAAAAGGGGCTTAAGTTCAGACCTCATCCTACTAATGACATACTTAACTATGACTTCCCCTCCTGGCCTTACTCCCACTATAAGGCAAGGAACTGCCTAGCAACAGTGCTTCCAATACTGCAAAAAACAAAACTTTGCATTGGTTTGTTTTTTCTTTGAACCCAACTGGGGCAGTTCGTGCTCCCTGCATTTACACATTTGTGTCAGATCAAGCTAGCATGTAACAGGGTTATGTCCCAACCTGTGAAGGCTAAATCTCTAGAAATAAGTCCTCCATAAGTCTTCAATATACCAGACAATTTAACTGGGATTTTGGGATTAAGAGACCAAAGTAATGACATCTTCTTCTACTGCATCATGACTTAGCCTCTGTGACAGAATGTTCTTGCATGGAAAGGAACCATGTGGTGCCCTTCTGGAATGTGGCTGCAGTGAGAACACAGAAACCTCCATCTGTGGAGCACATTACAGAAAGTAGCTGCAAACACTTTGTGTATAACCAGTCCCAGATTCTATGAAAGTTGCTTTTGGGGGGACTATACCACCCAGCATCCCCCTGGAAAAATTCTAGGAGCTGAAGTCCAAAAAAACAGGCTGTCCAACTTCTGGCCAATCTAAGCATTACACAAATCATGCAGGGGAATGAAATTCTGTGTATAGCCAGTCAGCTGTAGCTGAGATACAGCTAGCCAATGTACTGGCAGAGCCAGACTAGACTCTTTCCAGAGGAGATTATCGCACTCAGTTATAACATGGTTTACCTGAGCCAGCTTAAAATTAGAAGTGGGCGGCATCCTGATAGTATCACACACATTTAGCTGCCGAATTTGCTGCCCGGCTGCAGCCTGGCTCCATCGCCACTCAGAGAGGCACTCCAGCAGCCATTTTTTCAAGCCGGAAAACTCTCAACTTTAAAAAGAGGAGTGAGGAGAGCCCCTTGGAGCAGCGATGGATCCAGGCTGCAGCCAGGTGGCAATTTCAGCAGCTAAATGTGTGTGATACTATCAGGATGCAACCCACTTCTAATTTTAAGCTGGCTCAGGTAAGCCGTGTTATAACTGAGTGCGATAATCTCCTATATTATTCCTCAGGGGAGGACATTAAATCAGTCACTCATTTACTCAGTTTCACTGCCACTATTTGGCCACATCATGACAAAGCATGACTCACTAGAAAAGACAATAATGCTGGGAAAGGTGGAGTAATACAGAAAGAGAAGAAGACCACATGCTAGATGGATGGACTCTGTTAAGGAGGTCACACAGGTATGAATTTGCAGGACCTAAGCAGCGCAGTGTAAGGTAAGGAGTCTTGGAGATGTCTCACCATAGGATTGCCATGAGTCAAGATTGACTCGGAGGCAGTTAATAACACAACATTTGTTGATCAACCACCATATTTTATAAATGGAAGTGAGAGATCATTCTCTCTCTCTCTCATTCACACACACACATCAAATAACAACTGGCTTTCCACTATATTACGTAACTCTTTTAAGCACATTTTAAATTGCCTAGGCAAAACTTTAACTTGCCTAGCAAAATTTAAATTTTGCAGGCTCATTGCTCTCTGTAAGTATCTTCTGCATTAGTTCTGTGCTTATGGAGTTGATAAATGTGTATGTTTGGAGCAGCCAAGGAAGATGAATGGTCCTGCGCTGTAGCAAAAAGAGGTTTAAACTGGTACATTTTCTACTCCAGCATCCAATTTTGGTGTGTGACACTATCTTTTGTTGGGGAGAAAGAGGTCTATTCCCCCTCTCCTCTGTTATATTTTAAATCTCAGTGTGCTGCCAGGCCTCTAACCCTAATTCTTTTTTACTCCATGACAAATTTAACACATCTCCTTTCCTTTATTAGACAGATAATTCTCTCAGTGACTGAAACAGATGATGCTCATTTACAAATGCCTGTCTGCGTAGTAAAGCTTGACTGATAGGAGTCTCAGCCCAGATGAGTCAGATTCCTATGGCACAATTGCTTGTTAAAAAATAGATACATAAATCCACTATTATTACATTTATTTGATCTCTTGTTTCTAGGGACTGTTTTGTTTACTGTAACAGAATAAATTAATTCCACATGCTTAGCAGCCAGGAAGGGAAGCATTAGATATGGCTGACATCCTATTGGGAGGTTATGTCATTGTGAACTTACCATCACATAGGAAATTTGAAAGTTGTGCCATTGTGCAATGTTTGCACTCTCAGGAAAGGAAAGAGGGACATAGCTATGTCATCAGGACCATTGCACAAGTGGAGCCAGCACTGTGGTCATTCGACAACACTCCTTTTATGCTATGTGTCCTGTTGTGCAATGGACCCTGTTGGGCAATGGGACATCATGCACAGTGTTCTTTTGTGCATTTTGCAGTACACTAGAAGGGTTGTATATTGTGTCAGATATAGTGTTATGCCATTGTAAAATTACACATCATGATCCTGATGCAGGATCTAGGCCTATGTTTTTAATCCTGATTCTTACCCTCCAAAGCTATTTTTCCTTTTTATTAGTATTCACCTTTCTAAATGGTCTTTTTCTCCTTCTTCTTCCTTTTATTTTCTTTATCACACAGGGAAAATTGGAAGTTTAAATGGGTCAGAACCTGCAGTTATTGGGCTCAATTGCGCAAATGGTTTTCACACAAGTTGTGCGCAAACCGCTTGGAATCTGACAAGAAAGTGACATGAACCAGCAAATAGGCATTTTTGGGAAAATACCATAAATTCATTTCTGTTTCATTCACGAATTCACTTTTTTTTGTGCAATTGCTCTAGTGTGAAAGCCATTTGCCAGTTTCTCCCTTTTCTGTACTTGTTGCCAGATTTCCCATGGTTCTTTGGGGCAAGTATCCAGGGCTCTTAAAGGAACAGTTGCTGAGGCAAAGGAAGGGACACAGAGAAAAAGCTTGCTCCTCCTCGCCCTTCTCCATTAGCCAGGGCTCTTAAAGGAACAGCTGCTGAGGGAAGGCAGGGACACCGGTTGCCGAGAGGGACACAGCCTTTTATGCTGTTTTTATACCTGTCCTACTTCATTAGGTAATGATTTGTTCTTTTTTACTTAGGTTACATACCATTTCTTGGAAAATAAGGGACAGTACAATATTTTTTATAAATAAAATTGTGTAAATAAAATTGTTTATTTCTCCGAGTGATTTCTGGTGATGCAACTACTTCAAGTGATTCCCAAACCATTATCAGGATTTGCACACATCCGTGTGAAAACCAAATGCGCATTCTACCCTCTTTCTCACTTTAGTGACACATTATTGTGTTCTGCATGTGAAAATCATTTACTCATTGCAAACTTTTGTGGTTTGCAGCCACTTTAATCATAACCAGGATGGAGGTACATATGGTCCCCATGTGATTAACTCCTTAGTGAATCACATTGAACAGATCACACCTTATACAGACATAGATGCTGTCTCCAAGAACTGTTAACTCACGTTATCCTTCTACAGTAGTTACAAACCTAATCTCTTTTTTCTTCCAGAAAACAGTTGTGTTTTCACAGCCTTAGACTTTCTTTTAAGGCACACTTGCTTGCATTAATTTCATTTTGTGTATTTCCCTTTAAAATAAGGATTCATTTTAAATTTACTCCAGTTCTTTACAGATTGCAATCTGTTTCTTAACGGCGGTTTATGATTACACAGTTAATTCTCTCAGCTTTAATCTCCATGATATTTACTGACAGCTTTTGCAGATAAGAAGGGAGCGGAAAAGACAAGCAAGAAGAGTTTTTTTTAAGTGCAACATTTTCACATAGGGAAATGGAAGACAGTTTTTGCTTTTATGGAGTTGTTAAAGAAAATATTTATTTTTTTAACTCATTGGTCAGAATGCTTACTTCTATTACAAATGTCTCTTGACTGTTTAAATTCTCCATGTCCATTTTCACATGGGCCAGAATACTTTGGGACCACCCAAATTCTGGCCCCAAAGTTGCCTTGAATTCTCCGTTACTGGGGTGCTGGATGGCTATTCATATAAATGTCCAACTCTGCTGCCTGCCATCAGCAATGGCAGCACAAATCACTCCCACTGAGGCCAAAAAGAAGGCACCCAGCATCAATCACACAGCTGAGCTCTGACTTCAGAGGGAGTGACTCATGCCAGCAGTGGCAGGTGGCACAGTGGGACATGGGTGTGGATAGCTGCCCAGCATCACTTTAGAGGGCTTTGGATTTTCTGGGAAGATCTGGAGCAAAAGGTGAGTTTTTAAAATCCATTTAGTTCAGTGCTAAACTGGCCATATGTCATCAGAACAGTTTGCACCAGAATTAGGGATTGGGCCCTGCTTTGTTTGGACTGATCGCTGTGAGGATGGGCAGGGGGAGGATGTGTTATTTGGCATATGCAGACACAGCCCATGGACAATGATCAAGACAATATAAATAAAGCAGAGAGTTCAAGGCAATATAAACCTTGTAAAAATGCTTCTAAAAGGCTGGCCCATACCAGTCCATATCTGATAAATAACAATCAATAGCAGTGTGTTATCAAGTTACGTTAGAACAAATGATGTATATTCAGTGCCTGTTTAAAAACACAGTTGGCCACCAGAGTTCTCTATTTCCCCTATACACACACAGTTATAGCACGCCTGTTTGGTGACTGTGGAGTCTTAAATCTCTAATCTCCACAACTACTACTGTCAGGATCCTTTGGAAAGAAAGAATAAACTGATGCAAGGTTTTTTATGTTGCAAAGGAAGGAAAGAAAAATTCCCTTAATTATGTGTTCTATCCTATGGGTTGTATTCAGCAGTGGCTTTCTTTCACCAGGAGTTCAAAATATGTTATCTCCTTTGACAAACGGCTCTGGTCATAAGCTGCAAATCTGTCCCATTTGTATCAGCAGTTCTCTGTTTTGGTCTACTTGAGACCTGAATGCAACACAAACTACAGACTTTCCTTTATTGTTTTTAAAAATGGAAACTACGGGGATTACTGTCCATTTAGCACACAGCCTGTCCCAACAAAACTTTCTGCCCCAGTTGGTGGATTGTCAAGAATGAGCAAGAAATAGCAGGCGGCAAATTGCCAGAAACAAATGTGTCTCTCCTGCCTACCCACCACACCACAGGCACAATCTCCACCCTACCCACTCTCTGCTGACCCTCTTGCAGAGTAATAACATCTGTATGTAATTGGAGTGCCACCTACTGATTGTTTCTTGCTATAATTCCAACACATACCAAAACATTCACATTTATTATTTCTAGAAGTTTTTCTTTAAGGTAACTTCTTGGGACCAAAGTTACGATATACTTTTGTAGAACTTCGGAAGAGAAAGGAGATTGTTACAGCTTTAATCTGGAACACCATACATGTAAGGAGCTAGACACAGTATTCTTCATAGCACAGCTGCAAAACACGTGTGCTGTAGGGAAGGTCCCTGGTTTAACTCTTATTTGTCCGTCTCTTGCTTTTTCTTCCATTGGCCCACAACTTCCTAAAAAGTATTTGTGATGGATCCTAAACCAGAGCAAACTGCATAGAACATTGCCTGCAACTTCAGTTTTTCCCAAATGCAATTACCACACACCTTTTTGAATATGCTGCTTTTGACACCAGTTATGTTGCTTTTGATGTTAGAATGTTTACCATCCTGGACAGTGTCAGAGACACCTAGTTTCAGGGTAGGCCTTACTGTTATGTAGAGTAAGATGATCACCTCAGGTGGCAGATGCTGGAAGGTGGCAACAAGATGTTGGAGCAGAGAAGTGCATGTCACATCATCTGCACTGAGCTCCCTAACTAGCCTGCTGTATTCAGGGGCCCTTTCACATTATACAGTTATAGTGCTATAATTCCACTTTAACAGTTTTGTGTTGTTGAATTCTAGGATCTGCATTCTAGGGAGGCGTATTTAGAATTTTCATCCTGAGATCTCTAGTGCCTCACTAAACTACAAACCCTAGAGTTCCATATGATGCAGACTTAGGACGTTATCACACATGGGCCAGAAAGCAATAATAAAGTGG
>JAIPUX010001880.1:46704327-46725951 GCA_020142125.1 Phrynosoma platyrhinos | reverse complement strand
GTGATAACGTCCTAAGACAGAAATCAACCATTCAAAACAGGTAAGACCACCCCATCCCAAACCTACCACTTTGTTTAGAACACAACCTCTGCATATTTCACAGGGCTGACAACCCTTCTGAACTCTCAGTATCTCACAGCCTGTGAATTTAGAAGGGCATATTTGTAGCCTTAGTATGTGATGCAGTTACTACTGTCTTTTCTCTAGAACCTTGGAAAATTTGTGTTCAGAATCACCAGCCTCTTACTGATCACCCCCATCTGGTGCTTACTTCAGTTCTTTCACTGCAAATGGTATTATCAAGGGTACCCTGCTTGGGAATTGTATACCGAAAGGCAGCCTAGACATTACCTAAATCAGGAGTGTGCAAAGGATGGTTCTCTAGATGTTGTTGGATTGAAACTCCCATCCACCTTAGCTAACACAAGTGGTGAAGAATGATGGGAGCTGCAGTCCTAATGGCTCACCATAAATTACATGGACTGGTTGCATGTGCTACAAAAAATGTTAGTAGGCAAAGCTTTTCCTACCACTGGCTATTATGTCAGCTAGATGCAGGATTTTAAGTTGCTGTTAAAGATACATGAGCAGAGGCCAAAATCCTGCTTGAGAATATTTTTCTTTTGTGATTCAAATGTATGAATATGTAAGCTTAGCTGTTATTTTTACTATGTCACTCCTACTTGTATGCTCTTTAAAGTATGTTCTCAAGCTAGGTCTTCCCAGGGTTTGTATGCAAAGTGGGAAGTGATATATCAGACACCCTATAAATATATTGTTAAAGAGATGTTTGAGAAACCTTCCACATATGTTCTATGTGAAACAATAAAATGTTTTTCCATGCACAAGTAACTGTGGAAAATGTTTCTATTTTCACTTCTAAGTCTTGGATTTGCACTTTGTTTATTATCTGGAGTTGTTTTACACTGATGTTTAGGCAAGGGACTAAAGGGAACTGCTTCACTGAAAAATGCTTTGGTCACTTCCTTATCAAAGTGTATATTTGATCAATAATTTTTTGAATGTAATACTTGATCAAGAAAATGTAGCTGGCAATTTTGGCAGTGGCTAATGGGAGTTGTAGTCCAAAGCATCTGGTGGACCAAAAGTTCCTCACATCTCACATAATCCTGAACTGTCTGTGATCTATAAATTTGAATCTTCCAGAAGATAATTTACCATGGAGTTCTGATTAAAAACCAGGAGAAGATCAAGTTGTGAAGTATAAGAGAGGGAAGATGAGTGCACTCAGGCATGCAAATGAAATGGATAGAATGAACTCTGTCCATATAAGCATATGGGAAATTTTCTACTTCCCAGTTAGTTTCCAAGGTGCTTCTAGATTCCTTTATGTCTTTTTATGGATATAGAGAAAGGGAAGAGGCAGGAGACACATTCAAGAGACTGCACAGGATTCACTGAAATGAGGGTCTCCCCAGACCCCTGTCAAAACCAATGTAACAGCAACCTTTTCTGTAAAGAAATACCTAGGGGAGTTGTGGAATGAGAGTAGTATTTATTTTTCATTTTGTTATCATTTTCACTCATGAACCTACAAAACAGAAATCTTTTGCTGACTTAATTGATATTAAAATGTTAGTTCCTGTCACTGCACACATGCACACAGCAAAAAGCAGAGGACACTATAAATTGTTAAGATTTAGAAGTATCATTACCTGAAACTTTTATCTTTTTCATTCTTTAAGTAATCAGTAGGGGGTGCTGTTCAATTTGCAAATGCATTCCTTTCTAAAACATAAATTCATCTATTTCCTTCTTCCATAGAACATGATTCTGACATCCTTCAGGTCTGTGCCTGGAATTTACCAGAATTAAGATCTTGTCTGATATGATCTATCAACTGACAGCAATATGCTGGCACACGACCAGTCTGATAGGGCTGCAAGTTTCACTCAGCCGCTGGGATTAAGTGAGGCCATCAAATTTTAATTCATGGCATTGAAACATGCTTATTTATACATTCATATGATTCAGGAGTGTTATTTTAATAAGGAATAAACAGAAAAGATATGTTAAGAATGGAGGGAATAGATGGAAACTCAGTTCTGAATACGTGATTTTAATTCGTTTTAGTGTGAATGTTGTGTTGTTGTGTGTCTTTGTGTTGTTTCCAACTTATGGCAACCCTAAGGCAAACTTATCATGAGGTTTTCTTGGCAAGATTTGTTCAGAGGAGGTTTGCCATTGCCTTCCCCCGGGGCTGAGAGTGCGTGACTTGGTTAAGGTCACCCAGTGGGTTTCATGACCAAGCTGGGAAGTGAACGCTGGTCTCCAGTCATAGTCCAACATTCAAACCACTATGCCACACTGGCTGGGAATACTTTCCTTTTTCTAAAAATTAGATATGAATTTCTGGTGCCTTTTCATCACAGCAATAGATATTGGTGATAAAGAGAATGAATAAGATGTGTAATATGAACCATCAGTGTATGCAAACATGCCTTCAAACTAGAATCACCCTGTTCTTTCCCCTCCTGCCCTCCCCCATGGCAATCCCAGCACACTGGATGTATATATGAACAGTTGGTCCTCTGTATCCATGGTCTCTGCATCCATGCAGTCAACCATCTACAGTTTGAAAAATTCCCCCCCCCCCCAAAAAAAATCCCAAAAGCAAACTTTGATTTAGCCATGTTATGTAAAGGACACTATTTTACTACTTTATTGTATATAATGGGACTTTAGCATCCATGGATTTTGGTATCCACAAAGCAGAGAGTGTCCTGGAACCAAACCCTAAGAGATACCAAGGGCCAACTGTAATAAACCATGCTGAATTAATCTGTCTTCCCCTACCCTTTTGTTTCATGTTTGTTGTCCATCTTTTTAAAAATTAAATGCACATATGGATGTGATTTTTAAAGGAAAATTCAGTTGAAAAACTCTGTGGGATTGGGTAGAGGAGTAGGTTTGTGGTGTTGTAGTTACCAACCCATCAATGCTGTGCAGTTGATTTCTGTCATTTTAAAAGAGCCTTATCACACTACCTTGTTTGCAGCACTATATTCCACTTTAATTGCCATGGCAAGATCCTATGGAATTCTGGGTTTTGTAGTTTCATGAGGCCCAAGAGCTGTTTGGCAGAGAATTCCCAATGCCCCCTACCTAAACTGCAAGTCCCAGAATTCCATAGCAGTTAAAATGGAATATAGCAGTACAACACTGTACTGTAGTTTGAAAAGGGGCAAAGTGGACAATCGGTATCCAATAACTACAACAGGAGCATTCCTTTTTTTGGGAGGAAGGGGTTTTATTTTTATTTTTTTTTGGACATAGATTATTCATTTTATTTTTTTAGCTATGGTGGCTTGGGTGGCTCTGGTTAAAAATGTAACTTTTCCAAGCTCTGAACTCAACCTTAAGAGTGATATCTGGACACAGTGTGTGCAATGCACTTCCACAGCAATTCAAATGCATGCACATTATAATCCTACTAATGGAATTTGCAATAAGAGGTGATGGTGACCACCTCAGATAGCTTCTTAAAAGGATAACATATGTTTGCAGAGCATTAGTCTGCTGAAGACTATTCAGCTACAACACTTAACAACAAAATGGAGGCTCTGTGTTCCAAGTCACAATATATCTGAGTACTGCATATTGTAATAAGTCCTAGGATGGTGATTTCATGGATATAAATGTCATGCTTTGTTTGGAAACCTCCTAGAGGCATCTGGCATGCCACAGCTGAAGAAACATCTCTGGATGTTGAGGTTATCCAGCATGACAAATGTTAATTTCTGGAACATTTTAGTATTAAAGTTGTCAACCAATCTAAATAATTCAAAGGTTGAGTCATGTGTTGGCCAAGTGTTTGGTACGCCATGAACTTTATGGAGAAGTGCATACTGCTGTATATGTAAACATTTATAAAGTCCTATACGGCTTGGGTCAAGGCTATTTGAAGGACTGTATCTCCCTGTACGAGCCCCCCAGAGTATTAAGGTCATCAAGAAGTGTCTTTGGTGGGAACATGAGAGAGGGTCTTCTCCGTGGCTGCTCCCAAGCTTTGGAACTCCCTCCCTAGAGAGGACAGGATGGCTCCATCCCTGCTGTCCTTCCGACAGCAGATAAAGACATTCTTAAGTCAGTAGGCTTTTGCAAACTGATAAATGTTGTCCTAATGAAATTTTAAGATTTGCATTTTTAACATATTCTGTTTTAACTCATAACTGTTTTAACTTTTAAAATGTTTATTTTACTTTTATACATTTTAATGTTGTATTGTTTTTAAATTGTATTGTTTTAAATTTGCTGTTCACCGCCTTGAGTCCCTATACTGGGAGAAAGGCGGGATATAAGAAAATGATGATGACGATGATGATTTAGGTTACATTAGTAATTTCAAAAGAAGTGTAACAAAACATATTCCTTATTAAAGTAACACTCTGGAATCAAATGAAATTATAAATATTCATGTTTCAGTGCCATGAATTAAAATTTGATGGCCTCAATTAATCCCAGTTGCAGACTGAAACTGCAGCGCAAAGGTCCCTTTTCCGGCTCATTTAATGCTAAGTTTCAGCATGGTTCACAGAAGAAGGAACTTGGTGAAAATGTTACATTATAAAGCTTGCTTATTCCACTATGAAACAACTGAATGAGAATTTAGTAGGGTTACTGCTGTTGCTTGCCAGTCTTGCATAACATGAAAAAGGCACTTAATCTGGTTATTTTTTGTGCACCCACCCATCATAATCACACAGAACAAAGAATTCAAAGATATAGCTGTGTGAGTCTGGAGAATCAGTATCTAGAGAGACTTCTTTCAGTTAGTCTCAAAGGTACTACAAGATCTCTCTACATACAGAATAAGGCATGTATGTAGTGAAGATATCATGGATTTACAGGAAAATGATTACTGTTTACACAAATGCTGCTGTTGGGTGTACAATGGCATGAGCAGAGTATGAGCACAGAAACTCTTTGCTGGCTCCACTGTAATGCTCTCATATATGCACAAATCAATAGGGAAATATTAATTTTTTTGTATTTGGGGGAGTGGCTGGGGGATTTTTGAAGTTGTAGTCCAGAAAAAACTTCCAGAGCTCCGGCATGTATAAGGGAAGGAGAAAGCACTATCACATCTGTTTTCTTTCACACAGCAGGCTGCTGTACTGATCCACATATTTTCCGGATCTTCTAGCTAATCAAACCAAGACTGGGATTTTCTGAAACACTGCCAGAAAGAATAATATGTATGAACACAATTGGCCTTGCAGGTAAACAGAATTTTCAAATATCTAAAAACTAAATTTGGCAATGAATAACCCCACATGTGGAAAAAGAAAAGAGGAAATGAGAAAATGAGAGGCAGAGTTACATTTCACATGGCAGAACTTGTAAACAAAGTATTCAAGCCAATCTGCTTTGCTCATATTTAACAGCAGTGTAGTTATTTGGCATCAGACTAATGAGTTTCAAAAATAAACACATGAAAGAACTGCATCAAGAAAAGCTTTTCTTCCCACAAGTAACTTTAGCTTGAGGAGGATAAGATATATTACCAGAAAACTTTCCTCTACATGACTATTATTTGTTGTTAAATGCATTCAACTCCAACCTATGGTGATCTATCCTAGGATTTTCTTAGCAAGATGTAGTAAGAGTTTCTTTTCTTCTTAGGCTGAGAGTGTACCTTGCCCACAGTCATCCAATGGGTTTCTATGGCTGAAGGGGGATAGAACCCTGATCTCCTAGTCCAAGCCATTACATCACATCAGATCAGTCACTATTGTTATTCCCAAACAATGACAGGTTGAACAATATTCTTAATTCAAACATAGTGGATTGTCTCCAAACATAGACAATCTCAACGCATTAATGAGGCCTCTACCAGGGAATTTCTCTAAATGTGGCTGAAAGTTGTCTTCTGCCAATGTACCACATATTTTTTATCAGTTCCCTACTTCTCTAAAGGTCTTACCATACTTAAAACAGTTGGCTCTCTATATCCATGGATTCTGCATCCAGATTCAAGCATCTACGGCTTGTAGATACTCCAAAACAACAAAAATTCCTTAAAGCAAATCTTGATTTTGCCATTTTATATCATAGAATCCTTGAGTTGGAAGAGACAGAAGGGCCATCAGTCCAACACCCTGCCATGCAGGAATACACAATAAAACATCCCCAACACATGGCCATTCAGCCTCTGTTTAAAATCCTCCAAAGGAGACTCCACCACACTCCAAGGAAGTGTGTTCTACTGTTGAATAGTGGGACACCTTTTGCTACTTACTCACTGTAATGGGACCTGAAACTTCCATGGATTATGGTATCCACAGGAGGCCCTGGAACTAAACCTCAGCAGATACCAAGGGCCCACTGTATACCCCATTCAGTCATCTGAAAAATTCCCCCACATTATTTCCAAGATTGACCAGCTGATGATTTATCATTAAAGTGTTCTAATATTTCATAATGCAAAGGGGTTTTGAAGCACCTTTGAGACTGTGTGAAAGAAGCTGTAGCAAAAGCTTTCACAGTTTTGGTCTACTTCCTCAGATGGATGGAATGAACTGGTGCCTAAGAAGGACCTTTATAATCAGACTGTATGAATCGCTATAGAAATGCAAAAATTGTGGGTTTGATGAGGTGATAAGTTCAGTTTTACCTACGGTTGCTAAGGGATAAAGGCAGGAGGAAAGATGTTGCCTAATCATGAGTAATGTTCATTTGGCATACCAATATATCTCAGAATTTGCTGCAGCTTCTTTTTTTCTTTATTCTTAAGCAGAATTTATGTTTAAAATGCTATAAAACAGTAACAAAGCATGGTTTGTAGGATCAGAAGCACCAAGGCTAGCTGGTGGATCTCTTACAAAGAGATGACAAATCCATTCATACTTGGTTGGATGTTCCTTCAGCAGCTACTCTGGAATGCATGAGGGCTCTCCTGTTGCCAAATTCCAAGTGATAGAAACAGGGTTCAGCACATGGATGACTCCTATGTAACAGAAAAGTTGCATGAGGAGCAGTCATAAAAATGAAGGATTCACCACCTCTGAAAAAAATAGACTCACTGGCTGCTCTTGAGAAGCCCCAGCAAAACATCTCTGTTCACAAAGGTATTAGTCTGGAACATCAGTATGCAAAAGGATCTTGTAGCACCTTTAAGACTGACAAACTGAAAGAAAGAAGTTGATAGCATGAGCTTTCATAGACTTCAGTCTACTTCTACAAAAGTTTGTTTCTGAGGAAGTAGGCTGAAATCTACAAAAGCTCACACTACCAAGTTCTTTTTTCAGTTAGTCTCAAAGGTGCTACAAGATCCGTTTGCATCTCTGTACACAGCTAGACTGCTCTTGCTGCTACAAAGTGCCAGAAGTTATTTATCATGAGTACAACTCTGCAGTGGCTTAGATTCTTATGGCAATATGATGAGTGAGCTTCTAGTGTGCAATAACACCTCTTTTTACATATGTCTATATGCATGGGATGCCAATTATACTCATGGCCAAATGATACTCAGTTGTTAGATACTCTGCTTCTAGGGAATTGAGATAAAAAATATTAAATCACAAGGAATGATTTGTTCAGAAATAGGAACAGCATTACCTAGAATAGAGTAATATTAAAACTAGATAGCAGTTGAGCTCTCCAGACTCTGATATTCTGTTTTCTAATTACAAACCAAACAGGACTCAGGAATTTATGTTCTTAGTCAAGATCAATATGAACAAAGTGTATGATGGAAATATCAATTTTGATTTGGACTAGCCTATTGTAAGATATCTAAACAATTTTAGCATAAAAGCATGTGAAAATAAAGCCAGACTAGAATATCATCTGAGAGAAAAAATCTTGATAACCAAGAGGAAATTTCTTTGAATGAGCATTGAAAGCTTAGAGCTTGTTCATACTTGCTATTGAACTGGAAACACATATTCACCGGGTGTGCATTAGCTGTACATCTCACCCTGCTGGATAAACTGACGCATGAGGCTGCAGCTGGAAAATTTCTAAGTGTGTCTGGAATGCAGAAAAAAGAATTGTTTGGAGTTTCATGGCATTGGTTTGCTACAAAAGTAAACTACATGTTAGTTGTTGCTCAGCGAAGAAGCTTCCTGTAGCATGCAAAGCAGGAGCAAGCAACAATGACCTTCTAGATGTTCTTGGACAGCAGCTCCCATCAGTCATAGCCAGTATGGCCAATGGTGACAGATTATGTGAGGTAAAGCTGAATAGCACCCATAAGGCCACATCTGCTCCCTCTCCAAGCAAAAGAACTCCATGATTCCTTAAATAAAAATAATACTAACCTTCAAAGTCACTCGTATGGAAGCTCAATTTCAAAACAAAACACATGGTTAAAAGATAAGACTCCTGAAAAATAAGGCTGCTGGGAAAATATCTGATATATTTATTATAAAGAAAGGAAAAAAGGCTTTTTGTAATTATTTTGATTAGCTATTGAAAAAATATGTATGCTTCTAAAACTTGAGTCAAATTAATATTCTGTTGCCTTTATACATTCTTGGTTGAGGTCTCTACATTTCTAGGTAGCAGGGGAGAAAGTCCAGCTCTTTTTAAGTTCAGTTTTGTCATTCAGCATTGCAAAATTTAGTGAGAATATAAATTATATCAGGTAGCTTGAAAAATGTGCATTTGGAGAAAACTTATGTTTAGGGTTAGGGGAGTTTCAAAACAGACATCCTGCCTTTCCTTACATTAACTTTGTTTTCAAATTCATAACAGTTTCATGCTGCATTCCAATGATTCACAAGGAAAGTTTTAAATATATAACAAGATAAAACCATCCTAGTCTGTTTGCAGATTATTCACAACCTCTTCACTATTTGTAAAGGTTTAGTCCAACCATGTCAGGCAAGAGATTTGGCAGTAGCCATTGTACAAAAACAATTAGTCATTCAGACAAGTTAAACAATGGCCTAACAGAATTCGTTTTACAAGATTTAATTACAACTGTGTTAACCTCAAAGACTATTCCTGAGAACTTATTTGTTTTTCATTATACAGTCTCAGTAGGAACTAATGTTTGTTGTTATTTGGATCACGTGTTGTAAATTCTTGAAGCTCTTTTTGGTACAGTTTGAGGATCTGGTGAATTTTCTTCCTGCTCTTCAGTCTGCTTTAGTTTAAGAAACATGTCTGATTTTAAAAAGCGGCTGTAGCTGTCATACTTCATGAGGCTGAAAATCTGAATGGAGAAGAGAAACAAACAATTAATTAAATGAGCTCTCCTCCCCGCCAAACACACAGTAATAGCAAGAAAATCTTAACAATGGAGAATGTCCTTGAGGTATACTGTTAGAACATAATCCAGCACAGTAACTCAATTAATAAAGCTGTGTAAAACAAAAATCTATAAACTGAGAGGAATGCTCCATTACTATGGAAGGCCTCTCAGACCCAGCTGAAATAAAATATTATCAGTTCAAGGGCTAAGTGTAACATAAGATAACTGAGAAAAAGCAGTGCACTAGCAGAGCTCCATTTATTTTTCCAGTTGCACCAGTGGGAGCTCATTTGTTCTTGTAGAGGTATACAAATGGTTGTGCAACCCATTGTACAGTTGCCTATGTAACTGGTATCAGATGAACAGGTGGAAATTATGTTCAATTCCTCCTGTGCACATAGTCCAGAACAAGAAGTGCAATGTTAATTATGTTTGCAGATGTAATTGTTGGATACTTGCCTATGAATTTTCCAGACAGACCAAATATTTTGACTACAAATATATGACTATGTGTTAAAAATAAATCAATGATGGGACATCCATCTGTATTTGATACTGCTTTTATTTCTTCAAGCAACCAGATTCATTCATTACCAAATAGTGAGACAGCATTATGACACAATAGTGAGTGATTTTATGTCATTTTATGTAACTTAAGATATGCCCAAATACAATAAAATAACTGCTAAATAATCCACAAGACAGATAATGGTTGGGGAGTTTAGTCGGACACACACACACACACCAACTGCCTTTCCTAAGGACTGTATTACATTAATCCACTAACTAAATTTTATTTGTTTATTATCCAGTTGCTTTTCCATTCCTGGCTTATTCCTTTTCAAAAACCACCGTAGCATACTGTCTTTGTCAGCCAGTAAGCAAGTGACAACGTTTCTGCAGCTCTCTGGTAAGTCCAAATCTATCAGAGCAATACAACATGGGATGTACCAACAAAAATAAGCATGAGAAGTAGCTTTGATTCACTGTGTAACCACAAGTAGCTCTGCTGGGTCAATACAGTGGGCCCTTTGTCTATGCTGGAGATCTATTCCGGACCTCTTGAGTATGGCAAAAAACCCGATACCTCAAGTCCCACTGGTTTCTATGGCTGCATACTCCCATGCATGGTGTGCCGCACATGCCATTTTAAGTCCGCAGGCTTACCATGCGCTGAAGCTTAAGTCTGCATATGGCAAGCCCACGTATGAAGTGGGCAGGCTGTATAAAATTTATTACTGCTTAGCTAAACATTTTGGATGTGCCAGTTACGCTTCTAGTATATAATCTTGTAATGTACTTCTCTTACACTAAATGAGTTGGGGGAGGAGAGAGAGATCAGTTTGAGTAGAAGGCATAAACTGTCAAAATGTATGCAAGAAATTTTGGGTTCAAGGAGTTCAATAAATACCATGTTTGTTGCTGCATGCCTTTAAGTTATTTCCAACTTATGGAAACTCTATTAAGGGGTTTTCTTGGCAAGTTTCTTCAGAGGGGGTTTACCACTGCCATCCTCTGAGACTGTGTGACTTGCCCAAGGTCACCCAGTAGGTTTACATGGCCAAACTGGGATTCTAACCCTGATCCCCTGAGTCCTAGTCCAAAGCTCAAACCAGTACCTCATGCTGGCTCTTTCACTGCCATGCTGGGTCTTGAATATCTACACCATGCTGGGTCTTAAATACTATGTACCTGAGTAAAAGAAATTGACCTTTATCTAGGAATTACATATGACCATTGGAATCCTATGTGACCTATTACATCATGTAACTTTACATATAGCTAGCTACATAACAGAGGCAGTAAGAAACCCCTTTACTAAACTGCAAAGATGCGTAACAGGATACTAGCAAGAGTGTTTGATGTGTACTGGTGCCCAATGTGCACTGGGACCAATGTGATGCGCACTGGAACCAAGGCACATCAGTCCCACTGTGCATCAGGCACCAATGGGCATTGGGCACTTTATTGTCTCTGCTACATATAACAAAACAGCAGCCCCTCTATTGGATATGGATGTTACAGAACTGTGCAGTTCTAATTCCTGCATACACATAAGTGAACCTACAAAGATGTAAGGCCCTAGCAGGATTCTGGCCATTCTTTCTAATCTCGCTGATTTGTTTGTATACCCCCGAAGACTCCTAGATATTCCCTCAGAACAATCTACACATTGCAAGTATTTCAACCACAAAGAACACAGAACAAAAACTTTAATTCTGACAGGAGAAGAAAAGGCAGCTTTTCCTGCCTCACTGTGGCCCCATAGCAGCTTCAAGCTGCTCCAGCAGTGTGCAGTGTATAAATGCGGTGCTGTCAGAGTGCCTTGAAGCTGCCCACGTCTGGGCAGCCACCCAACTTCTGGGCAGCTTCAGGGTGGCATGGGAGAGTGCAGTGTATAAACACTGTGCTCCCAAGCCACCGAGATGGCAGCTTTAAAGGGCTGTCTGCTCTGGCCTTAAGTGGTGAAAGCTTCTCTAATGATAACAAAAACTCTTTAATATGCATATGATTTTGGCCTTGAGGTTTTTTGGGTTTTTTTAAAATACTGCTTGGGAAAGAGCTAATAATATAACAACAAGTGCTTAATTGCCCTTCTGGCCTGAGGATATAATACAGTAAGGAGTACTAAGCAGTATTTGTCTCTATTTAATACTACAACTTGCGTCCTTTCTCTTACTGTTACAAATACTTTACTAAATTCCATGTGGTTTTGATTGGTTACTAACTTTGCATATATATTTTATAAAAGAAATGTGTGGTTATCTTTAAAGAGAGAAGGAAACAAGAGAAGGAAACAATGTGAAGGGTTAAAAATTAGTTAAACTAAAAGGGAAGCAGAATTATTTTTTTAAAGAAAAGATTAAGTCTGATTAAATGTCTTGCTTCCATGGCTTTCCCCACTGCTATAGATACAGTGGGGGTACCTTTGGCAGCGCTGGGAACCAAATTTTTGCAGCCCCCACAGGCTACACAAGACCCCAAAATCCCATGTTAAAAGAAAGGCAGGATATAAATAAAATAAATAAAATTATCCCTCAAATGTTAAAACAAAATGAAGAAGTTCAAACTGGAGGTGATAGGATATGCATCTCTAGTTTTGTTCTGGGGGAGGGCTGGAAGGGATAGGTTTAGGGGGATCCTGACCTGCTAAAAACCAAAACACATATTTTGCACATATTTTCAGCAAGGTTATTCAGGCTTGAAGCTCACAAAAAAGATCCTGGAGACTTAGGTTCAGCTCGCAGGTCACATTTTGCTCACTCCTAGTCTAGTATGTTTATTGCCAAGATATTTTTGACTTGGAGTATCAATCTTACATGTGGATTATTGGTTTAGTACACATTTTTACTATTTATTAAAATATTTTTAGATTGTCCATCGAGATGAATAAGCGTACCAATGAAACTGACCAATTTCCAATGACAGATTCTGATACCACATGATATACTTCTAAGACTGCAGTGCCATGTTGCACTTGCACATGATTAAGCTCCATTAAAACCCAATTGAACTAACTTCTGAGTAAATGTACATAGCAATAGACTTAAAAGTACATAGTACATGCTGTCAGGAGCTGATCTGACATTCAAAACATCTGGTGTGCACCAGTTTGGGGAAGTCTAGGAAGTGTTGCTACAAAGAACAGCTGTATTTCTTAAACTTGGTCTTCTAATTTTAAAGTGTTAGCCTGCCTCAGGAACCTACCAAAGAAAGACAGAAACACAACATTGCTCTGCATGATTATTTTCTTCATTTACACTTTTATTTGTTATTATTTGCTTTGATACTGAATTTCTCACAGTTTAGGCTAAGAGTTTATTATATTGGGAGTATCTTGCTCAAGTCTAAACAGAGTCGGACCAAAGTGTGCAACATATCTGGCCTTCCCGTTGTTATTATTCCAGAACGTCTGATAGTTCCCATTAGAAAAAATGAGATAATTGACACTACCACCCACCCACAGTTTCAAAGTGATAGATCAGCGTCTGAGATGTCTGAACCTTTAGAATTGGGATATTTGCAAACCACTTTCAGTCCCTTCCTGATTCCCATGCTATTATTGCATTCACTTGAGTCAGAGACAAGGGAAGTGAAATTCACCAGAATAGAGGAAACAGTGTTCATGATGTCCTTGGTGAGTGATATATGGATTGCTGGAAATCTAGTTTTCTAATTGGAGTTGATAATTGCTTACATGGAATTGTTTACCATTTGCCATTTGCTCATAAGGCAGTCTAGACAGATTGACTGTCATGTAGTTAGTGCAGTAAAACAAAAGAGAACCAAGCACAGTGTGACTGAACCAAAAATGGTGTGACTGAAGCAACACAGTGTCACAGCACATTCTTGGCTGATGATCACAAGAAACATTTTGAGAGCATAATCCATATCTACACAGGATCAAATCAAATGAGATTTACTTCCACGTAAATGTATATATGAGAATGAGTGTGGTGCAGTGTGGTGAGTGAGTGCTGAACTACAACACTGGGAGATCAGGGTTGGCAAAGATTATGACAATCAGGATTTTGAGACTGCATGTCTGCATAATCTGACAGGTTTGAATTCGTTCTAAAATGATGAAAAGCCATGATTTGTAAGTGGCATGTGAAATAAGAGAGACATTATAATCATCAAGTGGGGAGGATTTTAGTGGGTTTGAGATTCTTAACAAAACATTTCATTCACAATTCTTAACAAAACAATTTACATCCCAAAACTTATGGTAAGTCAAAGTGTAGCTTGTCTCAGAAATTAACATATTTGCGAGATGTGTGGTTTATTTTAAGGAAATAAAAAATACACTAAATCATCCATACATTTTAAAAATGCAAATTGAAAATAATGTCAGTGGGGAAAATGTGTACCAAAATGTGTACTTTAAGAAAAGTGCATAAAATGCCTGTGATATGGGAAACGCATATGGAAAATGTGAACAAATTGCAGGAAGCAAAAGCAAAGTTTTCCAACATGATACAAAGAGTGGGATGGAAATATAGAGGTGCAATATTAAAAAATTCAACAAAATCTAGACTGAGCATTTTTGTGGTGTAGTGGCTTTAGTGCTGGACTAGAATCAGGACTTGAAATCCAAAACAGCCATGGTAACCCACTGAGTTATCTTAGGCAAATCATACCCTCTCAGCCTAAGAGGAAAGTAATGCCAAATCCCCTCTGAATAAACCATGCTAAGGTAAGATAGGGTCACTCTAAGGCAGAGTCAACTAGAAAGCACATAACAATAATAAAATATATCTATGACCAAAGTTTTACTCTCATCTTTTATAATATGAGCTACTGAGTACTTTATGTACAGAAAAGATGTTTAACTATTCATAATCATATAAAGTAATAAGTTTACATTGGTTTAAATCATCCTGCACAGAAACGGTATCACTGCTTTAAATGTAATGGCACTACTTGCCAGAATTTCTCCATGAAGCAGATTTATGTAGGCAAACAGTGACAATACTGTAAGGCAACTGGTCATTGAAGATTGTAATCCTTAACATATTCACTTCAAAGACTAATTAATTCTGAGTAAACATGCTTCGGCAAGGACTATGAATCTTGCTCAAGAAAATGAAACCATGAATTGTATGGCTCTGATACTGCATTATACCATAAAATCATGCTTCCTAGCTTGGCCCCTGCAGATTCAAACTGAAAGTACAGTGATATCAGCACAGAAGCACACATGCATAATGTGTCAAGCCCAAAAATCCATAGGAACCCTGGCTTATTGTGAATTAACAGCATGCTAATGCATGCTGCTTAATGACTAAATAACCCCCCACCCCACAGTTTATTCTCAGGGTTTATTTGGTTTTTTTCCTTTTGGGAGGGAACAAATCAGAGAAGAGAACCTGCCCCACTACCAGATGTTATGGTAAATGAACTGTGGAGTGAAGTTTTGTGGTTTGTCTTGCTTTTCCATTGCATGTGATAAGAAAATAAGAAGTATGCATCAGCATGCTGTTCCTTCATGACAAGCCACATTTATAATAGAACCATGGTTAGTCATGTTGTAGGAACACATTCACTAAGAAGGATTCTTATACTCATGGCTGGTGAGGGGGATCATGTCAAGCCCCCTTTACTGTTTCATAGATATAGATGTAGAAACATCCTTGAGACCACTATCTTTGGTGGAGATTATTTTAAATGATGCAGATCATTCATGAACATAAATTGAGGTCTTGCACTTCAAAGAAAACCAATATATTTTATTTTATGTAGACAAAACATTTAACTTGCTGAAGATGGTGAAAATAAAGTGTGTGGTAAAGTTCTGTACAAATATTTAACAAACAATAGGGAGTTTACTGATGCTTTTCTGGTTAGTTCTAAATCATTCTTTTTTGTTTTGGCACAAACTCTCTACCATTAGAATTTTGTTAACAGCTTTTTGACAAATGTTATAAAATATGATCCTTCTATATGAAGGATTTTGTTCCCCATTTAAGTTGTGTTCATAATTACTTAACACTTTTCATATATATTCTATAAACAGTTATTTTTAGGAAATAGCTTCTTCCCTCACATCTATGACATGTCCATTTACATTAGCTCTTTCAGAAACAACAATGCTATTTTCACAGATCTGGCTTCAAGGTTTGCAGGAAGACAGGAAAGCAACACACCACAAATTCTGCTTGTTTTGTCTACTCTGTGACCTTCCCTCCTTTACCCAATCCTGATGCCCATAACCAAATCTTAAGTCACTCACAGACTACATTTTCCTTCTTCTTAGCCATGGGATTGTATCCTCTCTGTCCTTGCCAATGCCCCATGGTGTGACTCACAGCAAGCCCCATGGGCTGACAATTGTTTCCTAGATTCTTTGAAGCTTGCCCACACACATGCCAGGAGGAACAGCACAGATAACCACACAAGCCCCACCTCCCTATAGCATTGTTTTCATTATCTTTTGCATATAGAAGATGACAGGAAGGTTCCCAAAATCATTTAGAATCCTGCTTTTCTATGAAGAGCCTCCATAGAGGAAAAAGACTTCCCTTAAGGCAAAAACTATGTTTTTGTGTAGCAGGGGAAACAGGCTGCTCCCTCCTCAGCTATGGTCCTATGTGGTGTAAAAATGCAGTCAGGATCTAGTCATTTGCCTTTACAAGATTGTTGAAAAACTTCCAGCACTGTACCTGATCTTGAAGTTTCTGAAACATTAGTGGGTGAGGTTCTTCCAATATTGACTCGTCCAAACGGGACTGCCCTTCAACATTGACTTGAGAAGAAGCTTTACTTGACAAGAATGTTGCGTAAATTTCATTTGCTTTTGCTTGCATCTGTGGAGGGAAATATACATTTACTAAGCAAGGGTTTTTTTCTTACTGTACACACCTACAGGCTGGGATCCTAAAGTGCTCTGGAAGATTCTGTTTAAGCAAAAGGCGGCTGGTTGTCATCAATACCATCCTTTCCTGCTGTTGGTAACCCACCCCTTCACATCACATATCATCTTGTTCTGGAAAGCCCCACCAGTCCTGAAAAACAATCATGGGAAGGTGCAGTTGAAGTGGGCTACAGAGGGAGAAAGGAAAGCCTCACTCCATGGACAAAAACTATGTTATGTAAGTGGAACAGATGCTAGGATCCAAGCATATCCATGAATCCAGAACGGTCTTTTTACACATCCTATCTTAACTGTACTTTTCAGTGGCTATCTCATTGACTACGAGAGAGATGCAGATGATGCACCCAGTAACAGTACAGCAACTACAACCTAACAGATACTCATCTATTTCCATCTTACCCAAAGCAAGCAAAAGTATAATTCTTCTACCTGATTTTTCCCAATTGCAGATAAGATGCTTCTAACAATATTCAGTTTACATGTCCTATATCTTCATTTTGTTAACTTTTGCTTCCATTTACCACCCACCCAACACCCTCATTTTTTTTTTACCTAGCACTGCTGAGAAACTTCTTTTTTCTTGTCTCTGATAGCTATACATATCAGAAAAAAACTTATTTATGTTTAGCTCACCTTAACTTTTTATCAGTCTTACAGTAAATATAGCTTCTTGGATTTCTCGGACTTTTGCTATACAATATCATAAAAATTAAAATAATTCTCAACTACCTTCATGTTTGATGTAAGCTGAATATAATAAAACCATTTAAAGTATAATACAGCAAAGTCCCACTGAATGAAGAAGACCTAAGTCTTATTCCATTCTTTTCAATTTCAATGCTCAATTTCACTTAGCAACAACTAATGTTTGCTGTACTATCCTGAGTAACTAAATTGGTCCATATTATATTAAATGAAGAAAAGGGGATACAACAATTTAAGCTTAACAGTATATTATGTATGAAATAGAAATGAAAAGTAAATTTACATTCTTAGATATGGACAGATCTTGTGACAACTTTATAGTGTTTCATTAGGCTGAACAAAGGTGGGAATCAAGTGTCCCTGAAAATACTGGGCTACAAGTCTATTAGCTAGCATAGCCAACAGTGAGGAATGCTGGGAGTTGCAGCATGAGAGCCAGCATAGCCTAGTGGTTTAAGTGTTAGTCTATGACCCCTGGAGACCAAAATTCAATTCCCAGCTTGCTATGTAAACCCAATGGATGACCTTGGGCAAGTCACATGGTCTCAGCCTCAGGGGAAGGCAATGGCAAACCTCTTCTGAACAAATCTTGCCAAGAAAACCCCATAATAGATTTGCCTTAGGGTTGCCATAAGTCAGAAATGACTTGAAGGCACACCACAACAAGCAACAAGTATTTGGAGAGCCACATGGTCCCCAAATTGGAGTTAGATACAGTACAATCTTAAAGACATAAGATCCCTGGCACCACTGAATACAATGGAACTTACTTCTGAGTAAACATGCAAAGGATTGTAGTGTAAGCACATCTGAAAAAAAGAATCAGCCAAACAGATACAGAGAAATTCATGCTAAATATAGCAACTTTTCCACTGCTTTTTAATAAAAAAATTATTTATTTTTAAAAACTGATACTTTTTGATAGAACAAACAGATCAGATTGAAAGGAGATCCTGATGAAAAGAGGCAAGGCAGATTACATAAGTCAGGCAATTCTTTTTATACTTATTGATAACAGTGGGAAAACCTCAGAAATGAGCAGCAAAAGAATGGCAGACTTAAGCCAGCTCTGGGAATACCTATACTGATGTTCTGAATTTCAGCACAATCTTTTGACAGCAATGAAAGCCAGTAGATACAAATGACATGTAACACTCTCACAGTATACATTCATGTAGGAAAAAGAGTAAGGTGTGATATGGCAGATCATATTTTTATAACCCTATATGGAAAATATGTGTGTCAAATGCTTCTTTGCAGAATTAATCATGTATTATAAGACAGAGGCTGAATCCTCACTGGGACAGGAGTATTATAGTCAAATTACATCTTGGTTAACTTTCACATCTCCTTTTGGTATATAGCCACTAGAATCATAGCCACTAGAATTGAGAACAAATCCCAAGCAATTTGCTCTCAACCTGAGCAAGCAGATTTGCTTCCATGTTATCTTCACACTTCATCAAACTATTTCTTTTAGCTAGCCTTATCATGTTTATTCTCAGTTTCTCTCTCAGACACAGATGTAAGCAGTATGACTGTAGTACCAGTTGTGCTCCCAAGCAATCCTTAGTAAAGGGTAATCTGTCCTTTACATTTGTATGTGTGTGTGTGTGTGTGCCTTCAAGCTGCCAGTCAACCTAGTGTGATCCCATGAATTTCATTGGGTTTTCTTAGGCAAGGAATGCTCAGAGGTCCTTTGTACATGTTCACAAGATGTGAACCAATATAAAAAATATATAAACAATGCAGGAACTATTTCTTGTAACTATATTGCAAGGAAAGTCCAGACAACAAATTGGTAGGGTAGCAAAAATTTGCCAACCAAAATGGATAAAATGCATCATGCAGGTTTCCAAAGCTCCACTGGCTTCTTCATCAGACAAAAGATGTTAAAAATTCACAGCTGTTGCTCTTTTATAGCAGGGGATCCAGATGCCTTTCCTTGAAACAATGTTTCCAAAGCAATGATATAACTTTTAAAATCACTTTTTTAAATCTTTGAAATATTTTTTAAAACAATAAACAATAACATAATGCAATTTGTGATTGTTAGGTCTTATTTCACTGTTTATAAGGGTTATGTGTGATGCTGTCTAGACACAACAGACTCTTTAGAATTCAATTCATAAGAAAGCTTTGGAGATAACAAACAAGGATTTATAGAAATGATGTATAGGAAACTTTGAGTTAACAGTCTTTCTGTAATCAGAAACAAAAAAAGTTGTGACTATCTCAGATTTACTATATTTGTGTAAAAAAAACAAAAAAACTATGTTGTATTGGACCAAGAAAAGGCATCTGGTTTTGATTGCTCTATTCACGCTTATCAGATGAGTTAATTTTCTGGCTAAACCAATGTATCATAATTTTTATTCCATATTTGCTGGCTAAGATTTGATGTACTTTGTCAAAACTTTTCTATTAGAAATCTTGCACCTACTAGAATGACACTGGGCAACAGCATAGAGACAACTCATTTATGTTGTCCCTTAAATAAGTTTAGTAGTACAACTTTTAGTTCCTTGATAAGATTTTATCCTGCAATCCTATTCATGTCTTCTAAAGTCTCATCCCAAGAAATGAACACTAACATACCTGCTACCACTATGGATACCACTATGGATATATAGTGGTGGGAATTTAACTCAGGAAAAATATAGGCCACCACAGATTATAGGCCCACTACTATCAATATTCTACCATTCAGGCTAGTACAATGCACCAGATGCACTAAGCAAAAAAACCAGAATGATATGTAGAACCAGTAATTCATCCACAGACTAAGAGCCGAAACAGACAGGCTCGAAATGCTGGCTTCCTGGCGGCTTGAGGGTGTGGTGTTTAGATGCCACATGCCCCAGCGCCATCCCAAAGCTGGCGTCATGCCACCCGCCCAACCACACGGGGGGCAGCTTTGCAGCACTCCAGTGGCATGGTGTTTAGACACTGCACACCGCAGGAACACCGGAAAGCTGCATCAGTGCCTGAAAAGCAGGGTTGGGGCGGTTGCCATGGCCCCAACCCAGCATTCAGAGGGGCAGCCTGGTCCTCCTCTCTAAGTCACATGTAACATATTACCAGGGAACTAGGGAGCCAGTATGGTATAGTGGTCTGAGCACTGGACTATGACTCTGGAGACTAGGGTTCAAATCCCAGCTCAGCCATGTAAATCCACTGGTCAACCTTGGGCAAGTCACACTCTCTCAGGTTCAGAGGATAGCAATGGCAAACCCCCTCTGAAGAAATTTGCCCAGAAAACCCATGCTAGGTTTGCTATGTTGGAAATGACTTGAAGGCACACAACAACAACAACAAAAGACTTTATTAAATGGATATTATTTTTTATTCTATCTTTTGAAAGAAAGGATAGAAAAAAAATACCCATTTGCTAAATGGTGTACACCATTGGTAGTGAAGTTTTCTTGCTACCCTAATACAGAGAGCCAGAAATGCAGTGATTTGAGTGTTGGGCTATGACTCTGAAGATCAGGGTTCTATTACCCACTTGGCTGTGAAAACCCACTTGAGTTACACACTTGAGTTACACACTTTCAACCCCAGAAAATCCTGTGATAGGTTCCCCTTAGATTTGTCATATGTCAGAAACAACTGGAAGGCGCACACAACAACAACAACAACAACCTAATACAAATAAAAGGTTAATTCTGGGGAGGTCATTGTCTGAAATAATTAGGTAGGCTCCCCTGTCCGGTTCCAGCTTTGTATGGATATGGAATAGAACAGGGGTCGGCAACCTATGGCCCGTGCGCCGGGTGCAGTCCGCGGAGGCCTTGGGACCAACCCGCAGCCAGTCCAGCTGCCATGGCCAGTTCTGCCGCCGCGGCCCCCGCCCTGCACATGTCGGCATGCCGCGCGCCAGATGCAAGCCAGATGCAAGCAAAAGCAAATGAAATTTATGCGAGCGTGACACGGGCACCATTTTGGAAGGCCCCACGGCAGATGTGCAGCCGCCAATGGGACCTGCACCGATTCCCTGGGCCTGGACCTTCCAAAATGGCAGCCCCGTCACGTGCGCATGCATGCGTAATGCGGGCACCAATTAGGAAGGGCCACGGTGGCTGCACAGCCGCCACTAGGCCCTGCGTCGCTTCCCTGAGCTTTTCCAAGGCTCGCCCGCAGCGGCCACAGGGGGGCCTTGGAAAGGCCCAGGGAAGCCCCCCCATGTGGGGGGGGCTTCCAAAATGGCAGCCACGTCACACGCGCATGTGCGCATGACGTGGGTACCATTTTGGAAGGGGCCCCGGTGGCTACGCAGCCACCATTGAGCCCTGTGCCGCTTCTCTGGGCCTTTCCAAGG
>JAIPUX010001880.1:46671838-46684880 GCA_020142125.1 Phrynosoma platyrhinos | reverse complement strand
AAATGCATGCTTCTTTTAATCATGCTCCAAAGGGAGGACCTTTGGGGACTCCCTCCTGGACAAAAATGTAGGACAGGTCCTGGGAAAGGAGGAGGACCTCTGCTCACCCTGAAGACACCCCCAAAATGTAGGGGGGGAAAACGTAGGGACCTGACCTAAGAAAAGCTCAAAACACTCCTTTATAGAGATATAAAATGCATGCTTCTTTTAGTCATGCTCCAAAGGGAGGACCTTTGGGGATTCCCTGAAATGGAGGACAGGTCCTGGGGAAAGAGGAAGAGAGGAGGAGGAGGAGGAGGATCTCTGCCTGGAGAGCCTTACCTGATGGGGGCCGCTTTCTGCTCAGCCTGCTCACTGCGCGGGTGAACATGATTTCTCAGGGGCTCTCTTTTGCCCTCAGGCCAGGGGGGTCCAGGGGGTGAGGTCCGGCCCCTGTCCGCCTGTCTGCCCTTCTGACCACCCTCCTTCCTTCCTTCCTTCCCTCTCTCTTTCTTCCTTTCCTCCCTGGGAGGCGGCTCTTGGTGCCCAGCTCTGCCTTCTTGGATGCGCCTCGCCTCAGCTCTCATCCCTTGAAGCCATGGACTGTAGTTAGTTGCTTGCAGCAAAGAGAGAGGCAGAGAAAAAGAAAGTATGTGTGTGCCAGGTTTTGGGTTGCATTTTTTTTTTACCCCGCCTAAAATTTTGGCGGGAAGGAGCAGCCAAAAAAAAAAAAAAAGGGGGGGGGTAAGTGGAGGATAAGGGGGAGTGGGGAAAGCTATGCAAGCAAGCAAGCTTCACTCTTCTGCCTGGGCTTGCAAAGATTTTGGCGCGCTGCTGTTGCTGCTGCTGCTGCTTTTTTGGGGAAAGTTGGGGTTGTTGTGGTGTGCCTTTAAGTCTCTCCCGACCAGGGCGACCAGCCATGTCCTCCTTTTCCAGGACTTGCCTTACATTTCCAGCTTCTGCCCAGGAGGGATTCCACAGTGTCCTCCATTCTGAGCATAACGTCCCATGACTAAAGCATGGCTTTACATTTATAGAAGTGTTTTGGGCTTTTGTTGGTTCAGGTCTCTACATTTTTTTCTTGAAGGTCCTCCATTTTTGCGGTGAGGAGATCTGGCCTCCTTTTCCAAGACCTGTCCTACATGTGAGCCTCCTATCCAGGAGGGATTTCAAAAGGTCTGCCATTCTTAGCATGAGTAAGAAGCATGGATTTACATTTATAGGAGTGTTTTGAGCTTTTGTTTGTTCAGGTCCCTACATTTTTTTTGAAGGTCCTCCATTTTGTGGTGCCTTGTCCTCCTTGGCAGTTATTAGGATGTCTGGTCACCCTACTGCTGCTTTTTTGAAAGGTGGTTGTGGTTGTTTTGGTGTGCCTTCAAGTTGTTCCCAACCAGGATGAACAGACACATCCTCCTTTTCCAGGATTTGGGCTACATCTCAATCTCCTGTCCAGGAGGGATTTCAAAAGGCCCACCATTTGGAGCATGACTTTACCTGTATAGGAGTGTTTTGAGCTTTTGTTTGTTCAGGTCCCTACATTTTTTTGAAGGTCCTCCATTTTGTGATGCCTTGCCCTCCTTGGCGGTTATTAGGATGTCTGGTCACCCAGAAAGAGTGACCAAAAAGAATAAAGACATACAATTGAGCACCAAAGTCAGAATTGTCCAAGCCATAGTATTCCCTATCACCCTTTACAGATGGGGGGGGTGGGAAAGCGGATAAAAGGAAAATCAGTTCATTGGAGATGCTGTGCTGGAGAAAAGAGTTGAGCGTACTATGGACAGCCAAAAAGACAAACAAATGGGTCCTAGATCAACCAGAACTCTCCCTGGAAGCCAGGATGATCAAAAGGAGGCTGTCATACTTTGGCCACATCATGAGAAGGCATAAATCATAGAAAAAGACAATAATGCTGGGAAAGGTAGAGGGCAGCAGAAAGAGAGGAACTCACACCAGATGGCTAGATTCAATTGGGGAGGTCACAGGCATGAACCTACAAGATTTAAACAGAGCAGTAGAGCATAGGGCGACTTGGAGATGTCTCATTCACAGGGTTGCCATGAGTGGGAGTGGACTCAATGGCAGTTAACAATCATAACTAGGCAAGAAAACCCCATGATAGTTCCCCATGGCAAACCTATCATAGGGATTTTCTCACCTTAGGGTCACCAGAAGTCAGGAATGACTTGAAGGCACAGAATAACAACAGAGGTGACCCAGTCATAGAGTTTTCTTGGCAAGATTTGTTCAAAGGAGGTTTGTCATTGTCATCCTCTGAGGATGAGAGAGTGTGACTTGCCCAAGGTAACCTAGTGGGTTTTTGTGGCCAAGCCAAGACTCAAACGCTGGTCTCGAGTCATAGGACGTTATCACACAGGGAATCGTGGAGAGAAAGTGGAAATAAACGGGCACGAGAGGAAGTCTTTAATTTACGGGATTTGTCCCGTTCCGCCTCGTCTGATAACTAAATTCGAATTTAAAAGGGGGTTAATTCAAACGAAAACCTGATCTTTTCATTTTCGGGATTTTTGAGGATTTTAAAAGATCGGGTTTTTGTTCGAATTAACTCCCTTTTAAATTTGAATTTAATTATCAGACGAGGTGGAACAGGACAAATCCCGTAAATTAAAGTCTTCCGCTCATCCGGTTTATTTCCACTTTCTCCCCGCAACTCCCCATGTGATAACGTCCATAGTACAATGCTGGCTGTCACTAGAAGATTACAAGAGCTCTTTCTTGCAGTGCTTTTTGTCACCTCTAGTGAGCTAGGCGTGCTTTTGGTTTTTGAGCATCCTGTGGACTCTAGGGTGATCTACACTAGAAATGATGCAGCTTGACATCACTTTAAATGGTGTACCTCCATCCTATAGAACCCCTAGGATTTGTAGTTTTACAAGATCTTTAGCTTTCTCTGCCAAAGAGTGCTGGTACCTCACAAAAGTATAAATCCCAGGATTCTGCAGGATGGAGCCATGGCAGTTAAAGTGGTGTCAAACTGCATTATTTCTACTGTGTAGATGCACCCCTAGAGATGGGAGAGCTGGCTGAAGTTCATTGGATTGAAACTTAATACAGGGATTGTTTGTTGCTGTGTCAAACAATTTCTGACTTATGGTGACTCCAAGGCGATCCTGTCAGGGTCGCCTTAAGCATACATCTTGAAGGCACACAACAACATATGCCTTTAAGTTGCCCATCAGCTTAAAGCAAATTCATTAATTTTATAAAGTCCACCTCATAAGCATACTGAGAAACTGGAAGTCCTCTGACCTGTTTACAACCAGGCCATCCATTGGTATATTTCTCTCTCTGTGTGTATATATATGGTATTATTCTGTAATATGGTATTATTCTGTAATAAGTTCTGCATCTGATGAGCTGAGCTGTAATCCACAAAAAAGTATGTGCCATAATCAGGAACCATGGGGAATCAATTTCCCCTGGAGTTCATGTATAAGGGGGCTCACACAGAGGGGGACACATTAACATCGCCATTGCTGCAGCCTAGCTCCTTTCAGAATCAATTTAAATCTGAGTTCCATAAACCTAACAGGGTTTGTTTGTTTTTTTGACAAATTCTACTGGAGGCACTCTCCTTTCAACATGACAGCATGAGCAATAGGCTTACAGTCACTTGCTAATAGTAGCAGCCCAGCCCAACCATGTTCAGGCATGTTGTCACTGTTATCTATATGTTCCTCCTTTTTTCCCCACAAGGAACCCAGGGTGGTTTTACATGATACTCCTCCTCTTCATTTTATGCTTACAACAACCATGTGAGAAAGGTTTAGGATGAGAGTCAGTGACTGGCCAGAAGTCACCCTAGCTAGTTTCATGGCTGAGCAAGGACTAGAACCTGGATTTCCTCAGTTTTGGACCAACACTCAGACCATAGACATCATTTGCCCCAATGAAGGAGTCCCAAATAAAACTCCCTAAGCCTCAGTGGGTTAAAAAGACAGGTCCTAAAGCAACAGAAAATAAGTTTGTTCCCTTCAGATATTTAAATATGTCTGTCATATCAACTCACAGTCTTCTCCAATGTGAACATAACCAGGTCCCTAAGACAATCTTCATATGATTTGGTTTTGAGATTTTTTACCATCTTGGTCACCCTACTCTGAGCATGTATAGAAAAAGAATTAAATTATTTAAAAATGTAACAATTTAGCAATGATTTTGGAATATTTATACTTTTGTATTGTCTAAGAACAGCTTTGATGTTCAAAAAAGAAAGAAAGAGTTACCATTTTGCTTCATACTCCAGTATGAAAGCTTTGAATAACTGAGCAATATATACATCTTGTAATCTTATTGATAATGCATTCAGTGTAATGTAAAAAAGTACAGACTGGCAATCATTTCAGTTGATTGTGGGGTTAAAAAATCCGACAGGCAATCCTATGCATTTTTATAGTGCAATCTTGAGCATAATCCTATGGATGTTTGCTGAGAAACAAATGTCATAATATTCAGTGGGGCATATCCCAAGTACATGTGCATAGGACTGTAGCATTCAAGTGATAAGAAAGTGGGTTGACATTCTTATGGTGTGGCATATTAACAACATCCAACTTCACAATGAATGAATTAATACAACCTTAATGAATGATTATCTTTTCCTCACATTTTGTAGTCAATGGCATTCCTGTATCTACCTTTTGCATATTTGACACCCCCATTTTGTAATATCTGATCTTGTTACTATTGTTAATTGCCTTCAAGTCATCTTTGGCTCATGGTGACCCTGTGGATGAGATACGTCCAAGACCCCCTGTCCTCAACTGTTCTACATAGTTCTTCTGGGTCCTAACCATAACCTCTTTGATTGAGTCTATCCATCTCATATGTAGTCTGCCTCTTTTTCACCTTGTTGTTTTTGTTGTCAACTGCCTTCATGTCAACTCTGACTCATGGTGACCCTATGAGTTAGACACTCCCAAGCCCCCCTGTCCTCAACTTCTCTGCTCAGTTCCTGCAGGCTCAGGGCCATGGCCTCCTTGATCGAGTCTATTCATCTAATATGTAGCCTTCCTCTCTTTCTGCTATACTCCACCTTTTGCTTTTGGTGGAGTGGAGTGAAAGCCAGAGATGTCTGTACTTTGGTGACATAATGAGAAGACATGCAGAGTGTAGACTGAAGTCTATGAAAGCTCATGCTGTCAACTTCTTTCCTTCAGTTAGTCTCAAAAGCGCTACAGGATCTCTCTATAAACTGATTCTACAGACTAACGTGGCTATATCTTTGATCTTCAGATTGGTTATCTTGACTTCAATGGAGAGCTCAGGCCTGATCTGCTCAAGTACCCATTTGTTTGACTTTCTGGCTGTCCATGGTATTGTGAGCATTCTTCTACATCACCACATCTCAAATGAGTTGATTTTCTTCCTATCTGCTTTCTTTATTACCCAGTTCTCACATCCATACATGGTGATGGGAAATACAATTGTTTGGACGACCCTCGGTGTTATATCTTTGCTTTTTATGAAATTGTCTTTCTTCCATAGCTGCACTTCCCAGTCTTAATCTTCTGATTTCTTGACAGCAATCTCCGTGCTAGTCAATGATGAACCCAAGCTTTTCCCAGCATTATTATCTTTTCCAATTAGTCATGCCTTCTTGTGATGTGGTCAAAGTACGACAGCCTCAGCTTAGTCATTTTGGCTTCCAGGGAATGCTCAGACTTGATCTGATCCAGTACCCCTTTGTTTGTCTTCCTGTCCATCCACGGTATACTTAGCACTCTTCTCCAGCACCACATCTCAAATAAGCTGATTTTCTTTCTGTCATCTTTCTTCACTGTCCAACTATCACATCTGTACATAGGGATGAGGAATATGATGGTTTGGACAATCCTTTCTTTATTGTTCAATATTATATCTTTGCTTTTTATGAACTTATATAGTTCTTTCATGGCTGCCCTTCCCAGTCCCAGTCTTGTTCTGATTTCTTGACTGCAATCTGATCTACTGTTTCCCAAATTAATCTTGCTGGCACTTCCAGCCACTTTTCCTTCTTTTTGTATCCATAAGTTTTTCTGTGGCCCAATTGCTATCCTTTGCTATTCTGTTTCATCCTACATATCCTCTATTTGACTTGTAGTCATAGATTTATACAGTTCTGTGCTGTTCACTGCCTGTGTCCATCTGTTGCATAAGATCAACATAAATGACAAGCATGGGTATGTTTTGAACCAAACCATTCTGCTGCTAATCTTTCTGCTTCAGAAATGCAACAAGTAGCTTTTGTAGACATAATGCCCAGTATTCATTTACTATATGATTTGTATACTGTTTGATCATTTTCAAAGAAATTATTTTTGTTGCTACATAAGAAGATGTTCTTGTGTCTCCTTGACAATGCACTCCTATGTATGTTTATTAAGCGTGCTTCCATATGAAGTTTTTTTTAAATCATGCAACTGCACTGCCTCATTCAACAGAATTCTGTGGAGGGTCTAGATTACATTATTTTCCTTGTAATCCTCTCATGTTTTCTTATTCCTTTTCTATTTTTGCTCTTTTTTTACACACACACATTCATCTATTCAGAAGGAAAAAGTGAAATACATGCGTAATGTATTTGATGGAGCAGACTAAGGCATTTGTCACATTGATTCCAATGAGACATAAGGTGTACAAAAACTCTTGCCTAAGTCACAAAATTCTAACTTGGGTTTGTACACATTCCTTTCCCTGATTAGCCTATTGGGATACAAATTATAGATGCCTGAAATCTAAAATCTCAATTGAAGACATTTTTGTTTGCCAAAGCATTTGGAACTTCACATTGATACTGTTTTATAATTTTATATTTGATTAAATGTCAGCTGCATTTATAGTACTGCCTTTTACTTGTATAATTTGCTTGTAATTATTGTATACTTACATTTCATTATCTTTAGATTGTATGCCTTTGGCACATTTTAATGTTTTGACTTCTTTGTTTCTGTAAAGGGCCATGTAAATTTATGGCCCTATACAAATTAATAATAATAATAATAATGCCTTGAGTCTAAATTTTGGGGAAAATGCAGGTTATAAATAAATATAAGAACAACCACTAATCAATTTTATTACAACCATAGAACAGTCATAAAAGGACAAAAACAAAACATAGTGGGAAATAAATATAAAAACAGCCCTCAGTACATTAATTTCTTTAACTGTGTATGCATAAGTGGCAGTTCAGCAACCAGCTTCTAAATATCAATACCAGATAGCATTTACTAGAGTTAGACTGAGTCATAAGATTTGACCAGTTTACTCTTAGTGGAATATGCTAGCATAGGAAACTTTGCAAAACTCCAACAACAGCAACAACTTCCACATGGATGGGCAGAAAAGCTCAGCAAACATTAGTTCTTCTTTCCCCTTCTGTTAAACCAAAAATGATTATGTGTGAGTAAGAGCCCTAGTTAATTAATTAATTAATTTGCAACACTGAAACAATAATCTCCCCAGAGAGGGAGCAACAGAACAAACCCAAAGAGCAGCTAAGATAAAGCCATTTAATATTTTGACCCAGCTGCTGAATAATTTGATTTATTCATAGCACACAATAGCTTCTTCTCTCAGATTTGGATTTCCAAATAAAGCACAAGGCATTCTGAGGTGAGCAACTTAAAATCCAATAATTTGTAATATATTTTTCTATTGAGGTTTAATTTTTAAGTCAGCATTCAATGTGCTCAGAAATACAGTCACCCCTCTGTTTTCACAGGGGATCCATTCCAGACACAGATACACCTTGAAAATGGAAACTCACATATATTGAAGCCCCATTGGCTTGAATGGCCATGCAGCCCTGCACATGTGCCACAGGCACACACACCATTTTAGCCAATGGGGCTCAATAATCGAGACCGTGGACTTCAAGTCCATGAAAATGGAGGGGCAACTGTATTTATGTTTTGCATATATCACCCAATTAAAATTGCTCTTAAATTTCTTATACTGTCTCCATAAGTACTGGCATGAACAGATGAGTTAAGATTCAGTTCTGTGACTGCACAATAGAGAGAGGAGAAAGAAAGAATTTGTTAAAAATATTAGATTTAGAGTATTCATTACATTTAGAAATTACAGCTATTTTTTTATTTAGCTCTCTAGTATCAAAAAGTATGTGGTCTTGTGCCCCACCCCACTCATTTCTCTCACCTCCTCCAGGCACAATATTCTATTTATGAAATACTAGGGAAACACACAACATCATCCTGTACTTCTCCATTCCAACCAGAACCACACATCTTTTTGTGTGGCAGCTTTCTTGCAAAGTCCTTTTTTCACTTCTCTCTTTTCTTCACTTCTCCCTTCCTGCTGCAGACTTTGAAGCTGCTGAGCCAAACTTTCCACGTTGGCTAACTTTAGCCAGACCTGTGATATTTTGTGACTGAGTAATATGTTGTCCAGGAAAAATCTAGAAAGTAGAGAGCAAAGATGACAAGCTTTCACAAAACATTGGCTGTTTCCCCCATCACAGTTCATGGTATAAAGCAACATGTTAGTTGATGAAATAATTAGTCCCCCAAAGTTTTTAAAAGCCATGTTTTAACTAAAATGAAGTCAACATCAGTGTTGCTTCTTGCCAACTCCACCATGGATTTGTATTTTATTTAGCTGTAATGTTTGTCCCCTACATCTCTATCATTGGGATTCCTAAGATAGCAACATGTATAATAATGGAAGATGGAGTTGGCTTGCTTAGAAGTGTTTGTTGTAGCTCTGAAATTAAGATAAAGGAAAAAAGGAAAGACAAAGGGAAGAATTTTATCTTCTGGCCTTGACTTCAAACTGGCTCCTGCTCCCTTTGCTTTCTGTACTGCTGGCTCAGACTGCAAGTAATATTATCTTTATTTCCACTCTTATTCTAAAATACCTTCTGGGTGACCTCAGACTGTGTTTGTTAGACGGAGAGAAAAGACCTGCCTTCTGACTTGTCTTCTTTGATGGGGAAGATAACCTTCTGGCTGAAATTCTAACAGAATGAGAATTGGTCTGTCCCTGGGCCAGAGGCACAGCAGCAGTCTTGTAAACTACTGCCCAGGTCAAGGAGGATTGGTGTATATCATTAAAGAAGTCATTGTGGAAGACAGTGCCTCCCAGTGAGTAAAAGAGCAAGCAGATAATTAAAGAGCCTTCAAATAGGCTAAGAAAGATAGTCTGAGACTTTGATTGTTATCAACAAATTGTGCATATTATTGTAAATAATCTTGCTTCCACTCACCTTTATTAAATGAAGTAAACTGAAGATGAATGAAGCAGAATTTTGGCAAATTCAAGGCCTCATGGAGAGACTACTAGAGGCTGAATTGTCAGCGAGTAGACCTGTGGAGCTTACAACAGACAGCTGCCTGGCTTCCTATAATCTTCGTGGTCTCCCTTAAACAAGATTCCAAAGGATTGGAGGAAAACATAAGAGTTGTGTGGGACAGAAGAGGAAGATATCCCAAGTGTGTCCGAATAGCCCATGCCCTAATTTTTCTGGACTCACGGGAAATTAAAGGATTCAGCATAGCAATTTGAAATCATCTGGAATTATATAAGAACTTTCTCACATAAAGAGAGTTGATACTATTGCATGGTGATTCTTATGTAGATATTTGGAATCATGTAAGTGCACTGTACTTGCCAAAAGCTTTATTTAAGGAATAAGCTTTACTTATAGGTCTTCAAAAGGTACTTGGCTGCAAAATGAAGCAATGAAACTTTCTACTTGGTGCTAGGTATCATTATTACTATTTAGTTTGAGCCTACCTATTTTGGTTATTTCATACCCCATTTTAGACTTTGAAAATGGTCTTTGCCTGGCAGGGTTATAAGCAACAGGGTCTCCAACTAATACCTAGAAATTCACCAGGCAAAAAGAAAAAGAGAAAAATTAAAATTACTAACTTTTCCCCTTCCTGAGGAGGTGAAGCAATTAATGAGGATATATCCTTATCACCCGCTGAGCTTAGCCTAGATTGGTTAATTGATCATAGATACTCCAAACATGAGACGGGCTCAGAAAAGGGTGCTATTAATCTCGCAACAGAGATAGCAACTGCAGAAAATTTTTCTACCATCAATAGGATAGAACAAGAGGAGAGAGAAAGGTACTTGATGACTTCATGACAAAGCAAATAGACGAGCTGACACAGTATCACACCCAACCAGAGAAAGAATCCTCCTTAACTTCAGTCAACCAAAGAGAGGAGAAAGATTGTAACTCATTATTTCAGTGGCCTAAAGATATCTTAGAAGAAATAAAGCTGATAAAATCCTTTCTATATGAATCCCATGAGCTGCTAACTGTATTGAGTTAAATAAGGTACCCAAGAATATTAATAAACAAGCTGATACAGGTATTATAACCCCTGTAGGGGGACTTCCTGGTGGGGAAAATTGCTGAAAAAGAAAATAAAGAGCATGCTTGAAAAGAAAAGAACTCATTGAAAGAAAAACACGAATTAGCTATTAAACACTACAAAAAGCAAAAATAGTAAGAACCTAAACAAAGTTTTTAAAAAACAGCATGTAAGATCAGCTGATAGGAGAAAAGCCTAGAAGCAGCAAAATTCAAACTGATAGGAGAAAAGCCTAGAAGCAGCAAAAAATCATCTTGATAGCAGCTCAAAGCAAAGATGCTCAGCGATTTTGGAACCTTAACAAATCAAATTCAAATAGGCAACCTCTAATTGAACCAAAAATTCCTTCACATGTTTGGGAGTCCCATTTTCATAACCTATTCAATGAAATCCCTAAAAATAATCCCTCAGAAGTTCCTATAAATAGTTTAGAGGATAGTAAATATACTTTTGAGACAAAAGAAGGCTTGCCAGTTTAGGATCCTGTCTCCTCTAGGGAGATCTGTGAAATAATTACCACTTTAGAGAATGGGAAGGCCCCAGGTGAAGATGGAATTGTGGGTGAAGTCTACAAAGCAGCACCAAATTGGTGGGCTTCTATCCTTTCAGTGCTATTTACAAAAATCAATAATAGCAGCTACTACCCTTCCGAATGGAATATCAGTATAATAATAATAATAATAATAATAATAATAATAAAATTTATTTATATCCTGCCCCTTTGTGAACAATCGGGGTGGCTAACAGCAATAAAATACATAACAGACAGTAAAATCAATTCCCATACCCCCCTTAAAAATTATTAAATTAATCATAATTAAAACATACATTAAACACACAACAGTTAAATTAAAAAAGACTAATCATAGTGTAGGAGCAATTAAGTACATATCAAACTGGGAGCCTGAAGAGGGAATTCCTAAAAGGATTTCCTGAGGCTGGGATTATCTATCGCTGAAGGCCTGCCAAAAGAGATCCGTCTTGACAGCTTTTTTAAAGCTGTCTAAAGATGTAAATTGACGGATCTCGTCCGGCAGGCCATTCCACAGTCTGGGGGCGATGACCAAGAAAGCCCTATGGGAGGTAGTCGCAAGCCTAGCTCTTTTTGGTTGCAGCAAATTCCTCCCAGAGGACTGGAGGGTTCGGGGAGGATTATATGGGAGGAGGCAGTCCCTGAGATGGTTTGGACCCAAGCCATTTAGGGCTTTAAAGGTAATAACCAACACCTTGTACTGGGCCCAGAAACTTATAGGCAGCCAGTGGAGGGACCTTAAAACTGGAGTAATATGGTCCCTCCTAGATGTTCCAGATACTAATCTGGCTGCCATATTCTGTACTAACTGTAGTTTCCGAACCAGGCACAAGAGTAGCCCCATGTTGAGTATAGTTGTCCCTATATTCAAAAAATGTGACCCAAGTAACACAGTCAACTTTCACCCTATTAGTTTGTTGGCTATTTCTTCCAAAATATATACCAAATACTTACTTTAACAATTTAATTATTGGCTTGAATCCAGTGAGATGATAGCAGAAGAACAGGCGGGTTTCTGATGTAACTGTTCAACAATAGACCACTGTTTTGTTTTATACCACTTGATACATAAATATGTCAGATTAAAATGAAACCGTCTATATGTAACATTCATCCATTTCTTAGCAGTCTTTGACTCTTTCAGTAGGGAACATCTCTGGGACAAACTTAACTTCCATAGATAAAAGACTGCCGATGCTGATGCGAGAGCTCCACTCTGATACTAAAATGCAAGTCAGGTTGGATTGTTCTGGCTCACTATCAAATCTGATACCAGCTACTCGAGGTGTTCATCAAGGATGCTTGTTAGCACCAGCATTGTTCAACATTTATGTCATTAAATTAATAACTGATTTAAGTAATAATGATAATTATGTATCTCCTAAATTGGGTTCTAGGAAAATATCCATTCTTATGGATGTGGATGACACCATCTTACGATCACAATTGCAGCAAGGCTTGAGGAGATTACTAAAACTTTTCAACCAGTTTTCAACACAGGACAATTTGAAAATTAATTATAAGAAAACAAAAATACTAGTTTTTGCCAACAGGTATAAAAAATGTACATGGCAAATTGATGGACATCCTATAGAACAGGGGTAGGCAACTTTTTGAGCCGGGGGCCGGGTTGCTGTCCCTCAGACAATAAATAAATAGTTTATTTATTTATTTTTGGAATATAACTCACAGAATCCCCCAGCCAATAAGGCTAGTAACTTTTCCAAGCTTTGCTGTAATTCCCTGGTGAATTACAGGGCATACTTGCTAAAGCTGTAAAGGATAATGCATCTTACATTTAAAATATGTTTACCTTGATACATGATATAAAACATTTCTTAAAGGATCAGCTTACCGACAAAATAATAAATATGTTGTTAAAAGATGTGCAACCATGGTAAAAGTGATGGCAAGCTATTTCAGAAACAAATTGCACAGAGTACAACAAAATGCACAAACTAGCAATACCTTTTTGTAGCCAACTAAAAGTACAAAATACATCATGCAAGCTTTTGAAGCTCCACTGGCTTCTTCATCAGGTAAAAGATGTTTTAAATCATAAGGAAAAGAGATAAGACAATGTTAGAGTCACAGGCCTACATTTAGTATCAGATGTTGTTTCTGTTGTAGTTAAGTTGGCCTGGGGGGAATCTCAGTGCAAACCCTCTCCTTGGCCATGTGA
>JAIPUX010001880.1:46626873-46662914 GCA_020142125.1 Phrynosoma platyrhinos | reverse complement strand
CCCCCCCCCGCCAACATACAACACTATACAGAGTTCTCAGTAATGTTTTTTGTACTGTTACTCATAAATCGTAATTCCCACATACCACTAAATGTAATGGCAACAGTTGTGAAATAAACAGTCAGCAAAATTAAAATTAGACCTTTCAATTATGATTTTGTACACACAGCCTGAATGTATTTACATGCACATTGTTTCATGTGGCTAAAGTGAAACTTTGATAAGATGTGATGTTTTTAAAGAAAATTTAAAACTAATAATTTTGCTTAATTTTAAAAAATACAAATTTTAAAATTTGAATCTTATGTTTTGAAAGACCGGGGGCCTCTTTCTCCTCCCACTGAGCCTTGCCCCACTCACACCGCTTCTTCAGTGTTTAAAGGGACACAGGCAAACACCACAGCCCATTTTTGGCCAAAGGATGTTTGGGGAGCAATGGTGTCGCTCCCTTAGGGTGTCACCTGGTGTGGCCTGCGCACCCCTAGTGATACCCCTACACTGGATTATAGTATTAAAACATTAACAGCTAACTCAGCAAAATAGTATCTTGTCACTATTTTAGTGCATGGGATGAGAGACGTCTCATTTTAATTTGAGCAAGATTCCCTTCCATGAGAATAAAGAATCCAGTATAGGATAAGCAATGGTCTGGTCACTGTTGCTATTTCCAAAAAATAAACAATGCTTTTCCATTCCAAGGCATTCTCATTAAACACCACTTAGATTTCCATGTGTGTTTATACATTCATTCCTGCACAACTGTTTATGGGCTAATATTTTGGATGGCTTTACCATCAGTACTATTCCATGCATAAGAAGCTATGCTGGATACTGAAGACCAAACTAGTTTGAAGCAACGCTTACCTGTAATAGATTTCAGTAGTATTTTAATCACTCTGCACAAATGTAAACCTCTTCAAAATGCAGAGGAACAAAGGCTTTCCTCAGAGGAATACTTGAACAAAGTATCTAGTAAGTGATGTTAAGTCTTGATGCTAGCATGGTGTTTAGAAGCCGTTACACTGAACTGCTCATCGCTTCCCTCTCCTCCTCTGTCTCCAAAATAACTAAATATGAAAGCATATAATTCTCAGTGCTGAGGCCTATGCGGGCTAACAAATAACCTGTCTCATGGATCTGAGAGAACATTACACTGAGCTCAATCTTACGATACTTACTATCTTACCAAAAGGGATAGAATTCAAAAACATAGCCATGTTAGTCTAGAATAACAGTATGCAAACAGTAGCACCTTTGAGACAACTGTGCAAAAGAAGTTGTAGCATATGCTTCCTGGCACATTACATATAACGCTGGTTAACAACCCAGTCTAAGGATGCTCTTAGACAGTTTATCCTATCTCCTTTCTGGTTCCCAATCTGCACATTCCAAAACTCACTCCTCCTGATGGCCATCCACTCACCCTGGCCTTTGGCAACATCTTTCCTCCTGCCCTTGTCCCTCAATGACCACAGTTAAAATTGAGCTTGTCACCCCATCACCATACCCAAAAATTTCTATGGCTATTCATACAATCTTATTACAAAGGTCCTTCCCGGATATGTTTACTCCATGTATCTCAGGAAGTAGACCAAGTCTACAAAAGCTGATGCTACAGCTTCTTTCACACAGTGCCAAAGATGCTACAAGACCACTTTGCATAAGGATAATCTTCCTAATCATTTTTTAAAATCAACTTTTTAGCAAAACCAACTAGGATGATAAAAGTGCTGCTTAGTTTTAAATGCAGAATGGATGCATGTATGTCACTTGTTGTTGTGTATACAATACCTATCATTGGCATAATTATTTGTCTCATAATAAAAGCCCTTACTGGACTCCACTTCTCTCCATGCATTTGAGGAAGTAGACCAAGGGCTGAAACACATGGCCATAAAGGGGTGGCTTAACACCACTATTCAAGCGCCAGGTTGGGGCCGCGGCAACTACACCACCACCCCGAACCCAGCATTTTCTTGGCGCAAAAAGAAGACACCTTTGCCACTGTGGGCAGCAAAGCGACTTCATGGCATATTCCTGGCCTCTTGGGGGTGTGTGTGTCATACCTACACCATGCCCCCAAACCGCAGGGAAGATGCCACATTTTGCTGGTATGTTTTCCTCCTAAGTCTATGAAAGCTTATGCTACAACTTCTTTTGCAATTAGTCTCAAAGATGGCTTTGTAGTCTTAGTAGCAGCAAGCTTACAAGGTTCCCAAATTTGCAAGCAACTGTTATAAGGAATTGCCTTTGGCAGAATATCCATTAGAAACAAAGTTGCTGAAATAAACTGAGAAAATGCTCATAGTCTCTGTGGAAGACTATGTGAGGAGAGAAGCACTACAGGTAGTATCCAAGTTGATATAACAACCTTTGCTAAAGCAAATCAGGAATGTAGTTAATACATAAATAAAGAAATCATAGGAGTGTCTTATGTCATTTTGAACTTAAAAGCATGCATATTTCACAACTTTGCCCATTGTTTTTAAAATCACCTCCTTTAAGCCATCCAGCATACAGAGAATGCAAGTGATCTTACCTAACATAAATAAGACATCTTTATTTTCCTTTTCTGAGTGTTCTGGTAATGCACACATTTGAGCAAGCCTTACCCATAATGCAACTGCAAGGAAAGATGTACAGCAGCTGTTCTTCCAGCCCATTCCTTCAGCTTTCAAAACAGTGAAGACAGCTTGTTTCTTTTCAATAGGTTAATCACATCCTACATTATGTCCCTTTATCTCACACCAGTGTGTTTACACATGCCTGTATGCATTTCTGTTGCTTGGCCAAAAAGCATGTGCTTCTGCCAATAAAAATTTAAAATCCCAAAGGTAGTAATCATGTATGTATAGCCCACATTTTTAAAATGGTTTCTAGCACACAACTGCTGAAAAACAATTGACCAGAAAACATTACATATGAATATTAAAGTGCAACAGAACTTGGTCTGTGTGTGCAGTTTGTGAGGCACTTCCTCTTTCCCAACTCAAACCCAGCATCTAAAAAGGTATGGGTACTGGGACTCTTTGAACACACAGATGTTAACAATTGCAACTCGAGCATTTATACTTATAACATGTTCCCCTTCACAATTGTCAGAGAAGAAACCTTTGCATCTAATATGAAACAGTGTGTATGTACGTATATGTAATTGTTTTGTGCATCTTCAGCATGCCTGTGTTGGTTGAGAAGCATGTGTCATGAGGGGTTTCTCTAAGAATATTCACAGATTAAGCGATTTAGGTTATAAAACACTGCAGATTAGATACCCATGATTGCTTTTTCTTAACCAAGGCCTTTATGGTAGGTTAAAGAGAAGTGAATTTGAATTCACTGATTAACAGTTAAGCAGGGGATCAGAATGAAAAATAATTCCTCAAGAGAATGGAATGTTTTGCTTCTTTGACAAATGGTCCAAAATAAATCATATTGTACTGTATAATTTGCATCAGCATCCGCTTATGTTTTACCTCGGTATTTAGTACTTATGTTTGATTTGCTAAATTAACTGTTACCTGTTAGATCTGTATTTTATACAAAATCAATAAAACATGAATTTAAAAAATTAATCAAATTGGTATAGACCAAACTTTTAAGGATACTGCTAGAAACATACATGTATTGTTCTAGCACACCCAAGAAAGCCAGGCAGGCTTTTAGGGTCATGCTATATAGGAGGGAGTGGGAATTGTCTGATCCTCCTTATATTGTTGAATTGCAGTGTTCAGAATTCTACTTTGCCCCATCTTTCCTAGCATTATTGCCTTTTCTAATGAGTTGTAGCTTCTCATGATGTAGCCAAAGTATGACAGCCTCAATTTGATCATCTTGGCTTCCAGGGAGATTTCAGACTTGATCTGTTCAAGGACCAATCTGTTCGTCCTTTTGGCTGTCCAAGGTATCCTCAGCACTCTTCTCCAGCACCACATTGCAAAAGACTTGATATTCTTCCTATTTGCTTTCTTCACTGTCCAGCTTTCGTGTCCAAAGTATGAAATTCAAAACACTTTGTACCAAAAATCTCCATCTCTTTTGGTGCACTATTAAGAAACCAACATTTAGTGCTCAAAGCATTTCATTGTCAATGAAGTCTCTCCAGGCTGCAATGCAATATCCATTTCTGATCAGAGTAAATGACAGCACTGCTGTTTTGCCACAAAGGGTTGGATCCCAATTCAAACCCACAGAAGAGAGAATGAAGAAGGTAACACCCTGCCCTTTTTCTCCCTATCACACCCCTGAAAATGTTTCTTTGAGAGAAAGAGACTAGGGAAAATCAGAGAGAAGTGATCTTTGAAAGCAGAGCAAATAAGGCTTCCATCTGATTTCCTGTTGTCTCTCCCATGGTACAGCCCACTCCATTCAGTAAGACTCTTAAACCCCTTACGAGAGCATTGTCAAGGTATCTGGTAGAGATAAAAACAGGACAGTCAATTTCCACCTATCCCTGCTGCAGGTGAATATTTCGATCCAACCCTATGTATCTTGAAGCATGAAGAGATGGTAAGAACTGGCAGAAAACATAGCTCAGTATTAAGAGGATCAATATACTGGAATGGGTTCCATTTCTTTCAAACTTAAATTTATGTATATTAAGAATTTCTGGACTAAAAGCTCAGCTGAGCTTCATGTAATGCTCACACCTGGTGCTTCTGTATACATTTTACACTACTAGTCTTGCAAGCTATATGCAGAATGGCAAATGATCAAAGATAACGGGACCTGTGGTCTTCCAAAATCTGCAGGCCAACAGACTAAGACCCATCTGTTGCTAACACCTCTGGAAGAAGTTAGTGTTTGTTACTTTTCAATGTATTGCTATACACAGTTTGAAAAACAGCTGAATTATATGAATCCTTTTGGAAAACAGCTGCTGTTTCTCAGTGATGAATAAAATGTTCTTTAGCAGAAACAGAAATATTCAGTACTAATAAAGACTTTTCTATTTAATTCTGGGCTTTTCCCCTAATTTTCCAACCTTAAAAATAGTTCATAACTCCTAAAGAATATTTCTAAAAAAGCACAGAGTTTGGATCTGGTATTAGTCCAGAGACCACCTCTGAACAAAAACAAAACACTTGATCCTTTCATGCAATGAACATATGAATTTTTCATTTAATTGTGCTATATGCAAGTCTATTTCACAGCAGCCTAAAATTAGTATTGTAGGAAACAAATAAAAAATGCAAGGTTTCTCCATATTTTTCTGGGAATGGAGTCCACCAAAACAGAGGCTTCTTTTTTATTATTATTAATGAAGCAGACTATTCAGCTCAGTGATGGCTTCAGTATGTTCCAATTCACAGATGAGGCATCTGCACCACCTAGCTGTCATACGTTTTAACACACAGTTTTTCTATCTTTACTTACATTCATTTTCACCTTCAAATTTATTGAGGCAGTTGTATCAATCTAAGCATAAAGTGAGAAATAACTCAGGGTATACCATTTGAGCAACTTCATGATTTTATCCTGAAACTACTCAGTGCACAAACAACCCAGCCTCGGTACAGGTTTGTCACATGCAAGCCATCCAAAAATACAAAAAAATAATAAAATAATTAAACTAAGTATAAGCCACAACTCAGTATACTTGTTCCAACTGCGAAGAGTTTCTAAAATAAAGTTTTAACAATCTGGTTAAAAAAAATAATTGGGCTAAATACTTCTAAACTTTAAAAAAATTCCAAGTTCTTTTTTAAACATTCAGATACTATACAACTTATAGGAACTTCAGGCAGGTATACAAGGTTGTCAACCAAGATATTTACATAATGAGCAACATAAAACAAATCAGATTCTAGTGAGAAAAGAATTGAGTTAAAGATTTATGAATTTAAAATTAAGGCTCTTTGTAGAGTAACTTTTCACTTTAAATAGTAGTTAACTTTGGAAGTGTCAGACTTGCACATTCTGTCAATCTACTGCAAACACAGCAGCAGAATTATTTTGAGTATTATGTAAAGAAGCATTATGTTAAATAATTACATTGATAACTTGTATGTCTGAGCATGCTTTTGTAACATTGTAGTTTGGTACAAACTTTTATGTAAAACAATCAGTATGACTGCCTAAGCAGCATACTTTTCAAAATCTCAAATCAAATGCAATTTTGCACTTCAAGCAAACGAGATTTGAACTTTTTTGAAATATGCTCCCAAATGTAGATAGCAAGTATTTGCTCAAGTACTGTAGACAGCTAGACAGTAATGTTTTCCAGCAAAGACCGAAACATTTATACTAGGCTTCAGTTTCTTCAAAACATATAGAAAAAAAATTAAAAAGCTATTTCCAGGAGTATATCTTCTGATGGCTTTGTGGTTACTGAAGAAAACACTGTCTTCGTTGATGCAATGTTTGGTCCACAGCCAAAACGTCAGGTTTTTATGTTCAACTAAAAGCATCTTTAATGTCATTTTTCTTAAAATCTGTGATGTAAAACACTGAAGACAAAAAAAGATGGAATGGTAATCTAAGAATCAGATTGTTAAACATTTCCTCCTAATATACCAAATTTTGAAGTCAGAATTGTCTTTATTGACTTTATTTTAAATTTTGTACATAAAGAAAACATGTTCATATCCATAATGAACACAAAAATTAAAAGGCGTAACTAGAAGACATTTGTGTCCTTCACCAAAGCAAACACTGTGCTAAAGGTTCCAAACAGTTTCAATTTTCAAAATAAATATTCTCTTTCCCCTCCCGCCAATGTCTATATTCCAGTCTTCAGAATAATCACTGGAAATTGAAACCTATCTTGAAATCACACTTTTAAACAGAGTCCCAGCTCACTGTGTTTGGTAACTTGCCATACCATATCCAGCCTGATTAGGTATTACAGGAGCAGCTTGTCCCTGGGCAGGCTGAGCACCAAATCCACTCATCCAGGCTGCAGATGGTGTTTGACTTTAGTTTAAGAGAAAGAAAAGAAAAGAAACAAATGATTCATCAAGAAAGCCAACGAAATGAGTAAGGGCACTTTTCTGCTACAATTTTTAGACACTAGTCTCTATCTAGCCCAAATATAAAAGCTAAAAAATTCAGTTCATAAAAATTTGGGAGCCTTCATGCAACTTGCAATGTCTTGAATAAGTTCAGTAGTCCTATTCTCAGAGCTATCTACAGCAAGACAATGCTGTAGAACAGGGGTAGGCAACCTTTCCCCTTTAAGGGCCGAGGGACTTCAGCTCCCAGAAGCCTCAGCCATGTTGGCCAATAGTCCCATGTTGGCCAATAACTCCTGGGATTCTGGGAGTTGAAGTCCCTCTGCCCTTAAAGGGGAAAGGTTGCCTATCCCTGCTGTAGAAGGTACACATTTACTCTGCATGCTATTTCCAGCCGCAACTCAACTACAACAGCATCAAAAGGTAAACAAGAGAAACATAAAGATGTATTTTCTATCATTTAAATAAATAATAATAAATAATAAATGTTGGGATGGGTTCTCAGGGAATTCCCCTACAAAAGTGGTTTACAGTCATGATCAAATTATTCCAAATTATTAAAACAAAAATAGTGAATAGTAACAGTAGAAAATAAAATAATTTATTAATATATATAGCCAAAACTTGTCCAAATGTAAATAGAAAGGTTGTTTTCCTAAATGACCTTTGCCAGGAACTAGACAGGCAGAATGTGTCCCTGTAGATTCTGATGGACCTCTTGGAGGCCTTTAGTGACACTGACCATTGTAGCCTTCTGGGCTGCCTTGTAGGGAAGGGACTTGGAAGACTGCAAGCCCTAAAGGAGGTGCTGGAGGATCGTAGTTCAACTCTTTAGCTACTGGTCTGTGTGCCCCCCGTTTTGTCACTTCCATGCTATTCAACAACATAGAAAACCGCTGGTAGAGCCCATATGGAGGTCTGGGGTTTGCTGCTATCATTATGCTGATGACACCCAATTTTATCTTTCCTTGCCACCTAATCCCAAGAAAGCTGTTTTGATTCTAAACTTGTGTCTGGTATCAGTTATGGACTGGATGTGGGCAAATAAATTGAAGCTCAGTCCACACAAGACAGTGGTACCCTTGGACAATTGAAAGGTACAGTTGGTAGACACTTAAAGCTCATCACCAACCACCTTTAAGTATGCCCCAACTGTGCCTTTCAACTGCCTAAGAGCACACCACTCTTCCCACTTCCTGGAGATGCTTATCTAGGCACAGTGACAGAGACCTTAGTTACATCCTGTTTGAGTTATTGTAACAACTCTATGTAAGTCTGTCTTTGAAGAGTATTTGGAAACTTCAGTTCAAACCAAGAACTGCAGCCAAGATGTTAACTGAGGCTGGTTACAGGTGTCACTCAACTCCCCTGCCCCAACAGCTCCACTGCCACTGATCCGTCTTAAGTGCCTTTTTAAAGGCTGTTAAGGTGGTGATGTGACGGATCGCCTCCAGCAGGTCATTCAATAACCTAGGGGCAGCAGTCAAGAAGGCCTTCTGGGTTACTGCAGCCAATCTAGATTTGTTAGGCTGCAGATGATTTTTCCCAGAGGACCTTAGTGTTCAGGGTGGATTGTGTGGAAGAAGGCGCTCCCACAGATAGTCAGGACCCAAGCCATGTTAATGATGCCACTGAAGAAAAAGAATGTCCCCAGGACCCATCTACCAAATCAGAATCATAGAAGTGGAAGGAGCCTCAAGGGCCACCTAGTCCAATTTCCTGCTCAGTGTAGGATCTCCAGCTAAAACATCCCCAGAAGGTAACTATCCAGTCTCTTTTGGAAAATGCCCATAGAAAGAAACCCACAACTTCTCCTGGGAATTGATTCCACTATCAAACCATTCTTACTGTCAAGAAGTTCCTTCTAATTTTCAGTCAAAATCTACTCTCCTGTAACTTCAAACCATTAGACATTGTCCTATCATGGGGGGCAGCAGAGAATAGGCCAATCCCCTCCTCTCTGTGACAGCCCTTGAGGTGTTTAAAAAGTGCAATCATGTTACCCTTCAGTCTTCTCTTCACCAAGCTGAACATGCCTAGCTACTTCAACCCTTCCTTATATGCTGTGTTTGCCATGTCTCTTATCCCAAAGTAACTGATGCAGAATGGTGTAATTTAATGTCAGTATCTAACTCCTGGAAGTATCCTGCCATTTTTATCTTCTGCAGTTTCTAGACCTTCTTTGAAGGCGGCCTTACATGGAATACAAAGCAGTAAGCAAGCCTGGATGTTACCAAAGCTGTGAACCTAGCCTTCAGGTATTCAGGCCCATCTAGAAGCAGTTTCACATCTCCATCAAGGTTAAGTACATTTTTCAACTCATGTAACTATCATATTTTCTGAAAAAAGTTTCAAACAAAATAATCAAATATGGAACAGAAAATCTCCAGCAACATCTCTTCCAAACAAGACCAGAACCACAACAGCCCTGTGTCTCCATCCTGCCCCTCAAAGGAGATGCAGAAGGATACAATGGCAAATGATTATAAGCCATGGAAAAGTTCAGTAGAACAAGGTCACATTCTCCACTCTATTCTCTGGCTTCTATCAAGGAAGTTTCATTTCCCAACTGGCTAGGAGCGTGACTGAAATGGATCTAAATAATACCCTACAAGATGTATTATCTTAGTTATTTCCTATTAAATATCTTCAGCATAACAGTCAACATACTGGAATAAATTATAAGTGTATGAATATACCTGCATATACTTATACCTGCTGCATATTTAATCAGTCTGAATCCATTTCATTAATTCAATGGCAAAAAAGTTAAAAGACTCTTCAATGATATTGGAACAAGTTAACATAATTCTTTAAGATTTTTCTTCTAAATACAAAAACATGTATAACAGACTATATATTTAATTAGGAAAAGAGAAATCCGGTAACAAATAATCAGAAAATGGAAAACTGTTACCATGTTTCAACACTGAGAAACGTATATTTTAGTCACATCAATAGCTATTAAAGACTGAATTCTATTTACATTTGTTCTAGTGTTAAGCATTACAGAAACGTAAATGTTCACCATTAAGTGGTGGAAATTATCTCCTTGTAATTTCTTCATTTTTTGGTAGAGCATAGTAATAAAAAATTGGTGTGCTATAGTGGATAAGATGTTGACTGGGGAAACTATTGCTCCACTCTCTTAAAACGGGGCTAGGTCGCTTTAACTGCTCTGGCTGCCTCCTGATGCATTCTGAAACTTGTAGTTTAGGATGAGGCATTTAGAATATTCACCGAGAGCCTTTAGGCCTCACTGAACTACAAACCCTAAAATGCAACAGGAGCCAGTCAGAGCAGTTAAAGTGACCTAGCCCCATTTTAAGAATGTGGTGCGATAAGCTCATTTGATTCAAATCCTATCCATCATTACTTCCTTTCTATACTATCTTGTCACAGATGTTGACATTGTGAAGAATTTAAAAATGTGATCATTCCCATGTATATAGTTCTGATCTTACAAGAAAGTATGCAATAAAAATGCAAGTCAGAAGTCTGCCTCACAGTAAACTTTTTACATTTATGACAATAATACTCCTGAACAACTGTTTGTTTTTAGAAAGCTGAAGCTGTTCTCCTTTATTTTTATATATTTCTGGTTTGATTCTAGGAAAATCCACATTTAGAAAATCCTAAATACTTAATAGTCTCAGTTTTTTTGCTCTCCCCCTCTTGTTTGTAGGCAAAATACAATCTGAGCAAACAAATCTCCCTCAAAAAATGGGAGATCACTGGGGAAGGAGCGTGCAAGCTGCTCATGGACAAAGAATGACAACTAGTATTGAAAACTTGTACACCAGTGCCCCAAGAATAAGACGTAATACTCATGACTGAGATACTCTAAATTAGAGATAAAAACTTAAGTGTTCATTAGGAACAACAGTGATGCCAAGTAAAGCACTGGTAAAAACTATGTGTGTGCACACCATCAAGTTGATTGTTGATTTATGGTAACCCCATGAATTTACTATGGTTTTCATTCATTCAACTGGTTTGTACCCTGTGCTTTAAGCCTAAGTGCTCAGAAGCTGTGTGTGCATATGTGCCTTCAAGTTGCCTGTCAACGTATAGTGACCCAATGAATTTTACAGGACTTTCTCAGGCACGGAATACTCTGAGGTGGTTTAGCCAGTCCCTTTCTCTGAAAGTGTAGTTTACAGTACCTGGTATTGATTAGCAGTCTCCCATTTAAATATTTAACAGGGCTGACGCTGCTTAGCTTCCAAGATCAAATGGGATCTACTGCCTCTAGGGCAGGGGTAGGCAACCTTTCCCCTTTAAGGGCCAAGGGACTTCAGCTCCCAGAAGCCTCAGCTATGTTGGCCAATAGTCCCATGTTGGCCAATAGCTCCTGGGATTCTGGGAGCTGAAGTCCCTCGGCCCTTAAAGGGGAAAAGTTGCCTACCTACCCCTGCTCTAGGGTATTCAGGCTGTCCTTGGAGTAATTCACATTTACTTTTTTGAATGAAGATATTTGTATCTCCGCACCAATTCAGAATCGGTTCAGTGTTCCCACTACAATTTTAGGCTACCCAATCTCTCCATGGCATTTTAACCCTGTTGCTATTCACATTTCCACCCTATCAATTTAAAATGGATGCGCCTCTACTTCTGGGAACAATGCAGTGCGATCCAAATCAATTCGATAGCCTGGTCACACTACCGAAGATATGAATTGATCCAGTTCTTAAAAAAAGAACTGCTAAGGGATCCAGTGCCAAATGCACCTGTTTAAGTGGGTTTTTGGGCTGCCCCACCACAAACTGTATTGACTGCAGTTGGGGTGAGTGTGGATGTCACAGACCGGTTTATTTCTGTAGTGTGAACAGCTCCCTTGTAAAGATGAGAATTTGCATACCTGGAAAACTGTGTGTGTAAACACAAATATCAAATAGAAGTACTCACTCTACACCAAATCCTTGCTGATTCCAAGCCTGTCCATACATTCCATAAGATGGTACTTGCCATCCATTGGCTACATATTGCCCATATTGTTGTGGATTACCATATACTTGACTCCACTGCCCCCACTGACTGTAATCTACCTGGTGGTTAAAAAAATAGATTAAATCTCAAAAATAAATTCAAGCACTGAACATTGAACATTAATTACTGTTTATCAAAAAAGGGAACAGAAATGTAGAAATCAGAGGTAGTGCATTCATACCTAGATTCCACACACTGATTTCACTCACTTGGTCAAATATATGCAAATATTCAAGAAAAACATTATGTTTTACAACACTTCAATTACCTGTTGGAAGCTTTTTGTCATATCAGGTGATTCTTTACCCCAATAGCATTTAACAACATGTCCTTCAATTGTAGTACCATTAACTGAAACAATAGCATGTGCTGCACTTTCATGAGTTGAAAACCTAGTAAAACATGAAGAGCGCTTTTATAACCATATGTATAGTGAAAGGCCTCCTATACCCACGTGTAAAAGTACAATCATATCTATCAATTTCTATAACTTTCTACATAGAAAGACAAGAAAACATTATTCTCTCTCCTCCAAACATGGTAGTAATATAGCATTCATGTACATGGTACTTTGGAAATTAACATAAATAAGACAGACATGTCTTATTACATTTACGAATGTTATTTTAACAGAGGAAGAGAAAATGGTGTAAATTCAAAGTCACATTGGTGCTGTTTTGCTTGTCCCCCTTTCTGCCTTTAGCTCTTGGTAGCAACCAAAAAATGGTTCTAGAAGGTTTTTTAGACCTTTGGAGCAGGTCTTGGGGTGCACAAGGGGGATGATGTGGAGAGAGATTACTCCTTCCTGATTTCACCAATGTAATGAGTTCTGTCAGAAGATTCTTCCTATGGGATTTAGCCTAATAATGGAAGTTTCCAATTCTAGGAGACTGGAATTAAGAATACAGTGACAATAGGCAATATCCAAACCCTTCAGCTTCAGATGCATAACCTAGCAATTATGATATGACAATCTACTCAACAATTTCTAATACAAAGCTGTGTTAAACAACAGAACACACAGAAAAGGCTATATACACAACTTTCAATCTTATAGCATTTATTTTGTCTACTTCTAAATACACCATATCCTTGATTCATATAACTTGACCTCTCAACCTGTAAATTCTTTAATCATAGCAGATAATGCTTTCCATGTATTACTGTGCAAATATTTTATGTTATGAGTCCAAACAAGTAGTGGTAATCATCCTACCTCACAAACGAATAGCCTTTTCCTGGAAAAGCTCTTGTTTCCAAAATTTGTCCAAAAGGTGAAAATGTCTGTCTCATTAACTGATCTAAAAGCAGTAAAACATTTCTGTTAGTTGCATGTGTGGTCAATGGCTTCAGTGTTAGAAGTACAAATATGATTCTTACCTGTTAATCCGGAAGCAATTCCTCCACAATACACTGTACAATTTTTAGGACTTGACTGATTTACTACATCTTCAAATCTCAATTGTTTTGTGTTGTCTGGAAGAAAAACACTTTGTAAATAGTTGCTATTTAGTTATTTGCAGAAACACAGTATTCTAACACACAAGAGTGTCAGGGCCAATACAGAGATTAGTTCTTTTAGGAATACTACATTTCCTTCTATAGAGAACAATACAGTATGATATCCAGTCCATGGCTGTTGCTGCCACTAGCCGGGATCCTTCCTTGCCTTTTCCTCGTGTGAGGCAGTGAAAGAGGGAAGCAGCACCCCCTCGGCTCCTCTTTCCTTTCTTCTTCCCATGTGCCCTCCATCCTTGCCTATTGCCGGAAAAGGGTGCCATGACCCTTGCTTTGTGCAGCACCCAGCCACTGAGCAGCATCTGTCTCAGCTGCATCCTGCTCACTACTGTCTCAGTTAGTGTGCCTCCATTAAGCAGGGAAACAAATACTCCCTCCTTGGCCGAGAGAGGTGTATGGGGGGGGAGGCTGCACCTCTCTCAGAGGCTGCTTGGTCACTGCTCCCTTTGTAGCTGAACAACCTGCCAGCCTCCCTTTCTTTTCTTCTTAAACATGAGTGCAGCGTCCACCACTAAGAGAGCCACACAGGTTTGTGCAGCTGGGCCCCCGTGCCTCTCTAAGTTAAGAAGCATGAACTGAAGGCAACGGCAAGCTGCACATGGCACAGGCAGATGCTGTGGGCCTGCTAGATGCTGTGCAAAGAAAATGGTGGCGAGGGGGCAGCCCACCTGTCCCCCACATCTCACAACTGATGAGGAGCTCACCAAGCCCTGCCAGGAGGGAAGGAAGACAGGCAAAAGGAACCAAACAGAAGGGCTGCATTCCTTCCCTCTTGCCATCTCACCCAGCCTGGGGTTTGCAACTATCCACAGTTTTGAGTATCTGTGCAAAGTCCAGGTACATATTCCTTGTGGATACTGGGGTTCGTACTGTACCTAACAGCCTAGGGCTAAGGTGGAAAGCCCCTGGACTGAAGTCTTACTGAAGACAAAAATTCATCATGTGTTCTACCTCATTTGATGCATTTTAAAAAATGCATCACTTTTCATAAGTAATTAATGGTGACAAGTTTACTTTTATTGTTATGCCTAAAACCATAACAGAGGTATATATTCACTTTCTTTTAGACACTGTCAAGGATACAGTGAGGAATATAGTAATAAAACAGTCTAACCCAATTTGTTATCTTAGGGCCTTTGCAGACTGCTAGAAATAGTGCAAATTGAATCCACTTTAACTGCCCTGACTCAGTGCTAGGAAATCATGGGAATTGTATTTTTTTCTGAGGCATTGAGCCTTCTCTGTCAGAGAGTTCTGGTGACACAATAAACTACAGTTCCCATGATTCCTAGCACTGAGTCAAGGCAGTTAAAGTGGACTCAATTTGCACTAATTTCTGGCAGTCTACGAAGGCCCTTAGTTCTCCTGATACGTAATAAATTAAGATCCAGTACTTCTCTCATTTTGTTAGTTTGCTCAGATTTTGATGTTTATTTACCAAAAAAAAATTACTAAGTTCTTTGCAATGATGCTATAAAAGCAGTATCTACCATTACTGTTTAATTTTGTAAAAGATCAGTTTTTGATGAACTAGCCAACTCAGTTGCTTCTGAGATTACTACAATGTACTATGCATAACCATGTGGTAAATGTTGATGCTCATCTTGTCACAGAACAAACCTTGCCAAGGAAACCCCAGGATAGGTTCATCTTTGAGTTGCCAGAAGTCAGAAACGACTTGAAGGCACACAACAACCACAACCACATTCTTTGAAGTCACACTCCCTCAGACTCAGGGGAAAGCAATGGTAAACCCTTTCTGAACAAACCTTGCCAAGGAAACCCCAGGATATGTTCATCTTTGAGTTGCCAGAAGTCAGAAATGACTTGAAGGCACACAACAACCACAACCACAACCACATTCTTTGAAGTCACACTCTCTCACTCAGGGGAAAGCAATGGTAAACCCTTTCTGAACAAACCTTGCCAAGGAAACCCCAGGACAGGTTCCTCTTTGAGTTGCCAGAAGTCAGAAATGACCTGAAGGCACACAACAACCACAACCACATTCTTTGAAGTCACACTCTCTCAGACTCAGGGGAAAGCAATGGCAAACCCTTTCTGAATAAACCTTGCCAAGGAAACCCCAGGATAGGTTTGCCTTTGAGTTGCCAGAAGCTTTTGCTGAGGGGAAGGGACGGGGGAACAGAGGAAAGAAAGAAGGGAAAGGAAGATGAGGCCTGAGGCTGAGAGTGTGTGACTTGCCCAAGGCCACCCAGTGGGTTTATACAGGGTCTTCCCTGTAGAGAGGCAGGGCAGGCATGGGAGAGGAGGGTAGACCGGACCAGGGCAGCGAGGGAGGAAGGGAGGCTCTCCCAGAAACACCACGCCTTGGCCTGCTTCCTCCTCCTCTTCCCCCAGGCCAAGCCGCCATCACCTCCTCCTTCTCCCTGATCTTCCTGAGGGTCTTGCCCAGCCCAGCTCAGTGAATGCATTGAGGGGGAGGAGGAGGGAGACAAAATGGCAGCCAGGCTGAGGGAGGTCCTTTCTCTTCCCGGTGTATAAGACAACCCCTGACTTTTGAGAAGATTTTCCGGGGTTAAAGAAGTTGTCCTATACGCCAGAAAATACAGTACATATATTTTGGCTGCTAATAAAGGAATGACATATGGCATTTTGAACTGTTCTAATTCCCAACAACTAGTTGGGACCAAAACTGCCAATTTTGTCCTTTACTTCTGAAATATTACCAATATTATAGAATTATCAAATAGGACTGTGATGTTACCAGAACTCAGAACTGTGTAAGTTTTTAAATTATGTGAATTAAGTCTTACTTTACTTCAGGTACCTATTAAAAATATAGAAGTGAAGTTTCATCCCTGTCTAATATCAGTGCACTTACTTTCTTGTGTACTTTTGGGTGCAGGCGGCTTTCGTGTTGCCCAGTTAGTTCTGATTTGACGACCACCTAGCCACTGGCCTCCCATGTGCACAATTGCATTTTCTGCATCCTGATAGAAAAATGTAGGTTTAGATTTCAGCACAAATGGAACAGAAAGGCAATTTTAAAGCAGTAAATGCTGAAGTTAAAAATATAAAGCATACGTTTAATCAGTTTATCCAAAGTTTCTCCTTCCTGAATTTTCCCCACCTCAGCATAGTCTTCTCTTCACCCAGCTAAATACGCCCAGCTCCTTCAACTTCTCCTCATATTTTATTCTCCGTGCCCCTTATCATCCTTGTTGCCCTTCTCTGAAGCTCCTCCAACTTGTCTATATCCTTCTCAAAATGAAGCACCCAGAACTGAACGCAGCACTCCAGATAAGGCCTGACTGGCACAGAATATAATAGGACTATTAGTCCCCTCGACTTAGAAACTATGCTTCTATTAATGCAGGCTAAAATAGTATTTGCTTTCTTTGCTGCAGCATCACACTGCTGGCTCATGTTCAATTTATGATCAACAATAATCCCAAGGTCCTTTTCGCGTGTTGTACTGCTGAGCAATGTATTCCCTGTCCTACACCTGTGCATTTGGTTTTTGTAGCCTAAATGTACAATTTTGCATTTTTCTCTATTAAATTCCGTTGTATTAATTTCTGCACAGTTTCCTAATTTAGCTTGATCCTTCTGAATTCTGTTTTTATCTTCCAATATGTTAGCTACCACTCCTAGTTTTGTGACATCTACACATCATCCCTAAAGAGTCACTACTGAGAGTTGGGAGGGGAATCCTCTACAGAGGGATAAGATATAGCTGCAGGAAGTGGATCAAAGAGTAACAGGGACCTCTGTCTCAAGCAGGTACATTTTTCATTCATATTATTGCTCTAAAGACAAGCCAGTGCTCAAAAATTATTAGAGTACCAGATTACTCCAGTACCAGATTATTCAGTAAGGTATGAAATAAAGTATTGTTTTTATCTTTCATCCAAAAGCCACAATGCAGTCTGTGTAAACATCTCTACAATATGAAAACATACTTCAACAACCAAAGATTTATAGAAAGAGAATTTACAGTAGCATCTATTAAGCATTTGCTTTAATTTATCACATACAGTTGGCCCTCCATATCCATGTATTCTGCATCCATGTTTTCAACCACTCACGACTTGAAAAACGTCCAACACCCAACTCCAGAAAGCAAACCTTAGTTTTGCTATTTCATATAAGGGCAAAAATAAAATTTTATAGTTTACTACACAATTGGTCATAATGGGACTTGAGCATCCACAAATTTTGGTATCCATGGTGGGGGGGCAGACCTGGAATCAAACCCCAGCAGATATCAAGGACCCACTGTATTTTTAATTTGTCTCGCAGACCAAGATGTTAACTTTTGATTACTCACTAGTTTATTGTAAAATGATACAAAGCCATATCCTTTTGATTTTCCTGTTGCCATATCTTTAACTACCCGCGCATCCCTGGGAAGAGAAGCACAATTATATGAGGAAAATATTAAAGATTTTCAAAATAAAAACTAAAAGGAACCACACACACTGTATTGTGAGCATAATCTTCCCTATTATAATCTCAGTAACTCCTATAACTACAGCCATTCCTAAACTCTCCTTAATGCTTCTTTACCTGTTAGAAAAAAGCAGTAGGACAAAAAATAACATGTAATAAACATGCAACCTATCAATACAACCTACACTTTCTATAACTAAACTGTTCAGATCTGAAATTTTTAAAAGGAACTAAGTTTCCTTTTCTAATACTCTATTGGCTAGGGTTCACTAAGGTTCACTGTCTATAAATTACTGCAACATTTCTAACTATTTTTACCATGCATTTTCTAAATAAATGCCCTCTGCCTAGTGATATAAAATATGAAATATTAAAAAATTGAAAAAGAGGAAAAAAATAGGAATTAAAAGGCATACATGGCCTGTTAACAGATTTCTTTATTTTTCTTGGTCAATTCTCTACCATCATTTTGGAGTTTGGGCAGCTGTAAATTTTGAAAAATTGACATTTTCAGAAATTTAAGAAAGGAGAATAAAACTAACAACAATGCTAAGCACACCAGTACAAAAACAACAAATTTTACACATAAATTTTAGTGAGTAAGTTAAAATGATTGGAAATATAGAACTGCACTGAATATAGAATGTTAAAATGTAAATACTAAGATATGTATATATAAATAATATATAATAAGAATAAATAGAAATGAGAAAAAAATCTACAACTGAGTTCCAGTGTGCACAGTTCCTTGCAGTTAGCTTCAAGATCCTGTCCATTCTTATGAGCAATTCTGCAAAATAATCAGAATGCTATTACTTTTAATTGTGACTCGGACTTTAGAAAAACTGCAGGTCTCAGGTATAAATAAAGATTGAGAAAATAGCAACCTGTATAAAACCTTTTTATATTGGCTTGCAAACAGTACTACTTACCACATTGAGATAAAAAGCAAAGTAAACAAAACAGACAAAATAAGATTTATGTTTCATTTGAAAATATGTACAGTATATAGAGAGGAAAGATTTATTTTTTAGCAGAAATATATTCTGGTAAATTTAACACAAAATGTTCAGATTTTGTTGTAGGAGCTAAATTATGTAACAAAAGAGACAAATATGCTATAACACTTATAGGAAAGATTGCAATGTTTAAAATGCGCAGTTAAAAAGCTATGGCTGTTTGGCAATCTAATCCCAATTTATACTGTTTACAGAGAAAAGGTATTTTTGGATTGGCAAACACTGTTGTAGTTAAAAACTTACCAGAAAGATGTGAGTTTTAATCTCCAAATTCAAAAGCCCTTAATCAAATGCCACTTTCAAAAGAACACATGCACACAACTAGCTTTTATAGCTTGCTACACTAAATAATATAATTTGTCTGCAGTTCAATACTACCTTCATAATTAATAGACGTGTAAGATACTTTGATGCTTTTAACATTATATAAACCCAAACCAATTTTCTTGTTCATTTGCCAATGCAAACCCCCAAACACACAGCAAATAGTGACAGCACCTAGCCTTCAAAGAGTTGATGCAGAAACCTTGTTCATGTTTATATGGGACAATATGATTCAACCCCCACTCCCCCTCAAAAGATCACTCCATACCATAAACTTAAAATAAACAATCTGAGCAAAGTGAACGACATTAACCATAAGAGAAGAACAATCCTGTGCCATGACTTGTTCTGTATTAATGTTTTAAAGTAAAAACTATGGTACTTACGATATTTTACCAAAAGGAGCAAATGCTGACTTGATGTCTTCTGTTGTTATTTCTGGACTTAAATCTCCCACAAAGACATGGAAGTGATCTGAAGGAAAGCAGAATGTAATTATTATTTTTTTAATTCAGATAGGTCTTATGACATCTAACCAGGGCTATTAATGAAGGTCTGGGTATGACATTAAAAGATACATAATCCACTGTTATCCAGTAATGTAGCTCTTGTACTTTTAGTGTATGTATGCAAGTGGAATGCACACCATCTTGTGTTTAAACATAGTTTAACGAATAATCTTCTCTAGCCAAGTAGGCTGTTTAAAGAATGAGATAAACCATAATATAATCAAAGTAATTCAGCTAGTGTATGAAAACAAAATGTAAGAGAAGCATGGTAAAACAAGTAACTGTGGGATCAACTATACTATTATAGTTATTTTGGTATAATTGTTTTGGATCTTTAGTGTTACTTACTTGATGTATCTTTTTTCTGGCTACTTGGTGTTGTTGCCCAATTAACTTTTACTTCCTGAAAATAAGGAACAAATCAATACCAACATAACTTCAGAAAACAAACATCAACCAAGACACAGAATAGGCTCAATGTCAACAAAAAGGTAATTTACTCTTTACAAAAACATTAACTTTCATCTAACCAGCATAAAAAAAATGTTTGCCATAAATCACAATTAACCTATTCACTTCATTTGCTACATCTTTTTTTTTTAGTGCAACGTACCTTTCCCAAAATTTTTCTCCCATTCATTGCAGCTAATGCAGCAGCTGCATCCCTGTGTTCATAAAATTCCACAAAGCAATAAGGGTCATTGCTTGTATGCTGCAAAACAGAAAATCCAACAGAAGAGTTGACCCTTCTGCTATCGGGTTGCTGAGAAGAAAATCCAGGAAAATATATTACTTAAAGCTAGAAAATAAAATATTATAAATGCTTATAAAATAACCTTAAGAACTGTAGTCCACTCCATCACACTAAATGGTTAAAATTGCACTTGCGTCCCTACTCTGGAGATCAGCATGAGGAAGCAGACTGTAGGTTTAGTGCTGCAAACAAGGATGTCTCTTCTAAACAGAAGCCGTGTTAGTGAAGACACCATAGTTTATCTGGTTCTGAAGGAGGGGGACTACAGGCCTTCTATTCAATGAATACAAATGTGACACCAAACCAACATAAGAGCACTAAGATCACAGTACAGAATGTTGGATATTGCCCCCTCATCTTTCTGGTGCAGAAAGATTTTCAGGTGAAGATTACTGTACCTTCATTAGACTGGATTATGTATGTACAAGCTTCATGTTTTACTTTTTTCTTTGTATAACTCACTCAGCTCCCTGATGTATATTTAGTCCTAAGCAGCTGTCATTCTTAAACCTGATGGAACTGTATCTTCAGACTTTGTCAGACTTTGACAAAACAACAGTGAAAACCATGGGGTAAAGCTTTCAGTCTTTATACAAAAATTTACTAAATATGCATATATTTTCTCACATATCTTCAATTCGACATAAAGAAAGTCTGAAATAATCTATATTCATGTCTTACATGCTAGAAAACCAAACTTGCAGTACATGGTACTAGAAAAGAAGAAGTAAAATCCCTGACTTGCAATATCCAGACTTACATAGTTTATTACCATGATACACTCTGTTCTCTTAAGGCAGCATTGGGCAACCTGTAACTCTTCAGATGTTGGACTGCAGTTCCCCAACAACAGATCAGATAGATAGGAGCTGCAGTCCAACACATGTGGAAAGCTGCAAATTGCCCACCCCTACTCTAAGAGGGAGGTTGCAGACTTTGCAAACACAAAGAAAATTCTGAATGTGCAAGATGGGCTTTGCTATTCTCCAACCAACACTCCTTTACATACAACTGGATCCTGATTCAAATTTCCAATGAATTTTGAACGTTCTTCTACTGTACCGCCTAAAAAGGTATACAATGCACCCGCACAAAGCGTGGGCTTGCCATCGGCAGCTTGAGCTTCCACGGATGGTTTTTGAATGTGTGCATGTGCACGTGGTGGTGCAAGCAGGTGCACATGCCCATTGAAAAGAACAGAACTTAAGGTCCCATGTTTTTTGCTATCTGCAGGGAGGTTCAGAATGGATCCCCTTCAGACAGCAAGACTGCACTGTAGTAGGTCAAGTATAAAATGAAAATCCCAGACAGAAAACCTTTCTACGTCTCATTCAAGAAAAGTGGAACATGAATCTGAAGAATATCCTTGCTTCTACCTGTATGTTATAGCAAGATGAGATATAACTGTGACAACAATGGCCCTGACAAAAATTCTTGGGAATCTAGATTTAAGACTTGAGATGACACTTAAAAGATTATACATGAATACATTTGTATCATCAGAAAATGACAGAGTACAAATGTAATAGAAAAGTCACCAAACATGTAATCACTATATACAGCGTCATCATGTTCAACTGCATCACTGATTAGTACTTAGTATTGTAATCACAGGCCAGGTTCCAATGTTGTATCCAACATCAAAAGAACCAAGATTTTATTCCCATCTTACTACTTTTGTGGCATTAAAAACCTACTCCAGATAGCTCTGCCCACTAGAGCACGTTTTCAAGATGCACAAACAGTTGCAGAATGGAGAGGATTGTCAATTCTGCAAGAAAAAGTGGAATCCAGAGGAAGTATGTCATTGGACGCTGGTTAAAGAACTAAGGATGAAGTTCATAAAACTGTCAGCTGGAGGGAAGGAAATGTGGCAAACCTTAGTCTCTGCCACTATCAACAATATCACAGATACTTGAAAGCAAATCCATGCTGGGATGTCTCCAACAAATATAACTGCAATAAAGGTATTTTCTGCACCAAGAACACAGTAAGTTAAAGTACAGCCTTGAAGTCATTTGTGATAAAATTCATTGATACCAAATTTTCAGACTAGCAATGTATGAAAGTCAAGAAAAGGTGATCAAGACAAATCCTACTTATAATAATAAGAGTATAAATTGTCAAAATTAGCTTCCAATTAACTTTTGTTGGGTTATTCCCTTTATTAATATGCAAATCAGAAAAAGGTGACTTAATAGTTTATCAGTATTGTTATATTTTAAAGAAAGATTTTTATACTTAGCAATGCTAAAAAGGACAGACTAAAATGAGAATGGGGCATTCAGCCACAAAATGTTAAGTCCTACTCCCATAATACTGCAAAAGAGTCTGATTGGTCTTATGATATCACAAGATAACTAATCAATAATGTGGAAAAATGGGGAAAACAACCAGTAATAAAAAACTGGACTATATCAGTTATATAGGTAGTTGAACAGTAGACTTTAAAATCTTTTTTTTTTATTCATCTTTCACAAATATTCAGGGAGACAAAACTTTTTAATGATACAGTAAGAATTCTGGACTAAAGAAGCACATAATGAATCTCAGGGTTAATATTCTGTCTAACAAGTAATACTAGCCCTCAGCTCATGAGGTTATGACTGTCACTGAAGTTATCCTGATGAAAGCTAAGATACTTATTATGCATGTTGATAAGACACACTGGCTACATTTGGACATCACTGTAAATTACTGAGTACAATGAGAGGAACCGGCCTTCACCTTCCTGCTGAATGCAATGATCAAAAGATTCTGCTATCAGATTAAGGATAGTTTAGTTTTATTTAGTTTGTCACCTGAACTGTAAACTGCAATTAAAACTATGATTTGTTTTAAAAAGACAGCTTAATTATGCATAGTTGAAAGTTGACTTCTTTAAACAAACTGCAGTTATGATTAATCAGTTTGTCAGATTTAGATGAAAATGTATATTTGATCAAAAACATAATGAAAATTTCAAACCATTCCTCATAGTTGTGTCAGATGAAATGGGATAGTTAACTGTTCATTTCATGGAATGGATAGTCTCTTCTATAAATTAATTACTGTATTATTAGGGCTGAGTATCTCAAAATAAGATGCCCAGTTCAGAATCTACAATGCAATTACAATGCCAGAATTAGTGACCATTTGTTTAAATAATTAAGATTTTACCATGAGGTAATTATGTCCTCTGCTTCAACTAAACAAATCCTTTTTATTAACATTAAACTTAAAGTACAGTAATTACATATGAACATTTATTTTGCAGAAAAAAACATATATACAGTGTTCCATGTCTACGTATGTATGTCGCAACAGATACATGTGTTCTTTTCTATGAAGAAGGGGAAATGGTCTCTGCCACTAGTTGTTTGATTTTTGTTTAATTTATGTTTTGAAGATTATGAACTGTTTTAAGAGGGAACTTTTTAAGATGGTCAAATGAGGTGGCATGCAATGCCATTTTGCCCAGCACACAGCGGGGAGGAGGAACAGGTGTGCGCGACTGTTGCTCCTCCTCCCGGACCTTTCCTGGCCTTCAGCTGTCTCTTTGGAGAAAGCTGGAGATGGGAAATGGTGCAGGGAGAGACATCCCTGGAAGTCCCACCCCCAGAGAGCGGAAGTTCCACCCCCAAAAGCGGGTAAGACCCTATGCCAGAAAAATTCTTAGTTGGGGCATGTGACCCTGAAAAGGTTTGCCATCACTGGACTACAGGATTGATTAATTACCTGACTTAGGTCTTGTCTGCACTGCAGAAATAAGACAGTTCTGACACCACTTTAACTGGCATGGCTCAATGCTATGGAATTGTGAGATGTGTAATTCTGTGAGCTATTAAGCCTTCTCAGCAGAGAGATCTGGTGCCCTACCAAACTACAAATCCCAGAATTCCATAGCAGTGAGCCGTGGCAGTTAAAGTTGTGTTCAACTGCATTTATTCTGCACTGCAGATGCAGCCTATAAATATAAGAAAAGTCCCAGTGAACTTCACAGGCTTTATATCTCAACAGACAAGCACTGCAGAAACTGGAGTCCTCACATAATGTTCTAAGTATAAGAATCAAAAACTAGCTTAATTATCTTACCTCTGTTATCATTTTACAGCTTTTGCAGGGTCCAATTTGACTGAACAACTGAAGTATAAGCACCTCAGTAACGTCTCTGGAAAGATTTCCTACATAACTAGACAGACAGACAAAAAAAAAAAAAAAGGCAGAATAGTATTAATCCAAAAGTTTGTTTCTTGCCAACAATATTCCATAAAGTTCATAGAAATATAGGCTACAAATTTTATAAGCAGATTGCTATACTTTGCAACAGATGCTATACCACACTACTTTACACAAAGTATCAAGTAGGCCACTGTATTTTAAGTTTAAAAGATGTCATGCCAGTAAAACTGTCATAAGTGATTAGGCATTCAAAGTTTATGGGAAGTACTGAATGTACTTATGCTCATCAAATAAATGCTGCTTTTAAATAATTTCATAAATCCTCAACCTTGAAGAGCACAAAAAAACAACAACCAGACAACAATTCAAGAATGCAGACATATCCCCCATGCGGACACATGATATTTAATTGAATTTCCCCACAGAAATTTCTTCTCAAGAATTCAAAATACTGTCCCTTGAAGTTCAAAATTTTAAAAGCTTAAATATTTGAAAAATAAACTTTTCAACTAGTGTAAAAACAGTACAGTATATGAACACCAATGTCCTTTAGATATTTGTAAGATCAACCAAAGAGGTAACAAGAGACATTTACTGGTTCTGTAAAGCAATGTCCAAAGGAAAATGAGCCAAAAAGGTCTGCATACATGCTTTAACGATGTACCTAAATCCCAGTCTGTTTAAGATTATATCACTCCATAAAATGTATAGTACAGAGGGAAAAAAATCAAAGTCAGACCATATTATTAGATATCTGATATATACTTACATGGGAGTAAGCCCCACTGTGAAGCTTACTTCTGATTAAATATGTATAGAACTGGATTGAAAAATCAAGAATTCTATATCTAGGAAGTATTGTAAAAAGTACACAAATACATTTCAAAAGCAGTATGATGGAGCATTGCTGGTCAGTATCTTCAGGTCACATACAACCTTTTAGCCAATAACAAATTTCTGGAAATTCTGAAGTCATGGTGAAATATTTATTTCACTTCAGAAACCTTTTTACAGAAAAAATCCTTACATAATTGAAAAATGCATTTATTACCCCACTCTTTACAGACTGAACATAAAAAATTTTATATTTAACTTTGGCAATCATGTCTGGTATATTCAGAATATAATTATAAATTAAATTAATTTTTTAAAAAAATTTGTTCCAAATGGCACTACAAGGTCTTGAACTATAGGGCTATCTAAACTACAGAAATCTCTTTTGTTTTGCCAGTTTGAGGACCAAGCAACACCCCTCCCATAAAACCCAGAACAAAACATCATCAACAGTAAAACAGAACAAATTATTTTGTCTCCACTAGTTTTCCATAGTGTCAAACTGTAACAGGTAGAGAGGGATGTCATAACTGGTCACTTGCATCAATAACTCACTCATGCACAGGCATACCTCAGTTAACAAAGCCTATGACAAAGAACCTCCTTTTTATGCCCCACAGCCCCCATTCATCCTCATTCTCAGTCTAGCTTGACGTTTTTAGCAGCATCAGCAATGGGAGGATGGTGGAGGATGGCTGAAGAAAGATTTTCAGTGTCAGGTTGCAGCAGTGTGTTTGCAGAAAGCAATGAAATAAAACAAGCTAGGAAATGAGTGATTCTGCTTTAGTTAATCCTACTGTAAGTGTGTGTGTTCCTACAACAGGCAAGGTAAACAGCAGCTATCTCCAGAATCCTTTACTGACCCTGTATTAACACCAAAACTGAGAAAAACAGAGCAGATATGCCTCCCTCATCAACTTCCTTCACCAAATTAAGAAAACATAGATCTATGTTTGGTCACCTAAATGATAAGCGGGGGCTGGTGAAACAGAAAGTCAGCTCTGGGTGCATTTTGGAAGAAACTTCAGGTGGCCACTAGATGTCGAGCCAGAAGTTTTTTTGCTTACTTATGAAAGATTTGTCTGAGTTGCTGGTTTCATTTCACATGTGCATATTGCTAATTTTCAATAAAAAAATTGTTGAAGCATGCTCAACTGCACTTGTTTTCCCAATTCTTTCCACGTTATTTCTGCCTCTAGTGCCAAATTTGTTAAAGAAGAAATGCCCCAGAACACATTTACTTCATTAACTGAGGTATACACATAATGTACTTATTTCTAATAGATGAACTGAGAAATGCAAACAATAACCAAGAATTATAGTGATCTGACACTATATATATAATCTTAGATAAAAGCATTCCTCTTGCATATTTTTTTAGAAATACCCTTGGGTGTAGTAAATATGAGAACATCTTGTCTTAAACATTTTATTAATCATTCCAAAGGAAAATACTCCATAATCCATGTTTTCAATTTTCTGTGGGGGGGGGGGCTTTGGGAAAAAATAGGGTTCCCTAATTTTTCTGTCCCCACCCCGCCTTTCACATCTGGATCCTAATTTCATGATGAAAGCTCATGTCATAATAAATATTCTTGACTTTAAAGTGTCATAAGATTTTGCTGTAACAGATTAATTCTGTTATCCCTCCAGCCATTTTTGAAATCAAGTAGTGATCTAGCTCAGCCCAGGTGCATCAGTTTTCTTTTGGCCAACTTCCATGAACAATGCTTGTGTTTTAATCTCTCTGTCCAAGGCTATCTCCCTCAATGTTCTGAAGATTACTCACACAAGCATATTGCTTTCTTCCTATGTGACCATTCAGAACTGACAACAATTTCAGGTATCCAATCACTCTAGCTCATATTGTTCTGCTGTTAACAATTAGAAAATTAAAATACTTTGTCTTATTCTTAAGTTCTGCAACTGCTTATTTTTTAGTTTCTTAGACTATATGGAACAGCAAGCATATGATATGCAAAGATGACCTATTTTATTAAGTTGGTAAGTTTATTAAGTTGGTAATTTCAGGCTGACAATTGCAATTTCTTTTGTAAATAAACACTCTGCAAAGTTCTCATTTGAATTCATGGTACTTTTAAAGTTATTTCATGCAAACAGAATGAAAATGTTTCTTATGGTAAAACTAATAAATGACCTAGATCACAAAGTTTTTGTTGCTGTAATAACGGCATAAAATGTCAGAGTATATTTCACAAGTGAATCGGCCTTGTTTTGATTGGTCTAATCAAAACAGGTGGCACTATTTAAAAAGATCCTTTTACAAACCTAATATTTACAGAATTGCCCTATATCTACTCAGCTGAAGGCACTACACACCAATTATGGCAGTCAGGCATCAGGTAAGAGTTAGCAATAGAAGTCTGATTAAAAAATACCGTATTTTCCTGCATATAAGACTACTTTTTAACCTGCAAAATCTGTGGTTAAAGTGGGGGGGTCGTGTTATACGCTGGGTATAAGGATAAGGAGGATAGCGGTGCTAAAACTCTATATTTTGGTTGAAAAAATGGGGGGATCGTCTTATACGCCGGGTCGTCTTATACGCCGGAAAATACGGTAGTTCATCTGGGAAAGAGAGCAATGAAAGTCAAGGAGTTACTGTAATATGTTCTCTGAATAAGGCTGAATAAGGTCAGTATGGAAATCAGGAACTAGGCTGCAAATCAAGGAGTGGAATCAACACAGAACTTCATGTGGCAACTGCTGCCATCATGAAACAATACTGTTACTCAATATGTGTTATAGCAGGGGTAGGCAACCTTTTTTACCTTGCGGCTGGTCCCGCGAAGTCCCTCCCGCTGCTGAGCCAAGGGGGGGGGAATGGTGGTGTGCGCCACCGCTGCCATTTTGGAAATCAAAATGGTGGTTGCGACACGTTTGCGCATACACAGTACTCCTGCACATGCGCGCAAACGAGTCGCGGCCACCATTTTGATTTTCAAAATGGTAGTCGCAACTCGTTTGCGCATGCGCAGCAGTACTACGCATGTGCGAATGCGTTGCGACCGCCATTTTGATTTCCAAAATGGCAGTTGCGGCGCGCACGGCTGCAGCGGCAACCTTCCGCCTAGGCCGGTAAGTCCAGGGTACTGGGCCTTAGCCAGCCCCCCGGGCCGTACGTTGCCAGTTCCTGTGTTATAGCTCTGCCACTAGCACAGTTCTGATCTTGCCTCAATGATAATGCTATATTCAATAAACTGTTAATCCTAGAAGCCAACCATGTATTTTCTTCGTCTAGAATTATTTATAGAGACCGAATTATTTTAGACTCCTAAATCAGAACATGGGAGAGATGATGGGATCATTGAGGAAGTACCACGGTCATCACAATTCCCTGTGCTTGGATATTCATCTGTACTAACAGTAGGTGTCATGAGGTGCAATCTGTAGAAGAAAAGCTTCTCATCTTCTAGTCCTCGTAAATACAATGGAGGGGGGGAGAGTTACTCATCATTTAGGAGACAGCAGGGCTCTGCCTCAGTTATGTACTAACTCCTAATATAGGCCAAGAATTCCTAAGGTAGTGAAACACCACTTTGTAATGAGAACCACGAATACCTACAAAGAATTATGCAAACTTTCAATTTATACAAAACTCCTCTTCAGTCTCTACATTAAAAAACCCCAAAACAGTAGATGTTTTATCTTTGAACTTCAACCATGAACTCACAGAATAGTCTTACACAAGACACAGGGGGGAAGCAGATGGGCAGCACGGGGCCACTACAGGAAGCTGCACCGCGGGGCCGAGGTATCCGCACACCTCGGCCCCGCAGCGCAGCTTCGCCTTCAGCGACTCTTCCGCTGCAGCGTGTACAGACGATGCAGTGGGAGGTCATCCTCAGAGCGCCAGCCGTGTGGAGGGCCAGCTGCTCTGAGGACATTTTGGGGAAGGTGTTGGGGTGCCCAGCATGTGGCTGCCCCTCCCCTTCCTTGCTCTGAAGATGGCGCTTTGCGCCGTCTGCTTAGCCCCATAATCAGCTCTGACAACCTTATTAAGCTGCTATTTGCAACAAGACATTAGTGTTTGTTCACTTTAAATGATTCTTCTAAATTATGAAAACTCTCTAGTGTTTTGCTAATTTAGAAAAAAGTGCTACATGTACATGCATTTAATTCCACTTGTTAATTGAACCAGAATACACCCACTGATTCAACTGCTGAATGGGAAAACAACTTTTTTTTAAGAAGGAGAGCCCTTCCTCCAGTCCATCTGCCATGGTCCAGGCCTCAGAGGGAGAGAAGAACTGCTGGACCCAATCCCCTTCCCCACTTCCATTCCCTTCTTTTGTGTCATGCCTTTTTAGATTGTAAGCCTGAGGGCAGGGAACTCATCTAATTAATCATTTGTAAGCCACTCTGAGAGCCTTTGTGGCTGAAGAGTATAAATAATCCAACTAAATAAACTTTTAGGTAATTGATTCAATGGGTCTATACTCTAGTTCGATGAACAAATAGATTTAGGCTTTGTTATATTGAAGAACAGGTCTTTAAAAAGATCTCATACACAAGAAGTGGAAGATACCTGGAAAAAAAAACAAAAATAAAACAAGGATGTTATTCAATACAGAAGAATTTGAGTCTTTCCTATGAAATCACATATTAGAAAACTAAGCTTCAGTATTAATTAATTTCAACTAAGAAAATAATTTAGAATCAAAACCAGCCAACATAAGCACAAGATTTATTTTTCCTTTCTTTTTTAAAAAGCATATATTACAACTTCATAAATGTTTAGTTTGAATGAATTACCTTAAACTTATGGAGTATTTGAAGTAAACTAGGCTATGTATTTATATAAAATACCATTTTTTTTCTTTCAACTATTTCCTAAGAACACATAATTTGTAAAAACCATAAATAATGAAATAAAGGCATATACTATACCTCTATAGGCTGTCTCCCTAATTCATGAGACATCACTTATGCTGCATTGACAGGCATAGTATAGAAACCTAGATAGATAACAGAAGTAGTTTATATTCTGACATATATAGGTTCCAATACTAGGTACTGCTCCGCATGTGAAAAAAGCATTTATATAAGTTCCATAAAATAGAAACAAAAATAATTTGACCTATAAAATTAAGGTAGCAATCCTATGCACACTTACCTCACCTGTGAATAAACCTAATGAATCTGATGAAATTCACAGGTAAACCCTTGCTAGAATCACACTGGCAATTTATGCAGACAAAAACAAATAATTCTGCCTACTTGACATGATGAATTTTCTTCATTCATCATATTATATTCACATTCTGATTTATACCTTATGACCAACAAAGTGAAACCTGGGTATTTTAATGTGCCAATTATAATTTGAACTCTTAACAACGTTCAGTTTGGAGAAAGGTTAGTTTCAAACAGATAGCTGCTTATAAACTTTATAACAGAGAGTTTACTGAATCTTTTCAGTAGAAAACTACATGTATTAAAAACTGAGACACTTGGTTAGGAAACCACAAAAATAATTTCATCAGCTCCTCCTATCCTATCATCCTACTAAGCATCCAGAGCTCTGAATGCACCTGCATACCCTTTCATGCTACACAGTGAAGAGCTGTTAAACTGAATACTTTTAAGCAAAGCTCTAACTTTATTGCTCAGTTGCATTGTTTCTTGTTGTCCAGAGAATGTTAACCTTGACACTTTTGCAACACTTGCTGTGGCAGGCAGCCAAATGTGTGTGTTGTGTCCCTTCAAGGCAAGTGACCCTAAGGTAAACCTATCATGTGGTTTTCTTAGCAAGATTTGCCTTTCCCTGAGGCTGAGAGCATGTGACTTGCCAAGTTCACCTGACACAGAGTAATATTTTAAAAGTGTTTGACAATGAAGGAACTGATGTAATTAGGAGTCAACCACACAATCATGGACCATTTAATTGTTATAGTTTTTGCAGAAATAGTCTAAGCACCAGCTTGCCTCTCAGTTTTCTATCATTATCAACTTTAAGGTGATAAGTCATATTGAACACATCAGATCTTGCCTGATTTCAGAAGCTAAACAATGTTACACCTAGTTAGTAGCCGGAAGTAACACCACAGAGAATACCAAGGCTCTCCAGTTAAGGTGAAGAATTAATCTCATCTGAAATCTATGACAGGTGCTGCTAGTTAGAATTGACAATAGTAGGCTATAAAGCAGCTTCTTATGTAAGGACTGGCAAAGTATTTCAAACTCAGATGCACTGATACATTATAGATACCTATGCAACCAGATGCTTGGTAGTTTTTCAACCTTGATTCTTGGAAATGTGGATCCAATAGAAACCCTTTTCTATAGACAAACAAATAATGCTCCCACAGCAGAAATTCCTATCAACCAAATAAATACTTCCAGAGAGAAGAGTGGCCACACTTTACAGTGCAAGGTCTTCCACAATATAGGCTTAATATCACACCGTGTGATGGGTGAAAATCTTCCAAGAACCCCACACGTAAAATGTTTGTAACCTCTCCAATACGTATAAAGCAAAGCAGCTTCATTTATATACCGCTTCATATCGCGCATGGGATGTCTAAGCGGTTTACAACTGTGAGCTGATTGCCCCCCAACAGTTGGGTACTCATTTTAGCGACCTCGGAAGGATGCAGGCCTGAGTCGAGCCTCAGCCCTGGCTGGTATTGAACTCGCAACCTTGTGGTCTATGAGTGAGAGGCTGCAGTACAGGCATTTAACCACATAAGGTATAGTTTACCTTATGTAAACTTTATAATGAGTTTGAGTCAGCTCACAATTTAACTACTATAAGCTTAATTCAGTTTAAGATGCAAAATAATTCATTCAGAGTGGGAGGTTTATAACTCTTCACATACAGAAATATTTATCCAATCAGAATATGATGAAAAAGAATCTGAACATGACGTATACATCAGGTATATCAACTGCTGTTGTTGTGTGCTTTCAAGTCATTTCCAACTTATGTTTTAAACGACTTAAGGCATTTCCAAACTATCCTAGGGTTTTCTTGGCAGGCTTCTTCAGAGGGGATTGACATTTTCAACCTCTGAGAGTGTATGGCTCACCCAGTCATCCAGTGGATTTCCATGGCAGAGCCAGGATTCAAGCTCTGGTCTCCCAGCGTCCTAGTCCAACACTCAAACCACAACACCACACTAGACCCCTTCAAGACTGTTCTCCTATTTCTTTAAAATATGGACTAGCAGATTATTATAATGATCAGAGAAACATTATTGTTTCTTAATAAAACAAACAATGTAAGATTACAAGCAGGTGTTCATGTGCTGTTCTGGCAAACAAACACAGCAGACTTGTAGAATTCCAGTAGTGTCATGTATACCCTGCTCTCTAATAGTGTGCACCTTTATCTGCTAAAAGTCCCACTAAGTTCATTGGGACTCATGCTCAATAAACACACATAGGATTGTAGCTTGAAGAGATGACAACCAGGTGCTAGGTACTATTCTTGCATCAGTGCATCAGAAATCACCCAGCTACAAGGTAGAAAGTAATGAGACCACTGGAGTGCTACAAAGGAAAAAGTAGTATTTAGATTAAATTCAGTTTTGCTCAAACTCCCCAAATTCCCATTTATAAACATTAGTGAAGACAAGTGAAAACTGTGAAATATCTGGTTATGCTTTTTGTTTAAATTTGATTGTATGACAGACATTTATCACTTGGATGCATCCAAGCTGCATTCCATTCCACCCTCCTTTCCTTGGGCCCTGTCATCTGTTTTCCAGCCCACACACCCCCTGAAAAAAAAAATCCTAATCCAGGCTATTGAGCCAATTAGGATCAGTCCCTAAACATTCAAAATAACTAGAGTAAACTGCTTTCAAGCATGCACCCAAAGCAGAGACAATGCTGGCCCAAGAAATTGTGTTTAAATTATTTATTCACTTTTGTGGACTGGGGGAGGGAATGGAAGGCATCCAAAACATTCTGAATGAACCACAGAAGCTGAGTCACCAGTTTAGAACAGAACAGATTACATTCCCAGCTCATTCAGACTGAAATTAAAACTGTGGAATGTTTAATTACAGAGAACATTTGAATCCGGCCTCCCTAAATGCAGGCCATTACAGCCATATGCAACAAAAATGGCCAGCAAGCTCCCACCTTCTCTGGGATCTTTTGTTCAACTATAAGCTTTAATCACCATCCTAAAAATTCCAAATTTCCTCTTTTTATTGTTTCCAGTCATCAAGGTAGAGTGTTTGAAAAATTGATAGTGAAAACGTTAATAATCAAGACCCCAGATTAGATTTTCCATCCAGTATGATTTTAATACCAAATATTTTCCAAAGCAACTATTTTATAAATACCACAAAAAATGCAACATTATTTTCATATCTGTATGTCCAATAAAATAAGTTGCGTGTATAATATTATTACTTTCCAAGCTCTATTTTCTTTAGACTCTTTTTTCATTTCTTCCTAACATGGCTAAAAGAATTGAGCTAATTAGTAAACCCTTGAGTTTGCTACCTCCAAATGTAAGAAACAGGCATGAAGCAACTGCTTCATCAGTCTTGGGATGCTTAAGTTGTACTTGTATTATTAGGCAGAAGCACAGTGAATTCAATTACACAGATAATTCAAGAGACGCTCACTAGTAGATGTAAATGAAAATGTTCCTGAAAATTCAATTCTTCATTTCTTTCCAAAAAAAATAGAAGGAAAAAAAAGGAGAAATAGACCACGAGATCTTAAAATAAAATCTTAAAATAAATTGATCATTTAGTTCAGGGGTAGGCAACCTTTCCCCTTTAAGGGCTGAGGGACTTCAGCTCCCAGAATCCCAGGAGCTATTGGCCAACATGGGACTATTGGCCAACATGGCTGAGGCTTCTGGGAGCTGAAGTCCCTTGAAGGGGAAAGGTTGCCTACCCCTGATTTAGTTCATGACATCTGAAATAGTGCCATCATTCTGAATTGTATTTTTTCTTCAGGAACAAGGAAGGTTTCATAGAGTAAGCAATGATCCATATGCTTTCAACATCCAGTTTCCCAAAGAAAAAACCTTGCCCTCTTACCTTTCAACTGAACAAAACATTTTATATCCCATTTACATCTTGGAGGTCTCTTGTGTGTCCAAACAAGCACCTTTCAAATTTCACTTCTACATTGTCTCATACTGTTCTGGATGTCATTTCGCTGTTGTTGTGTGTCTTCGAGCTGTTTTCTATCATGGGGTTTTCTTGGCAAGATTTGTTCAGAGGGGGTTTGTCTTTGCGGTCCAAGTCACACTAAAGAAATAATCCAGTTTGAGACCACTTTAACTGCCCTGCTCAGTGCTAGGAAATCTTGGGAACTGTAGCTTTGTGAGACATTTAGCCTTCTCTGTCAGAGAGCTTTGGTATCAGAATAAACTACAATTCCCATGATGCCTTACCACTGAGCCAGGGCAGCAAAAGCGGTCTCAAAACTATTTCTGCAGTGTGTTTTGGACCTGCCTTCTGAGTACTTTGATATATTATTCCGTTCTGCCTTCTCTACAATCTTCCACCTTTTATATAATACATACATCATTTGAAGTCTTTTCAGTATTAGACTATCAGTACCGTACCTACATCTCTCCTGCACCCTCTCTCCAGTATTATTATATTCTCCAGGCTTCCTAGCACTTTACTCATACTATTAAAATTACTTAGGTCTAAAACACACAGCAGATATAATCCAGTTTGAGACTGCTTTAACTGCCCTGGCTCAATGCTAGGGAATCTTGGGAACTGTAGTTTATTGTGGCACTAGGGCTCTCTGACAGAGAAAGCTAAACCTCTCACAAAGCTACAGTCCCCAAGATTTCCTAGCAGAGCCAGGGCACTTAAAGCGGTCTCAAAGTGGATTATTTCTGCAGTGTGTTTTGGACTTTACTTACTCAGGCTCTCTATTCTAGACTGGCAACGTACGTGAACCCCTTCCTCTGGGCAGAATACAACAGCCTTAATGATAAGTAGCCTCACAGAAAGGAATTATCATAGGACAGAAGGCATTTGTTACGTTTTGAATGACGTCTTCTCCCAATTCCTTCTACGGAGAGGAGACTCCGTGGACCTTACTGAGATAAAGACACACACACACCCCTCTGTTCACGTGTATATTAACTCGTGGGAAGCAAAACTACAGAAATGAGGGGGAGAGGGAGGAAACCTCTCATCATCTCCAGACATGTAGCGACTCCCACAGGTCAAGCCTTGTCTCCAATTCAGGTTCCCTCCAATGTGTGCCACAGAGACATCAGAGAAAACACAGGATGAAGCTGTACGTCTTTCCTACCATCTTCTGCGTTTGTGTGCTTTCAAGTCCTTTCCGACTTATGGCGACCCTATCATGGAGGTTTTCTTGGCAAGGTGTTTTCAGAGGGGGCTTGCCATGGACATCGCCCTGAGGCTGAGAGAGTGTGACTTCCTTCAAGCTGAAGGCACACAGCAGCAACAACAACAAGCAAGCAAAGCCTTGTCCTACTACTTCACATTGTTATGTATTGTGTGCCTTCGTTTCCGACTTATGGCGACCCTAAGGCAAACCTTACAGGGTTTTCTTCCTCTGAGGCTGAGAGAGTGTGACCCCC
>JAIPUX010001880.1:46592852-46609778 GCA_020142125.1 Phrynosoma platyrhinos | reverse complement strand
TACAAAAACCATACTTGCCCATAGGGAAACATTGGGGAATACTTGCCCCTAGGGAAATATAGGAGAAGATTTGTCGATAAGGAAACATATACAGTATTTCCCTATGGGCAAGTATGGTTTCCTTATGGGCAAGTGTTCTCCTATATTTCCCTATGGGCAAAAGCAAAGTATTAAATATTTCCCTATGGGCAAGTATTCCCCAATGTTTCCCTATGGGCAAGTATGGTTTTTGTATAGGCAAGTGTTCTCCTATATTTCCCTATGGGCAAAAGCAAAGTATTAATTGTTTCTCTATGGGCAACTATTCCCCAATGTGGGCAAACATGTTTTCCTTATGGGTAAGTGTTCTCCTATATTTCCCTATGGGCAACTGTTCTATGTTTCTCTATGGACAACTATTCCCCAATGTTTCCCTATGGGCAAGTATGGTTTCCTTATGGGCAAATGTTCTCCTATATTTCCCTATGGACAAAAGCAAAGTATTCAATGTTTCTCTATGGGTATTCCCCAATGTTTCCCTATGGGCAAGTATGGTTTCCTTATGGGCAAATGTTCTATATTTCCCTATAGGCTAAAGCAAAGTATTCAATGTTTCTCTATGGGCAAGTATTCCCCAATGTTTCCCTATGGGCAAATATGGTTTCCTTATGGGCAAGTGTTCTATATTTCCCTATGGGCAACTGTTCTATGTTTCCCTATGGACAAGTATTCCCCAATGTTTCCCTATGGGCAAGTACTGTCATTTGTTTTAGTATGTCCCTTTGCAGACTTAGGAGCTTCACAGACTTGAGAGAGAGAACATGTGAACTCTTTGGGATTATTTGCCTTCTTTCTTCTTCTTGTTGTTGGGTGCCTCCAAGTCTTTTTTCTTTTTAAAATGACCCCTTGGCAGAGTGTCCAGGTGCGCCCTCCTTTTCCCGGACCGGTCCTCTTTTTCCAGCCTTCCAGTCCAGGAAGGAATTCCCAAAGGTCCTCCTTTTGGAGCATGACTAAGAAGCATGCCTTTTCTATAGGAGTATATTTTGAGCGTTTTCTTGGGTCAGGTTCCCTACATTTTTTTCTTGAAGGTCCTACATTTTGTGTTGCCTATTTGTTTATATTATATTAGACATTTATTTATATTAGGCTTTTTAGCTTTTATTTGATCATGCCCTCCATTTTTTTGGATGCCCTACATTTTGGGGTGCCTGGTTCTCCTTTGACTTTGACTTTTCTATAGGAGTGTGTTTTGAACTTTTCTTGGGTCAGGTTCCCTACATTTTGTCTTGAAGGTCCTACATTATCTGTTGTCTTCAGGGTGACCAAGCATGTCCTCTTTTTCCAGGACCTGCCCTCCATTCCAGCCTTTTTGTCCAGGAGGAATTCCCAAAACGTCCTCTATTCTGACCATGACTAAGAAGCATGACTTTTACATTTCTATAGGAGTATGTTTTTGAGCTTTTTCTTTGGTCCCTTTGTCTTGAAGGTCCTTCGTTTTGCAGTGCCTTGTCCTTCTTGATTATGAGGACATCTGGTCACCTTGACTAATGGCAATCCTATCATGTGGTTTTTCTTGGCAAGGTTTCTTCAGAGAAGAGGGTTTGCCATGATTGTCCTCTGAGGCTGAGAGAGTGTGACTGGCCCAAGGTCACCCAGTGGGTAATTTTATGCTCTAGCAGGGATTTGAACAATGGTCTAAACTTGGGGGTCTGGGAACTTAACCATTATTATTATTAATTATTATGATGATGATGATTTTGTATTATTGTGCGTTTATGGTTTTAACTGTGGGTTTATGTGTATTGGATTGTATTTTAACATGCTGTAACTGGCAATGAAAAACCCACTGGGTGACCTTGGGCAAACCACACTCTCTCAGCCTCATGGCAAATCTATCTTGAACAAAACTCAGCAAGAAAACCCCATGATGGGTTCTCCTTAGGATCACCACAAGTCAAAAATGACTTGGAGGCACACAATTACAACAACAACAACAAACTGGCCTCTGGTTTTGAGGAGAGACTGAGAAAAAAAAATAAAATGTCTTATTCTTCTTAGCCCAGGAGGGAGTTTGGAGGGTAGGGGCCGACCATGTTTTCTCCTCAGAGATTGGAGCAATGGACTCTTCAGGTTCCTGAGGGGAAAATGTCCTGCCTTGTATGGGAGACTTAGTCCTTGGCCTTGCTCTGGTGACTCAGGAGTAATGCCCTTAGGCCCCAGGGTGACCTGGCACGTTCTCCTTTTCCAGGACCTGTCCTCCTTTCCCAGGACCTGTCTTCCATTTCAACCTTCCGTCCTGGAAGGATTCCAAAACGTCCTCCGTTTTGAGCATGACTAGTTCTATAAGCGTATTGCAAGCCAATGGCATTTTAACGTGGATAAGGTCCTCAGAAAGATAGGGTTGAATACATAATATTATGGTTGAGTATCTAATAAGTCCAAAGTCCTAGTCCAGTGCACAAATTGCTGCATCACACTGGCTTTATTACGTACTCAGTCATATAATGGTTATAACTCTCTGTGTGTGTATGGACTAAATGCATCTGAGGAAGTAGACTGAAGTCTACGAAAGCTCATGCTACCAACTTTATTTCAGTTAGTCTCAAAGGTGCTACAAAATCTGTCTCTCTCTCAACATATTATTGTTGAGTGCATAATAAAACCAGTATGGTGTAGTGGTTTGAGTGTTGGATTAGGACTCTGGAGACCTGGGTTCGAATCCCTGCTCTGCTATGTTAAACCCGCTGGGTGACCATGGGCAAGTCACACTCTCTCAGCCTCAGAGGATGGCCATGGCAAAGCCCCCCTCTGAAGAAGCCTTGCCAAGAAAACCCCATGGTAGGCTTCACTTTAAGGTCGCCATAAGTCGGAAACAACTTGAAGGCACACAAGAGCAAACATGGTATTTGTTTAACTCCTTGAATCCAAAATTTCTCGCACATATTTTGACAGCTTATGCCTTCTATTCAAACTGATTTTTTCCCCCTCCAATTCAAGTGTAAGAGAGGTACATTAACGAGAGCATATATTACACACTCTCTCAGCCTCAGAGGATGGTCATGGCAAAGCCCCTTTCTGAAGAAACCTTGCCAAGCAAACCTCATGATAGGTTTCACTTTAGGGTTGCCAGAAAACAACTTGAAGGCACACAACGACAACAACAACAACCATAATTAAGTATAGTATATGTAATACAACTGTAAATAAACCATAGGAAGTGCATTTGTATGTATAGGAGTGTTTTGAGCTTTGATTTGGTCATGTCCTCCATTTCAGGAACTCTTTTGGGAGAGTCCTCCTAGAGTCTCCCCTAATGCAGTATAAAGTCGCTTTCTTTTTCTTTTTCTTTGTTTTTCCTTATTTTTATTGTTATTATTACTCTTGCAGCTAATTGCTGAAAGTTTTATTTTGTTTGGCTTTTAACTTTTATTTGATTTAATATTCTTTTAAGGGGGGGTGGGGATAGGGTTGGGATGTACTGCACTTTTAACTTTGTTTGATCTCCCCGATTGATCTCAGAGGGGTGGGATATAAATAAATATTATTATTATTATTATTCTCTTGAAGGTTCTCCATTTTGTGGTGCCTTGCCCTCCTTGGCAGTGAGGAAGATGTATCTGGTCACTCTACCAGGCCCTCCTCAGTTCTTGGCAAGGGGAAATGTAAAGGAAAGGGGCCCAGTTTGTCCTGCCGCTCTTGCACAGCTCGAAGGACCCGAAAATCACGATGGCTCAGGGCAGTGCCAGGAAAAGTGCCAGGAAAAGCCTGCCCTCCTCACTCCCACCCTCCTCCTCGGCTTCACCTCCCTCAGTACATGGCAATGCAGTGAGGCGAGGAGCTGGCTTTTGTCTCTGACGCACTGCAGTCCTTTTTTGTGCGTTAAATCATTTGATACCTCAGTCCTCGCTGTGTTTATTTAAAGTTGGCGAAGTCCAGCTCCCCGCCTGTAAAAGATGATGAGGCAAACTTCTGGGGCCTTAGGCCCAGTGGGTTTCTCAAGCAAAGGACAACATTCCTTATAAATCCCTCCTTATATAGTGGGTTTCTTTTTTAACTTTTCTAGTTGAAGGGGAGAAAAGGTAGGAAAGGGAAGCCCCTCCCCCCTCTCTTTTAAATAAAGTTATTTTACTGAACATAAAAAAAGAACATAAAAACACCAAAACACAGATGTTGAGGATATATATAGGACTGAATTTCAGAGATCTTGTAACACATTTGAGGCTAACAGAGGTGCTACAAGATCTCTTTACATACTGATTTTACGGACTAACACAGCTATATCTTTGAACTTCAAAGAGTGTTTTAAAAAGTAGATTCCATGCAGCAGTCCAAAATAATAATAAACTTTATTTTTATACTCCAACTTTTGCCCGGTGGCATATCAGAAGACTAAAACACACATTTGTATTTGAGTCGTCTGATATGCCAGTGGAAAATAATATTTTGGACCACTGCACTGACTCTACTTTTTAAAACACTCTTTGAAGTTAAGTCTTATATCTCTTCAGCTATGTAGAGTATGTAAAAAAAAGTTTTTCTCCTTGTTCCCAGTAGTCTGTTATGCAATAACAGGATGATGGAGAAGCTAAGAGCACAGCGGAAAATAATTGTTGGGATTTCCTCCTATTCACCAGCAGGATTTTTAATTTTTTAATTTTTTTTTTGTCTTGTTTGGTTTGGAGCTCAGTAGTATAAAAAGGCCTTCTTTTGGGGGACATCATGTTCATAATGGTCAGAAGTATGACTTGCATAGATTGGTGGATTTGTTGTTGTTGTTGGGCCATTGGGACTATCAGAAATCTCCAAAGTGCTATTTAAAAAGAAGCAAGTGATCTTATCTAGAGAAAAAAAGTATTTAAAAAAACAATAATGTCTTTTCAATGAGACCCAAAAGTCTCATATTTTCAGTTACTGGAGAATCTTTCTGATGTCCTGGAAACCAGATTCTAGCTCTATTTTATCAAATGAGTCAGTGTTAGTGGTCTGAGAGTTATAAAACTGAAAGTTGTATGTACCTAAAACAAACCATTATGATATTTTTTAAAAAACTGGTCTAGATAGCTTTCACTTTATAGATGCCCTGGGGCTCTGTACACAAAACCAAATGGCACCCAGGATAGAGTATACCTTCATTAGTTAAATATTCACTTCTCCCTAAGTAAATGAAGGAGCTCAGTTCTAGAGGCAATAGATAATAGATATGCAGAATTGTTTGTGGGAATGCTCTTAGAAATTAGTACTCAAGATATTTGTTGCTATATTCATCACCTTACATGGTCAGTTTGCTCAAGGAAACTCCCCAGTGTGCTACATCTTTTAAGTTGTAAAATATTGTGTTGATAATTCCTTCAGAAAATTCTCAGTTCTTGGTAGGAATATAATCAAAAGGTACATATAATTCAAATGTGATTAAAAAGAAATATTTTAGACTGACTTAGAAGTGACTTAGACCACTGAAAAATTTTCCAATTCAAACTTCATCTTTTTTAAAAATGGCATGATTTCCTGTCCATTATCTTGACCATTTTGAATGTGTACATATTGAAGATGGAAAGAATAAGACCGTGTCCTGACAAGAACTTTGCACTGGGTTTGCTGGTTTGCTACTTAAGAAGAATACAGTTTAGGACTTTGTACAGTTTATATCATTTTAATATTTGTCTGCCTGCTCTGGGGATTTGTGTAGCTGCCATGTGGCAAGCAAAGAATTGGCTGAATCAACAGATTCAAATAGCACTATGAAAAAAAAAAGAAGAAAATCAACTTAGGTGGTCATGCTCTAAATGTGATATCTGGGGCATGGCTTTGTGCATGTGTGTGTGGGTTGGTGGGTGAATTTTAGTTAAGGAATGCCATGTTATATTAAGAATTCAAAATGTATTACATTGGGCCTTTGGTATCCACTGGGCTTTGGTTCCAGGACCTCCAGTGGATACCAAAATCTATGGATGCTCAAGTCCTGTTATACTCAGTGGCATAGTAAAATGGGGTCCATGATATAAAATGGAAAAATCAAGGTTTGCATTTTGAAATTATTGTTTAAAATATATTTTCAGATTGTGGATGGTTGAATCCATGGATGCAGAATCCATCGATATTGGTATAAACTGGAGTTCATGTTGCATAAATGTCGGATTGAATTAGAATTTATATCACCCAAATTCTACATGGTATATCTGTGATAAGTGGGTATGTGCACTCTTTACCACCTAATAAAGATATACTTACTATTTCCACATGAAAATTGGTCAAAATGCTTCTGTATATAGCAGTAGCCCCATGTGGCTTCTGTAATGTGTGGGAAGAAACAGCTCAATACTTGGATTGACCCTAACATGTGGAGACTCTCTATGGTAAGCACTGCATATTCTGGCAGTGATTAGTGCTTGTATGCAGACTTTTCTACAATGGCACTGATATATCTTACAACCTTCTACCACTCAGTACAGAAGCTGTCTGCAGTCACTGCCAAATGGAATAACTGCAGTGCCCTTTCTACGGCTTTTGTAAGTTTGAATACATCCTTTGTGCACTGATGTTCTCAGCACTCTGAATTATACGCTCTTAACATAGCACTTTTCCAGGGTATATTCTTGGATGGTAAGAAAGGGGAACTCTTTAATTTCTACAATGTGGTTTAAGAAGCTAGAGCATTGAATATCTTGTGCTGGAGCAAATATTCATACAATAGTCCCATTAGTCTGACAGTACACTGGGTGAAATGAGGAAGCCAATTTGAAATGTCCCCAGTTAAAAATTCAGATTTGTGAACAAAACTAGTTTGTTAACGTAATTTCAGAATTTCTCCAAATACATTGTTACGAGTATAGAACTGTGTGTCTTGGCTGGATAGAAAAATGAGATAGCAGTTTTAAAAAATAATACTTTAGTAGCTGTATGTTGTTTTTTTTCCACTTGCAAGAATGGGAAATGCTGCAGTTGCGTATAAACTATAAATAAGAGCAGCATGTACTGTGAACTGCTGTATAAATAGTTATAATAATACAGAGCAGTGGGCTCTTGGTTTGGTTCCAGGAACCCCCGTGGATACCAAAATCTGTGTTTACTCAAGTCTGTATTTATACAGTGAGGTTGTAAAATGGTGCCCCTTATATAAAATGGTAAAATCAAGTTTGATTTCTGGATGTTTTGGGGAGGAGGGTGAATATTTTCAAGCCATGAATGGTAGAATCAGTGGGTGCAGAATCTATGGATATGGAAAGCTGACTGTCTTGTGCATAGTCATGCATACTTGAAAATTTATCCTGTTGAGTATAATGAAATTTTCTTATACAGCATTTGATTGACCTAATGTTAGGTAAATGAGTGATATCTCTTTTTCCAGAAATAGCTGAACATAAAGTTTTAAAGTAGAAAGTGAAATAACTAATAAGTTAATAAGTGAATTGTGGAATAATGTTTCATATTCTTAGAGATAATGTATGATGCATTGATTTGAAGTTGTGTTACTGGTCAGTACACTAAATACAATTATGGATTAACAGTTATTTCCAATATGTCACACAATCCAAATTATGTTGTTTGCAACTGGTAAATTTAGCAGAGTTTGGAGTTCATGTAATTTCATATACCAGTAAAGTGGACTTGGAACTTGCAAACGTCATGTTCTTGAGGGAAATGTGAGATATACACCACTCAAAAAGAATCTACAAGATGAACAGATAGATAAAATTTTGGGGCCTAATTGATTTCATCCAAATTTGCACATGTGAATAATTTCAGTATGCTTTTAGTCTTTTCAATTGAGGACCTTTATTATAGGGTAGCATATAAATATTTTAATGAATTTTAATGAATTTAATTTTAATACTAGCATGTGATAGTAAATCCTTTTGAAAGCACTGACTATACTATATTGAAGCAAATACTCATATAAATAAAATTAATTCGCTGTTTTAAAAGTTAAAATATACCATATAAAGATAGTCATCTTGTATGCTTATGTTTGTTGCACTGTCAGAAACATTTGAAGTACAATTGAGGGAGGAAAGCTGAAGTACATGCTGTGCTGTTCAATCTATCAGATAGGTTAATTGTAGAAATTTACTAGATACTAGATAAATTTATTTATTTATTTATCATTGGATTTATATCCCAAGTTTCTCCCAAAATGTGATTTGGGGCGGATTCAAAAGAGGAAAGACTCTAAATACAGTATCCCACCATTATCCATGGTTTTGCTTTCCATGGTTTCAGTTACCCACAGCCAGCCAGTGTGAAAATATTATGTTGTCTCCCACTTATTTGTGGTTTTGCTCTCGCAGTTTCAGTTACCTATGGTTAATTGTAATCTGAAAACATGACTGGTATAGGGTTCTGTACTATCCATGGTTTCAGGCATTCACTGGGAATCTTGGAGAGTATCTCCCATGGATAAGGGGGGACTGCTGTATAGCAGTTATAGGAAATAATAATTATACAACATGTTTAGGTCAATAAGAGAGAGGAGGCCTGACTCAGCAGGACTGACAAGATATGTAACACTCTCTTTTAAAATGTAAAGGCACAGCCTTGTTGAAGTGATAGTCTTAAGCAACCTGACCCTATATTTTAACTGCATCTCCCATAATCCCCCATCATTGGCTTTACTGATCAGGGCTGATGGGAAATGAAAGCCTAAATACCTTGAGAAGTTCCCCACCCCTTGAGTTGAGCATGTATCTGTATAAATGTATCTGTATACTTGGCAAAGAAGTGATGTTTGTTTATTTACATATTTATATTTGCATTCTGCTTAATTCAAGAAGATTGTGATAGCAGCTGTTTGCCTCCCAAATTGTTGTGTTGATTAGTACTGCTAGGAAACAAGTGAGGAATCTTCCAATTCACTATTTGGTCATTTACTTCATTGAGGTTTTTTCTTGAGAGATCCCTAAAGTATGCCACACATTTGATTTCTGTCATTTATGTGGCCTCATGCTTGAGATAAGAATGAGCATTTTTATGTCATCCTTGCATAGTGTAAGTAACCACATTTTTAAATTTTTTTCCAGAGTTAGGAAGATACCTATATATACTATTTTTATGAAATAAATATCTTCTTCATTATAGCAAATTATTTCCATATCTCAGTCTTCTTTCAACATATAAAATTGTGCCACTTATACAGGACAGCTTCTAAAGTAGCCCTACCTCTGTGTAATCCCCCTTTACACTGTCTTTCTCTATACAATTGTGTCACTAGCCTGAATCAGGGATCGTTTTTAAAATCTTCTTTTTTGCTGTCCTAATGGGCCCTTTTTAATACTTTGAAATCTACATGACTTCATTTCCATACTTTCTGAGCAAGAGTTTTTCTTATTATTGGTTTTCCGTTGTATCGTTGCAAATGCCTTACTGTGTCTCAGTGAGCATGAAAATTATAGGTCCACTGTTCTACCTCTGAGGCACATGCATAATAAATAGCTTGCTAGAACATGTATGCCTTCCTCCTCTTCGGCAAGGATTGCTCTTTGAAGAGCTCTTTTTAATGGGTCTTATTTTAATCTTTGCTTTAAGGTCTGCAGTGCATAAATGCTGCAAGTTCTCTTTATGCAACATTTATTTCATCACCTTCTGATGGAGTCTTTGAGTCCAGTTTCCATTTATAGGCATGTAGGGTGAATGGCTTCATATGCTTTAGGAAATCCAGGGCATTGTTGTCATTGAGGGCACATCTCAGTGCAGAGCAAATCATTTTGTTTTGACTATTAGAGTTCAGTGGAAGACAAGAGCATGCAATGAGACATGCACATATTCTAAATTGCCTTAGGTTCTGTTCCTTCCTTGCCAGGATGTTGGCGGTGGTAGTGGTTCAGGAAATGATCACAAAGAATTAGCATGTGTATGTATTGTATAAATGGCATGTGCGATAGAAATGATTGATTAAAACATAAAAAAGTAGATTGTTTCTTCACACGAGGAACTTGCAATGATAACAGATGACATGAATGAAGCTGATGAATGGGTAAACTTTTAATAAAATATTATTGGCAAATGTTTAAGAATTCTCCTTTCAATATTTCCAGATACACTTATAATAAATGAGATAATATAAATGTAAAGCATTTCTACAACCACATTATGTGTCCATCCTTTAAAGAAATTTGCCAAGAAAATGTCATGATAGGTTTGCCTTAGGATGGCCATAAGATGGAAATGACTTGAAGGCACACAATGACAATAAAATGTCGTTGGGGTCAGTGTCTTGGCCATATTGAGTGAGAAGGGCATAATAGAAGTGTAATGAATGAAAAATCATAGTGAAATGGCACTAAGCAGGAAAGAAACCCCAAAACTCTGGACCAAAATTGAAGAGAGACAGTGATCTGTATTTTAGGATGAATTATATTGTATGGAATTTTAACTTATGTAAGCTGCCCCGATTGGTTGACAGAGGGGCAGGGTAATAATAATAATAATAATAATAATAATAATAATAATAATAATAATAATAATATGCCATAAGGAGAAGGAAGTAGACTACAGTTACATCTTTACAGCACTTTGACTTTTTTCTCTTCCTCATCCTGCTCTGTTTATCTGCTCTGTTTGTTTATACAAACACAGTCCTAGCCAGGAAAATTACACACTGTTTAGGACATCAGACATTAGGGTGAGACAAAAATGGGTCTAGATGTAGAGTCAGGTGGGGTGTTGGGAAGCGGTATTGTACAAATATATTTTCATTAGTTTTTTTTTCCTAATTTTTTTTTGCCTCTTGGTACTTTGCACTCTTTGCCTTCAATTTGTGATCCACTTTCATCATGAAGCTTAAAACAGGCAGTATCCTTCTTGTAACTTTCTCCATTCTAGTTGCTGCTTCACCAATCTTTTTCCATTATTAATTTGACTGTGAAGATAGAGAGAACAATGGCAACTAAAGATATAGAGATTATACTGCCTAAAAATTACCCATAGTTCCAAGAGACAGAAGGATGCATGTATAGAGAATGTACTAAGAACCACTTGGGCTGATGCTATACTGCAGAATTAATGCAGTTTGACACTGCTTTAACTGTCACGACTCCATCCTGTAGAATCCTGGGATCTGTAGTTTGGTGGGGCACCAGAGTTTTCTGATAGATTAAGCTAAATATATCACAAAACTACAAATCCCAGAATTCCATAGCACTGAGCCATATTAGTTAAAGCGGGTGTCAAACTTCATTCATTCTCCATTGTAGAGGCAGTCTTGGACAAACTGAAATGAACTACGAAGACTTGTAAAAGAGGGGTGCTAATACAGACATGGTTTCAGACTGATATGGTGCACTGTTGAGTAGCACAACCCTCTTTCCTTTAAACCATATTCTTTTATTAGAAATCACAACACTGACATGCCATTGCACTTATTGCAAATCAAAATCAGCAAATTTATCATCTTTGCCTCCAGTGGTATCGCTACCTATGGTGACATCCAGTGCGGAGGGCTGCCGCCAGGTTGGTAGCAATAACCTGCCCCACCTGTTCCCACTAAGGGCCTTTGCAGACTGCTAGAAATAGTGCAAATTGAGCCCACTTTAAGGGTTAGGGTTAGGGAATCATGGGAACTGTATTTTATTGTGGCACCAGAGCTCTGACAGAGAAGGCTCAATGTCTCAGGAAAAAAAACAACAATTTCCATGATTTCCTAGCACTAACCCTAACCCTTAAAATGGACTCAATTTGCACTATTTCTGGCAGTCTGCAAAGGCCCCAACTTGCTCACCTGTCCCCCAGCCGCTGTGTTGCTCTGGCCACCTCTCCTGCTCCTCTGTCACTGGGCTTCCTCTCCAGGTGAAAAGCCTGGTGATGGAGCAGCTGGAAGAGCATGTGTTCACTCCTTATCCTCTTCTGTCACTGGGCTTCCCCCCCAGGGAGAAATCCTGGTGACAACAGCCAGGAAGGGTGAGCATTTGGTCCTCCTGTCCCAAAGGGAAGAAAGGCCCAACCAGGTGTCACTTTTCTTCTGGGGTGTCGCCTGGTGTTGTGTGAAACCCCCCGCCGCTGCCCTGGCACATCCCAGTGATACCACTGTTTTTATCCTTCTAATTTCATTTAATTCTTGAAGAAGCTGGCTTGGATGTAGCAGGTAAGGCTAAGATTTTTGTGAGTTCCTGCATGGCCTTCGGTTGGACTGGATGGCCACTGTGGTCTCTTCCAACTCTATGATTCTGTGATTCTTTCATACTTGACTTTGCCTTCTTCCTGGCAAGTCATCTGAAGAATACAATGATGGAATATTATTCTTTCCCGGTTGCATAATTCATGCCAACTGCACCTTTGTTTATCCTACTGATGACCTCACACTAACAACCCTACCCTTTTTAACAAGACAATTCTTGCACTACCTCTCTAGCAGGTCTTTTGGCATGCTTTTGGCATGCTTATATGCTCTTCAGCATATATCCCTGGTTTGCAGGTCTCTTACTTGAAAGAGTTAGCCATCCAGTCCTTTATCTGCACTTGTGTAATAGAGGGGGGAGGGGGGAGAGATGAAATCTCCCAGACACATTCATGTGGGAGGAGAGAAAGGTAGTAAAAAGCTTGTTTCTAGTGCATTCTTTCTTATGATTTTGATGGGTTTCCCCTCCACTGAAAAATTGAGAAGATATGTCAGTATATTTGGGAGTCAAATAACAACAGGGCATGAGGGGAAAAGATCACTTACTTGTGCTTTCTATACTTTTCTCTCCTTTTGCTTTTGCCAACTCCTTCAGAAAAGCAAAGAGACAACACACAAATAGAATATATAGTGTAGGACAAGGAAGCTTATAAGTCTCTCAAAATTAAGAGGAAGAATAGTCAGATGAGCATGCAAATAACCAAATATCTTGAAACATCCCTCTGTTTCCATCCCTCATTTTAAAGCAGGGGTAGGCAACCTTTTTGAGCCGGGGGCCGGTTTGCTGTCCCTCAGACAATTGGGGGGCCGAAGCACCAAAAATAAATAAATAATAAATAAATATAACAATATATTTTTAAAAAAATTAAACAATTAAAAAAATATGCATGCACACTCTCTCAGCCCCAGAAAAGCCATGGCAAAACCCCTGTGGAGATTTTGCCAAGAAAACCCCCAAAACAAGTAATAACAACAATAATCAATAACATCATGGTGGGCGGCGGCGGCGCCAGCGGCGGCAGGACTGTTCTGGGGCCGGTCCAAAGGCCTTGGGGGGCCGCATCCAGCCCCCAGGCCTTAGGTTGCCTACCCCTGTTTTAAAGCATGAGAGTGTGGCTGGACTGAATCCACAGGGCACCATTTTCTTCTAAACCATATTGTACCTTTGTTGTTATAACAGTTTGCACAGTTTTTATGATTTATGGACTGTGGAAATTTCAGAAAAACAAACAAAAAGAGTTGAAAGTCATGTTTATGGTTTTGAAAGTAAATTTATTTTTGTGGTGGAGGAGATTGTGTTAAATAGTACATGAGAGGGGATTAGGTTTAATTAAAGGGTGTTTTCCAGGTCCTGTGGGCTTCGAGAAAAATATTTTTGACTTTTTTTTTCTCTAGAAAAAAGGTGGTCTAGTCTAGGGGATTGGAGCAGTAAAAACAGATTTAGGTTCCTATTTTGCCTATGCCAGTATCAGAAGATAACATAACGCACACACACACAGTTTATACCCTGAAAACTTAACAGCAGCACCTGGATCTGCTGTAACAGGGCTGCTCAACTCAGAGCCCAAAGTATAGTCTGCCAGTTTCATGTTCATTGGGAGTCTGATCCATCTAGATTAACCTCATGTCAGAATGAAGGTCAGAACAATCTATGCCTATAGACATAAAAACATAAATCTAGAGATCAGATCCTCCTGTGAAATTGTCATTCTTGGGGTGGGGATAGAAGTGGACAGGTATGATGGGTTTCTGTCTCCTGAAGCCCCCCTCAAACTGCTGGACATAAATGTTCTACATGTATTGGAGGATTGACATCTTCCTATAAGTTATTATTCCCAAGCTAGTTAAACATGTTTACGCTTGTGCCACTGCATATTTTAAAGATGATTCACAAAAATAGTGTCTTACACAAGATTTAAATTAAAGTTATTCAGAAATACTATAGTCTTTACCAGTACCTGGTACCTATAACCAAAGGTAAGACTCAAGATGTTTGCATCATAATATTACAGGAAATAACAGGTGTAACCTTCCATGCTGTATTTTAGAAACATGAAGTCACTGGGACAGTTTTTAGTGACAAATTCTAAGAGGCTGAGGCTGTGTATATGCATTTTATAGGTACATTGCAAACCCACACCTTTATACTGATGGGTTTTAATTTTAGTTAAAATATTCATGACTTCTGTCATATATTTCTGAGTGTAGTGGTTCTGTTGCTTACTTCCTGTATGCCTAATTCTTTGAAAAAAGGTTTTATATTTTAAAACAAAAAGAAACCTGTGTTTCCCTGTCTCCCTTACTGTCCTCCAGTCTTAATTGGTAGGACCAATATACACTCGTCCCTCCACGTTTGCAGCTTTGACTTCTGCAGCTTTGATTATTCACAGATTTTATTTAATAGGTTCTCTCTAGAATATCTAGGTCCTCCAGTACAACTCTGTGGTCAACTTTAATCAAAAGTCTCAATGAAACACCTAGAGATTCCTAGAGAGAATACTCCACTAGGCCTTTGTAGTTCCTCCAGTGCAATTCGATGCTCAGTGTCTGGCAGATGTTGACCACTGGAGGACCTAGAAATTCCTAGAGAGGTTTCTCTCAGGAAAAACGTAGTGTTTTTGTTATTTGTGGTTTTTCCACATTCAAGGGGGTCCTGTGCTTCCTAGCCCCAGCAAACGTGGGGGACAAGTGTATTTCAGATTGAACTCTTACCTTTTTTGTCCAAAACAAAATGTCATAATAGAATCTGAGATTTTCAGTTTTTGTATTCTTTTTAAAAATTGCTTAGATCACATTCTCTTGTTGAGAATGTGTATTATATTTACTAGACACAGAGTGGGAATGAGCTAAGCAGGTCTCCAGTAAGGTCATGGGTCTTTTGTATTTAATCTATTCTATAATTTCCTTGTTTTTGTTGTTGTTATTAACTGCCCTCAAGTCGATCTCAACTCATGGTGGCCCTATGGATGGGAAATTGCCAAGACCCTCTGTCCTCTATTGCTCTGCTTAATTCCTGCAACCACTTAATAGAGTCCATCCATCTAGCATGTGTCCTTCCTCTCTTCCTACTTTCCTCCACCTTTCCTAGCATTGTTGTTTTTTCCAAAGAGTCCTTTCTTCTCATAATGTGTCTGAAGTACGTCAGTCCCAGCTTAATCATCTGGACATCCAGGGAGGTTTTGGCTTGATCTGCGCTAGTACCCACTTGTTTTTCCTTTTGGCTGTCCATAGGATCCTCAGCACTCTTCTCCAGCACCACATCTCAAATTAACTGATTTTCTTCCTATCTTCTTTCTTGACTGTCCAGCTCTCACATCCATACATGGTAATAGGGAATACAATGGCTTGCATGATTCCAACTTTTGTTCTGAGTTGTATATCTTTGCATTTTAGAATCTTTTCTAGTTCTTTCATAGCCACCCTCCCCATTCTTAGTCTTTTTCTGACTTCCTGACTGCAGTCCCCATTTCTATCGATGTTTGATCCCAGGTATGGGAATTCTTTTACTATTTCTATTCATTGTTTAGGTTGAACTTGTGAAAGTCCTCGGTGGTCATTATTTTTGTTTCCTTTATGTTCAACATTAAGCCTGCCTTTGTACTTTCTTTGATCGTCCTTAGCAGGTGTTCCAGGTCTGTGAGGTTTTCTGCTAGTTCTGTGGTGTCATCTGCATATCTTAGATTATTGATATTCCTTCCTCCTATTTTCACCCCTCCTTCTTCTGTGTCCAAGCCTGTTTTTCTAAGGAATGGCATACAACATGGGTTGTATATGCACATTTTTGTTTACAAATTCTTCCATGAGTATTATACAGTTGTCCCTTCCGATTTGTGGGGGATTCGTTCCGGACGCCACCACCCCACGAATGGATATATTGCTAATATTGGGGTCCTATTGATTCAGTGGCCGCGTGGCCCTACATGCGAGCTATATGCGTACACACCATTTTGTTATCTCCCTGCCTTGTCGTTCGTTGCAAAGATTCCCAAGTCCAAGAATGGGAGGGAAGACTGTAATCTGTATGGTGCTCTTGCAAATCTAAGCAGCTGTACAGTTCAAATGGAGTATGAGTTCACAATGTTCTTTCAGGATGTTGTCATCATGTCCATTATAAAACCTGTACTTGGTATTTAAAGATGTAATAAAATTTTACTCCAGACAGAAACTTAGTACAAGCAATTGTAGCTTGTTTGTGAATTATATTATATTTTTATATTTCTTCTGAGATTGAAAATATGCACATATTGTACTGGAGGGAAAAGCACATTTGGAGAAAACACAAGTCATTTCCTTGTTCCAAAGGTAGTGCAGGGAAGAGAATTCAAATGGGTCACTGATGTGGGGGAGTGGGATGTTAGAAACAACAACTATACTGCATTTTAAATAATATTTAGTTGTAAAATCAGATCTTAATTTAATAAAAGTATGCTGCAGTCAGGCTACGCCTGCAATATTTCCAAACCTCTGTCAAATATTGAATTAAAGGCTTTATTGTAACTTTATATGAAAGCACAAAAATCTACCTTTGGACATTAAGCATTAGAAATATGGTACACGTTTGGTGGTTAATATTTTATAGGGAAAAGTTGTTAGTCTTTTCAGGAGAAGTCTTGAATCTAGGAAGCCTGTCACAAACTTGTTGAATGAGATAGGAAAAGGCACTTACCGTATTTTCCAGCATATAAGATGACTGGGTGTATAAGACGACCCCCAGTTTTTCCAGTTAAAATATAGAGTTTGGGATATACTCACCTATAAGACTACCCTTTTTCCAACGCACACCAAATAATTTGTTTTAAAAATCAGATTTTATTTCAATATGGTAATTTTAATTCAAATGC
>JAIPUX010001880.1:46513438-46572635 GCA_020142125.1 Phrynosoma platyrhinos | reverse complement strand
TGCCAATCTTGCAATCAACAGAGTCTGTGTCTTAACCATTTGAGCCACTGCATCCATAAGCCCAATATAACTCACCACATTTTTCATTTGTTAAGCACTAAATGATGCACTTAGATTTGGGAGTAGAAGAATTAAAGACAACAGCTAGAGTTATTTTAAAACCATGTCTTTTGTGCTTCTCAGGATTTGGGCCATTTCCACAGTGTGGGGATATACAACTCTCCCATGAAGGCTATGCATGAATGTGTGCTTTCAGAGACAAAGGATTTTTAAAAGTGTGAAAAATCTTAGCCAATTTCCTTGTTTACCTGGCAGTGTCTTTACAGTCTTTACATTACCATACATTTCTTGTGTACCTTCAAGTTGGTTCTGACCTATGGTAACTCTAAGGTGAGTTTATCACAGAGTTTTCTTGGCAAGATGTGTTCAGAGAGGGTTTACCTTTCCCTTCCTATTACACAAACCCTCCCACAATTAAATATAAGAATCCTTCTCACTCACAAATACAGTAGAGAACCATTTTCTTTGTAACTGACATTAAGACTCCAAATAATAGGTTTTATTTTATTTTAAAAGGCAATATAGGGCATTTGCAGACTGCCAGAAATAGTGCAAATTGAGTCCACTTTAAGGGTTAGGCTTAGTGCTAGGGAATCATGGGATTTTTTTTTCTGAGACATTGAGCCTTCTCTGTCAGAGAGCTCTGGTGCCACAATAAAATACCGTTCCCATGATTCCCTAACCCTTAAAGTGGACTCAGTTTGCACTATTTCTAGCAATCTGCAAAGGCCCATAGTGTCTTTTCTTTCTGCAGCAATTTATCAGGCTGGTTCATATTCATCAACAAATGATGGTTCTAAAATAATAAAGCAACAAAGTGTGGCAGTAAAACAATAAAAGGTAATCAGAAAATTTAGTTGCTTTGCCAGGGGCCTCATCTGTTCTGGCAGCCAGCTGATCCTTGCCTGAAGAGGGGAAGATGAACTTCTGATCACAAGATGAGAAGGACATTCAGAATTGCAGAATTTAATAGGCAGAGATGCATAAGCTTGTGATGGGAGAGAGATAACTCTGAAGCTTCTTTCAAAGCAGTGACTGTATGCTTTGATCTGTTAATTCAATTGCTTGGAGCAGTTACCCTGACTGACTGTGCAAGCTGAGGCAAGCTGAAGATCTAATCTGTTTGGTCAGATATTTACAGTTTTTGAGTATTTGTTGTTGAATGAGTGACTCAGGCTTGAACAAGCAATTCTGATGGGAGGTGTCATTTGAATCTAATCTCCAAAAACATGAGGGATGGAGCTGGAACTAAGTGGTGTATAGGTTGGCTGCTTGCAACCTGGATAATTCTTTTAAGAGGGAATGTGTTTCTTACCTGGCAACTCCCACAGGGCCAGCCTTTTGTTGTCTTCAGCAGCTTCTATAGCAGGTAAGCACTATGTGGAACAGTCCACATCACGGATTACATAATTCCTGAAAGCTGGGGCAAGCTTTCACTTCAGCTGTGTTCTTATCAGCAGTGATAAAGCCAGTGTAGTGTAATGGTTTCAGTGTTGGATTATGACTCTGGAGGCCTAATCCCTGCTTGGTTATGGAAACCCAATGGGTGAACTTGGGTAAGTCGTTTTCTCTCGGCCTCAAAAGAAGGCAAAGGCAAAGCTCCTCTGAACAGATCTTGCCAATAAAACCCCATGTTAGGTTCACCTAACGGCTGCCAAACGTTGGACATGATGTGAAGGCACACAACGACAATACACCAGAAACCAGACAGCTCCACTTCGGTATAGCAAAAACCGAAGGTGAGGTTTCCTTAGGATCGCCATAAGTCAGAAATGACTTGAAATCACACAACAGTTCTTTGGTGCAATCTTGAGGGTAGCTTTATGGAGGAGATAAGCTTGGCTAAAAACCAGGTCCAGCCTGAACTGTATTCTATAGTACTGCAACACTTTGGATTTTTAACTGATTTTTATAGGTAGTCCTCACAGCCTTTGGAGAAGGAGGAAAAAAAGTTACCAAACAGGAAATTCAAGCTTTATAAAAATAAATTTCCTTCCTCTCTGCAGCTGGGAGGATCTTTTGTGGTTGGAAAATGACTGGTCAAGTTGCTTCACCTTCCTTGCTTTTTTTATTGCAGCAAGCTGAACATTCCTCATCCTGTTCCCATTCCTAATTTGCCACTCCCAGGCTTCCTACCTTGTCCTGGACTTCAACGGCTGTAACTCCTCTGCATCAATGTTTTGCATGCTTTGGACAGGTATATCTAAAAGCACCAAATAAAGATGTAAATGCAAAATTGTATCTCAAGCAATATCTCCATGTCCAAAATATTAAAAGGGCTAAAAGCCATAATCATGATCAGAACTCTGTTAAAATATTTAATGAACTCTGGCAAATTTGGGGGGGGGGGAATCAACTTTTTTTTTAAAAAAAGGAAAGAATAGGGATAAAGTTTTAAAAATATATTACAATGGGAAGCTAATGACTTAATAATGTGGATATAGGTCAAATAATACCTAGTGATAATCAGTGGCGAGCTATAGTAAAGTACGGGTACAGTTCTATGCATACTTGGGAATAAGATGAATTGAGCTCAATGGGGTTTACCTCTGAATAGTCATAGAATCATAAAATTATAGAGTTGGAAGAGACCACAAGAGCCATCCAGTTCAACCCCTGGGGTCTGCAGGATCCTATGCATGCATGTATAGGATTACACTGTAGGTGTCTCAGCATAACACCTATGACAGGTAAAGCTGGAGAAGCTAATATTCAAAACTAGGCTGGCAAATATGCCAGGGACCATGAGATACTAAAGAAAAGTAATTTTGAATTCGGTCAATGGAAGGTCATACCCAAGCTGATAAAATTTGTGAAGATCCTGAAGCTGTATGAACTAGGGATCATAATGTATCTCAACTACCAACAAGCAGTCATGGAGAAAAAATCAGCTTTCGGATGGGAACAGTTTAAAAAGAAGCAAAGATAAGGATTCAATGGAAAGATGTAACAATAGTTCCTATATGTTTATGTATTAGGATTGGTGCCATGTAATCAATGTTAATAAATGCACAGGCATGCACAATAAGAAAATAATGCTTTTGATTTTATATACTTACCAACGTTGAACTATTTGCATTTGCTCAAGATATAGTTAATAGATGCCTCTGAAAACATCAGCAGAGTAGGCAAACAAAACCAAATAGAAAACAGTGTAAGAAGAGGCTATTTAACTTAGAGAGAGTGTGTATGCACACTCACTTCTTTATCTACTGGTTAAAATATATGAAAATGTCTTTATGGTTACAGTTCCAAAGAGCTCATAGCATCTTGACAAGGCTTAATATTTGGTGCTTAATATTTGTTGATAAGGCTAAATAAATATGTTTCTGACTCATTTGGAATTAAATGTTAGTGCTACAAACAAATACTGGTGCCTAGATACGGCAGCTGTAGGTGTAGGTGTGTGGGAAACATTTAAGATGCAACAGACACAAGATGTGACACACAAGCACATAAATGCAGAGACCTGGTTATTTGAAGGGAGGATATGGTATTTAGTTGGAATACAGGAGTTGACAGTACTAATTATATTAGTAGCAATTATATCGTTTACCACATTAATACCTGGAAGCTTCAGGATTTCTTTGTACCATGTTCTATAAAACTATCCATGATGTCAGAATTGTTTTATTTTACAGAAAAAGGCAGAACAAATATTAAGCACCAAACTGAGGCCTATAATTCTGGAGGGATAAAACACATTGATATCAGTAGGAGAAACTCATCAAGAGCATTGAGTTCCAGTCCAAACTGATTGAAGTTTATAATTTTTTTAGCTTAACGGTGAAGAGACTGTTAGATATATTAACAGCAGCAAAGTATAGTACGTTAGATTAATTTATACTATTGATCTATCTAACCCACTACCAGTAGTCCAGCCCTGTTATTTCAGGATTGTAACTCCTAGCATTCCTACCTATTCACTATATTGTCTAGAGCTGCTGGGACTTGAAAGTCCAAAAACATCTAGAGGGCTGCATAATTCCCAGCCTCATAAATGTGATGGTCTATTAAACTATGACTATTTTATAAAATTGTCTTTTGCTTAATATGCCCCACACTCACCTGATTTATCTATTTGTAAGATTAATGAAAGAATCTGTGCTAGATGATGTCTACACCTTTGTTTCTCCAAAACTGCTTTTTATCGGGCTTTATAAGCAACAGCAACAGAACTGTTTAAAAGAGCTACTGGATATTTTTAAAATTTCAGGTGTACTTGAGTTAACAGAGTAGATGTGTCTCTGGGCATGACTTCTTCCATACAAAATTTGGTACCAGGGGCAGCAATAACATGGAATTAATAGGAATAGGTTCCTAAGACACAAAAAAAAGAAGTGCAGTTCAACATGTTTCAGCAGTTGTCATCCAAAATCAACACATGTGAAAGTAAGCAACCAGGTCAAGTTAGCCTTCTATAAGTAGAGACAAACATTTTGAATTTTCGAGAGACCACATGAAACCATCTTCCTAAATGCATCCAGAAACTATTTTATTCTTTAATTCACCTCCACTACTTCTTAGATTTCCATTTTAGTGGCCAGGCTTACAGATCTATGCTTCTTTAACCAGATGGAGTAGCTGGTAAGGCAGCTTTATCTGCTTTCCCCTTTTCTCTGTCTTTTGGTATTCAACATGGTTTGTAAAGGATTCTGGCCACAGCTCTTGTTTACCTTGCCAGTTGTAGGTAGGCGCACACAGTTACATTAGGATCAGCTAGAGCAGAATCGCATTACTGCCCAGCTCAAACTTTTATTGCATTATTTACTACAAACACACTGTTGCAATCTGACATGGAAAGCCTATTTTTCTCCAGCCCTTCTACAGTACCCTCCCAATGCAGATGCTACTAAAAACGTTCAGGGAGTCAGAGGAACAGGAAGGAAAAGGGAGGCTGGGAAGACATTAAAAGTTTTGTAAAAAGAAGCTTCTTTGTCCGAGGCATTGTTAAATGAGGTATGCTTGTACCTTCAAGGATGTATAAAATAAAGTGTGTTTATTGCTAAAGAGTCTCCTTTTGCTTTGTTTATTTGTTGATTTCTGAGTAGTAGACATGGTAGCTGTATTAGAATATTGCAGACTATGAATACTTTTGCATTGGAAATGCAGCCTCAAATTACAATCAGTTCAAGACAAATTCAGTTTAAGTGATCTCAAGCAGATTTGGGGAAAATGAATATACAGCTGGCCTTCAGTATTCACAGATTCTTTATCCAAGGATTCAAACATCCATAACTTGAAAATATTTTTAAAAAATATTTTCATATTTTTTTGGGAAAAATATTAAAAATATATAAATTCCAAAAAGCAAACCTTGATTTTGCCATTTTATATCATGGGCACCATTTTACTATGTCATTGTATTTAATGGTACCTGAGCATCCATGGATTGTGGGTTTTTGAGGCAGCGGTCTCTGTTTTCTAAATGCTCAATTTTTGTTTGAAGGTGGTCAAGAGAGTTTCTAATATTTCAATTCTACTGGAGTGAGATGAAGTTCGCTGAAGAGCTGCATTCGCAGCCTTTTCTATGTCCAATCCATCTTGTTAGGGCTGATAGTTTGGCATCTACCATCTCAAGGCAGGAGCCCAATCCTTTTGGTGGTCTTTCACTAAATTCTCTCTTAGGGCCAATGCAGACAGCCCCAAAGGGGCAGCTCTGTGCCACCCTGGGAGCACCAGATTGGGGCTGCGGCAACCACACGTTGCGGCCCCGATCTTTTTTTTTTTTTTGCTGCTCTAAAAAGGTCTGGTGAATGATGCTTCTTATTGGGTCAGCAAAAAGCTGCCCTTAGAGCCACTGCGGCACCTCTTTTGGGCCTCTTTGGCACAGCGTGTCTGCATGCTGTGCAAACAGGGCACCCTGATGCTGCGCACCATGCGACCAGGTGCGCAGCATGATGGTGGCATTGGGCCAGCGTCAGGTTGCCCAGCATGCTGTCACCCTGCCCCAATTCCACTCCCAGGCCGGCCCTTTAGGCTGGTCTGCATCGGCCCTTAGTTTCTCCTATAAGTCTGGGAAAGAGAGGTCTGCTGATGTGGGGTGTCCGTTCTTCCCTCCTTTGCTTATTCTGTTAGGGCCATGTACCATCTTTGATTCCTCTGATTAATCTGTCCTCAGATGATTGTCTAGGATCTTTTGCTGAAATGCAGAATTCTGCAATCTCTTGATCCACCAAGTGTTTTGTCCCTTGCATTGGGGATCCCTTGGCAGTTAAAGGTTTTCGGATCTGTTGCTGAAAAGTGCTTCAATTATTCAAAATGTCATTGAGGCCAGGCTCCTCTCATTATTAGACGTCAGCCATGTTGGATTGTTCCCTCCCCTTTTTGAGGTATTGAGCTTTCAGAAAGCACATGGAAACACGTTAGTAGCTTTTGACAAAGAAAATTGAACACATCCTTCATAATTATGTAGAAACATTTGGGAAGCAGTCCAGGTACTCAGCAGTTTTTCAACAACCAGAACACTTCTGTGGACAGGTACGTGAGTGGAGATTAACATGTAACTCTAGATGTTGGCATCCTACTTGGAAAATTTGAACCTCACCCATTTTCCTTTCAGCTTGCTTTCAAAAATGGAAATGACAGTGCTTACATCATAGAGATAATGTGGCTTAATTGACACATGGAAAATGCTTTAAGATTAATGAATGAATGAATGAAAGATACTGTAGAAGATGAGCCTTATTAATTCCCTCTAAAGTAACACCTACCCCTGGAGTCTAAACCCATCATAACTAAGGCAATGTTCCTTTGAACCCATTGCCCTAATAAGTTCCCTTGGGATACAATTATACAGTGTCATATTCTCCTGCTATCTGATTTACTAACAGTGGAAACTCCCCAATCCTGTGCAGTAAGCACAGTGCATACCATTAATAACCTGACAAAACACTAATGGGAAGCAGAGACACTTAATTGGTGGCTGCGGAAAAGACCAAAGTTGAGAAGACGCTGGCAAATCTGTATGATTGCACACTTTGCAACAATAATTGCTTTTTTCAATTAGCTTCATGCAGGATCTATAGGAAATTTGTATATTTTCATAGTATGACAAATAGATACAATCAACTCTGCAACTAGTGTTGTCTACTTTGTACTCTTACTAAGTTAGTGATATGACCTCCAGTGGCATTGAGGGGTGCAGACCGCACCAGGTGGTACTCTAAGGGGGATGACACAATTGCTCCTCAGATATCTGCATTTTGGCAGAAACAGGCTGCAGCATTTGCCTATTTTTGTTTTAAATGTTTTAAGACAGGGGTAGGCAACCTAAGGCCCAGGGGCCAGATGCAGCCATCTGAGGCCTTTGAACTGGCCCCAGGCCGGTCCTGCCACCGCCGCTGCCTGCCATAATGATATTGATTATTGTTGTTATTATTTGTTCTTGGAGGTTTCTTGGCAAAATCTCCACAGGGGTTTTGCCATGGCTTTTCTGGGGCTGAGAGAGTGTGCATGCATATTTTTTAAATTTTTAATTTTTTAAAAAAATATATTTTATTTATTTATTTATTTATTTATTTATTTATTTATTGTTGGTGCTTCGACCCCCCAATTGTCTGAGGGACAGCAACCCGGGACATGCAAATAAATTTAGGGTGTGTGTATGATATTGTAATTTAAAGGTATACAGTAATTTTAATTTTGCTAGTTGTTTATGTCACAAATATTACCATTAGATTCAATGATATATGGGAATTATGATTTATGAGTAATATTAGTACAAAAAACATGACTAAGGATCTGTAGGATTCTAGGTGGCGCAGTGGTTAAATGCCAGTACTGCAGCCACTCACTCATAAACCACAAGGTTGTGAGTTCAATCCCAGCCAGGGGCTCAGGGTTGACTCAGCCTAGTATCCTTCTGAGGTTGCTAAAATGAGTACCCAGCTTATTGGGGGCAATTAGCTTACACTTTTTAAACCGCTTAGGGAGTGCTTAGCGTGGTATGAAGAGCTATATAAATGAAGCTGCTATTGCTATTGCTGTATGGTTTGGTATGGGAGAGACAGTCAATGGGGGGGGGGGGGTTGACACCATGAGATACTGCACTCAGTGATGTCAAGCCTACTGATGCCAGTGATGAACTCTATACTTAATTGTTGCTGTTGTTATTTATATCCCACTCTTTCCCGAAATTGGGACTCAAAGTTATAAATTAAAACAAGAACATAATAGCTAAAAACATTAAAAAGTGAACATTAAAATAGAATCAAAAGCAACTGAAAATGGTTCCATTTAAAACAACACAACATACTCTTAAAGGCTCATTATTTTAAAAACTTCTGTTTTAAAAGCCTGTTGGAATAAGAAAGCCTTTGCCTACTGATGGAAGGGAATCAAAGAGGGGGGCAATCAAAGAGGGAATCAAAGAGGGGGGCATTCCCTAGCACTAACCCTAACTTTTAAAGTGGACTCAATTTGCACTATTTCTGGCAGTCTGCAAAGGCCCCAACTTTCCCTATTAAGTCGAAACTAGAAACTAGATTGAAATGGATCTAGAGATAATCCATTTCATTCCCTGGAGCTGGAAGGCCACCACATGCTCCAATACCTCACCCACAAATGGTATGTTGGTGGTAACATGCTGACAAATTTTTTAAAGTTGGCCATGAAACATACTGATCCCAGTTTTAAAAGACTGCAAACTTTGTTGTATCATTGACTTAAACATATTAGCACAGCAAGTTTTACATCTATCTCATACAAAAAGCGACAGTTACAAATTATAATTATTTACAAAAAAAACCTTAAAATGAATTTTAGTCATTTTTAAACATTTATTTTTTAAGAAAATTATTATTATAAGTAAACAACTATGTACAAAACATATCACAACAATAAAGTTTGGTCTACCACCCCTTTTAAATCCAGATCAACATTGATTAGAGAAAACACCTTGAAAATTATACACAAGTGAAGCTAGCCAGAATGGTTAAAAATGTTTCCTCCAAATGTTGGTGTGGTTGTAGTGATAATGGCACATTTCTACACATGTGGCTAGACTGCCCCAAAATAAACACATTTTGACAATTGGTACTTGAACAAATTTCATTGATTACCAACCAAGAAGTAAAATTATGTCCAGAAATGCTTTTGTTATCAATATAAGTAGACACAAACTCAGTTTGAAACATAAAAATCTCGTAGATCTTTTCATTACAGCAGCCCGTGTTGAAATTGCCAGATGTTGGAAAACAGGGGATGTATCTTTAGATAAGTAGTGGAAAAAAATATGGGACTTGTGATTACTTGAAAAATTGTCAGACAGAATGGCAAGTTACACAGGATGACCAAAATTAGACCTTTTATAGACAAAAGGTGCCGACTCATTGACTTTATAAACAAAGACAGAAACAAGAGAAGACAACTTCCATCTCATCTGAACCTTTGGTCGGACATTCTGGACTAGATTTACACAAAGACAGCGCTGGACTTTAAAATGACCACTTACATTGAACAGAATCCAAGAAGGAGACCCACAACACAATTCAAAGTTGTGAGATTAATTGTTTTATTTTGCTACAGCGTGCCTCAAATAAGGTAAGTGATCTAGGTGGTCCTCCTATTTCCTTTAATTTGTGTGTAAAAGCAATTATCTGATGGAGATGAAACCAACTAGCCTTTAATGGCATTTTTAGTCATTTTTAATTTGTCATAGACCTTATAAATTCTTGAATTTTGACAAGTTGCCCTGCAATCAGTCTTTGGAAGCATGCACTCTTTTAGCTGGATTAAGTACTGTCCAGTCTTGGTAAATTTTAAAGTAGACCCACTGAAATCAATGAGACCTAATTTAGCATGATGAATACTGCAGTCCTAACTAAACAATGTACTGTCTTTAGATTCCTTTACTAGTAGAAATGCCCTTGTATCAACTGAAACCTTTCCCACCAGCTGAATGCAGAGATCTGTCAATTAAGGGCCTCTATAGATGGGCCCTTTGGGTCGTCCTGGAAGCAGGGATGAGGAGGGGCAGCCACATGCAGGCCGCCTTAACCCCTCCCCAAAGATGTCCTGATGCCACGCACTGTTACGCACAACGCACGGCGTCAGGACGTCCTTCCAGAGCAGCCTTTTGACACACTGCACCAGAAGGGGTGCTAAAGAGCCACATGCCAGCTCTTAGGGCGCCCTTTTTGCCACTCCTTTCTGAGGCGGTAAAAGGGAGGATCAGGGCCAAGGCATCCAGCAGCCTCAGCCTCGATCCTCTGCTTCCCAGGGCGGCCCAGGGCCTCCCGTCTGCATCCCCCCAAATAAAATATTCTACTGTCAAAGTAGAGGCCCCCCCCCAAAAAAAAGTATTTAACAGGGTAAGAGAAGAGCTGGGTTTTACCAGATCCAAACCTTCGCCAGTTCAGGGTGTGTGTATACCTTCAAGTCTTTTGTCAACTTATGGCAAGTTTTGAAATTCATAGGGTTTTCCTAAGCAAGGAATACTCAGAAATGGTTTTGCCAGTTCCTTCCTCTGAATTTAAGTTTGGTGTGAAGTTAGGCCTGCATGAGGGAAGGTCTGAATAATTTCCTACACCCCTAGGATGGGAAGGGTTTGGATTCCACACAGCTTCAGCTAACCTCATGTTGGCTGGGATGTTTTTGGCCAACCTGGCCAGTGGGGTTTCATAAATCTTGTCTACTGACTGGCTGAAGCAAACTGAACACTTGGTCTACAGAAAGATCAAATGTATGCAAGCCAATAAATTCTCAGGTGAGGCGGTTGCTATTGGGAGGGGCAGGCAGATTTTGGTGAATGTGAAATTAGCTGTGTCAGTGCTTGTAGCTTTTCCTTGTACTTGTAGCTTTCCCTGGCAGAGTTCCTAGGGAAATTAGGCTGGAGTGTGAAGTTCCTCTTACAGTGTGCTGGATAAAGGTGATGACTATGTTGTTCCTTGAACTGTTTCTGCAATTAAGTATCATACCCTCCAACATTTCACAGATGAAAATTGGACATGTGGCCAAGCAACATCAGAGTATGGTCAGGATGACAAAGATTAATGGAGAAGGAGTCCCTCTCTCAAAACAGCTGTTGGTTCTCTTTGTTTTCTTCACCCACACCTAGATTTCCATTATCTTTGTGGAGAGGGAAGTATCTTTTTTACTGAAATGGCTTTAGCCTTCCTAAGATGTCCCCAGCTATTACTTAATTATTCTACTTAATTTCCCTAACAAAGGAGATACTTGGCAGCTTTGCCATGGCCATTATAACAATACTTGGGGCCTCTTAACTCTTTCCTGTCTAACCCCTAAGCTTGCAACAATACTATATGTGTGTATATGTAGCTTCAAGTTGCCTGTCAAGCAATGACAACCCCATGAATTTCATAAGGTTTTCTTAGGCAAAGAATTCTCAGAGGTGCTTTTGTCAGTTCCTTCCTCTGAAATATAGCCTACAGCACCTGGCATTCCTTGGTGGTCTCCCCAAGTATTAACCAGGCCTGACCTTGCTTAGCTGTAGGATATTTAGGTGCCTTAGGGTATTTAACCCTCACAATGATGCCATACTTAACAGTTTTCAGGGAAATAGCTGTGTTCATCTGTTTAAGAATAAGAAGGAAAAGGGGAGGATCCAGTAGCACATATTTCAGCAACCTTGCATGTAATAAAATGAGCCAGAATCAAACAAAGCTTCCAAAATGTTCCTGATGCAAAAACGTGAAGACTCCTTGAGGAATCCATTGTCCTCTGCCTACAAAGAGGCCTGTGACCTCATAGGAATGGAGGCACATTGGATTGCAAGAGAGGGGGTCCTTGTTGAGATGCAAATGGACGTTAAATTTCCTGGGCTTTGCAAATCTCCCAATAGCCACAAGGACAGAAGGAGGAGGGGCCAGCCTGCAAAAGATACCCTCTACTTACCATCTTAACTAAGGACAGAAACATCAAAATGCAGGCATCTGACTAACATCTCCAATATTTTCTCCTGTTTGGTTTGTAACATCTTGCCTGATAAAGAAGCCAGTAGAGCTTCGAAATCTTGCAACAAGTATATTGTGCATTTTGGTTGGCCAATAAAGGTATCACTGTTTGGTGGATTTTTGTTTGAATTTGCTAAATGGCCAACACAGCTACCCCTGCATGTTTCCTAAAATATATTATGTAGGGGCAAAACAGAGGACCCCTTTGGCTTGGGTCCGTGTTGTTTAGACGACGCATGTCCCCAAGCCGGCAGAAAGCTTCTGTGAAGCTGTCCGCCCGCCCGCCCGCCCGCACAGGGGCAGCTTTGCAGCACTCTGGTGGCATGCTGTTTAGATGGCACATGCCACAGGAACACTGCAAAGTGGTGGCGGAAAAGCTGGTGTTTTGCTTTCTGCTGCTTCTTTTTGTGCTGGCAAACAGCTGGGTTGGGAGTGTGGCATGTGGTTGCTGTAGTCCCAACTTGGTGTTCAAAGGGCCGGCGTCAAACTGCCCCTTCAGGGCGGTGTGTTTTGGCCCTTAATCTCAGAGTTGCTTCTGGATTCCTCCTCCTTGTTTTACTCTTATACTCAACAATTTCAGGGGCAGCCATGTTGGTCATAAAACAAAAACATCTCCATAGGTGTGAGTACAAAAACTTGGTGAAGAAACTAAATGCATTCTACCAGTAGAGTGGCCTTATGGCCATGGGAATTGGGGCAGGGCTCATTTTTTCATTTACATACACTTCCCATAACATCTAAAGCAGAATGTAAATGTCAAAACCACAACATCAGCAAGGATGGTAAAATGCTAACAGAGCACAATGAAAAGACAGAAATGCTCAACACCTATTTTATTTCAGGCATCTCCCAAAAATAGAACTGTGTGCATCAGCAGAGATCTTAGCAAGGAATCTGGATTGTAAATCAAGACTCATAAGGAGATACTCAAGAATCACCTAATTAACCTAAATGAGTTCAAATCTACAGGGTCAGATGAACTGCATCCAAGAATACTGAAGGAACTTTCTGATAGTACTTTGAATAACAAGTCATCACTTTTTAGAAAACTTGGAAACAGGTGAAGTGCCAGAGCATTGGAGAAGGGCAAACATTGCCTCTCTCTTCAAAAAAGGTAAGGAAGAGGAAGAGGAAGAGGAAAGGGAAGAGCCAGGCAACTATAGGCCAGTCAGCCTGGCCTCAATACCAGGAAAAAATAATATAACAGATTATACAGGAGTTTGTTTGCAAGCATCTTTATGACCAAGCAGTGATTCGTAGAAACCTGCACGAGTTTGTCAAGAACAAGTCCTGCCAGACTAACCTTATAACTTTTTTTGATCAGGTCACCAGTAAATACCAGGAATGCAGTGGTTGTCATCTGGATTTCAGCAATGCATTTAATAAGCCCCCATGATACTTTGATTAACAAGATGACTAAATAAGGAATAGGTGGAAACACTATTAGATGGATCCATAATCCCATAATTGGTTGGAAAACTGTGTTCAAAAAGTTGTCATCAGTGTCTATGCTTAAAACTAGAAGAAGGTCTCAAGAGGAGTGCCTCACAGTTCTTTCCTAGAACAAAAGTTCTTCAATGATTTACATGATAGAGTGGAAAGAAGCTTTATCAAATTGTGGATGATAAAATCTGGGAGGGGTAGCTAACACAGAAAGATGGGAACAAAATTTAAAAGGACTTTGACAAATTAGAAAACTAGGCTGAAATCAATAAACAAATTCAACAGAGGCAAATGCAAAATTCTACATTTAGTCCACAAAAAAGCAAATGTATAGGTATAGGGTGAGGGATACTTGTCTCAGTAGTACTACATGTGAAAAGGACCTTGGTATTACTGTTGATGATAAGCTGAACATGAGTCAGCAGTGTGATACTGCAGCAAAGAAGGCAAATACTATTTTAGCCTGCATTAATAGAACCATAGTTTCCAAATCAAGGGAAATAACAGTTACACTATATTTTGCACTGGTCAGGCCTCATCTGGAGTACTGCATTAAGTTCTGGGCATTTCATTTTAATATGGATATGGACAACTTGGAACAGCTTCAGAGAAGGGCACGAGTATGATAAGTGGGATGGAGAACAAGACACGAGGAGAGGTTGAGGAAGCTGGGTATGTTCAACTTTGTGGAAAGAGCACTATGGGTGACATGATCACACTATTTAAATACCTCAAGGGCTGCCACAGTGAGGAAGGTGCAGGCTTGTTCTCTGCTGCCTCAGAGTAGAACTAGGTGTAATGGTTTTAAGCTACAGGAGAGTAGATTTTGATTGAACATTTGAAGGAATTTTTTGACAGAATGGTTTGGCAAAGGAATCAATTGCCTAAAGAAATGGTGGGGTCTCCTTCTCTGAATGTCTTCAAAAAGAGGCTGGATAGGGATGCTCTAGAATGGAGAGCCTGCATTGAGCAGAAAGTTGGACCTCACATAGTCCATGGGGCTCCTTCCAATTCTATGATTCTGTGATCACCAGTTTATTTCCACTCTGTTCTATTTTACATTCTCTATCAGATGAAACTAGATGGATGATGATGATCATGATGATGAACCCACTTTCTTCCCAAAACTGGGACTCAAAGCTGCTTTTTAAAGATTATTATATTTTAGGATTATGTATTTTGTGCTTCTTATTTGGCTGACCCAAAAAAGATGTTACCACAAGATGAATGGTTGATTATATAACCCCCACCACCACTGCAAATGTGTCAATCCTATATGTCTACACTGAGCCAACAAGTGGATATTGCTACCTGGATAACAAGGACTCCTGATAAATCTCATACTGCACTTTCAATAGTATTCCTCCATTAAGCAGTATATAGTTAGTTTGTGTCATGTTTCATATTTTTGTTGTTCCTAAGTGAAGTATTTTGGTGTAAAACTGCTGAAAGAATCAAATATACATAGCAACACAAAGGTGAGTACTGATCTGTCCCATGGGTCCTGCCTCATGGATGCTCTATCTTGCAGCATTCAGACAGGCTTCACTGCATCTGAGGCTTATTCACTTACCACTGACTTATACAGGAAATTTACCATTTGCAGATTTCCTGCATGATAGCATCTCTCTTCACTGCTAATGAGATGGCCTGGGAGAGGAGTAAAAAACATAAGACACTGGAGCTGGTGACTCAGGCCCTGTGGAGCAATGACTCTGCTTTGGATTGTAGTCCAAACAGTAAAGGAACTATTCACAGTGCTGAACTTTATCTTCCAGATTGGTTCTGCACCCTGTATAGCTCCTTTATATAACAATGTATACATAATATAATATATAATAATTATTATTATAAAATGATGATGATGGAGATTCTAGACAAATTCAACCTAGACAATGAAGAAATAGAAGTAGTAAAAGAGTTCTCATACCTGTGATCAAATATTGATAGAAATGGGGACTGCAGTCAGGAAATCAGAAGATGACTAAGAATGGGGAGGGTGGCTGTGAAAGAACTAGAAAAGATTGTAAAATGCAAAGATATACAACTCAGCATAAAAGTCAGAATCATACAAGCCATAGTATTCCCTATTACCATGTATGGATGTGAGAGCTGGACAGTTAAGAAAGAAGTTGGGAAGAAAATCAGTTCATTTGAAATGTGGTGCTGCAGAAAAGTGCTGAGGATCCCATGGATGGCCAAACATACAAATAAATGGGCCCTGGAGCAGATCAAGTCAGAAATCTCCCTGAACACCAAGATGACAAAACTGAGGTGGTCATACTTTAGACACATCATGAGAAGGCATGACTCATTGGAAAACCAATGCTAGGAATGGTGGGAGGAAGCTTAGAAAGAGAGAAAAGTTGCAAGCTAGATGGATGGACTCTATTAGGGAGGTCATGGGTATGAGTTTGCAGGAACTAAGCAGAGCAGTGGAAGACAGATGGTCTTGGAGATATCGCACCCACAGGGTTGCCATGGGTCAAAATCAAATGGCTCCTTTAACGATCAGATAAATACATGGCACTTTTTTTATGCCATAACGCTTGACAAATGCCAGTTGTTGTTGTTGTTAACTGCCCTCGAGTTGATCTCAACTCATGGTGACTCTATGGATGAGACATCTCTAAGACCCTCTGTCCTCCATTGCTCTGCTTAATTCCTGCAATCCCATGAGAAATGCTAGACTGGAGTTCAAACTAAAATCTGGAGTAAGACCATGAGGTCAGTACTGGGGCAGTTTTTATATCTCGAAGTCACTCCAAGCCTCACATCACACCATCTTGTATAGTATTTCAGAAGTAGGGGATTTTTTTGTTATTTTATTTGCTTCCCTCTTACTTTTTTTTTTTTAAAGAGGGACTGTGTGGAAAAGGGAGGTAAGTATTGCTTGCCTATGAAAACCTTATGAAATTCATGGATTTGTCATAAGGTAACAAGCAAGACCATATACCAGGGGTCGGCAACCTACAGCCCGTGGGCCGTACTTGCGGGGCACCCACGGCAGCGCTGGACCTCTCAGAGGCCTGTTGCCACCGATGGAAGCCTCCTGCGGGGCACCCACGGCGGCGCTGGGCCTCTCGGAGGGAGCCCTCCTGGAGGGCCCCGCCGCCGTGCGAATGCGCGTGCGCTGCGGGGGGCGGCACCCACCATTTTGTCTTTCAAAATGGTGGCTCGCACGCCATGAGCGCGTGGGGGGAAGTTTGTGCACGCACAAGCGCGCGCATGCACTCCGGCCCCCAGTGCCATTTCCCCCCCTCCGGCCCATTGGCAAAAAAGGTTTCCGACCCCTGCCATACACTCTCATACACCAGGGGTAGGCAACTTTTCCCCTTTAAGGGCCGAGGGACACTCTCATACACTCTTTCTCAAATAGTGGCTAGTCTATGGCTGAGAATTAGTATTTCATTGTATTCACCAGCAGAGGGCATTTAACTACCATTTATATCTAGAATAAGCCTCTCTCTCTCTCTCTCTCTCTCTCCCCCCTTTTAGATTGCTCTTGCCTGAGTCATATTCTTCCCCTTTTCTTGTACAGAAGCAACTTCTTCTTAGTTAAAGATGAAGCAATATGGTTTCATTATTAAAATATAGGAGAAAATATACACTTGCTCCCCCTTGGGACATGAATTAAGAGTAGCAGTGCACATGATCTAGAAAACATGCAGGGGTAGCTGTGTTGGCCATTTAGCAAATTCAAACAAAAATCCACCAAACTGTGATACCTTTATTGGCCAACCAAAATGCACAATATACTTGTTACAAGCTTTCGGAGCTCGACTGGCTTCTTCATCAGGTAAGATGTTACAAACCAAACAGGAGAAAAACAATTGGAAATTGTGAAAGTCAAATTCAGTTTATTCACACAATAACCCTCCTTTAATTCTTTTTTCCGGTTTTCTCTTGGTTCTGTGGGGCTGCTTTTCCCTCCTGTTTTGCTTGGGCGACAAACATGCCAGGAAGACATGAGCCTCTCTGCTTTCTTTTTCTGCGCATGTGCAAGTATACCATTTCTAGTACATTTACAGATTTCTTTCACTTCTGTATGAAATGTAAAAACAATGTTTTATTGCTTTTCGCATTATTTCAGATTTATTCTAATTACATGTGAAGTTCATTTGCGTGATCAAGCTCTATTTTCGCTTTATTTTCGGGATGGTTTATCTGTGCTTTATTATCTTTTTAAAGACGAAACTGGCCCCTGTGTGATAAAGTCCCATGATTATTCCATGCATACTATGAGATAATAACCATGAAACTAGTGAGAAGCAGACTTCAGAGTTAAGGCAAAAGCTGAAACCAGAGAAAAACTCAAAAACAACTGCAGTCTTGTTCAGCTCTGTCAGCTGGTTCTTCTCTACTTACCAGAAGCAAAATTTTGAATGAAGCTAAAAAGAAGATTGGGAAAATTTCAAAAACTGACATTTCAAACTCTGAAATTCAGATCTGGACTTCAACATTGTACCTCAGTATTACAAATGTGTTTTAAATGCTTGCCTTTTTGCAGATATTAAAAAGCCACATGTTTTCAGCTGTCAAATAGGTTTGGTTCATATATATCAGCTTTTAAATACTGTCAACTACTAAATAGTACTGAATATCAGTTATTAAAAATTGTAAGACTGAAGTTGTCATCTGCTGTCAAGTACCAAATAATGAAAGCAAATGTTAAATATCATACATTAAATACAAGTAAAAATATTGTTTGAGATCAAAATCAGATGTAGAATATTTAGCAAACATTCAGCATCAAAATTTGCAGAAAAGAAGGTATGATGGATAAGTCATTTCTATTTAGTTTACCTCAACTTCTACAGTTCAGATTGATTAGCACGAACATCTCAAGGGATGTATTAGTCCTCCTTGTCTATGAACAGCTTTATAATATAATGCTTGAGCCATAGAAGCTAAATCTGTGTTTCTTTTAAGTTCTCAAGATAGATAGACAGGAACTGTGTCAGTGAGTTTATAGAGATCTCAAAGAACTCCAAACAAAATTTAGTGTGTGTATGTGTGTACAGGTATGATACTGCTCACAGGGGAAAAAAGATGAAGTTTTATATGCAAAATGAATGAGCATTCACTACTGTTGCAACTTTGGCATTACGGGCTGCTAAATAATTTCAGGATGCTCTTAATCTGTGAATGCTGAGATGCAGTCAGAAGGAACAAATGTGATTAGAGAATGGATGAATGTGCATCTGTACTGTTGGTGAAAAATAAGTCCTCTTTTGCTGGGGTTTATGCCTTTACATTGGTTTTTGTAACTTTCCATGGTGAGATGCCAACATCCTTTGCAAAGTTATGAAGCAACATTCTAAAAAAACAAGGATGGAGATAAATACAAATTTGATAGCTGGGTCCAAAAGATTGCCTGCACATCCCAACTGGGCTTTGTGTATGTGTTTCTTGAAGGCCACAAAGACTTGCCAGGATACATAGTGATCTGCCTTGAAACTGTAAAGACTTACCATAAATGATTTGCCATGGCATTGGTGTCTGCATTTTTTCTCTTTATACATAAGAATCAATAATCACACTAGGCATGGACAAGTAGCACTGGACAAATATTAGCCTTGTAGGACATCCTCCCCCTGCCACTAAAATCTAAGTGGCCACCATCTGCATCCAGGTTAAAAATAGTGATGCAGGAAAAGCAGACACAGAATTGCAGAGCAAGGTGACTTTGAGCACACTGGTCAGCCTAGGAATTTATTATCCAAACCAGAACTGAACATAGATCCTTTCACACAAATATGAAAGTATCCCACAAGTTTATTTCATTTCAACATGCTTGCTCCAATTTAGGAAGAGAAATTCTATCTTTTGTTTTTGTTTTTATTATTAAACTATTGGGAATCAGAAATATGTGCTGACCACCTAGAGATCTAACAGTATATACCGAACTAATCTACTTTCTAACTTCCTTACACCTTAAGTAGTTCTTTTGTCCCAGCCATAGTTATTGTAAGAGTTGAGACAGAGTTAACTCACCAAGTAAAACCTGAAAGACTACTAACAACTATCTGATGGTGTTCAGAAGGAGAACATCTGAGCATACAGAGTATGTTGTTGAAATAGCTGCTTGTCAAACAAGTGACAAATTTTGAAATGTAGGCCTCTGTCATGACAGTACCTATAGCAACACTGATATCACTGGTGGAAAAGAATCTTTGTATGCATTTATTTTTACTATCTTCTTCAACACCTTCCGCTTCTTCCTAATACCCACTTGGGAAAAATCATTCTCCTGTGGGCTGGACAAGTAACTATTTCAACAACATTTGCATTGCCCACTCACATTTTTAAGACCAATTTCTAGGACTGACTTAAAATTACTTGGAAGCACATGACAACAACTAGGACTGAACCCATTAGTTGGATAACCACAAAACCAAGGGAACTGGGAAATCCTAACACTCAAATAACTACTTCTATTCCATTTTACCAGGCTCAGCCTTTCATTATTACTATCTGATACCAATTTTCATCAAAAAGGTTGAGGGCAATATTGGTGGTTCCATTCCCATGTTACAAAATCCAGTGAATTAGACCCCTGCTCTGTTTGTAAAGGAAATAGAACAGGAGTCTAATTCACTAATCACTGTCACTGATTTGAATCTGGATTGCCAAAGTCATAATCTAAACTCTATTGTGTTGGCTATTAGGTCAGTTTCCTTTAAATAACTTGTCCTGCACCAGACCTACTGAGGAGTGAGAAGAATGCTTTACAATAGAATTTAGAGAGAATACAAAGACTGATTATACTTCTGTAGCAGGGGAACAGCATCTGCCAAGGTCATGTAGCCAAGAAGAAAACTTTTCTTTTAACTGATAAGTCCTTTTTGATAAATATAAACCGATCTCCCTCTGTCAAGGTTACAGGAATGACCTAAATGTAAAATAGCATGCAAAGGCAGCAGTAAACATTTTTAGCTTCCATGTGACAGCAATCAGTGATTCCAATTTCATGAGTATAATAAAATAATCTCAGAGGGACCCATTGTTCTTTTAATCTTTATAGTTTTGAGAATTTAACTGAGAATGTGCTATATCACTATACAGAAAATAATTTGAAAGTATTAGCTGGTATAAAAGCAACAAAGGATGAAGCAGCAAGGAAAGAAGATGCTGTCTGATAATGGCTTTGAATCTACATTGAAGATCTACTGTTCTGTACTTAGAATAGATTTTCCCAAGGTACAGTGCCTTCTTAAAAGGTGCTGCAAAAACTCGATGTTAACCCTTCTCAACCAGCAGTAAACTTTCCTCTGGCAAAATACTGGTATAGATGGTCTACAAAAAGGATTTACGGTAATCATAATCGCTAAGAATTCATTCTTCTTCAATCTCGATGTCCTTCAACAAGTGTGACTGTCTGTCTCCTTCCAGTCTGTGGCTTTCTGACATTTTAACAATGTCTCTGGACCAAAATGGATGGTTTTGTTGAATCATGGTGGTACTCAATTGTTTGAAAGAATGATTGGTGGGATGCAAGATACAAAAGGCTAAGAACCATTGCTTGAAGGCATGTGGTCTCCCAAACGTTTGCAAAACAGATATGTGCTATATGGTACAGAACACATTTCCTGTGTGTTTTTGCTTTAGTAATTAAATAATTTTCAGATTTGTTTAAGTCTCTTCTAAAGTCAATAACATCTCCCTAAATCATTCCCCAACACTCTTTGAAATTCCCCTAGTGCAGTGGAATTAACCAAACAGGATTCAATTGAAATACTCCTTTATTCATTAAACCTGTTTATTAAACCCTATGCAGAAGATCTACACTTGGAATGAAAGTATAGACAATGGATCCTTGTGTAGAACAGTTGAATCAATATTCAAACTCTAGTCACTGGAGTTCATAATCCTTCCACACAAGGATACTTCTATTTAACATTTTCATTTCAGATGATGATGATGATGATATCATTCCATATTTTCCCATGATTGATCCTCAACATGAATTTCACATTAAAAAAAATTAAAAACATACAGTCAATATTAAAACAGAATTAACTATATAAAAATCTTACACTCTAAAAATATTTTTGAAAGTTAAACAATACGTTTTAAAGAATACAGCAGTTACAGCCATTTTGTCAATAGCCTTCCATTCTAAGAGCCTGTCCAACTAAAGAAAAAGGGGTTTGCTTGCTGAAGGAAGGAGAGCAAGGAGGCAGCCATGTCATCTTCTCGAGGGAGGGAGTTCAAAGTCTAGGGGCAGCCACTGATAAGGCCCCCTCTTATGTTCCTACCAACTGCACCTGTCAAGGTGGTTGGAATGAGAGAAGGAACTGAAGGATGGACCTTCTGTGTATCCCAGGGCAAAATATAGGTGATCCATTTTGTTGTTGCACTCAGAAATCCTTGCTGATCTACTGTATGTCCCTCAGTGATTTGGCAATAGGTCCAACAGGGGAAAAATCTTAATATGCCAGCATAGCGTAGTGTTTTGAGCACTGGACTATGACTATGGAGACCAGAGTTCGATTCCTGCTAGTCCTTGAAAACCACTGGGTCACCTTGTGCAAGTCACATCCTCTCAGCTTCAGGGAAGGCAATGGCAAACTTGTTCTGATCAAATCTTTCAGAGAAAAACCCATTATAGGGTCACCTTGAGTTGCCTTAAGTTGGAAATGGCTTGAAAGCGCACAATATTTATTTCTCTCTCCTTTTAAAAATGTATCCAACTTTTATCCCAGTATGGGACCCATGGTCACTCACAAAGTAAGTTGAGACAACAGTTAAAACAATGGATAATACAAAAATTAAAAGTATTTAAACAGACAATCATATTAAAACTGTTAATTAAAACAGTTTTAAAAGGTAGCGGAAACACAATGGTTATGATAAAATTATAGCACACTTCAATTACAAAAACTTCTGCAACAGACAGTTAATAGCCAAAGGCCCGAATAAACAAACACTCCTTTGTCTGCTAGCAGAGAGAAACCAGAGAGGAAACCAGCCTAGATTCATCTTGTAAGGGAATTTCACAACTGAGCACAGCCACCAAGAAGACCTCTTCTGTCTCCTCCTTAGTTGGGCCTGTGATTCTGGTGGGACTGAGATAAAGCCCTCCAGCAAGGATCATAAGACTCTAGCAGGTTCATATATGCTATCTGCATCTTACGCAAATATACTTGGGCAAAAGCCTCATTTTATTCAACATACTTATCTCCGAGTAAACATGTTTAGGATTGCACCACTTGGATAAAAAGAATGTGCAGCCTGATCCTATTTATGCTTAGTAAGTTCAATGGGATGTATCCCTAGATTAGTATGCATAAGGTGGAAGACCTTCATTTGACTTCAGATTTGCTGTTTTAAGATTGAAATTTCTCTAATCCCTAGGATTCAGGAATCAGAGTAAACATTAATTAAACATCACTACAGTGGACCACCCTGTGGATAGCAAAATCCATAGATGTTCAAGTCCCATTGGATACATTGGGATAGTAAAATGGTGTCTGTTAAATAAAATGGCAAAATCAAGGTTTGCTTTTTGGAATTTATATATATATTTAATATTTTTAAGCTATTGATGCTTGAATCTGTGGATAAAAAAATCTGTGCACTTGGAGGGCTGATTGTATATATATTCATCCAGATATTTTGTCCTTGTTTCAGAATACGGCAGGAGAAAAAAAGATGTGAATAGTTTGCACATTCATTCCCAGAAATATATAACAAGTTAGAAAATATGTCATCTTATATATAGAAGCTTATCACATTCATTTTAAAACTGACTTACCTGATCCAGATTAAATTTTAAATTGGGCAGCATTCTGATATTATCAGAAGGATTTAGCCGCTGAATCTGCCGCCCAGGTCCATCCTGGTTCCATCCCCACTCCCAGGGGTGCTCAGTGTGCCTCTTTTCGAAGCTGGGAGTTTTCCGGCTCAAGGAAATGGCCACCAGAGTGACCTTGGGAGTGGGGATGGACCCAAATGGCGGATTCAGTGGCTAAATCCTTCTGATAATATCAGGATGCTGCCTGATATAAAATTTAATCCAGATCAGGTAAGTTGTTTTTAAAATGAATGTGATAAGTTCCATAGTTAAAAAGACAAAATTGCCTGTGGATCTAGTAGAAAAGCAAGCAAGGATGCCAGAGAAAGGAAGGAAATGGATGGTCAGAATCTTGAGAATGCTGAACATGTTATTCTTGTGGAGATTTTTACAATGATTAGGTCATCTATCTTGTTGCTACCCACCAGCCAACAGCAGTGTAAACACTTAATAAAAGAGGTGTAATCATGCTTCAGCTTTTGGCAAGTCTTCTTTCCATTTCTGAAAGACTGGTGCCAGCTCCTGCAGCCTTAAAACGTTGTTTTTCTGCTAAGAAAAAGGAAACATACACATCATTTTCTCCTTATGCCCTCTTGTTTGACTCTTCTGTGAGAAGAGTGATTCACAGCTTAAGGACCTAGAAACAATCTTACCAATCCTAAATAAACAGACTTAAACTGCAATATAGGTCAAAGAAAATAACTAAAAAGATAAAGTAGCACCATCTCCCAAGGACAAGTTCAAACATAGCCTCATGTTTGCTTGAACAGAAAGGGCAATCCCAAAAGCTATTCTGTTCTCCCACTCTCCCTAGTTGAGTAGATGATATATGCGAGAAAAGCCAATTTGGAGCAATAATGTGCCAGTTCCATTCTGCTCTGTTTGTTGTGCCAACTCCCAGGATAAGCTGCTCATGTGTTCGATGTTGTTTTTTTAACAGGGTGTTTTAGGTGAACACCCTCTATGGAGATTAGTTGCCTTGAAAACATGTTTCCTATTTTAGAAAGGTTTTTTTAATGTGATCTGATGGATCAGTTTTAGTTGCAGAGCATAAGTAGCAACTTTTCCCCACTGTCATTCTATTTCTAGAGAAAGAAGTAGAAGTATTCAACTGCTATGCTCTATTTGCCACAATCTATCCCCCCCTCCGTTCTCCAATAGCGAGACTTAAATGCGTGTCACTATGGTTATAAAGGCCATTACAAAAGTGGCACAAGTAGCTGGAGGCAACCAAATACCCAATGCTATATAAATAAAAAAAGGTCTGCGTTCAGGAGCAAATAATATCAGTAGTGTTAGTACAACTGGGATGTTTGCTGTTGTTATTTTATTAGATGTTACATGACTTTTTCCAAGAAATGGGTATCTTGAATGTCTAATATTTTCCTGATGGCATCTTTATGAGTGCTTAGGGTTCCCAGATCTCAGGGCACTATTCTGAAGTCCCAGTTTTTGTGGGTCACCTCTGGGAACTAAGAACAGTGAAGGGGTCCAAATTCTCCAGTTTTCATGGGATGTGTCCTGGATGTCAGATAAGATTGAGCGCAAATGCCCAGTCAGGCAGAGAGCCTTGTAGCTGTCTGTACAGGTAGCTGCACTTTGCAAAGGTTAGTTGATTTAAATCGGGAGCTGCAATTTGCAAAGACACTTAAGAACTAATCAGGAAAATGTGTTCTGTCTGTATATGTATGTCTTTGAATGATGAGTTGTGAGCAATTGCTTTTGCTGCTGTTTCTACCTTTAAAACCCTATTCACCTCAGAACCATATTCTCCCAGTGGCATCATCAGGATTGGTGTCACCGGTGTGGAAACTCATAGTGTCACCCCCTTCCCCAACTTACCTCCTCCTATACCACATCATACAGAATCCTTAGTAATGTTTTTTGTGCTTATGTTGCTCATAAATCTTAATCCCCATATATCACTTAATATAATAGTAATAGTGACCTAAACAGGTAATAACATTTAAGAGTACATCTTTAAATTACAATATCATACACATATACTAAATGTATTTACACTTACATAAGGGGGTTGCAGACTGCCAGAAATAGTGCAAATTGAGTCCACTTTAAGGGTTAGGGTTAGTGCTAGGGAATCATGGGAATTGTTTTTTTCCCCCCTGAGACATTGAGCCTTCTCTGTCAGAGAGCTCTGGTGCCACAATAAAATACAATAATAAAATGGCCACTTAACAATTTAAAAACAATGTAAGATCTTACTCCTGCTCAGTGATGATAATATTAAAACAAACAGGTGTGTAGTTTAATAAAGATGCCTTTGTCTTCCCTGAAGGGAAAATATGCTTTTTGCTCATTTGCACATAATCTATTTAATTACATGCACCTTTCATTTTTACATATAGACTAGCACTGAAATTGAACTAGTTTACTGTCATCCTTAGAAGGCTGGGCTAGTCATTTCTGCTTTTTTCTTTGCCAATAGTCAAAGACCTTTCTATTCAAACAGTGATTAATTGGTTGCAGGGAGCCATTTTTCATTGGGTGTGCACACTGCATTTTAAACTCTATTTCAGTTATATTACACGTTTAAAATGTAATGGGATTTAAATATAATAACTGGATTAATTGTGTTAACTTTTTGTTATTGGATTTTTAGTTTTTTCTTGCAGTACCTTTGAGACTTTCTTTTGAAAGAAAGAAGCTGGTATATGTAGAACATAATTTAAGAAAAGCAGGCTTGGACACAGAAGAAGGAGGAATGAAAATAGGAGGAAGGAATATCAACAATCTAAGTAAGATGTAGAGATGACACCATAGTACTAGCAGAAAACCTCACAGACCTGCTAAGGAAGACCAAAGAAGAAAGTGCAAAGGCAGGCTTAATGTTGAACATAAATCAAAAATAATGACCACCGAGGACCTTCACAAGTTCAATCTAGACAATGAAGAAATAGAAATAGTAAAATAATTCTGATACCTGGGATCAAACATTGATAGAAATGGGGACTGCAGTCAGGAAATCAGAAGATTAAGAATGAGGAGGGCAGCCATGAAAGAACTAGAAAAGATTCTAAAATGCAAAGATATATAGCTCAGCACAAAAGTTAGATTCATACAAGCCATTGTATTCCTTATTACTATGTATTCATATAAGAGCTGGACAGTCAAGAAAGAAGATAGGAAGAAAATAAATTCATTTGAGATGTGGTGCTGGAGGAGAGTGATGAGGATCCAGTGGACAGCCAAATAGACAAATAAATGGGTCCTGGAGCAGATCAAGCCAGAAATCTCCATGGAAGCCAAGATGATAAAACTGAGGCTGCTGTACTTTGGACACATCATGAGAAGGTACAACTCACTGGAAAAAAAAACAATAATGTTAGGAAAGGCGGAGGAAAGTCAAAAGAGAGGAAGACTGCATGCTAGATGGATGGACTCTATTAAGGAGGTCATGGGTATTTGCTTACAGGAACTAAGCAGAGCAGTGGAGGACATGTAGATGTGTAATTCACAGGGTTGCCATGGGTTGAGATCAACTTGAGGGTGGTTAACAACAACAAAAGCATAAGTTTTTGTAGACTTGAGTCTTCTTTCTCAGATGTATGGGGTGGAGTGTCCAGGAACAGACCTATAATATGCAGGCTGTGTGTGTGAATAGCAATAGGTGCTACAAGATCCCATTGCATTCCAGACAAAGGGCCTTTACAGACTGCCAGAAATAATGCAGCTTGAGGCCACTTTAACTGTCCTGGCTCAGTACTAAGGAATCATGGGAACTGTAGTTTATTGTGGCAGCAGAGGCCTCTAACAGAGAAGGCTCAGTGTCCCAGAAAAAAAAAATAATACAGTTCCCATTATTCCCTAGCACTGAGCCAGGACAGTTAAAGTGGCCTCAAACTGCATTATTTCTGGCAGTCTGTAAAGGCCCTTACATAGATAATTCTTTAAATTAGTTTTTTCTTCTTTTGGGATTTTTGTAGGTGCCTTGACTCCCATTTCTGTATGCAGGTAGGATGTAAAATAAGATAAAACAAATCAATAATAATCCTGCCAAAGATAATGAAATAAGTTTTACTTTTTATCTTGGAGACCATGATTTTATTTACTTACACTGCTTTGGAGACTGCATTTACATGAAATATGTAATCAACTAAATGCGATTTCTACACATGAATAATTAAACATCTGAGAGATTTGATAATAGAAACAAAAAGAATAACAGAACGTTTGGAAATGGCATCCTGGGTCATTGAGTCCATCCCCTACTTTATGCAGGATCTCCAGCTAAAGTATCCCAAGCATGTAGCTCTTTTTTGAAGACATCCAGTGGAGACCCCACCACTTCTCTAGGAAATTGGTTCCATTGCCAAACTGCTTTTACTGTCAAGAAGTTGCTTCTAATGTTCAATTGAAATCTGCTCCTCTGTAACTTCAAAACATTAGACCTGATCTTATCCTTTTCGGCCTGCTTTTCTCTGTGACAGCTGTTGAGGTATTTAAAGAGGGCAATCATGTTGTCTCTCAGTCTTTTCTTCACCAAGTTAAACATGCTCAGCTTCTTCAACTTTTCCTCATACCTTTTGTTCTCCATACCTCTTATTATCCTTGTTGCCCTTCTCTGAACCTGCTCCAACTTGTCTATGGAGTTTATCATATGGGGAAAATCCCATGCAGAAACAGGGTTTTAAATTGAAAAATCCCGAAAGTAAAAAGAAAGCAGTTTTTGACTACTTTCCGTTCAGGTTAACCTCTTTTTAACAGCAGTGTGTGAGAAAATCTGCCCGCTTTTGCGGGTTTCCCCCCACCTTTTAAATTCTGTTTCTGCATGGGATTTCCCCCGTGTGATATGTTCTTCTTAAAGTGAGGTGCTCAGAAATAAATGCATTACTCCAGATGAGAACTGACCAGGGCAGAATATAGTGGGACTATTATTTCCCTTGATTTGGAAACAATGGAGATGATCCCACCGCTCTAATAACTCGGCTTACCTCTTCCAAACTGAAGTCTAATTCAGGAGGCAACTGGGTCCTATCACAAGGATTTCACTGCGGAAGCTGCCAGGCAAGTCCAGCCTGGATGCAGCCCAGGTCCCCAGCACACTTCGGTAGCTTTATTTCAAAACTGGGAGCTCTCTGACTTGAAAAAATAGCCACTGAAGCATGCCAGGGACCCGGGCTGCAGCCAGGCTGGACTTGCCTGGTGGCTTCAGTGGCAAAATCCTTGTGATAGGACCTGGCTGCCTACCGAATTAAACTTCAATTCGGAAGAGGTAAACCGGGTTATTAGAGCGGTGGAATAATCTCCCATGTTTCTATTAATGCAAGCTAAAATAGCATTCACCTTCTTTGGTGGAGCATCACATTCATGTTCAGTTTATGATCCACAATAATTCCAAGGTCCTTTTTGTATTCTGAGCCATACATCTTGCATCCTATACCTGTGAGTTTGGTTTTTGTGACCTAAATGTAGAATTTTGTATTTGTCTCTATTGAATTTCATTTTGAGGGTTGAGTATGTCTTACCCAGAATTTAGAAATCAAAAATATTCTAAAATCCAAAATTGTCCACATAGACAGTTCAGATAGTGACATCTTTGCTTTCTGATTGTTCAGGGTACACACATTTCATTTTATGCACAAAATTATTATTATTATTGTTGTTGTTGTGGTTGTGGTTGTTGTTATTTATACCCCGCCCCTTTGTGAACAATCGAGGCAGCAAACAACAATTAAAATTACCTTCAGAGTATGTATATAAGGTGTACAAAACATAAAATAATTTCTTGTTTTGACTTGGGTGACATTTCCAATATATCTCATTATGTATATGCAGATATCCTGCCCCCCCCAATAAAATCTAAATCCAAAACATGCCTGGTCCCAAGCATTTCAGTTAAGGGAGACTCAACCTGCATTTATTTCTGCCCAATTTTCTAGTTCATCTAGGTGAGGATGACTAGATGTCCTTATTTTGCAGAACATGCCCTACATTTCAACCTTCTATCCAGGAGGAATTTCAAAATGGCTTCAGTTTTGAACATGACTAAAAAGCATGAATTTATATTAGTGTTTTTAGCTTTTATTTTGTAATGCTTCTACATTTTGCAGTGTCTTGTTCTCCTTTGTAGTTAAGACACCTGGTTATCCTGATCTAGATCCTTTACTAGTTACACTGAAATGTACATTAAGGACATATATACATAGATTGCCTAAGCCAGGGATAGGCAACCTTTCCCCTTTAAGGGCCGAGGGACTTCAGCTCCCAGAATCCCAGGAGCTATTGGCCAACATGGGACTATTGGCCAATATGGCTGAGGCTTCTGGGAGCTAGAGTCCCTCGGCCCTTAAAGGGGAAAGGTTGCCTACCCCTGGCCTAAGCCCTGACTAACGAAAGGGAAGTTTCAAGTGAAGCAGCTCAGTAGCTGGCACTGATCATCTTGAGGGAGGAAGGTGAGAGAGACATATAGGACGAGTGGGATGAATCTTTTATGTGACCACAAACACATCTGGAAGCTTCTCTGGTTTCATGATGCAGTTGTTTAGATGCAAGGACACACTGATCACCATGCATTGCAAATGGCGACTGAGCAAATGAGGAAAGTTCTAGAGATGCATGCAGGAAACCCTTATTGTAAAGTCCATTGGCCTCATAGCAGATGTTAAGAAGGGAGTGTAAAGGGAATGCTTCACTGAGCAATATTTTCTAACATGAATGGCAGTCTCTCTCTCTCTCAGCATTAATCTGCACTGCAGAAATAATGCAGTTTGACACCCTTTTAACAGCTATAGCTCATTACTATGGAATTCTGGCACTTGTAGCTTTGTAACTGAAGAGCTAACTCCGGTGACTTTTCTCCCCCTTTTTTCTGTCTCATAGACAGTGTCCTTCAGGCGGGTGTTCAAGTTAGAATACTGAGCCAGGATATAGAATAGACTCCTGGTGAAGGGCATCGTTGGACAAAGTGACCCAGCCTCTCAGTTTACCAGGTGGTTTTATGTTTCTTGTAAAAAAGGACTGCTGACTATTGAAAATGCTTTGTAGCATAAGTCCTGGAGAGCAAAGGACACCTAGAAGCATTTATAATTGTTAAGGGCCAGCTGCCCAATACTGTAAACTCATAAAAAAGATAGGAAAATCAACCACACATGATAATAATGCACCATCATATCTATGACTGGCCTATGACTACCATGTACTTTCACATGTAATGCATAAGTCCCCCCCCATGAGATTTTACTGAGGCAAACCATGTACTTTTAGAGGTAATTTAAGGGTATTGTCTTCACATTTGGAGAGTGAACTGAACCAACCTTTCACTCTCTGACAGCTGCTCCTACAGTCTGTTTACTGATTCCACAGAATGAAATTGGTTCTATAGTTTCTTCCATTAGTTTCATAAAAGGTTCCATAATTTTGTGACATTGGGAGTTGTGACAGCAAGATAAAATGGTACTCTATACTGTTATACACTTATGTGGAAAGGTCAAGCTTTCAGGCTTCAAATAAGTCTTTAGCAGGATTACCAGATTTATTTTATTGGCCCTGGTGCTATGCCTTTAAAGCAGCTGGGCACACAGAAGTACCCACAGTGAAAAATGCCTTGGCATGTGTTATTTACACCATTTTTACTCTGCATTGTCTATCATAATTCTAAAGGAGATTGCAGTGTAGTTTGAAAACTAATATAATAAAAATAGTTAATTGGTTTAAAATTATAAAATCACAGCTCTTATTAGAATAAAAAGGCAACAAGATTAATATAATAAGACTGAACATGTATGCCTGCTTATGATAAAATAAGCCTCATTGAGCTAACTTCCCATCTGAAGAGACACATAGGATGGTGCTAACAATCACTTGAAGATTTCATGCTTTCACAGTTATAGAGCTATAGTCCCATTTTAATTGCATGGTTCCATCCTATGAAACATTGGGATTTTCAGCTTAGGGAGGAGTACTTAAAATATTCAGTTAGGGATCTCTAGTGCTTCACAAAACTACAAATCCCATTAATCCACAGGATGCAGCATAGCATGCAGCCAAGTGGGATGAAGAAGCTATAATTGTGTAGTGTGAAAGAAAGGGTCCCAGGTCTCAGCTCATAGAAATCACAAAAGCAGTCCTGTTTTGGTTTCAGAAAACAACCACAGCCACACAAGGGAATGCAGGATTGCCAGACCCAAAACTGGAGTGGGCGCCTGTGCCTTTAGCAGTGGTGTACATGAGGAAAATTAAGCAATGCTGCATGTTACCTACTTGCATGATGAGCAACACTGGCTGACATTCCCTCTTCTAACATTAAAGATATAGGAGCCCTCTCCAGTTTTCAGTCTAAGTACAACCTTAGGGCAAATCTAAGTACAACCTTCTTTTCCTTCCTCTGAGAGCCTAGAGCAGACATGTCTTCACATTCTGAATAGCTTCTTCCTCCCTGGTTTAAACCATCCCTAGATCCAAGGTGTTTCCAATGTGTTCCTCCATGGTAGACCTACTCTAGGTGTGTCAGATAGCAAATCCCTCTCCTTTGAGTGGAGGAGAGTTTAAAATACAATGGTCCCCATGCTTACCATGTATGCAACAATACAGTGGCTAGTACAAAAAGACAAAGAAAACTACTACAACGACCAGTGCAGAAAAACAGAAGACAACAACAAAAAGGGAAGAACAAGAGAGCAATGCCATAAGAGCTGAGAAATCAAAGGAAAGTTCAAATCAAGGACCAGGACACTATGACAATAAAAATAACATAATTCAAGACCAGGAAGGAATAAAAAGACGTTGGATGCAATACACAGAAAAGTTATATAAAAGAGATGACAAAATGAAGGACACATGGAATGAAGACCCAAATGAAATGAACCTCAAATTCCAAAAAGTGAGGTGGTAGCTGCAATAAGAGAAATGGCAAAAAACAAATCATCAGGAACAGATGATACTCCAATCAATCTGCTGAAATCCACAATGACAGAGTCAACTCTAGTGTTAACCAACATGTGTCAACAGGTATGGAAAACAAAAAGATGGCCAACAAATTGGAAATGGTCACTATACATCCCCATCCACAAAAAAGGGGAGTGTTGGAGCTGTTTCATCCACAGGGTCACCATGGATTGAGATCAGTTCAAGGGCAGTTAGCAACAACATCCATGTTGACAAGGCCCAGTGATCCTGGTCCCACCTTTGCCTTGGTTGGCATGAATTGACAGAGTTTGGGCTGCATGTGGGAGATCCACTATTCTGCTCCTTCCTGACCCCACACAAGATTCCTCTCTTATTTATTTTCCCCGACAGGCTAGTGTGCCCACAACTTGCATTCCAACAATATTTGAGTGCACATGATTTCCACCCATGATTTAATCCTTAATCAGCTATTATAGGTCAGGCTAACCAAAGCATGTTCTATCCAACACCTCTTAAAAAGAACAACTCAACTCTTTAAAGTTAAGCAGAAAGATTGTCAAAGGGAGGTAGAAATGAATGGTAAATGACTTGTCTTCAGCACTTCTTGTGTTACATCAGCCCACACATTTCCTGCTGGTCAGCAGCTGGCAATGAATCTAAAAAATGCAAAATTCCTTCTATTGCAGACAGGACCATGAAATCCTCCTCTGGTGGTGAATTCAAGGACAAAACAGTCAGTGGGAACAAATTCAGTGAGACTGGATCTGCATATGGAAAGAATAGCATGAAAACAGATTAGTGAAGGTCAAAATAAACCATGCATTTGGATATATTCACATTGCATATATATATATATATATATATATATATATATATATATATGCACAAGATCATGTGCTGAACATGGAGTTGCTAGAGTTCTGGTGACAATGTGACCAGTTTTGTAAGTGAAGAAGACTCCTGGGAGGTAATAATTCTTTTTGTTTAAAGCATAGGAAATAAAGTTTAATCTTCAGATTTGTCACAGTTGAAGTAGCAAGACATCCTCCACCTGTCCTTCCTCAGCAGGAAGGAAATAAAAAATAGATTAAAGACATTGTTTCCTATCTACAGATAAGAAGAGCGAGAAGAATGAAATTAAAATGAGGATGGGAGAGAAAAGAAAGAGAGCTTAGTAAAATGCTACTAGCAGAGAGAAAAGGGAAATAATGAAACAATAATTGCAACATTTTGAGCTAAATGATGATGATAATCTAGTAGATGGATCCACATCACCAGGCAATGTACCAGCATAATCATTATGAATACCAGCTCTGGAAGGACATTATATGGCAGGCTAGACAGACATACTGGAACAACATATAATATGAAGGATTAAAGATGGTGGATAGTGAAAAAGGAGGCAACTTTCATATGACAGAACAATTGCAGTTTATAACCTGTAATATATAAACTCTACCCATGTATTCAAATCACAGACTGTGATGTTTGGATTTTCAGATACATACTGTTGGGACAGAAAATAAATATGTATGAATTTTAAAAAGCAGTTTGACATTAGGGATTTTGGCAGAACATGGCTTGCTTTAAGTAGCAAGAATAAATGTTGGCTTCTTTGATCTTATAATAAGTACAGATACGTTTGCTTCTTTTGGTCATAATTTTGAAGCACCAGTTTTAATGCTGGAAAATGATTCCACTTAGTCTTGTTTTAATAACTTGTGAAGTACAGTAGTAATATTGAATAGCTCTTGACCTCCTCTTAACAAATTCTAGGTGCTTGTTTGGATTGTTGCTGGGGGAGGTCCTGTAATGTGATTGGAGTGTTTAATAATGTTTAAGCACTCCCAGTTCCAGTTTTGCAATATTTCAAGGCTGAATTTTGAACACCCTGAATGTTACTGAGATAATGGTTTTTAAAAGAATCAAATTGAATTTTGAATACCCCAACTGTTACTGAGATAATGTTTTTTTAAAAAATCAAATAGTAGTTCCCATGCAGAAAATGCTTCTGCTCATAGAAACAGTCTCCCACATCTGCTTAAGCCCTCCCGCATCCTTCTTGAAAAGGTGTTCAAAATAGGTGGGAGATCTTCTGCAACTCAATAGCCTATGTCCATGAGGCCTGTGTGTATATGTGGGCAGCAATCAATGAAAATGATTAAGTGAAAATAAAAATGGGGTGCTCTAGCTTGTATAAAATGATTTCTTTTCTACTGAGGCAAAGCTACTGATGGATACATCCTGGCATTCACAGTTATATCTGAGAAGTAATTTTGTAATGAGAACATCTGTAAACTCTAATCTTTAAGGTCATGTCACAAAAAATGAGCCATTGTTTTGTAGGAAATCTTGTTCATACTGTTTACCAGCCTGTATCTGAAACCAGTTACAAATGGGGCATTCTTTGTCTTTATGCAAATATGGCATGTTCAGGCAAGATTATTTGATGTGGCTTGGATTCATCATTGTCGGCCACCCACAGCCAGTTGCACTCATTAAAATCTGTCAACACTGATCTCTTCTCCTCCAGATTTCTGTCTATGTATCTAAGGACTTGGTGGCAATTTTGTTGACCTAAAAATTGAATTATTAGAGTTGTACATTTCTGGCTGCTGCTGACCCTGAAGTTGTTACGGTACTTTTATTATGCAAGTACCGTAAGTGTTTTGGGATGGTGTTAGAAAAGAATGAAAAGCAAGTTGTGCCAACAAACCTCACTTTACCCTCTGAGCTTGCATTTAGAAAGAAAACCAGGAGCTCTGTAGACTATAATATTAAAAGAACAGGTTCTTGGGCTACAGTTCTCATCATTTCTGGTCACAATGGTCATGCTGGCTGGGGATGATGGGAGAGATAGTCAATTTTCCATGACATCTGGAGGGCATCAGATTGGGAAAGGCTGTATCAAAGTAGGAATCCTTGAGAGCTGAAAACAGTCATGTTGTAAGAATGGATTCAAATCCTTTCTTGTCCTTTTTTTTTCATCAAGTGCTGTTTCAATGGCAACTCCTTGTTCATGTATACACAACCAGTATGTGATTATATGTACACATTTCTTTTGATGAAGCATTTGTAGGGTTTTTTTTTTTTTTGGTAATGTTCAGTACAATCATGCACAAGCTGGATTTGGCATTCATTTTTACCCTTTTTTCCCCAAGTAACAAATTATTTGGTATAGAATTTAAAAAGTCATGAGTTTTCCCTAGATTGGCCAACAAGTTACATACTGAAGACCTGGACCACCATTGTGACCCCCCAGACTGACATTTATTCTGGCCTCACCTTGCACCAAGGAGCTAGTGTAGATAACAGAATTAGCAAGGACCTTGGATGGGTGGACAGATGGTGCACAGGGATTTGGAGTTCATAGTATATCAGTAAGGATTTCTGAACCCCAAAGTATATAACAATAAAAGTTACCCACTCCTGTAGGCTGCTGAAAAAAGCACTTATTAGAAACCAGAAGCTGACTTCTGTTTAAATGATATGCGAGATTGCATCTGGTACTGATTAGGTTTCTTGGAAATCTCATAAAAAGTGCAGTAGATCCTGCACGCCAAGCTGTAAAGCTGTTGCCTTCTGTGCTTGTTGGCATCTGAATGGCTACTAAATGTTTGGGTGGATGGATAGAAACTGGATGTTGGATGCTGGACTAGACAGACCCTTTGTCTGAATAGTAGGGCTCTTCTTACATTCTTCTTATGAGTTTACAGTCAACAAAAGAGACAAAGAAAAAAGAAAGATAACAAGTGGAAGCAGAACAGTAAAGGCAACTCTTTTTCTTGTTTATTTTCCAGAGCGGTGAAAAACTTTGAAAGGATAATTTGAAATACTTATTTTGAATGTGTGTGTGTATATATATATATATATATATATATATATAGAGAGAGAGAGAGAGAGAGAGAGAGAGAGAGAATAAGAGAGAGGATACTGATATCAGTGGTTAATGTTCCTGTGTAGTTCATTTTCAGTAAACTCTAAGTTGGCATGCTCTGCAGACTTTTATGCATCTCAAATACCCCGTCTGTTACACGGCACTTTCATCTCTGTGATTATTGGAGTCATACTGATGTAAAATTGATACTAAAGACTCAGTTAGTTATAATGAAAATGTCTGCTGTGCATCCTAAGAATGTTTGGCTAGATCGTCTGTGTTAGTCCGTCTAATTTCCTTGACAACTGAGCCCTTGAAAGTCTGTATAACATTACAGCACTAGATTTTGACTGCAGTCTGATGAATAAACATAAGCTGAACTGGGCTATACATATCATATCTGAGAAACAGTTAATTCAAAGCAGAGCACCAAAGTTACAGAATGAAATATTTTCAGATAATGCATGTGTAATACTGAATGATCACAAGTTTGACAACAGTATGATCTGTCTATTGCTTTATTGGTGTGACGAGTTCATGCTGGGAAGAGCTTTGAATTATTTTCCAGTCACTATTTGTACAGTTTGGCTTTGTTCTTTCAGCAAAAGGACTTTCAGCTGCCTGGGACATTTAATTTTGTGACCCTCTGGTATGCCACTGAAAGCATACTTTGATAAATTGATTGTATTATAGAAAGATAAACCATTGCATGATCTGAAGAGATGATGTTTGGGTGAAATAGATGATTTTGTTGTTGTTAACTGTGTTTCTGGTCAGCATTCAAACATACTGGCACCCATTTGGCTGAAAGATTCTGCATAGCCAATTGCTCATGAATTACAAACCCAATGCATTCCTGGGATATCCCTAGTGTCTCAGCAATTGTTTTAGCTGAGATTTGCCAGTCTGCCAAAATCAGGTTATAAATATGCTCAACAATTTCAGGAGCTGAAAGTCTTCCAGATCTTGCTGCATCTTTGGTCTCAAAATCTCCAGCCTGAAAGTTGGCACATCACTTCTTCAAAGTGGCACTGGTCACTCAGTGTTTGCATACATTCATGGAATTCCTTGGAGTTTTCTTCTGCAGAAAGAGGAACGTAATGATGGCCCAGAGTTCAGCATCTGAAAATTCCACACATTTTGTTGACATTGTTCTATCAGTGATCTGAAATAATACAGAAAGCAGAGCTATGATCCTGGCAATTTACAATACAAAAGAACACTCTTTCAAGCTACAGTGACAAAATTAAGCTCAGATTTTGTGAAATGAGTTAGGTCAAGAACTTTTCCACACTCCCTTGTAGAAGTGTCACATGTTTAGTCCCTTGAATCTCCAGACAGGCCAGGGAAGACAATAGAGAGCCGCTTCTGGACAAGAGTAAGCTATATTGTGGGGCAATGTATTTTTAGAATGTGTTTATTCTACCTAAATATATAGAAATGTCAAATGTTTGGTCCCTGGGATCTATGTTGTTGTTGTTGTTGTTGTTGTTGTTGTGTGCCTTCAAGTCATTTCCACCTTAAAAAAACCCATCATGGGGTTTTTTTTGGCAAGATTTATTCAGAGCAGGTTTGCCATTGCTGCCTCCTAAGGCTGACAGCATGTGACTTGCCCAGAGTCACCCAGTGGGTTTCAAGACTGAGCTGGGAATATAACTCTTGTTATGATAACTGATTTGATAGAAAGACCCCTTTTGGGTCCCTGCCATGGCCCTGAACTGGGATGAGCCCCTATCACCATGAACTCAAGGCATGCATGTCACATAGGCACCTGAAAGGTCACATCTGCACTTACAACAATTTGCAGATCAAAAGGGCCAAGCCTAGGAGGTGCTATGCAGGACATTCACTCCCTCTGAATTCCGGAGGCAACAGAAATTTACAAATGGCTAATCGTGAGATAACATCAACATCCCATCTCCTCCCCTTGGAAATTGGTTACTTCAAAGGCAATCTATCCAGGATCTTTTGATATACAAAAATCAATCTTTGCTCCAGGCTATTTCCAGCCTATATCATGCCTTCCAAAATCTGTATTTTGAGAGTTGGTTTTGGAAGGGAAAGGATCTCACTTCTTCTCTGAAATTCCTAACCATGTCTCCCTTGACTGCCCAAGGGCAGGCAGCTAGGTCCATTTTCTACAAGGAATGCAGAATCCCTAGGTAACTATTTTTGTGTGTGGAACCTTTCTTACAGATTTCATCTATCCTCTGTGTATGTGTGTGCTTTCCTGTTGATCTATTTTTCTCTCTTAATAAAAGTACCATTCTTTTGGAAGAATGCTGTCTCTGCAAGGACTATTCCATTTTTGCCCCCCGCATACAACAGGTTCAGATCCTGTTTATTATTTTTGAGCTAATTATAAATTCCCCAAGGTCAAGCTCTTATTACACCCTGGTCTCCAGAGTCATAGTTCAAACCACTATATGCAATGCAATCTATACTATGTATCTTGAAAATGTGCTGGTCCCCAGAACTAGGAATAATTTAAACCAAAAATTAAAACAGAAGTAGGAAAACTGCTAAGAGCCAGTGTGGCATAGTAGTTTGAGTGCCGGACTATGACTCTGGAGACCATGGTTAGATTCCCAGCTCGGCCATGAAACCCACCGGGTGACCTAAGGCAAGTCACACTCTCTCAGTCTCCGGGAAGGCAATGGCAAATCTCCTCTGAGCAAATCTTGCCAAGAAAACCCCATGATAGGGCCACCATCAGTCGGAAATGACTTGAAGGTGCACAACAACACCAAGAGGAAAACTTCTGTATATGTTCTCTCTGCTAAAGAGTTTTGAAGGCATGATATGAGTCCCTCACCTCCCCATGTTATTCCTACAACAACCCTGTGAGGACGGTGAGAGCGGATGTTAGTGGAGGTGAAGGTTATCCATGGAGCCTCACGGATGAATTGAGGGTGAAGGACCTGTCCTAGCTCTAATCTGATATTTTGACTGTTCCACCACACTTGGTCTTGCTAATGTAGGAGAAAAACGGTGTCCCAAACAAGTCATTTCGGACAAAAGCAAAACAAGAAAAACAGATATACAGGCAGCGTAATCATATTTTCTGAGTGAATCAGACTGATTTGCTTAGCCCAGTGGCATCCCTAGGGTTGGCGTCACCCGGTGTTTTCCTCTCCATTGACCTCCTCCTATAGCACACCATGCAGAAGCCACAGCAATGTTTTTGTACCGGTACTTATGTTACTCATTACTCATAACTACCATATAGCACTGAATGTAATGGAAAGAGTTGTGACAAAAGCAAAATTAAACTTAAACCTTTAAATCACACGCACAGCCTAAATGTATTTTTATGCACATAGCTTCATGTGGTTCACATTAAAATTCAGCCAAATGTGATTTTTAAAAGACATTTTAAATAATATTTTTAATTTTAATTAAAAATAATTTAAAATAATTTTTAATTTAAAGATTTAAATTATGGGGCCTCTCCTTTCTCCTCTCACTTAAGGGACACACAACATCATACACACAGCTGAAATGTATTTACACGTACATAGCTTCATGTGGTTCAAGTGAAAAATGGGTAAGGTGATGTTTTTAAGAAAAAAATTAAAAGAAAACACATTTGAACATTAATTTTTGTAAAATTATTTTGTTTAAAAATTAAAATTTTTTATTTAAAATTATTTTTCCTAGAAATTATTTTAAAAATTAAAATTAATTTAAAATCTATTTAAATTTTAAAATTATTTTTCTATATTAAAAATCATTTTTTAAAAAAATTAAAATTTAATTTTTAAATTAAATTAAAATTATTTTTCTAAAATTATTTTTAAATTAAAAATTAATGTTTAAATAAAAAAATTAAAATTATGCACCTAAAATTATTTTTTAAAAATATAAATTACAATTGTTTAATTTTTAAAACATTTTGCATTTTTTCCTAAAAAATATTTTTAAAAAATATTTTATCTAAAAGTTAATTTAAAAATTAAATTGTTTAATTTTTTTTTAAAAAATTACATTATTTTTTCTAAACATTATCCCCCCCCCCCCCGCCTTCTACTGAGCCTCACTCACTCCATGTCTTCATCCTCTTAAAGGGAAACGCCAAAGAGTCTGCCAAAATGGCAGATATCTGGGGACCAGTGGTGTCACCCCCCCTTTCTTTAATATGTCACTTGGTGCAGTCCATCCACCCCCGCCCTCCTTCGACATTCGTTTCGCTCATCCACAGAAGAGACTCTCTCTACCAGCTGCGGTCCCCAAACTGTGCTCTTTAAGGGAATTTTGGACTTCATTTCCCAGAATCCTAGACTATCGGCCGTCATGGCTGAGGCTTCTGGGAACTGAAGTCCAAAATCTCTTACAGGGCACAGTTTGGGGGCTGGAGGGACGTCACCTCCTTTCCGCTTTTCACCAGGTCAGATAAACAAATGATCCATCACTAAGGCGTCACGGCCCCTTTAAATTAGAAAAAAAAGAAAGAAAGAAAGAAAGAAAGAAGCCGCTTCGGCTTGACGTCACGCGCTGGGTGTCTCGAGCGCGCCGGAACCTGCCTCTGCCGGAGGAGGACCAATGAGAGCGGCCGCTGGGCAGAGAAAGGCGGGGCGTAGAGCCAGCGGTGGCAGCGGGGAGTGTCGCGCGCGGCGTGCGCCCTCGTCATTCTTTCCTCTGAAGCCTTCGCTTGAAGCGTCTCTGTGGCTGCGTTGCTGGTTTCGGAGGCGGGCGGGCGCGCCAAGCAGGGCCGGTCCCGATGGAGCTTTTCCAAGCCAAGGACCACTACATCCTCCAGCGCGGGGAGCGGGCGCTCTGGTGCAGCCGCGCCGACGGCTCCTTCCAGCTCAGAGCCGGTGAGTCCAGCTGCGGCAGAAGGAGAGGGAGAGGGAGAGGGCAGGGCGCCCTCCTTTTCCAGGACGCGTCCTCCATGTCAGCCCCCTGCCCAGGAGGGGCTTCCAACACGCCCTCCATTTTGAGCAGGGCTAAAGGGGCCGCACTTATATATTTCCAGGAGTGCTGACAGGTTTGGTTTGGGTCAGGTCCTCCATTTTCTCTCGAAGGTCCTACATATTGTGGCCCCCAAGCCGACCAGAGGCGTCCTCCTTTTCCAGGACCCGTCCTCCCTTTCAGCTCGGAGGAATCCCAGAACGTCCTCCATTTTGAGCAGGACTAAGGGACCACAAATTTTTATATTTCCAGGAGTGCTTCCAGGCTTGGCTTGGGCCAGGTCCTCCATTTTCTCTCGAAGGTCCTACATTTTGTGGTGCCTCTAGGCCGACTAGAGGCATCCTCCTTTTCCAGGACCCGTCCTCCATATCAGCCTGGAGGAATCCCAGAACGTCCTCCATTTTGAACAGCACTATGAAGCACCAGTTCTATGTTTCTACTAGGATTGTCTTTTGATTGGGCCAGGTCCTCCATTTTCTCTTGAAGGTCCTACATTTTGTGGTGTTCCCAGAGCGACTAGAGGTGTCCTCCTCCTTTTCCAGGACCTGTCTACTATTTCAGCCTGGAGGTATCCTAGTTTTTGAGCAGGACTAAGTAGCATCAATTTTATATTTCCAGGAGTGTTTCCCGCCTCCATGTGTGTCACGTCCTCCATTTTCTCTTAAAGGTCCTACATTTTGTGGTGTCTTCAATGTGACCAGATGCATCCTCCATTCCAGCCTGGAGGAATTCCAGAATGTCCTCCATTTTGAGCAGGACTAAGAAATACCAGTTTTCTGTTTCTAAGAGTGTTTATTTTGATTGAGTCAGGCCCTCCATTTTGTCCTGAAGGTCCTACATTTCGTGGTGCCTCCAGGGCGACCAGAGGCGTCCTCCTTTTCCAGGACCTGTCCTCCATTTCATTCTGGAGGCATCCCAATTTTGAGCAGGAGTGAGGAATCACGAATTTTATACTTCTAGGAGTGTTTCGAGCTTTGATTTGGGTCACGTCCTCCATTTTGTCTCGAAGCTCCTGAATTTTGTGGTGTCTTCAGGGTGACTAGACACGTCCTCCTTTTCCACCACCTGCCCTCCATTTCCAGGAGGGATTCCAAAGTCCTCCATTCTGAACAGGACTAAGAAGCCATGAATTTACTAGGAGTGTTTTGAGCTTTTTTTTCTTGGGTCAGATTCTCAATTTTGTCTTGAAGGTCCTACGTTTTATGTTTCCTGGTCCTCTTTGGTGGTTAGGAGGACATCTCTGGTCACCCTGAAGGGCACCTTTTTGTGGGGGACGCTTGTCCCCTTCTCCGATGGCCGCCACAGTCAGGGTTCGGTTGACCAGGAGGGAAGGTGAGTGTCGTTTTTGTCGTTGTTGATAACCTTCAAATTGTTTCCCATTTACAGCCACCTTATTACTGGGTTTTCTTGGCAGGTTTCTTCAGAGGAGATTTGCCACCATTGTTTTCCTTTTGAGGCTGAGAGAGTGTGACTTGTCCAAGGTAACCCAATGGGGTTTCATGGCTGAGCCGGGATTCGAACCCTGGTCTCCCAGAGTCAAACTACTCAAAACTACTATGCCACGCTGACAGAAAATTCAGAAGAATTATGGTAGTTCAAGCAAACAACAACAACAACAACACAGTGTTTTAGTCCAGAAGGACTATATGGAACATTATCACATAACATATAATGTACCATAACATATAATGCATCTGAGGAAATAGACTTAAGTCTAGGAAACCTCATGCTGCCAACTTCTTTCTTTCAGTTAGTCTCAAAGGTGCTACAAGATCTCTTTACACAGGGGTAGGCAACCTTTCCCCTTTAAGGGCCGAGGGACTTCAGCTCCCAGAAGCCTCAGCCATGTTGGCCAATAGTCCCACGTTGGCCAATAGCTCCTGGGATTCTGGGAACTGAAGTCCCTCGGCCCTTAAAGGGGAAAGGTTGCCTACCCCTGAGTACCATGTAGTCTTAGGACTATATGGATTGGACTATATGGACTATCGTAGACCCGGATTGGAAGGTGAGTGGCAGTGTCGCTGTCCAAAACCGATGGGTCACAGGTCCTTCAGGTGTGAGTGGGGTTGCTCCACTTATTGTAAGTATGTTTTAATGTTGGACAATGACTCTGGAGACCAGGATTCAAATCCCCATTCGGCCATGAAAACCCACTGGGCAAGTCACACTCTCTTAGCCTCAGAGGATGTCCACAGCGTCCTTCCTCTCCTTAAAGGAACTTGCCAAGAAAACCCTGTGACAGGGTTGCCATAAGTCCAAAACGACTTGAAGGCAAAACAACACATAATGCACACATGTGTGCCTTCAGGTTGACTTATCGGGACCCTATGATATCCATGGAATTTTCTTAGGCAAGGGATACTCAGGGCCTGAACAGACTGCCAGAAGTAATCCAGTTTGAGAGCACTTTAACTGCCCTGATTCAGTGCTAGGGAATCATGGGATCTATAGTTTATTGTGGCACCAGAGCTCTCTGACAGAGAAGGCTCAATGTCTCAGAAAAAAACTACAGTTCCCATGATTCCCTACCATTGAGCCAGGACAGTTAAAGTGGTCTCAAGCTGGATTATTTCTGGTAGTCTGTTCAGGCCATCAAAGATGGTCTGGCCAATTTGATGTTGATAGTCTTCAAGTTGTTTCCGACCTTAAGGCAGCCCTATTACTGGGTTTTATTGGCAAGTTTCTTCAGAGAGGGTTTGCCATGGCCATCCTCTGAGGCTGAGAGAGTGTGACTTGCCCATGGTCACCCAGTGGGTTTAACATAGCAGAGCCGGGATTCGAATCCCGGTCTCCAGAGTCCTAGTCCAACACTCAATCTACTACACCATGCTGACTCTCTAACTAAAATTTTACCTCATACAAAAACGAAAAATGTAATTAAACTAGCAATACAATCAAAATGAAACAAAAACACAGGCAAATAGATAATGCAAAACATTGTGCAAGACCCATTGTCCTTGAGCTGTCAGTCATCAAAGTGGTCTCTCAGAGTTATAGTCCGACACTCAAACCACTAAACCACTCTGGCAGAAAATTCAGACGAATTATGATAGCCCAAGCAAAAAAGCAGTGTTTTACTCCAGAAAGACTATATGGTATATTAACAAATAAATACAGTGAAGTGTTCATCCCATAGGATTGTAGACCTGAGTGGGAAAATGGGTGGCATCCCAAACCGATGGGTCTCAGGTTCTTCAGGTGCGATTGAGGTTGCTCCTTTTATTATAAGTGCGTATATGTGTCTTTGGATTGTCTTATGGTGACCCTATGAATTTCTTTAGGTTTTCTTAGGCAAGGAATACTCAGAGATGGTTTTGCCAGTTTGTTGGTAGCCTTCAAGTCATTTCTGACTTATGGCAAATGTATTACTGGGTTGTCTTGGCAGGTTTCTTCATAGGGGGTTTGCTCTTGCCATCCTCTTGAAGTTGAGAGAGTGTGACTTGCCTAAGGTCAGCCTGTGGGGTTCCATGGCTGAGTCAGGGTTTGAACCCTGGCCTCCAGAGTCTTTGTCCAGCACTTAAACCACTATGCCACACTGACTCCTTTCTCTGAAATATGGCCTACAACACCTTGTGTCCATTGACCATCTCCCATCCAGATATTAACCAGGACTGACTGCGTAGCTTCCAAGATCAGATAGGATCTGGTGCCTTTACATGATTTAGGCCCGCTTAATAAAGTGCCACTTATTTGTGGGTCTGGAAGTGTGCTCTTTATAGGACTGCTCCAAGGTTAACCTATTACAGGGGTTTCTTAGCATATTTTTTTTTCCAGAGGGGGTTTCCCTTTGCTATCCTCTGAGGATGAGAGAGTGTGACTTGCCCAAGATCACCCAGTAGATTTACATGGCCAAGCTGGGAATCGAACCTTGGTCTCCCAGGGTCCTAGTCCAACATCCAAGCCACTACACCACACTGGCTTTGGCAGGTGCCCACTATTATAAGGGATACCCCCTGTATGAGGATTGGAAACCTTTTCCTAGAGTGAACGAGATGCCAGAAATAAAAATAAAATAAAAACAATCTTGTATTTTTGGGTGTGGGCCCTTCATAAAGACAGGAATATAGGCATTGAGCAATTTATGAATATGGACAATATGTTAAATGTACAGTGAACCCCATGGCAAGGTTATCTGAAATTAATACATTTGTTTGTTATATTGGTAACAATATAACACAATTGGTATTGATAGAACACAGACTTAATAGCTATTTCCTGATTGTCAACCTGGCATGTCATGGATTTCTTCTGCTGCTCCTTGCTGTTTTGAAAACCTGGCAATACTAGAGCTGAGGGATAATAGCAATGATAATTACGACAACAATAATGGCAACAGCACCCCTGGCAGCTGGCCACAACCTGGCGTCTTCCAACTGGATTAGACACCCATTCTCTAATCTCCATAGCAGGGCTACTGATCATGGTCACTGAAAATGATGGGAGTTGTAGTCAAATACTTCTCAAGGGCACCTACCTATTGGGGTGGATTTGTCTCATCACATTCTTCTGCAAGATGAGCATTTTGTATTTTGGGTGGCTAAAAGACCTGTCTTGTTCCTTGTTTTTTTCCTTAAGCACTCTTTGAAGTGTACAAAGTGTTTTGCAAATCAAGTCAGTGGAGTGAGTTTTGGTGCTGCTGCGTGCCCATAATTCACTCTCCCTCTTCTTGTAAAATGACATTGGTTTTGTATGCCTTTCATTGTCTAGAGTGCATTTCTCTCACAGAATATCTGGTGGCTTGCTGTGCCAGGTTATTGGAGGATGAATAAAGACTGTTATCAGGTGCTTTGTAGCTACTGAGCCCAAAACTGGTGTGTCAGATGTCCTTATGAGTAAAGGCTCAGAGCAAACAAAGGAATTATTATTTTTTCATTTCTTTACATTTTAAACAATGTAACAAATTTGTTTACTGTTTTGAGGACTACATTCACGGGTATAGATTCTAGACCAGTTTCTGGGGTGGGTTGAAAAACTAGATGAGTGTCTATTTAGGAGACTCTTTAAAAAGAGGGAATTAAGGACTGCATATGATAGCTGATAGGCATTTAAAAAAAATTGGGGGGTGTATATGTGTGGTCTTCCTCTTGTCTTACTGCCTTTGTTGTTTACTGCTTCTGAGTCAATCCCAGCTCATGGTGACTTTGTGGATGAGACATCTCCAAGATTCCCTATGTGCCACTGCTCTGCTTATGTCCTGTAAATTCATACCCAAGACCTCCTTAATAGAGTCCATCCATCTAGCATGTGCTTTTCCTCTCTTTCTGCATTGCTCAACATTTCCTAGCATCATTGTATTTTTCAGTCTGTCATGCTTTCTCATTATGTGGCCAAAGTATGACAACCTCAACTTTATCATATTGTTTCAAAGGAGATTTCAGGCTTGATTTTTTTCCTAGGACCCATTTGTTTGTTTTTGGCTGACCACAGTATCCTCAGTCCACTCTTCTCCAGTACCACATTTCAAATTAATTTATTTTCCTCTTACCCGTTTTCCTCACTATCCAGCTCTTGCATCTGTACATGGTAATAGGGAATACAGTGGCCTGTATGATTCTAGCTTTTGTGCTCACTTGTATATCTTTGCATTTTAGGATCTTTTCTAGTTCTTTCATAGCTACCCTCCCCATTCCTAGTCTTTTGTGTCTCCTTGTTTGTGGATGGGAATGTATATTATTTCTAATCTGTAGCCCACTGTCTTGCTTTCCATATTTGTTGACATATGTCAGCACGAGAGTTGATTCTGTCTGCATGGATTGTAGCAGTTCGATTGGAATATCATCTATTCCTACTGATTCATTTTTCACTTTTTAGAATTTGGGGTTTGTCTTCATATGGTTCTTTGTTCCACATGTCTTTCATTTTCTTATCTCTTTTATATAACTCTTCTATGTCTTTTTATTTCTTCCTGGTCTTGAATTATGTTCTCTTTATTGTCATAGAGCATTCCCGCCCTTGGTTTGAACTTACCTTTGATTTCTTGGATTTTGAGGAAGAGGTTTCTCATTATTCCTTTTTTTTTATTTCGTTTTCTATTTCTTTGCATTGCTCATTGTAGTAGTTGTTTTTATCTTTTAGCACTAGTCATTGTGCATTCATGGTTCTAATTTTGTTCCTGTCTCCCTTTTGTTTTGCTTCTCTTCTTTACTGCTTGAAGCATTTTATTTGTCATCTATTGTTTGTTCTCTTTTGTTTTGGCCACTGAACATGTCTGTCTGCATTCTTCCTTTATTATGCCCCTGGCTTCTGACTATGGTTCTATTGGTTCTCAGTCAGTTATGCTTAATAGTGCGAATCTGTTTCTTATATTGTCAGTAAATTCTGTTGAGATATTATTCCGATCACATCTTGGTATAATGACTGGTTTTGGTTTCTTCGTCAGCTTCACTCTTATTTTTGATATAAGTAGTTTGTGGTCTGTACCACAGTCAGCACCTGGCCTAGTCTTGGCCACCAGAACAGAGCTTCTCCATCTTTTGCTTCCTGTTCTATGGTTTATTTGGTTTTTGTGTTGGACACCTGGTGGTATCCATGTTTATAGTCTTCTCTCTGGTTGGCTTAAAAAGGTGCTTGCAATGAATAAGTTATTGACCTCACAGAAATCTATCAGATGCCCACCTGCTTCATTTCTTTTACCTAATCGGAATCTTCCTACTGTTTTTGATTCTTTGCTTCCTACTTTGGTGTTCTGTTCACCTGTGATCATCATGACATCCTGTGTTGGAGTGATATAAATTTCTTCCTGGGCTCTTTCATAGTATCTCTCGATTTCTTCTTGTTTTGCCTCTGTGGTTGGTGCATATACTTGGATTATGGTGATATTTAAAGGCTGTGGAGTCATATTGATATGATTTGGTCCGACTTAGCACAGTATTTGATGACTGTTTTTGCCACATCTCGCCACAGTATGAAGGCCACATTATTGTCTTTTCTAGTGTATCATATCTTCTCACAATATGGCTAAAATACAACAGCCTCAGAACCTTATTGCATGAGGAAAAAACATGAAACAGAGCAGAAGAGTAGCAGCTTTCTCCATGCCTCTCTGCTTGCCGTCATAGTATTTCTATTCTCTTCCTGAAAGAGACAGTAATGAAAGCCTGCCTTTTGTTGTGCTGGAAAAAATCCATTTGATGTAAGGCATGCTTTTACAGCTGTCTCCCTTGAAAAAAACAACAACAGAAGTTCTGTGACAGCATTTGGAGAGGTACAGAGAAGACACTACTCTTCTGCTCTGTTTTGGCTTTCTTTTCTCATCCAATAAGACTGAAAGTTTATTCATCGTGGCTTCTAGGGAGAATCAGGTTTGATTTGCTCTAGGACCCATTTATTTGCATTTTTAGCACCAGCATCACAACTAAAATTAGTTGATTTTCTTCCTATCAGCTTTCTCCTCTCTCCAGCTTTCACAACTATACAGAGAAATGGGAATAACAATGGCATGGGCAATCCTAATTTTGGTATCAATGATATATCTTTGCACTTACGGATCTTGTCTAGTTCCTTCCTAGTTGCCTTTCCAAATCCTAGTCTTCTTCTGATTTCTTGACTGCAGCCTCCATTCTTATTAATGATTGTTGCGTCAAGATAAGTAAAATCTTGAACTGTTTCCATGTCTGCATCATCTGCTTTAAATTTGTATAAATAGTCTGTGATCATTATTTTTGTTTTTTTAATGTTCAACAGTACATGTGCCTTTGCACTTCTTTCTTGACTTTCTTCAGTAATTGTTCATAGATGGAAATGCTGGACCAGTGATGGCTACTGGGTTCCATTTCAATGTGGCAGTGAATCAGCCCTGTGTTTTAGTATGATCACTGCAGGATCTATCCATGGTGCTGAACCGTAGGGGAACCTTGGACAGCTCTTTCAAATTTCAGACCAAATCTCAGAACAGATTCACAGATATGGAAGGCATCAGTCACCACTCTGCAGCACCTTGTGCAAAGTACAGTTGACCCTCTGTATCCACAGATTTTTCCCCCCACAGATGCAACCATCCATGGCTTGAAAATACTCAAAAATAACATAAATTCCAAAAGCAAACCTTATTTTTGCCATTTTATAGAAGAGACACCATTTTACTATGCCACTGTATTTAATGGGGCTTGAGCATCCATGGATTTTGATATCCATGGAGGGTCCTAGTTCCAAACGCTAACGGATAACAAGGGCCCACTGTATAAGATTACTTGGCATAGGATTAGCAACAACATATTCCCCTTAAAACCATTATGTTCTTCAAGTAATCAGATAGAAAAGTTCCTGGCTGAACTGGTAGTGGATAAATTTAGGAGGAAGCAGACAGGAATTGATGGTTTCATGAAGGAGGGGGGAGAGATAAAGATGGTTGGGAAGGCAGAACTAGTGAGAGGGTGCTTGATGCAGTTGTGGTTTACAATACCCTGTACATTATAGCTTGGGTCAGACCTCAGAAAGACAGCATTTGCACGTATGTGCCTGCCTGGGTTTTGAGATGTTAAGGGGGAAGACTAGCTCTTGCTTCTACCCCTGTCACATATACATTTGGTGAGGACATGGAGGACTTTCTCAGCAGCTACTTTCATAGTGTGGAACTTGCTTTCATCCTGCCAACAGGCAAAGACAGCCTGTTTTCCTTCTGTCAACAGGCAAAGACCTTTCTAACCTGCTGTGGGAGGTTCTTTGAATGGAGGGTGCTGTTCCTTTCCCCTTATGTTCTTTTTAAAAGTGTTTGAACTGTTTCAACATTTTCTTTAATGTTCTAAAATCTGGTTTTTAGCTGTGTTCTCTTTTAATTCATGCAATAAATTGTCTTGGGTTCTGCGCTGGAACAAAGGTGGGCTATAAAATAAATGATAAAGAATAAGTCCAGAAAGGTTTTTCTCTGAAGACACTTGAGAAGTGTAAGACTTAAAAATTTAGATTATCCCCCACCCCACACCCCATAGTATAGTTCAGATAGCTGGAACTCATGGTATTTTATATTTTGAAAGAGGACAATTTGCCTATACTGTCTACAAAAGGCAGTCTGGGGTTTGATTTTACTGTTGTCTGTGGCACTTTGTGGCAGATTCCCACTTTTTTCTATATACTATAGGAAGAGTCAAGCAAAACAATATGACTGTGTTTCTGTCTGTAACAGAAAAACTTTTTTTGTACTTCAGTCCTGCTCATTGGTCATTGATGACATTAAAGCTGGGGTGGACTTAGTGTGGCCCGAGCCCCTGAGATTGTTTTTGCCTTCCTCTGTCACCCCTCTTTAGGTTTTGGTGGTGAGATTTTTGCTCCTGAATGGCCTCTTTCCTCAAGCTTCTTGAGAGCATTAGTAGTCATTTTGCTGTTTTCTGGAATTTTGCTGGGAGCTCTTACCTCTTTCAAGTTTTCTAGAAGCCTCCATGCAGTCTTTCCCCCAAACCAGGAAATGATTGGACTGCCTTTTCTGGTTACTTCCTTTTAAAGGTTGCTCACCCCTGCCCTAGAGGCTTGATGTACATTATTAGCTATTTTGAAGAAAAGATTATTTGTGTTGTGGTAGACTCTGTGTGTGTGTGTGTGTGTGTGTGCGTGTGTGTGTGCCCTATGGTCGGATATGACGTGACAACCTTGTCAATGGAGAATACCTTTACCTTTTTAGGCTGTGTGGATGACTTTGTGTTTATGTCACTCTCCAGATTATTTTATAGTAGGCTGTATGTGTGCACCCTATGGTTGGAAATGACTTGACAACCTTGTCAATGGGGAATACCAATACCTTTACCTTTACTTTTTTAGGCCTTTTTAGGCTGTGTGGATGACTTTGTGTTTGTGTGACTCTCCAGATTATTTTATAGTAGGCTCTGTGTGTGTGTGGGTGACATTGTGTTTATATGACTCTCCAGATTATTTTATAGCCTACAGGAAGAGTCAAGACAATATGTGGGATATAAAATGTTTGTGTGGGGGATTAGTGTGCACCCCTGTATCAGAGGGTGAAACACATACTGAAATGACCATATATTTATTCTTCATGTTATCCTTGTGTAAATGAAACGCTCTGCTTATGCTCATTTGTTGTTTAGATTTTGCAGTACTTGAAAGCATTGGATTGATAGCCAAATATTGTAGTTTGAGTACTTTTGTTTATTCTTTGCATCGTGTAAATAAATACAGTGTTTGCTGTACTGGAAAGTACAGTTTGGAAAGCCATGGAAGGTGGACAAGCCTGCCCATCAGTAGCCAACTGACCCAACAGGGTGCAGAAACAGGAATGTTTGGATGAAACAAGAATGTGTGCATACTTTCCATTCTATTCCCTTTTCAGTGGCAGTCAAAAATTATTATTTCTTAGACAGGTGTTTGGCCAGTGTGGTATTGTGAGTTGAGTGTTGGACTAGGAGAGTTGGGAGGCCAGAGATTGAATCACCATTTGGCCATAGAAACCCACTGGGTGATTTTGGGCAACTCACACTCTCAGCCTTAGTGGAAGTCAATGGCAAGCCCACCTCTGGGCAAATCCTGCTAAGAAAATTCAGTTATAATTTGCCTTAGGGTTGCCATAAACTGGAAACATCTTGAAGCAACACAATAATAAATAATAATTGCTCATTAATTGGATGTTTCAGAAGGATTTTAAAAAAAGGGTGTGTGTATATTTCCTCCCCTTATTTTTAATGTTTCAAATACTTTTCAGCTATTTTTTTGCTAACCAGTTGCTTCTTAATATGATGATTTATATATTTTTTAAAAATATTATGTAATGCTGTGAGGAAGATTTGCTAGTATAGAAACCTGGAAGTAGCCTTCAGGAAGCTGAGTGCTGGCTTCAGGTGTGTTCAGATGTGCTGTAAGGGCCAGTGTAATACCTGTAGGTGAAAATGTGTGTAAGGAGTTCATTTTACATGATGTTAAATTGTGGGCTGGTTGCTACTTTGCAGGTCAGAGGTTCTGTCCTGAATTCAATAATTGTCTGGGTTTGCTAGATAACTGGAAGCTGGGAGGTAGGTAAAAGTAAATGGGATTTTCTTTCAGCCTCATGCTTGGTAGTTCTGTGTATTTTCCCACACCCCGTTGCTGATGATCAGTCACTTTTTAGACTGATAGCAAATTTCAGGAAAAGCTCATGAGACTGCAAGTTATAAGCCTTCAGGCAGGATTTCATTTTATTCAGGTGTTTAGGGAGGAAATATCAGTAGTTAAAAAAATATTAGCAGCAAGGTTTCTGTGGGACTTACGGTAAATAAGATTGAGGGAACATTTAGGACTGTGTTTGACTCAGAGTATGCCAAGAATGGCTGGAAATCTCTGATGTGGGTAGTGTATGTTCTCAACATTATTTAATATTTAATATTATTTAATAGTTTTAGTTGTGTCCTGTTTTCATATACATTGTAAGCCACCTTGAGTCCTGCATTAGTAGAAAGGCAGGATAAAAAAGAAATAAATAAAACTGAGAAGAACAGATATACTGATAAGAACTATTTTTTGGTATAAATAAAATGTTGGAAAAAAACAAAACAAAACAAAACTGGTGACTGGTGCTGAAAATTTGTGACATTGAAGCTCCAAATGGGTTTTACAATTTCTAGTGGTGACCATCATCCTGTGAAGCTGTCTGTTTCTATCTTGTATTTTCCAGACACAGCACATAGCTCCTGTAAGCCTCTGACGAGCAGTGATACTACTTTATACATCCTCATTTGGGGCTGTCTGTGGCAGCTAATCTGAAATTTCTTATCGGGCAAAATCCTATACATCCAGGTTGGGCAAATGAAAAAGGTGGGAAGGGTTTGTTAGCTTGGCCCTAAATTCTTTAGGTCCTTTGGATATACCAGTATGAATGAGGCCTTTCAATCTGATTAGTTAAAAAAAATTGCAGGGGCTTCACAATTTAAACCCATGTCATAATGGTGAAATCCAAGCATCCTCATCAGCCAAAAGCTTTCTAGCCTTGCTCCCAAACTTGGGCGGAGATTTCTGTCCAATTTTGAAGATAATTCCCATCACCTTCTTACTGGTGCTGTGTGTATGATAAATACAGATATAGAATTCTGTACTTCTCACTGCTCTCTACACAGGTTAATACAGCACATATGAAGTCCCATACCTTCCTTGTATTCCTCAGCTCCTTTAATCATCTGAACCCATCTCTAATATTAACAGGAGGGAGAAAGTATGGGAGAGTTCTTGTGAGAAAATTTTTTGGCTGGTCAGCAAAGTTAGCTGGAATTTGTGAACCATTTAATTGAGAAAAGTAATAACTTTAGTTGTGTGATTTTATATTGTTCATGCTGTTACTGGGGGAAGTGGTGGAATAAACCTGAAGAGCGGGTATATGCTCATTTTCTAGCTATTTTCCTATGCTTACATTTTTCATATAATCAGTATGGGAATATAGCAAGTAAAGTATACTGCATTTCCACATTATTGTAAAGAGAAATTTTCCATAGCCTGCTACCCTTCAGATGTCTTGCACTGTACCTCGCATTATTTAATTTATGATTTCTCTTCAGTTAAGGAGAGAGCACTCAGGGTAACTAATGCCATGAAAAACAAATTGACCAATAAAACCATTAAAATTACTAATAATAAATTAAAAGAACTTAAACAAATTTAATAAAACAAAGTCAGTCATTGTCATAACTTACTCTGAGGAACTGGATTGAGAGTATTCAGAACTAGAGGGACCTGCCCCTGAACTTGAGCAACTAGACACCTAAAGCTGACACAGATTTTCTGCCCATCTCAGTGGGCAGACAGGTGGCAAGGACATGCCACTATCATTTGTAAAATGACAGCAATACAAACAGAAGTATAGAAAAACAACAACAGTGCTTCTTGCATTAAATAAGAAATGCATTAACCTTGTGGCATGAAACAAACTTGATTCTTCCACCCCATCTCTTTATTTGAGGGAGGTGCAGGTCCATTGCTGTTTGTCAATTAGTCTGCATCTGTTGCAGGTTCCCTAGAGTCCACCAGCATGGTCACTGAACCCTCTACATTTGTGGACAATGGGATTGTCCTAACAGCCTGGCTGACATGAACATTTTCCCCTAAGTAATCTCAAGTGTTGGAATTTCAGAATATTTGACACAGGGCAATAAGCATGCAGATTTGTACTATTTCAGGCCATTTATTTACATTACCAAATCAGCAGATTAAACATATATCCCTTTGAGGAGGAAAACAGACTTTTTGGTCTAGCACAGGGGGGTCGTCAATCTATGGCCCGCGGGCTGGGTCCGGCCCCCCAAGGCCTTTGGACTGGCCCCTGCTGACCCCCGCCACCACCGCGCATGTTGTGACTGCCATTTTGTTTTCCAAAATGGTGGCTGCAACTCGTTTGCGCATGCACAGTACTCCTACGCATGCGCGAATGAGCTGTGGCTGCCATTTTGTTTTCCAATTAACCGTGGCCACCATTCCCTCCCAGCTCGCGGAAGACCTGGAGGCCAGTGGACCGGCCCCAGGTAAGAAAAACTTGCCAACCCCTGGTCTAGCATATAAGTTATACAGACAATTTGGACTGACTTAATTCTGCCTCTGTGTATACCTGGAGAAATAATGCACTTGACAACACTTAAACTGTCATGGCTTAATGCTATGGAATTCTGGGGTTTGTAGTGGCAAAATATCTCACAAAACTACAAATTCCAGAATTCCATAGTATTGAGCCTTGGAATTGGTGTCAAATTGCACTATTTCTTCAGTGTAGATGCAGCCTTAAATATCTGTCTATTAAGGAATAAAATCTCATCTGCTGAGGAGCTGTACCTCTCTGTGTAAGAAACCACACACTTCTATAGGCATCTCTATATGTTTGTACATGTAATAATATAGAGGCACCTGTTATATATTTTTATAGTAGGCATTTATCCAACTGGATAAGAAATGCATATTTAATATAGCATAGCGATAGCAAATATATTTCTATACTGCTTATCATTGTACTTAAGCACTCCCTAAGTGGTTTACAATGTGTAAGCTAATTACCCTCAACAAGCTGGGTACTCAGTTTAGCAACCTTGGAAGGATGCAAGGCTGAGTTGACCCTGAACCCCTGGCTGGTATTGAACTCACAAACTTGTGGCTATTTAATAACTATATACCTATTTAATGTCTATAAAGTAGGCTCCCTCCCCCAAGCTTGAGAAGGCTATGGTATTCAGCTGAAAACAGAAAGCTGCTGCTGCTGCTTCTTCTCCTCCTCCTCCTCCTCTTTAGAAATGCTTTCAGAGTGGATTGCAAAATAATTCATTAGACAGTTCCCTGCCCTCAGGCTTACAATCTAAGCCAGGGGTAGCCAACCTTTTTGAGCCGGAGTCCGGGTTGCTGTCCCTCAGACAAATGGGGGGCCAAAGCACCAAAAATAAATAAATATTTTTTTTTTAAAAAATAAAAAAATATGCATGCACACTCTCTCAGCCCCAGAAAAGCCATGGCAAAACCCCATATAATCAATATCATCATGGGGGGTGGTGGTGGTGGCAGCGGCAGGATCAGCCTGGGGCCGGTCCAAAGGCCTCGATGGGGCCGCATTCAGCCCCCGGGCCTTAGATTGTCTACCCCTGATCTAAGTCACTGTTTTCTGGATGTAGCTTTGTTATTATCTATGTCTCACAACTGTTGTTATCTGTTAGCTTGGCTAAATACCTAGAACCATCCATATTCAAACCTGTATACTTCATGTAGCTTTTGACTTTAACACTGGAGTTCTACTCTTGTAAACCAATCATTTCAAAGCATTACATTTGCAAAATATGCACAAATTATAGTGTCTAGCCTATAACAGGTATGTCAAAGTCAAGTAGCTATAAATCTGTCAGCAGCTGGGGGGAGTTCTCCTTGCAGACAAACTGTTCTACAAACTAGTTCATGCTCTCACTTTTGCATTATTTGGATTCTTGACCCCAGAACTGGTTTTAATATATATATATATATCTGTCTTCTCTTCAGCCTTGTTGATTGCGACTGCTGGCTTACAGTGATTGACTGTGGAATGTTTCTGACATATTTAGTCTAGCTCCACTCCTTTCCAGATAATTTTCTAGACTATGCATGCATGACCCGGACTGGCCTGCCTCTCTTTTTCACCCTATTAGAGACTACTAGAGACAGGTTTCTTTAAAAGTCTTATTCCTACCCTTTTAAACACAAAGAGGCAATTTATTCCTTTCATATAGGAAGTAGCCTACAGGTAGCTTAAATAAAAGATAGTCATGCATGTTTGGTTGGAGTTTAGACATGTTCTGTTTAATGGAGTTTCCTTTCAGGTAAGTATGTTGAGATTTGTGGCTTCAAAGGTATTCATGTCTTAGTTTTGTACCAAAAAATAAATAAAATCGGGGATATAATCAGTGGTACAAAATTCTGTGCTCTTTGCTACCTTTTGTTGCTTCTGTCTTAAAAGAAGGGGGGATTTGAAGTTGGAACTTTGTAGAAAACAAAGAAATTCTCCCCATTTGCTTCAAAATCACTTAGCTTTTTCTTTTGACAAATAATTTTAAAAGGTAGAAGGGGAAGGCTTTCCTACTTTTTTCACTCCCCATCCAGGCATTTGTCTTGTGATAAAAGCTTAGATTAGAATCAGATAAATTTGGAGAGACTGGGGGCCTTTCTTTTTGTCCCCAGGTTCCACTGAGGACCACACCTTTCTTGTTTGCCTTAAAGTTGTTTCTGACTTACAGTAACCTTAAGGCAAAGCTGTCACTGACTTTTCTTGGCAAGATTTGTTCAGAGGGTGTGTTTGGTTTTTCTAATTGGCCATTGCTTTCCATTAAGCTTGAGAGAGTGTGCCTTGCTTAGGGTTATCCAGTGGGTTTCCATGGCTGAGTGGAAATTTTAATCCTGCTTTCCATGATCCTAGTCCCATCGAACTGCTACACCACACTGGCTCTCCTAATGATCACTCCAGCCCTGTACAAAATAACTAACCAAAATCCGAAGAGGCTGGAAGGCCCTTTTTGGCTTTAAAAAAACAAACTTTGGTGGTGTTGGTTGGCATTGGAAGACTATCATTCCTAGAGTCCTCTAGGAGCCAAAAGCTTTTTTGTACAAAATGCTCCTGGAGTCTTCCTGGAGCAAAAAGCCTTTTTGTACAAAAGGTCAAAAATGACCATTGATGACTGTATGCAGCTTCAGCTTGCCCTAGATAAATGTTTTGATTTCTGAAGGCTTAGTAGACTTGTTTAAATAAGGAGGTCTTTCTTAGGACTTTTGCTAGAATCTGAATTCCTCCAGAAGGTTGAATTTTCTGATGCAGTGTTATGTCCCATTTTACTTTACCTTAAATTATACTATAATATTTTAGTCTATATGATTTGGCAAAGAGAGAGAATATAATAACGATACTGCATAATACATAATGATATTCTTACAATTAAGTGTGAGAGTAACCTTATTGAGGTGTTTTGTTTTAAGTGTTAAAAAGCATATATGTATCTTGCATTATTTTATTTAATGGGAGGTTCTTAGTACTCTGACAGGTGTACAGTTTTTGCTATCATTAAGCTTATTTCTGTGATGACTGAATCTGTTTTGAGGCAAGTAACAAATCTATTTGTGTCACACTTGGTCATCTCCAAAGCTTCATGTCAAAAGAACAACTTGCTAAATTTGTTAGGGAGGTGTCATAAAATGGCATTACAAAAATGCAGGAGTGGACAACAGTTTTATCTCAAAGCTACCAAAAGTATTAAGAGATCAATTTGACCAGTTTTCACTTTCTTACAGTTAAAAATCACAATAAAAGATGACTAGATTATATATTTAACATTCTTGACACATGTGATATGCATATGTGTGCATCTGTAACAGACCTCTTCTAAAAAGGTCTTCTAAAATTGTACTTAAATAAAAATTTAAAAGAAAAAAATACTTCTCAAATATTGAAGGCGTCAGTGTTTAACAGTGGGTTAAATTATTCATTGTGAGGGGAAAATAACATTTCCTAGTGCCTATATATAAGTGTGCAGGCATACCAGTAATAGGGTAATATGAGGTGTTACAAATTTTATCAATGCCAGTTTTTCACATGAATTACTATAGAAATAAATTAAAAGATATAGCCATGTTAGTCTGTAGAATCAGTATGTCGAGAGATCTTGTAGCACCTTTGAGACTAACTGAAAGAAAGAAGTTGGCAGCATGAGCTTTCCTAGACTTCAGTCTACATCCTCAGATGTACCTCCACCAAAAGCATTTGAGGAAGTAGACTGAAGTCTGTGAAAGCTCATGCTGCCAACTTCTTTCAGTTAGTCTCAAAGGTGCTACATCTGAACACACCTGAAGCCAGTGCTCAGCTTCCTGAAAGCTATTTCCAGCTTTCTATACTAGCAAATCCTCCTCACAGCATCAATATTAATGATGGAGAACATCCTGCCCTTGACCTGATGCAGTCCAAGTAAACTAGCTCTCTACATATAGAAATAAATGACCAGTTCTCATAACAGAGGAATGTAAACAGAGGGGGCGTCAGGAACTATTGCGGATTGTACTTTTAAATTTTTCTATAAATTCACATTAAGGGTAAGCAGGGGCCTAGATACCCTAAAGGCACCAGATGTTGACTGATTTTGGAAGCTAAGAAGGGTCAGCCCAGGCTAGTCCTTGGATGGGAGTCCACCAATGAATAACAAGTGTTGTAGGCTACATTTCAGAGGAAGGAACTGGCAAAACCACCTCTGATGATTCCTTGCCAAAGAAACCCTATGAAATTTATATGGTCACCAGAAGTTGACAGGCAAGTTGAAGACACATAGACACACAAAAGTAAGCAATGAAGTGTAGTTGAAACAAAAACAGATTAAGATAAACTACAAAATATTTTGTCAACTTCTGATTTGGGGCATTAACATGGTAAATGTGTTCTATGTAAGTGTACATGGTGACAAAAAATAAAAATAAAAAAAATCCCAGTTTTACTGGTACACGAATAGGATCAAAGATGGTGTTAATTGGCCAAGAAAAGTTCTTGGGTTGTGACATACAGCTCAAGTAAAACATCTGTGAAAAATTCTGTGTTGGGCATTAGAAAAAAACAAAAAAAGAACAACTTAGAAAATCATATTGAAACACAGCTCAGTTTTATGCATGTCTGTTTTGGAAAAAATCCCAGGGCATCAGTTTCCCAAACATAGCTCTGGAATCTGAAGTATAGTGTCATGTAGCAGCTTCCAGAACTTCACACCAGAGTTGCTTGCTTTGTTATTGCCAGTCAGAGCTCCCCATCTCTGTATCAGGAGGCCAAAAGAGTTATGAGCTAGTTTACTTGGACTGCATTAAGCTCAAGGGCAGGACATTCTCCATCATTAATATTGATGCTGTGAGGAAGATTTGCTAGTATAGAAACCTGGAAATAGCTTTCAGGAA
>JAIPUX010001880.1:46487310-46513338 GCA_020142125.1 Phrynosoma platyrhinos | reverse complement strand
CTTTTGGGTGGTTTACAAACAATGATTAAAACAAACTGTGGCTGAGCGTTACCACTGAACGTGGACATAAAGTTGATGAGATTTATGTCTTTCCTGTCAAAATCATTTAATTGCCTAACACTGGTTTCTGTCGTCTCTGTATCTGAGCAAGCAAACAGTATCAACAAAATCATTCAGTTTGTCTAAAAATGATAAGAAATGGTGTAGCTGGAAGTTAGAAGAAATCAGAAGAAGATTAAGAATGGGGAGAGCAGCTATGAAAGAACTAGAAAAGATTCTAAAATGCAAAGATATACAACTGAAAACAAAAGTCAGAATCGTACAGGCCATTGTTTCCCCTATTACCACGTATGGATGTGAGAGCTGGACACTTAAGAAAGAAGATAGGAAGAAAATAAATTCATTTGGTCACATCATGAGATGGCACGACACATTGGAAAAAATGATAATGCTAGGAAAGGTGGAGGGAAGTAGGGAGAGAGGAAGATGACATGCTAAATGGATGGACTCTGTTAGGGAGGTCATGGGTATGGGTTTGCAGGAACTAAGCAGAGCAATGAGGGACAGGGGGTCTTGCAGATTTATCATCCACAGGGTTGGCATGGTTGAGATTGACTCAAGGGCAATTAATAACAACAAACAACAAAGCTGGAAGTAGGAAAAAAAAATCAAACGCTTATATTATGAATATTTACAGTAAATGTGGGAAATATGTGTGCCTCCTATATCTTGGATTGCTACTTATAGCAGCTGTAGCCAGCATAGTGAGTGTTGTGGAATGGTGTGATTTGCACTACAGTAATATGGTAGTGACCAACAGTTATCCCTGATCTAGATGTTCTCAAGGATATAAGGAGATGTGTGCTGAATCAGACTAAAGGCTTATTTCAGAAAGCACTGTGCTTACGCAGTGGCGTATTGGTTGCAAGAATGACACAAATGCCATAGGACCTTTCTCCCTATGTTTCCCAGCAACTGGTATATCGAAGCATATTGCCTTTGATACTGGTGGTAATGTGTAGGTATGATGACTAGTAATCATGGTATTCTTGTTCTGCACATAGAGAATTCCAGCTCTGTTAATTCCTTGTAGCAATCCTCATTCTCAAAACATTCAACTTTACTGGATAAGGTTCTTGTATAATAAAAGAGGGAGAAAAATGCCTTCCTGTCCACCTTTTCCACATCATGTATAATTTTATACATATCAATCTCCTTATCACATCAGATTTCCTCAGTCTTTCCAAAAGAATGAAGTTTTAATTTTATCTTAAAATCAGGTTTTCCTGTAATAAATAAAATTTTTTCCTTGTAAATTCAGTTTAAATAGTATGGCTGCATGTTCTTAGAACTTTGAAAGAGTAATCCCTTAAGAATAGTTATTTTGGAGCATGTGCTTTCCTTCCAATTCAAGGATATGTAAATCACAACTAATTTCCACCCAGGAATTTGTAAGCGCTTGATCAGTAATTCAGATCCATTAAACTAGATGTGAGAGAAAAAAAAGTAAATATGGCACAAGGCCATGCTGTATATGGTTGAGAAGTTGGCACTGCATCTGTAGTAGTATGTGGCCTTGCCAACTTTTTAATTTAGTGCTAAAGAAACATACTCTTATTATTGCATTCTAATAGTCCCTTCAGTTTTTAAAAAGCAGTGATTTATAAACAAATAATTAGCAGTGAATACAATCAAATTACTCGAAACCATGGATAGAGAAAGTGTGGCCTGAGGCTGTATGTGGCCCTCAGAGACATTTTTACATCCTTGCCACCCTCTCCAAGTTTTTGAACTTAACAAGTCTTCATTTTTTCTTGAAACCCTACATTCCCTATGGGGCATAGTTTTGCCATATTTTGCCTCCCATCACTGCTGTTTTAGGCTCAGGAGAGGCCTTTATTTAATTGAGAAGTAAACCAGAAACTGAATTTCAGTTTATGCTAGGATGTTCAGAGTTTTTAGTGAATGTTTGGATTCTTTTTAAAGTCTGGTGCTGGGTTTTTGCGTGTGCAGAACTTCAGGTCTTGTAGTGTATCAGTGCAACTGCTAACCCTTGGCATTTCTCACTTGCGCTTGAAACCATAGTGAGATAGGGTGGAAAAGTTTCCCCAAAATATTTTTTAAGCTGAAAAAATTCTACTTTAGAATTTAATTGTTTTATAAAATTAGTAAGATGACTGCTGCAACAGAATGATAAACAGGACAGAATGATAAACAGGAATGAATAAATACTGAATCATATCTTAGCAGGGAGAGAGATTGGCTCCAGTGAGTCCTCCCTGGATAAAGGTGGAGTTCTTCTGCAGTGACTTTTTGACAATGGTCTATCTGCAGTAAGGACCAAAAGGAGGTATTTGGGGAGGGAATTGGGCTGGTTTTCAGTCTGATGGATTCAAAGGGCCCACTTTCCCAAATGTTTTCCTAGAAAGAGAACAGTTATGCTAGCCCTGAAACTGGTGGAAGCATTTGCATTTCATTAAAAACAATGGGGATGGGTGGGAAGGACTAAGACACCTTCCCTTACCTTCCCTTTGAAAAATCAATTTCTCCCCACTTTCTGCCCTGCCCAGCATGAAACTTGCAGGGTTTAAGAAACATCAAAGCAGTTTTGTTGGTACCTGTTATGTAGTATTCTGTATGTGGATTTGGATGTAACCCCCCCCTCCCCAATCAGGCTTACTTTTCTGTTCCTATATAGCAGTATGATTTATTTTTACTTAGCTTTTAATTCTTTTGATGCAATATTTCTTTTGGTGATCAGGTTTTTTTTTTTTTGGCAACTGATTGAAAACATATTAGTATCATGGGCTAGATTTCTTCAAATGTCAGTGTGTGGTTTCTTTTTTCTTTTTTTAACTTTAGGGATTGGGAACCCATGGTCCTCTAAGACATTGTTAGGTTACAGCACTCATTACACCTAAGAGCTTCATTGACGGAAGCTGATGGAAGTTGGTCCTACAGTATTTGGAGGGACAGAGGTCCTCACCCCTACTGTAGTCACTAAAAAGGTACTAGTCATTAGGCAGCACAGCCAAATATTTGAACTAATCCAAGGTCCTTAATGCTCTTAGTATGCTTTTGGTAGTACTGTGTTATTGCAAGATGTTTCCTGCATGGAATCTTGCTGCACTTTGGTCAGAGCAAATACTTCCTTATAATCATAAAAAAAGAGAAAAGCAGTTATAGTTGAGGAGGTATAATATTTTATAGGTATGTTATCTATATTCTGATTTCAGATTGTTTTAAGTTACTGCAAGACGCCCTTTTCCTATTGTATAGTTGGAAGGTAGGGCTGTATGTGTGCATGTCAGTTATCAGGGAGTTAAAGAAAGTATTGAAGAAAACTTTAGGGTTACAATTTGAGTCTTCAGATATCATCCATCCCCATGTTCTTAGCTGACTGACTTTTCAGCTTTTAATTCTGTTAGATGATACATCTGAGGAAAATGTCTTTAACAGCAACTGTTCATTTCCTTTATGATAAAGCGCTCCAACTTTCTTGTTTGCTTACCAAATTAAGAATATGTGATCTATCTTATTTTGACTGTGCTGACTGAATATCCAGATTCTTTTATCAGTCTCTCTTTCTCTCCATTTTAATCAGAAGGAGGCTATAAGTTAGCATAATAACTTCTGAAGCTTCCTATAGGGAGCACAGCGTCTCTGTAACAGCAAAAGAAGTCTGGTGCAGTGATAAAAACTGACCTGTTTTGATCTTGATGCTTTTGAGTGGACTGTGACTTTTCTATTTTGAAACATGTTTAGGGAATGGATTATGATTGTCTGTGTAATCTTGTCTCTTATTGGCTCAACAGGGTTTGAATTATGGATTTTAATTGTTAAAAGCATGTACATTAAAATAGCATAAGCCTTCACTTAAGTTTCCTAAATTCTTCAGGTGATTTTAAAATACATTTTTTTATTTAGCCAGTTTGAAGCTGAGTGAAAGGGAAGAAATAATAAAAGAACATTCCCAATATGTTTGTGAAACTCCTATTTCCCAAATCACTTGACAGGTGTCCTACTTTATTTAGACTCTTATAAACCCTGAGTGCTTTCTAGGAAAGGTATCATTTTCATGATGTTTGCAAAATGTAGTAATGGGTTGACCTGCTTTGTGTAATTCTTTGTAATTTTTTTTAATGTAGGAAGGAATTTTCCTCCAACCCCCCCCCATCATTGGCTGAGATAGCTGGAGCTAATGAGAGTTGTAGGGGCTGTACAGACAGCCCCTAAAGGGTGGCGTCCTGCTGCCCCTTTCCTAGTCGGATCAGGGCCACGGCAACTGCACACCGTGGCCCCAATCCGGTACTTTGTCATTCTAAAAAGAGCTGGCAAATGCTGCTCCTTTTTAAAGCGGCACAAAGCCCCAACTCCACCCCCAGGCCAGCACTTTTGGCCGGTCTGTATAGCCCATTAATCTGCATTATTGATTAAAAATGGTTTGATAATTTTCATTCTATTGTGTGTTTTATTTTTGTTAACAGCTACTGACCTCCTTCTGGCTTGGAATCCAATTTGCCTGGGCTTGGTTGAGGGACTTATTGGAAAAGTTCAACTTCATACAGGTATGACTTACAAATTATAATTTTTTTGCCTGTTCTGTTAGTTACTCCCACTATTGAATCTTCACTCTCTACAATTGATAACATTGAGGTCTTGTTGCCAGTGCCTCTGTCAGTCTGATTGATGTGACTCTTCAGTTTGTCAAACTAGTAAATGTCAGTGTCTGAATTGGAACACACAGATAAATGATTCCATTTACAAGTGAAGTCATTCATGTATTTGTAATAAATTGTATTTTCATGACTCCAGTGAAAAACGATCGAGGGGAAAGAGGCAAAAGTATCTCCCTCTAAATAGAATTTCATTAAGATAGGTTAATAAAATTGAGATGTTTAAACTCAGCTGTCAGCATTATTCTCAAATATTAATGAGACATTTCTTGTATCTGTAGAATTGATTTTGCTTTGTTAATAAAGATGCTGACTGCAGTACTGCATATAAAAGGAGAAACAAACCCACAGAGCTTAGGGAAAGTTCTGGTTTTCTAGAGCTTTGATTGCTAACATTCTTCAAGGCTTGCCTTCTCATCTAGTTTCTTCAAACATTGTCCGGCTCGTGTTGATGTAGGAAATGTAGGCAAGCTTGCTTCTATTAATGGAATAGTTTTGGAAATCTTGCCAAGAAATTAACTTGCACACACTAAATGTTTCAGAAGTGAAGTCAGCATGCTTTAAATTCTTCTCGGCTTCTGATATGGTTTTATTTACTTGATTTTTAAACCATAATAGCTGTTAAAAAGTGGTATTTCTTGTTGAAGTGTTTCTTCGTGATTATTAGAGAGGGATTAAAAACAAGTAGTTGCCACAATAAGCCAAGCTCAAGAAGCCTATATTTAATTAATAAAGGACTACATATCTCTTCACTTATGCTTGAGAAAACTTCCTCGGATGGTAGTTGCTATTTTAAAATATAGCAGTGGTATTAATTGCCATTACAGAACAAGAATGGTTGTAAAGCATCGGGATTAACCTCTGTGGTTTTCTGAGGTTTTTAGTTGATCACAACTAGGCCATACAGATTTTCCTTCAAGGTCCTAACACCTTTATGTGCCAATATCTCACCTTTTCCCATTTGTTTTTTGAGTACTGCTGCAAAAGAAAATAATCTTGATTTGCTGGCATACACATGTATGCACTAATGCAGTGATGGCGAACCTTTTATGAGGCCAAATGCCCAGATTAAAAGGTCTTCCAGCACTGGGCATTACCCACTGCTGGTGCCAGGACTTCTAGAGTGGGACTTCTTCCCCCTGCCCTCCCAGACCTTCAGCTGCCTCTCCAGAGACAGCTGAAGGCCCAGGGGGAGGGCAAGGGGGAAGAAGAGGAACAGACACATCCCTGTTCCACCTCCTCCCCCTGTACCATCTCTGGCCTTCATCTGTCTCCAGAGAGGCAGATGAAGGCTGGGAAGGGTCGAGAAGGAGGAAGAACAGGCATGCACCTCTTCCTCTTTCCCCTCCTCCCTGCTGCATGCCAGGGGAAATGGCTTTACATGCCATCTTTGGCACACATGCCGTAGGTTCGCCATCATGGCACTAATGTATGGCATAATAACATTGAAAATCAGATGCCTTCTATGATGAGCAATTACTTCAGTAAGTGCTTTTCTGATGGCAGCTTGTTTCAAGTAAACGTGTTGAAGCTTCCAATGCATGATATTCCCCAAATAAATCCTCATCAGCATTCTTGAAGACATGGCTCAGACTATTACTATATTACTAGATGTTAGCCCTGTCAAGTGAGCCATATGATGAAATAGGAATACTAAAGACAATTGATTTCATTGACATAGGTAGTGTGCTAACTGAATGACACTTTTGGGATGGCTGCCTTGCCCAAGCCAATTCCTAGACTTTCCTGAGGGCCTTCTGACTAATAGTACTTTTGGTGATTAGAAGGGGCTTCAGTCAGGAATGTGATATGGCAAAGACCATTTGTGCATTTGCAGCAGTCATAGTTATGTAAATACTTTTTGAGAACTATTGAATTGCGTTTGTTAAAAGCAGAAATTTATGCAGAAGGAAGAAAGGTATGCTTTTTTTATACAGACTTCAAAAACTAGAAAACATTGCATGTCAGATGATAAAGTCGTGCCTTAAAAACCCACTACATTTAGGGGTTGTTGCTTTACAATACATTTTTCATTTGCTGCCAAAAGCAGCAAGATATATTAACAGCTGCTGTAAAGAAGAGAATGCACATAATGAGAAAGACTAATGTTTTGATTGTATGATTTTATTACTTTTAGAAGTATATTCTAAAATATATTCTAATCTGTATAAAGAAATTGAGTTAGCAGGGTATAAATATTTCAGATAAATGAGAAATTTATTCTAAAATTATACAATAATGTTGGATTTCAGTCCTTCTTTTCAGTATTGTTAAATACTGTTATGAAAGCATTGCTGGCACATTGTGCAAACACCTCAGTGGAGAAGGTTTCTTTCCTTTGTCTCATGTTTCATGGAGGAAAGTAGTGATTTCATTATCATGAGCTCCTCATAGCTGCATCTACCAAAAACTCATAGGAATGGAGAAATTTCCAGTGGAGAAGGAAGGAGAGATACCATTTCTCTCTTCTTAATGGGCGTTTGCAGAACAAGGAAATGAGATACTGGTGACACTCCTTGCAACTGCTCAACTTGCAAGGAAAAAAAATCCACTTTTCATGCTTGATCCATCCTCAATATGCCATCTCTTCAAATATTTAAACAATGGCTGTCATGTCACCTCTCAGCCTTAACCTGCACTGTTCCTTACATGGCCCCATCTTGGATGGACAGGAACACTGCTATGGGCCATAGTGGAGTGTCTATTGTGTCGTTTAATTTTAAGTTTTAATTGTTATATTGTTTTTTAAGCTGTTGTGATTTAATACTGTTTTAAGGGGGGAAGGGATTGTTGTGGGGTTTGTATTCGATTTTAATTTGTAAGCCGCCTGGATTGGTTTTCCAATAGGCGGGGTATTAAATAAATATTATTATTATTATTATTATTCTCTTCCTCAGGCTAAACATACCCAGCTCTCATAGGGCATGGTTTATTTGCAAGAATGATGTGATTTTAGAAGAAAGAATGGTAGGCTTCTTCTCCAGTAATGTTCTCTTCAAAGCTCTTTAGAACAGTTACATAACCCAGAATTTAAGTCATTAGAAGAAATCTCTTATCTGAAGTTATCAGATTAGTTGTGAGGGTAAAGCCATTGAACACATTGTACAGAAATAGATGAAAATGTTGTATTTGATATAGCTATGAGCATTAATTCTTACTTCCTTTGAAAGAGGGGTTTAGTGTTCCTTTTTCCTGACATGTTAGCTGTGCTACATGCTGGGGGTGTTAACATAGGCTGTTCTAAAATTATGACATCCACCTCCTTCACTCTGAAACAGAACAGTCCAATATGCTGCAATGTTATTGTTTATAAACATAGAATCTTCTTTATTTAAAAAAGTGGAAAACGTATAGTAATGTACTGGGGGAAGTATACTTGTTGAGGCTTCATCCTTATCTGTTGTTTCTCAAATCCTAGTGTTAATAAGATAAACACGATTTTGTTTTGACTTCCATTTAGAAGTTGATAACAAGTGAGTATAGATATTGTTTCTTCTGAATTTGTTTGTGATACATGCAAATATATTACATACCCATTTTCTTCTGAGTGATTTCAGTTGTAACTGCATAATGCATGTTATCCTTCTTGCCTATCCATGATCTATAATCTAGCCAGGATGAACCCTCAATTTTATGAGTGTGTTAAGCACTTCTGTTAAACCCAGAACTGCTGGGATTAAGCTCTTAACATTGGAGAAACAACTGTTGTTGGTTGGTATCTAGCTGAGTTAAATGTATGTCTGATTAAAATTTTATCAGCAGACTCACTGTGATGTGCCCAAGTTAACAAGAATGCTGCAGCACCACTCTTGAAAGTAGACTGGTAGTTATTGATTCTTTGAGGAGCTGAGCTGGAAACATTGCTTTATTTCCTTGCCACATGGAGCCCTCTGGTAATTTTGACTTAAATATGTTGTAGAGCTTTGGTACCATGCCTGATTCATTGATTAAGAACACAAGTCTTGAATAAATAAAAAGGTCTCTTGTCAGCCTGGAACTGTAGAAGAGAGAATTGCTTTCAGGACACAGAATGCTTTATACTTGAGGCCTTAATAGCACTTGGTACTACATCTGAAGAAGTGCATTTCTATTATGCAAACATAAAAACCAGCTAATCTTCAAGGTGCTGCCACATTTTCCCCCCTCTTTTCCAATCTGTTCCCTTATTTGTTATTCAAAATAGCTTGTCAGTATGCTGTGGTCAGTATAGAAGAGCATGGCCAGTAGAGAGACCTGTTTTACATCATTGTGAAGTGATAATGCTGATGTTTGTTTTTAAAAATTGATGTTGGAACATCATATCATTTCTCCAGATTCTCATTGCGTCCTGTCAATGTTTTTTAGTCCTCTTCACTGCATTTGCTCTTGTTGGCTAGAGATGTTGAGACAGTGTCCCAGGGAAAATGTTCAATGTGGTTTGATACAGAAATGACTAGGCATGAAAGGGTCACAGGCAGCCATAATGACAAAGCACTTTTCACCAGGTGCTGAGTCAGGGGAAGTGACATTGGCTGATGGTCACCAGGTGCTGTAAAGCACAGAAAAGGCTGCAAAACTGTCAAGTCACCCAGTATGAGTGACAGGTGTCAGGAGGAAGAGGCAGGGCCTCTTCTTTTTCTTCAGTTTTGAATGGAAGCTATGGAGTTTTGTGAAGCTGATTTTGTTACTTTCCAGTTTCTCCAGAACACCTTGAAAATTTACCAGCAGATCATGCAAAAAGTATATGTAATAAAGAGGGGAGAGAGCTGTGTTTCTCTTCACTGAAAGCTCTCCCCAGACATTACACATTATTTCCTCTATGGAAAAAATATTTCCTCAACACAATGTAAATACGTTCACTATTGGATAGAAGTCAGATCCATCTTGCTGGTACATGCAGAAGTATGTCTTTGTATGTTTGACTACAAGCCCTAGTCAAAGTAGAGACAAGGCTACGCCTCCAAGACCTCCCATTCCACTTCGGCAGGGAGGGGCCAACACAAGAACAATCAAGCCTGACTCAACACCTCCAGTAGGGGGCAGACTTCAGGGGTTTGTCCATGTCTGGGAGAATTCGACATCAGATCATTGGGTCTTGTACACCCTCTGACATGGATGCAGGATAGAATTCCTTTGTAGGCCTCGCAACAAATTTATTCCCTCTCCCAGGTCAAACCCCCCCCCCCCCCGAAAAACATCACCTCCTTCTGGAAGACACAGACCAGGTCTTACTCTTGGATGCAATAGAACCTGTGCCTGTAGCCCAGAGATGGACTGGATGCTATTCTACGTTCCTGGTTTCTTAGAAGAATGGGTCATGGAGGGTGATCCTGAACCTCTGGGGAGCCAACAAATAGGTAAAAAAGAAAAGGTTCCACATGAAGACTGTGGTCCATTTTGGAGTCCATTCAGCCCGGCGATTTTTTGATTTCTCTTGACCTTCAGGATAGCTAACTTAATGTGCCCGTTCACAAAAACCATCACAGGTTTCTACACTTTGCCTATAATGGCAAACACTTTCATTACAAGACCCTTCCATTCGTCCTATCGTCTTCTCCCAGGGTGTTCACCAATATCATAGTGGCTCTGGTAGCACATTGGAGAAGGTTTTGCCTTCACATCAACCCTGATTTGGAGGAGCTGTTGATTTGATCCCCTTTGGAAGAGAGGGGATAATAGGATGTTTCCAAGGTTCGTCAGTCTCTTTATACCCATGGCTTCCTGGTAAACCTGAAAAAGAGTTCCATTTCACTGTCTCAGAGGATCCAAGACTTGGGATCAATCCTCGACACACCCCAAGGAAATGTCTCACTTTCATCTAGTTTCCCAGGGACTGATGTTTCATCTGGACTCGGACTGGTTTCATCTGGACTCGGACTGGAGGTTGAGTGGCACATGCTAGAACAACTATGGCTATTCGCCTGATGTGATCCGCTCAATATTAGCCTCCAGATGACCATCTACCAACAGGATCTACCAATATACCTTTTAGGGCCTTCAAATAGTGGTGCAAATGCAAACACTTAGACTTCCTGCGTTTTTCAGCCGCTACTCTGCTACAGTTCCTACAAGATGAAATTAGCCAAGGTCTGCTCCCCAACACCGTCAAGAGGCAGGTGGCAGCCATCACTTCCATTCTTCTACATGAAGAGGTAGCTAAGATTTCTTCCAATCTTGACATTAGAAGACTCTTCAGGGGTGTCTCCAACCTGGTTCCACTTTCCAAGCATTGCTTTCTATCATGGGACCTTCATACTTTCTTCAAAGGCCTTACTGTAAGACCCTTTGAACCTCTCAAGGAAGCATCCCTTAAGCATCTTTCTTGGAAGGTGCTGTTCCTGACAGCTAGTACCTCAGCTCGCTGGATTTCTGAACTAGGGGCCCTGTCAGTCCGTAAGGACCTATGTGTCATCAGACCAGATTCTTCCTTTGTTCCAAAGGTCAACTCCCCATTTCATCTGGCTCAAGACATCATCCTACCATCCTTCTGTTCCAACCCGAAGAAGGAGCTAGAAAAGATATGACACACCCTAGATGTCTGGAGGGTGATAAAAATCTTCCTAAAGAAAACCAACACCTTTAGGGCTTCAGAGGCCCTGTTCATATCCTTTAATCCAAAATATTTGAGAAGTAAGATGTCTCCATCTACCTTGGCTACATTGACCAGAAATTGTATTTCTCCTGGTTACAGCTCCTTAGACCTGCAATCTCCAGAGGAGGTGATAGCTCATTCTACCAGGAGTGCATCAACATCAGCAGCATGGTCTGTTAGCACTCCCATGATAGAGATCTGCAAAGCAGCCACATGGAAATTACCTCCCACTTTTACCAGACACTGTAAGATGGACCTCTATCAGCAGAGGCTGCCTTTGGGACAAGGGCGCTTCAATGGTGCTTCCAGGCTCCCTGCAGCACTTGCCCCCTAGTTAAAGGGGCTTTGGTAAGTCCCAATCTAAGGAGGATCTCTCCCTCTCTTTTGTAAAAAGGAATGTCGGTTCTCACCTGATGTATGTCCATCTCCAGCGGAGAGGGATTGATCCTCTTGTCCACCTTGTTTTCCAGTGCTGTGGACAGTCCGGACAGTATGGACGCATTACATTCTACTTTGCTGTTTTTCATACCTTATTTTCCTTACCAGGGCTAATTTAGTCCTTACCTTTTTACTTCTGGTCCAGCTCGGACCTTGGCTGGCTAACAACTCACCTCTCCTGGGTTGACCCTCCCATCAGGAGGCAGGAGGATCTTTTGTTTTATATTTCCTGCCTCTAGGAGCAGATTGGAGGAGCAACCCAATCTAAGGAGGATCGATCCCTCTTCACTGGAAATGGATGTATATCAGGTGAGAACCGACATTCCTTTTAGGTAGTTACCGAACATGTCGAAGTCTAATGATTGAAGCTGACAGTTGTCCCACTTCCACTGCAAGCATTCAGAGATGGCCACGGAGGTAAACAACTGAAGAAGGTTGTATTGTATAGTCAGCTATGAAGTACTGGATGTATTATTCTGTTAGCTAAAACAAGGAGGTTTTGGTGGAAACAGCAAGGTGGGTAAGGTTTTTCATCTTGTGTTTTGGCCCAATAATTTTTTTGTCCTAGAAACTACAAAATAAAAAAACATACAAACAACAATTGTTGACAACTGTTGACATGAAAACGATGGTTGACAATAGGTTGAATAGAATATGTAAACAATTGCTGTAATAGTAATGGTTTGCCTCCTTCTTCTCAGCATGATAGCTAGATTGTAAGCTTTAATAGCTGCCACTGAATGGTGATTTCTTTTACTGAAAACAAAATGAAAACCCATTAAATTTATATTGGCTTGTGGGTTGGAAAATAATTTCAGTTTTTTATAATTTACATTGTGAAGGTAAAATGTGACGTGTTTGAGGATGAATACTAGTAAGATTTAAATATACTAAAAAAGATTTGCTACTTAAATTGAACACTGATATTTTTAAGATGGTGAAGGAAGAAAGAGCGGGTCACTGAAGATAGATTTTCTCTCCACACTGGCATGTTTTGATTGCATAAATGAAACATGTACTCCCACTAGTCTGGCTAGGCCACATCTACTTCGTGTGATGCAGTTTGCAGCTTCTGTGGCTTAGCTCTGTGGTTTAGCTTGTGCTAGTTTCACCTGAAAAGCTGTATTCCTTCCTTTCCATAAAGCTGTTTACTAAAATTGTTTGGAGACCTGAACCTCAAAGTTGTTATGAAGTTTATACACCATCTCTCTAATTGTTAGGATACAGTTGAAGTCTTGAACTGTTGGTCAAGTGACACCAAATCCTCCTAGACTTTCTCTTGGTAGCGGGCTATATGATTCAGATATTTAACCAGTCTTGGGCTACAGCTACATTGCGGAATTAATTCATTTTGACATTACTTTAACTAGCATGGCTCAATGCTATGGAATTCTGGGATTTGTAATTTTGTGAGCTATTTAGCCTTCTCTTTTAGGGTGCTGTGGTGCCACAACAAACTACAAATCCCAGGATTCCATAGGATGGAGCTGTGACAGTTAAAGCAATGTCAAACTACATTAGTTCTGCTTTGTGGCAGCAGTCCTTGGTTGGGGTTGCACTCCCCCCAGAGTTCAGGTTCATAGTTTGGAAGAGTTATTTGGCTTGTTGCTTGTGTTCATTGTGCATTTGGCTTCAGTGGAGTATTTTTTCTTGTTTCAGATGGTAATCTAACTGCAATTCTGAAAAAGAGCCATAGTCATTCATGTCCTAGTGTCATCCATATTAGACTGCTATAGTGCATTCTGTGTGGGCTGCCCTTAAAAAGTAAATTTTCAGAAGTTTCAAGTGGTGAAAAATGCCACAGCAAAATGGTTGACTGACATTAAGAATTTTAACATATAAACATAATAGGTAATGCTGTTTGAGCTACATTCATTGCTGCTATGTTTCTAGATTCAACTCAAGGGGCTGATTTTAATCTAAAGTCCTAAAACCAAGATGGAAAACATTGGCCCTTCTAGATATTTTAGAATTCAGTTTTCTCAGCCAGTAATTGTATTCCAAAACATCCAGAAGGCTAAAGGTTCTTGATCTCTACTTGAAACTGTTTTGGACCCAGATTTCTTTTCCCATATATTCATCATTGAATTCTGCAGTCAGTATCTAAGTGTCACCTGGTGCGGTCCGCACCCCCCTAGTGACTCCCCTGCTTTTTCTGACTTAGTGTATTTGGTTCCACATCTTGTTATTACTTTGCATTGTAACGGTTCAGCTTTTTACTTGTGTAGCATGTAAGAAACTTTTAAAGTTAAGTGTTTAATAATACTTTGTGGAAGGTTTTCGTTCTCTCTGCTTCCTTGTGTTTGGGTTCCTTTTTGGCTTTTTTATTCCTCACTACCAGTTTAAGACTAGAAAGAGTAGGTCAGCAAACTGTGCCACGCATCCAGTTCCCTGAGACCTATGAGCTCATTAAGGCTAGAAGAAATAGGAGTGCAGCATAAGGAGATAACACAGTTCCAAGTAATTTGTCCTAATGTATATCGGTATGGAGGCTTTTGCAGCTCATCTCAGAATAAAGTACATCATTAACTTGGATTTATTTGTTGTGCTTAATAATATTGGAAGATACTGTTCTGTATTACAATTTGGTATTAAATCTTTGTTTTTATTCTGTGATGCTGCTTCAGTTGTGCTGTTAGTGCCTGCTTTATGCTGTTAAAATGGTTGCTTCAGATGCAAGAAATGTAGTGGCTGCAGAAAAACAAAATGGTTAGTATGTTTCCTGTTCGCTAGAGGATTTATTGGCTTTATAGTGTATACAGTACAAACTGTATACATCTGTATACAGTACAAACTGTATACAACTGTATCTATAGTACAAACAGTAATAAATAACGCTTCAGTTCTTGTTTGCAGAACAACTTTGCATTGTTTCAAGCAAGTATTTGGTCACAATTGAACTATCCAAAATATCAGTGTAGCCTCTTAAATGGTATATAAGGAGGATTTTCAAAGTAATAGTCATACCAGGGTAATTGCATTAGAACATAAATTTTGTTGTGCTTTCCCAAATGTTTATAAAACAAAAGATTTCCGTGTTTAGTTAATTGTACATCTGATAGACATTTCAAGGTAGTGTTGAAAACCCTCCAACCTTCTTTTGAGCTCTCTTTGAAAGTTACTTGAAACTTCACAAGGATGTAATTTGAGTTCAGGTTATGCTATACCATTTCATGCTTTGTGTAATTTTTAGGCACATTATTTTCCCAGTAGCTCTTCTCTTGTTCACTTCTTTCTTTGTTGTACTTGGAAAAAGGCAATGTTAATTCATCTAATTAAGTTAGAAGGGAGAAAGTATTGTAATAAAATTTATATATTAAGGCTGCAAAATAAGCTCTGAAGAAAACATTGTGGGGACATATTTCTGAATATAAAAATGCATAGGATTGCATGGAAAGTCAAAATTAGAAAATGGTTAAGAGTGCATTAATACTGTTCCTGTCTTAACAATAAAGTCCATATTTTACTAGAATATTTCTGAAGAGTAGTAGCACTTGAATTCTGTGCAATCTTGTTATGACAAGATTCTCCTTTTTCCCCTCCTCTTTCTGTTTCAACTCTCATGTGTTAATCTTTTTTTTAAGACTACACTTGCTTCCCTCTTAATTTAAAGTATTAATTCTTTATGATGTTCATAGCTTCAGTCCCTGTTTGCTATGGAGAAGAAAATCTTTTACTTTATGAACACCATTTTAATATAAGCCGAGTTCTCATGGCATGTGTTCAAGAGCTACAGACTCTGTATTGAAGGTGTGATGTAAGAGTCTGGATCAGGACCATTGTATGCCTTCAAGTCATTTGTGACTTATGGTGGCCCTATGGCGCCCCTACGTTGGGGTTTTCTCAGCAAGTTTCTTCAGAGGAGAATTTGCTGTTTTCATCCTCTGAGGCTGAGAGAGTGTGACTTGCCCAAGGTCACCCGGTGGGTTTCCATGGCTGAACTGGGATTCAAACCCTGATCTCGAGTAAAAGTCCGACACTGAAACCACTGCTCCACATTGTCTCATTCAGGGCCCTAGTATGGGAACTGAATTCCCTACTGTAGTTACAAGTCATGTTCCCATGCTGCCTAGTTGTACTGGATGGGAAAACATGCTCTTTTGCTAAATTCTTTGGAATTTGTGATTATCTTTAAAAAGGCTTTCTAAAAGTAGTAGCATTGCAGTATTCCCATGTATAGCTGGGAGGGTAATAAATAATGTTTTTGTTTTTAGAATATAAGCATATTAGTATATTAGCATATTATTTTAGTATTTTATACTGTGGTATTTTATCACTCATTTTTGATTGTATATGTTCTAATGTACTGTCCTTTGGTGGAGAAGGCGATTATAAATTTATTATTATTATTGTTATTGTTATTGTCTAACTAAGTTAAACTCTTAGTAATCTGTCATGTTCAACATATGTCTGAAATCTCTAAAAGGATGTATTTCTCAAACTGTGACAGAATAGTGGTTGCGGTACCGTATTTAATTCTCTCTAGTCAAGCATCTTTGGTAATCATCCGGTTTAAGACTAGCCAAAGTGCACAAACCTTAGAAGAAATATTTGGGGGTTCATAGGAGTTCAGTACAAGGCAAATGACAATATTTAAAATAGGGGTGGGTAAACCTTTTAACTCCAAGAACTGAATTCCAATTTGGCAAAAGTGTAAAGGGTTGTATTCCATCTGTAGCTGACCAGAGTCTAGAGGAGCACTGTAAAAAAGACCAGTTTCAGTACTCTGTGTGGAAAGCTCTTTTTGCTGCCGATTGAGGATAAGAGTTTCCTCTTCTTGGAGAGGTGGCAAGGCCTGGTGAAAAAGCTAGCAGATTGGATAGAGAACTCTTATGGGCAGCATTAGTAGATCAGACATTACTGCATGAAGTCAGTGTGCTGGGCAACTGCTGTGCATTTTAATTTCTCTTTGTGTTGTGACTGCATTATATTGTGTTTGTTTATGCTTGGTTGAATCCATGGCGTTCCTCCCATCTGCAAACTAAAAGCCACCTTCCATTTTTGAAAATGAGTGAGATCCAGTGGAGACTTGCTGGAGGAAGGATATGGGGGTCACATTTGCAGATTCTCATCCCTTGCCTCCAATGTAGTTGGTATCTGCTGGGATTTGGTTCCAGGACCCCCCTCCCCATGGATACTAAAATCCCTAGATACTCAAGTCCCATTAAATACAATGAGATAATAAAATGCTGTCGCTTATATCCCATAAAATGTCCCATAAAATAGCAAAATTAAGTTTTGCTTTTTGGAATTTATATATAGTTTTGAATATTTTCAAGCTGTGAATGCTTGAATCCCTGAATAAAGAATCTTCCCTTGAACAGGGCCATACTGTTGGTAAAGTCCAACTCCCTAGAAGTCTGGAACCAAGTCACTGAATGTATCTCTCTCTCTCTTTCACTTTACTGCCTAGGTCACCCAAGGATAACATTTCAAATTGTTTTACCTCCAGGCTGATTTGTTACATAAGCTCAGAATTGTATTCAGCATAGAAATCCAGATTGTTTTCTTTCTGTTCCTGAAAGGAAACTGTTGATAATGACCAACGCAAATATGATAGCATGAAAATCATGCTGTAATGGGACTGCCTTTTGCTGTTCTGTGATACTATGCCAGATGTTTAATTTGAATGTCCTCCTGTCTCTTGGGCTTTTGCTGTGTTCGCAACCATATGTCCAGTTAATTGTATATGTTGGTAGGACAACAATGAAAATAAAGTCTATGTTTCCAAGAAAATAAAGCCTATTTAGAAACTTTTTAAATCAAAGAGAATCAAGCTGCTGTACATGAACAATAGCTTTTTGTTTTTGGTGACGCTGCTTTGTATTTGTCACATGTAATATGATTACAGTGATGAGGATTAATTAGAAGTATTGGTCTATGATCTCAGAATATGTTGTTGTGTGCCTTCAAGTTGTTTCCAATTTACGTGAACTCTAAGATGAACCAATCGTGGGTTTTTCTTGGCAAGATTTGTTCAGAGGAGGCTTGCCATTTCCTTCCCCTGAGGCTGAGAATATGTGACTTGCCCATGGTCACCCAGCGAGTTTCATGGCCAAGCTACAGATTATGAAGTTGAGTTGCTGAAAAGCTGCTTTCAATTCTTTTAAACAAGCTGTTCTGGCTTTTCCCTATTGCATGCATTTGATTTCTGTTTGTCTTGATGTTCCCTGAAATGGAATGTTGTTTGCACTTCTTGGCTGTGTTTTGATAATATTTTTATGTATTATTGCTAAATTAGGGCCTGCCAACCAACCAGAAAAAACTGGTTGGGTGAGTTTCTATTTCCTCTTGTTTATTGTTATTAAAGAAAAAAAGAGAACTATTTCTCTCTCCTCCTCCATTTGAAATATGAATCTCCTTTGGTCCTCCTTTCTTCTCTCATAAAATAATGCTGTGCAGAACCCCAAGAATGGCTGATATGTCCATTGGGGTGATACTTTTAAAAAGGCTGTTGTTGGGACAGGGACAGAAAGAAAGGGTGTTTGCTGTGGTACTCAACATGGAGAAAGAAGTGACTCTAATGACCCAAACAGGAAAGGTGACTTGCATCATAATTGGTAGAGAGACTGCAGGTTGTTATTTCAGGTATTATTCCAAAACTCCTCAAAGCACTGCTCTTGTCCAGCCCAATGTGAGCGTACTGTTGCAGCCGAGAGATAAGGAACAGCTAAGAAGCAGAAATAACAAGGAGAACATGTAAGAAATGGTATATATAAGTTTAATCTTGGTTGCATTATGTTGCCTAAAAGGTTAGTTAGGGGGGTTGCAGACTGCCAGAAATAGTGCAAATTGAGTCTGCTTTTAGGGTTAGGGTTAGTGCTAGGGAATCATGGGAATTTTTTTTTCCTGAGACATTGAGCCTTCTCTGTCAGAGAGCTCTGGTGCCACAATAAACTATAGTTCCCATGATTCCCTAGCCCTAACCCTAACCCTAAAAGTGGACTCAATTTGCACTATTTCTGGCAGTCTGCAACCCCCCTCTGTTCTTTGACCATAAACTACAAAAGACTATCACAAATACATAGACAAAAAATGTTAAAGATAACAACAACAACAACAACAACAACAATAGAAGAAGAAGAAGAAGAAGAGTATTTACAGCAAATATGGATAACAAATGAATAAGAATATAACAGTTCAGAAATGGGTGGAATACCACAAATTAGAACCAAAAAGAAAATGTGCATAGAGCACTATCAAAAATAATATTAATAGTAGTGCTCTATGCATGTTTTCTTTTTTGTTCTAAGTTGTGGCATTTTTGTGGTTTATGCATCTGTGGTTGAGACCCCTTTCTTCATTTTAAAACAACGCTCTTTTATTCAGTTTTAACGGTGTGTTTAAGGCCCTAACAGTGCAGTGCTATTGATTACAAACTTTGATTCTTCAACTAACTCTGTAGTCCTGTGATTATTTATGCAGGAGTAAGCTTCATTGAGCTTGGCAAGGATTGCTTCTGAATAAGCATGTTTAGAGTCAGGCTGTAATCCACTGAGCAACATTTAATAGGCTTTTCTTGCCAGCTCTAATGCAGCTTTTGCATTTGTAACAGGCTGATTGATCTTATAAAAATGAGCTATGTACCTTTCATAGTTTTGCTATCAAGTTTTAAGCTGTAGGAATCTATAATACGGATGTAGTACCAATCTCTGCACAGGACAGGAGCAATGCAGCAAGTTCTAAAAGGCTTTAACTAAAACATAATGGTTTAAATTGAACTATCTGGAATGCCAGCTAAAATCTGAAAAAGGACACCACCATATTCTTGATTGACTGAAGTTGACTTGCAAATAAAACTGGAATGCTGTAATCCAGTTAGTAAAGTTTATAAAATGTTTTCCTGGTACTTTTAAATATACTCGTCCCTCCCAATTCGTGGAGGATCCATTCTGGACCCCCTCCTCCCCACGAATCCATTCTAGACATCTCCCCGCGAGTCAGAAATACCGCAAATATTGAAGTCCCATAGGATTGCAGCAGTTCAATCAGAATATCATCTGTTGCTGGTGATTTGTTTTTCTCTATTTCTCTTATTGAAGTTTCCACCTCACCTTTTACAATTTGAGGTTCATCTTCATATGGCTCTTCATTCCATGTGTCCTTCATTTTGTCATCTGTTTTGTATCATTCTTCTGTGAATTGCATCCAATGTATTTTTATTCCTTCCTAGTCTTGAATTATGTTATTGTCATAGATTGGCCCAGTCCTTGGTTTGAATTTTCCTTTGATTTCCCAGATCTTGTGAAATAGATCTCTTGTTCTTCCCTTTTTGTTGTTGTCTTCTATTTCTCTGCATTGGTCATTGCAGTAATTTTCTTTATCTTTCTGACAAGCCGTTGTACTGTTGCATTCATAATCCTTAGTTTGTTCCTGTCTCCCTTTTGTTTTTCTTCTTTTCTTTATTGTTTGTAGTGTTTTTTCTGTCATCCATGTTTTTTTCTCTTTGTTTATTGAAAGTGTCTGTCTGAATTCTTCTTTTATTATGTTCCTGGCTTCAGATCATAGTTCCTCTGGTTCTCGGTCTATTATGCTTAGTAGTACGAATCTATTTCTTATGTTATCAGCAAATTCTGTTGAGATATTATTTAGATCATATTTTGGTATAATCACTAGTTTTGTTTACTTCTTGAGTCTTATTCTTATTTTTGATATGAGTAGTTTGTGATCTGTGCCACAGTCAGTGCCTGAACTAAATGGACTTGTCTAACTGAGGTTCTGTCATTTTATTATTCTGTGTGCCTTCAAGTCAACTTTGATTTATGGTGATCCTGTCCTAAGGTTTTCTTGGCTTCAGGATAGGGGGCTTTCTGTTGCCTTCCTCTAAAGCTTGAGTGTATGTGATTTGCCCAAGGTTACCTGGTGAGTTTTGTGGGTGAAGAGTTATTCTAGCCCTTGTCTCTTAGAGTCCTGGTTCACACTTAAACCACTATACCACATTGGCTAATCAGATGTATTTTGCTGTTGTTGTGTGACTTGAAGTCTTATTGAAGATCCAGACTATATCAAGGAATTAAAATTATATGATTAGAACAAATTATACATATTTAAATCATTTTACTTACCTTTAGCAGTACAGTATTTGGGAGGAAGTATTAAAACAGTGAGAGAAAAGGAGAGGAAGATAATAAAGAGATAGAAAGAGCATAGAAAGAAGTAGGCAGTAAGGGGTTGAAAGCTATAACAAAGAACAGTCCTGCCTTGTGGTTGTAGATTGATGGTCAATTTTTGTTTTGGTTTCCAAATGTCTGCTAGGAGTTTCTTGCAAAGTTCAGCACAAGTTGTCTCTTTAAGCCAGGGACCAGCAACCTACGGCCCGGGGGGCGGTTAAGGCCCCGGGCCCCAGACTTATCGGCCCAGGCTGAAGGTTGCCACCGTGCGCCACCGCGATCACTGCGGCCGCCATTTTGGAAGTCAAAATGGTGGCTGCGACGCGTTTGCGCATGCGCAGTACTCTTGTGCATGCACAAACACGTTGCGGCCGCGATTTGGACTACCAAAATGGCGTCGGTGGCCGCGCACACTATGATGGCGGCCACGGTAGCGGCCGCGGCAGCAGAGTGCACAGGGGGTTGCGTGCGGTGGCGGGGGGTGCGCGCGTGCGCACGCACCGCCATTCCCCCTCCCCCCTTGGCCCAGCTGAGACCTGGGCTACAGGAGACCGGCCCAGGTCTCAAAAAGGTTGCCTGTCCCTGCTTTAAGCAATCAACCTATGTTGTTCCACAACATGTTTGCAGGTGAATACTGTCTTTACACACTTTTCTGACAATTTGCTTCATTGCCCAGTTGTAGATTCAGTTGTACAGTATATTTGGTTTTTTGGCTCTAGGGTGCAAACTTTATCTTCCCCCCACCAAAGAGTTGATGCATTGCATTAGACTTGCAGCATAAACAAATAAAGAGTCCTATAGCTTTTTAAAGACTGACAAGTTATTACAATAGGAGCTTTCATGTACTATTGTATCTGAAGAAGAACTTTGGGCTATTTTCTTTGAGACTGTAATACAGGAAAGGGGGGTAAGTTTGATACATGATTCTGGATCCTAAAAAATGTTATCTGTAGTTCTCTAACCTTGGCTTCCAGACTGATACAAGGATTTACCTCATTACTGCTGGGGTACAACTGAAAGAGCTCAGTGCTGAGAAAATACAATGTAGAGGGTTGCTATTGACTGTGTTAGAATTATATTGATATTTTTTCTCTTGACGAATGAATACATTTTGATTTTTGAAAAATAGATTTGCCTTGGTGGCTGCTACTGATTCGCCAAAAAATTGTGGTTGGAAAGCTTCCAGGAGATCATGAAATATGTAAGGTGACAAAGATTGCAGCTGTACCCCTCTCAGAAGCAGAACCTCAGGATCTGGATTTGGAGGTAAGGTTAAAATCTGCTGAAACCTTTCAAGTTGCCTGTTGACTTATGGCAACCCTATGAATCTCATAGGTTTTTCTTAGGCAAGAAAAAAGAGGTGGTTTTACTATAAGTTTTCCTATACTCTGAACCTCGCTCCTTACTCTGAAATATAGCCTACAACACCTGGCATTCATTAGTGATATCTCATCCAAGTACTAACCAGGACTGACCCTGCTTAGCTCCTGAGCATGTGTGGGAACTGGAACCTATAGGGCATTTACTTGTTCAGAATTTATTTGCTCTAGCCTTTCACTATGGTGTTGCCATTTTTTGTTACTGCCTCCTACCCTTGAGTAGAAGAGAGGGACCATAAGTCTCTACTAGCTGCTATTACTGCCCTGCTATCCTTTCCAAGATCACCTGCAAAAGTCAGAAAAAGGGATAGTTGTTGCAGAGAGCTTGTTTATCAGTCTCTGGCTTCCCTCTCCCTCCCATGGGAATAGGAGCTCTAGACACATGTACACTGAGCACATTTATGCAAGAAGGTAAAAGAAGGAATCTTATAGGGAAACTTTGGGCTGATGCAGACGGGCCAGGAAAATGTGACCTGAGGCTGCCTTTTCTCTAAGCTGCAGCAACCGCACCTTCTGCCCCAAGGATGCCCTAAATGGGGATGGAGTAACTGGACTAGGGGGCAGTCAGTGTGGCTTTTCTGAAGCTGTATTGAAGCCCCACAACTGCATTGCCAGTCCCGAGGACGCCACAAAGGGAGACGGAGCAACTGCTTTAATTTTTCTCTCTCTCAGATGCATGCGCACGTGCGCAGGGCAGGGACACATCCCTGTGCACCTGCACAGAACATGTCATAGGTGGCATACAATCTGCCACTCTCTGTGTACAAAGGTGACTGAAGTTCGGCATCCCTGCGCAGATGCACAGAATATGTCATAGGGTGGTATACAGTCTTGTCATTTTGTCTGTACAAAGGTGACTGATGTTCAGCATTCCTGCGCACCTGTGCAGGACCTGTCATACACCCACATATCATGCAAGGATTCGCTGACCTTGGCTTCCCCCAAGTAGTGGGTGCCGTAGACAGATGCCACTGTCTGATTGTGCCACCGTTGGGGCGGAGGAACAAGTTTGTCAACCGAAAAGACACCTACTCTGTCGCCTTCCATAAAAAATGTCCCACACAGATCAGGGTGACGGGAGAGGCACATGCAAGGGAGGTTTGTGTGGATAGACTTGATACATGTAGTTGGTGGTCATGCAAGGGACTTGGTCAACCGGACACACAGATAAATGTTACTCCAGGAGCCCCCCAAATTATACCAGGAAGTGGTGTGCACCCCTGCACCCCTGTGCAGAAGACGTCACAAAAGCCTCTTTCAGGCAAACTACTATGTATGCTGACAGCAAGCATACATGCAACGAAATGCATTTATTGTCATAATAGAGAACAGTTGCTAGGGCTCATGTGTAAGGTTACAATTAGGGTTAGGGTTCTGACATTAAAGTGCACCTGCACTGGTGCATCCATACCTGGAAGCATAGGGTGCTTTAAATTAAATCCTGCATTGTAGGGTGCATGCTTTGGATTGCCGATTCAAGTTCTGCTGCAGGTGTGGCGGTGCATTTATACGGCCGTTTTAGATCTCCAACACCCTTTTTCTGGTGCACCCGTGTTGCTGCATACATACGCACGTGCGAAGGTGCACATCTTTGCGGAAGAAGCGGAAAAAAGCGGCTCCTTTTTGGAGCGGCTTTTCCTGGCATATTTCCTAGAGGGTGCTTTCCTGCAGGCTTTTGGGCATGTGTTGTCTAAACACCATGCCTTCAAGTCAGCCTGAAACCACTTCTTTTTGCCCGTCTGTATAGCTCCTTTATACTGTGCATGTTACTGTCACATTGACATAAGGTATCACATTCATGAAAAGCTTCCTCTTGTCAGATACAACATGGAAAGTTACAAAATTACCAAGCAGTCCCTCATATTCAGGGAAAGAGTAAAAAAAAGGAAAAAAAAGAAACATAAGCCCTAACATGACCAAGCTATGCATTTCCCTGTTCTACTCAAGTTGGGAGTCCAAATGTCTTTGACCAGATTGCAGCTATGCTTCCCAGGAGATAGTGAGGTAGACGACACCCCTGTCTATTTCTCCATCAGTCCCAAGAAAAGTTCCCTTGCCTCTCATGGTGCTTTGTTTTTATAACCTCTCACCTGTGAAGAATCTGGAAGCATTCACAGTTTTTCATAAAGAGATGGTCCCTCTTTTATGATTGGGTGAGTCTTGTTTCTTTTGATCCTCTGTGCTTTCTATAGGCTAATCTTTTGATTAATTGTAATTGTGCCCATACCACTACAAATACATTGCCCCAGATAACATCCAATAGAACAGAGAAAAGAGTGTTGAGAGTAGAAATCTAGCAACATTTTTTTACTGTCCTTTAGGCACAAGGGGAAGCCTTGTTCAGTTAGCTCTGTAATAGTATTTGATCCCTTTTTTTGTGGGATTTGTTCCACCTTTAATTAGATGTTTGTTTTCCAATCTTTCTTTCTGGTTTGTGCTGTTGGTTACTGCCATTATAGGCTATCTTCACTGAATTGTGGTTTATTCTTTCATTGGTAATTCCTTTTAATCACAGTCATGAAGTATGTCTGAAAGCCTGAAGAAGCTGAGAAAGTTCTTTATTTTCACACAGATGCAGATATTACTAACATTTATTTAAGCTCTTTTTACTTGAGAAGATAGTGTTTATATAATAATTTGTCATTTATCTTTTATGTAAATAGTGTTTTCTGCATTTGTTTCAGCTCTGTAAAAAGCATCATTTTGGAATATACAAACCAGAGAAGATTACACAGTCTCCAGATGACTCTAAATTTCTACTCAAGACCTTCACTCAAATTAAATCAAATGTTTCTGCTCCTAATAAAAGGAAGGTGGGAATTACTTGTGGTATTTCAAATGGGTTTACAATTGTTCATGTTCACCATGGTTTATGTTTATGTTTGCCATGGTTTCCCTTTGCCAAACTCTCAACTGTGGCTAATCTTAAGTATGTTTCAAACTATAATTTAGAACACTAACTTGTTTCTATTAACTGTAGTTAAGAGTAACCATAGTTTAGGATTCAGGTGACATGATAGCTTAATCTATAATGAAAATGGAAGCTTGCAGTTTTTTGACCTTGCCTGGAAATGGGCAGGGCATGCAAGCACTAGGCTTTAGGTAACTCTTATTTGTAATGCTGAGTTATGATTTACTTTGCATTGAAGCTGGGATATGTCTTCCTTGGCATGTAAAGTATAACTAAATTAGTAATATGCCCAGAATTCTGAGCTAATCTAATGTTTGGCTCTATAAGGATGTCTTGTTCTACTGTATAGAATTATAGGGAGCATATAAACCCTGTATTGAAACAGCTTCACTGGCTACCGGTTCGTTTCTGAGCACAATTAAAGTGCTGATCATGACCTATGAAGCCCTACATGGGTTAGGTCCAGACTATTTGAGAGACTGTATCTCCCTGTATGAACCACCTAGAGCCCTAAGATCCTCAGGAGGCTTTCTCTCGGTCCCACTATCATCCCAGGCTTGATGGTGAGGACACAAGAGAGAGCCTTCTCAGTAGCTGCTCCCACCCTGTGCAATTCCCTTCATGGGACGCTAAGCTGGCACCCTCCCTGCTGGCCTTTCACTGGCAAGCCAAAAGATTTTTATTCCAGCAAGCTTTTTAAAATCATGCAGGCCTGGTTTTATTGGTTTAGATTATTGCTTAACCTTTGTATGTTTAAAATTTTGTATGTTTAAAATTTTTAACTTTTTACTGTTTTAATTAGGCTATTTTATTCAAAAATGTTGTTTTAATGTGTTTTTATATTGTGAGCCAGCTTGGGTCCCTTTTTGGGAGAAAGGCAGGATAAAAATAAAATAAATGTTACAAAAGAAGACGGGATCGCTGTCTAGTAGCTATCCCGCCT
>JAIPUX010001880.1:46475327-46487210 GCA_020142125.1 Phrynosoma platyrhinos | reverse complement strand
TTGGTATTCCAGAGGGCAGGGTATAAATAAATTTTATTATTATTATTAAATAAATAAAATACTGTAAAACTGTCAATCAGATTAGAAGAAGCAAAATGTTATGTTAGGAGTCTACTTTCATGGCGCCTTCAGTTGTTTGACAATATAGTTTTAATACTGAGGAAAGATGGCAAGATTACTTTTTTGAGATGGACATGTAGCAGGAAAGTGGTGGTGAATTTGAGATGGAAAATCTTATTACGAGGCTGTAGGTAATTTACATGAAAGACCCATGAAATATACATGGTTGCATTTTTTGTATTGATCTTGTACAGGATGAAAGGTGAAAAATAATGGTTTTGATTAGAAAAGAGCATTCAGTTTGCAGAGACTGAAGAAATAGCTGAATAAAGTGACATTTCCTCACTTGGTCAACATTAATAATAGCAATTCTGGTATTCTGGTGTTTGCAGGTGAAAGAAAGTAAAGAGAAGGAAAGACTGGAGAGGCGACTACTAGAAGAACTATTCAAAATGTTTATGGACTCAGAGTCCTTTTATTACAGTTTGACTTATGACCTAACGAATTCTGTGCAAAGGCAAAGTGCATGTGAGAAGGCTACCTTGCCACTTTGGAAGAAGGTAGGAGTATATATGTTGTACTTTGAATGAACACTTAGATACGTATGCACATTTATTTGGCCTTTATACTTGTAAAACAAATAAACTTCAGTAATTTCCTGCTTGCTAAACCTGCTTTAGAATGAGTTCTGGTAAAGGTGAGTTTATTAAGGAAAAGCTTTGTTCAGTTATTTTAAGGTAGAAAAGGGTTATGTCGCATTTTATTTTTCAGGTTGATGACAGATTCTTTTGGAACAAACACATGGTCGAAGACTTGATAAATATTGGTGTGAGTAATTTTTATATATATATTAATTTTCTATAGAACTTTGGTGTGTTCTGCTTCACTCCTGTTCCGCTTACTTGTTAGTACATTATAATAATCTGTTTTTTCCCCCCTGCAATCTTGTTGTGTGCCTCCAAGTTGTTCTCAACTTACGGTGATCCTATCACAGGGTTTTCTTGACAAGATTTGTTCAAAGGAGGTTTGTCACTGCCTTCCTTTGGAGCTGAGAGAATGTGACTTGCCCAAGCTCAGTCATAGTCTAATGCTCAAACCACTACATCATACTGGCTTTCTGCAGTCTACCACAGATACAGTGCACATTCTCTGCAAAACATGATTTACATATTAGAACCAGCTTGTCTCTTGGTAAATACATGTCCCTTGGTCCTCCCCCATTGATATGATTACTATGTCCTTTCTTTTCTGGTATGAACATAGGCTTTGCATTTCACATGCCTGTTGGAAGTTTTTTTGCATTCTTTTTCCCCCTCCTTAGATAGAGAGGGATTTCTTACATGAAATTTTTTTTCTCTCTCTCTCTCTTTCACACACACACACACACACACTCATTCAGACTAACAATGTGATTTAGGTCACTCTCACTTTGGGATTATCAGACATTTTCTCTCTAAAGATTTTCAACTGAACTGCATGTTTTCCATCTTCCTCCTTTCTCAACTTTCTCTGGAAAGATGGTGAGATAAATATTTCTTTTTACCTGAACTATTCACTAGCTAGATTAGGATATAGCTTCTATGTAAATATAGATTAAAGCCATTAGTAAACTTTTGTTTGGACTTCAAGCTACTTGTGTTGTTTTTAAGTCAGTCTCAGTTCATAGGGAAGCACAGTTAGACAAGAGCACACTTCTGCTACTCTGCTGATTTAAAACTAGACTCTAACAGGCTTGGCTTTGACATTTTTTTATAGTTAATTTTTTGTTTCCTTGGTAAGTGCTGAGGCCTTGGGAAACGTGAATTCCAAAGCCAACAAGTGGCTAATATCAGGAGCAGAACATGTGCTCAGATTCTGTGGAAATCGTTGTAGTCTCTGCAAATGGCTCTAGGGGAAAGAAAGTAGGTATCCTGTTCAGTTGGGTCACTGTGCTTGGCTGCCTGAGCTGCTGGACTAACCTGGGTAAATTGATTTAGTTGTTTTACTATGTTTAAATGCAATTTTTAAATTTTACAATGAGAACAGTGATTGAAGCTGATGCAGATATTTCCTGTTCTATACATACTCTTCCTTTAACTATTGAAATTGCAAATTGCACCACCTTTTTACTGGTTCTGAATTTTGTATTTATTTATTAATTTAACTTCACAGAAATCTGAAGTGGACTTTTGGATTATCCCAGTAATCCAGGGATTTGTTCAGATTGAAGAGCTTGTAGTGAATTATAATGAAGCATCAGATGATGAGAAAAGCAGTCCAGAGACACCACCTCAAGAGCCCATCTGTGTAGATGATATTCACCCATGTTTTCTTGTGGCCCTTATCTCACGCCGCAGCCGCCACAGAGCTGGTAAGTGCATGCTTCCTAATGAACTTAAAATAGCAGCAACAACAAGCCACAAACATTGAACTCTGTGTTTTCTTGCTGAGAAACAGAAATGTCAAAATGTTGGCAGTGCTCTTCCACATGGGAGATGGTCTGCCACCCTCATGTTGTGCATTGGGCAACTGGGGAGCTATTATAAGAGCTTGTGTTGCTTATTGCTGCAATAAGTTTCATGGGCTATTAAATAATGTAAAAGTATTGATCTAGTTAAGACTGTATGTAGTACTTGAGAAAATTGCACAAAAAGAGCAAGGAAGTTCTTCAGAGCTACTACTTCTGTTCAGATAATGTTCCTTTGTTCCAACCAACCATACCCAGAGAGCAAGATATTCCTTTCCTAATTGTCTTTTAATGGCAGAGAAAAGTGATTTTTTACCATTTGAGGATGAAAAATAGCAAATATTAAATTTTTATTGTCTGTACACAGTAAGGTATTAAAAACTTCCATTATCTGTAGTCTGCAGTCTCAGTGAATTGAGCCTCAGATACATTTAAATGTCATTTTTTGTAAAGTCAGTGTAAGAACAGCTGTTTACTGCTTAAGAATTTCTACTTAAGAGAAAGCATTGCACTTTGTGGACTGGAAAGGTAATTTAGCAAGAAAGATTCTGTACTTCATTTTCTCTTGAGCAAAATAACTACAACACACAGGCATTCAGGAAAACTTTTTAATAATAACCATCACTAATTTTAATTTATCATGTACTTGAAATGTCAAATTTCTGACAGTCCCTGAAGTCAATAATAAAAGATTGTTTTATATACATTTTGGAACTAATTTTTAAAGTACTGGCATTGGTGCAGTTTTTAAACTGTTAGAAGGGTAGCTTATACATAAACAAGCATACCTCTAGTGAAGTAGATTTGTTCCTGGACACTTCTTTAACATAAAATTTAGTACCACAAAAGCAGAAATAACAGAAAAGAATAGGAATGTGTTCCTACATCTCAGAAAAGAAGAGCAGTTCAGCAAGTTTCAGGAAACTCTTTCTCCAAAGCTAACAATAGTTGCCTATGAAATGTCTTTTAAGCCTTGCTTAAGTAAACAAGAACATTATGAACTTGAGTGCTTCTTTCAAAACACATTCTTTTTTTTCTTTTCGCCATATTTCACTTTTCTTATGATCTCTATTTCAGTGATCTCTTATAGATCTGTTCTTTTGTGACATGCTGGTGGGAGTGAATGAGACATGGCTTATCTGCTTTCCCATTTTTCCTTTGTTTCATTGTTCACACATGCTCAGTAGTGCATTCTAGAGGCAGCTGCTGTTTGCCTTGTCTGTTTTAGCCAGGCACACAGCCAGGTGCACAACTACAGTAGAATCAGCTAGAGCAGAATTATGCTGTTTTCTAGCTCCAGCTGTGCGTTACTTATTATAAACATGTTAGTGCAACTTGGCACCAAAAATCTATGTTTCCACAGTTCTCCTTCACTATTTTCCAATGCCAATCCTTATTAAAAAAAACTTCCAGTTAGACAGGAGGAAGAGGAAAAGTGGGGTCTGGGAAGGCATTAAAAGACTTTGTAAAAAGGAGCCTCTTTGTTAGAGGCTTTATTAAATGAGGTATGTTGATGTTGTTGTGTGCCTTCAAGTTGTTTTCAACTTATGGTGACCCTAGGGTAAATTTATCGTGGGATTTCTTGGCAAGCTTCTTCAGAGAGGGTTTACCATTTCCATCATCTGAGGCTGAGAGTGTGTGATTTGCCCAAGGCCAAACAGGGGGTTTCCATGGCTGAGCCAGGATTCAAACTCTGGTCTCCAGAGTTATAGTCCAATGCTCAAACCACTACACTGGGGTAGGCAACCTTTCCCCTTTAAGGACCGAGGGACTTCAGCTCCCAGAATCCCAGCAGCTATTGGCCAACATGGGACTATTGGCCAACATGGCTGAGGCTTCTGGGAGCTGAAGTCCCTCGGCCCTTAAAGGGGAAAGGTTGCCTACCCCTGCACTACACCATCCTGGCTCTAAGTGAGGTATGCCTGTCCCAAATAAATATCTGAAGAGAATATTGGCATATTGTTCACTCTGTGGGGTTTTCTTGTTTTGTGAATGGAAAAGTAACACTTTTGTAGTGTTCCTAGTGTTTTTATAAAGTGCTGGGGGAAGAGATGGACATCACTGAGCAGCCGAAATTAGCAGCTGGATTAACCTTTTACATAGAGTAGATTTTAAACTGTTACAGTTTTGTGAAGGTTAAGCTGTAAAGATTTGGGCAAAAGCATTAGCTTTTGTGTAAATTATAGTTCAGAGATCATAAACTGGTTGTGTATTATTGTATTTTTTGTGATTTCCCCCTTACCTCCTGTGATTAAGTACTACATCTGGCAAAATGGTTGTAAAATCCAGATTAGGAATGTCACAGTTCTTGTCTTAACTCTTATTTGCTTTAGTACAATATAATGCATAGCCATATTAGGGAAAGTATGTGGGATGTATGTGATCTCACAGTTTCCTTCAGATACTTCAGCAATAGTTAACACTGAAAGTAGCATCACATATGCATTGATCTTAAGCAGTAAACAGTAGCATGCTCTATTTGAGAAACAATGGAATTAAGGGTATTTAACCTTCCCCTCCCCATTCTTAACCAGTCTCTAGTATTCTCAGATGATATCTCAGCAGTGTCTGGCCTTAGTAAGGAAAAGTAGAGTTGAAAGCTTCTATAGCATGCAGGTGACACTGCATCAAATATTAATGTGCAAAGCCTGTTAATAATTAGATGGCTTGGACATAGTGGCATTGGAATGGATAAGCCTGAGACTCACAACAGATTTGTGATAAATCTTTCCAGAAGAGCCCTACAACATGGGGAAGTCTGACCACATGTAGGGGAAGGCAGCTGTATTGAACTAGCTAAATGGCCATCATTGCCTAGCTTCCCTTTACATGGTATGCAAGATCCCAGAAAAAGCCCTGGTAAGAAAGGAAGATGAGTTTCTATTTGTTCTTCAGGGCATAAAACAGTTTCATAGGCCTCAAATTACAATTTTGCTTTGTGGGCTGCATAGGTGTCATTCCTTTTCATGAGCCCAACTGGAAATCTAAATGGTTAAAGCAGCCAAGTGTCTGTTTCGCTCACTTTTTCTAATTGCTTCAAGTCTTGCAGCTGGTGATATCAAGTGCTTGTGTCTCAGTCCAGGACTTCAAGGTCACTTCAAGTCTTCCCCATGTGAAATTACTTCGGCTTTTAGGAGTTATTTATGCAGAGGATGTAGCCCTGTACTGGGGAGTTTGGCCTTTGTGTGGACATCTGACCAAATAAGGTTATTTGGCACAAAAAGGATGAAACAAATCCACCCTGCCTTTACCCATGCTTCTTGCTTTTTCATATGTTTCCTGCATTCATGCTCTGTGAGTTTTAGCCATCTGTGCTGAGCACTGCACTTGGTATACACTCATCTCCCTGGGGTCTGAAGCATTGCTTTAGTATTGATATTTATAGCTAGGCAAGCTATGCTTTGTTATTTCTGTGATCATAAAAACAGTTCTCAAAGAAGACGCTTGTTTGTAAACCACTAGCTGTTTTTCTTCAGTCTTACGTGATTCATGAATCTTTTATTCTAGAAGTTGCCTTGGTACTAAATCCAGTCTTTGCCAGTTGGTCATATGCTGCTGGTTCTGGTTTTGTTCCTAAGGTTTTAAGGGTGGACATTTTACTCTTGTTTTTAAATTCTTGAAGGATCTGACATTGGTCTTGGTTACTGCAGGCTCAGACTGAGTGGGCATGTTGGGATGGTGGCAGTCTGTTGTATATACAGTTGTATGCTGGTCCAGGAAGGATCTGTAAAAATGTGTGTCCCCATCCTAGTGCTGTGTAGGTATTTTTAGTTGCAGCACTTAAATTGTGATAAAGCTGGGAAAAGGGGGCTCTATTTGAAATATCTGAAATTCAGTTCAATTTTCTTGAATTTGAATAGGATTAATTTCTTTGATTCACAAGTTTGTTTTCCAGTTATGTTAATTTTTATTTTTTAAAATAATTCCCAATACTTCTGTCTGGTTTTGGGACAATACTTTATATGAATTAGATTTTAAGTTACAGTACTTATATTATTCTGTCCCTAGTTTCTTGGGCAAGGAACAAAATGTGCAATGTCCCAGGCTATTTTGGTAGCTCTGAGTCCCACCATACTCTGCATCACTCTTTTTCTGCTCCCTCTCCAAGAAACATAAAAATAAAAGTTAATTGCCTCTCCAGAAAACCCCCAAGAATGGCAAATCAGATTTTAAAATGATGCTGAATGGCACAACCTTCCCCACACGGTTTAATCTAAAAGATATTCAAAACCAGAAATAAGAGTTTTGTTTCATTTTTTGGAAGTCCCAGGGGCCGAAAATTGGTCTTCAGATTTGTCAGAATTGTCCATCCCTGTCTTTGGGAGCCAACAGCTAAATTGTCTAGAGCCATGTAATATTCTAGCAAGAATTACACATTTAAATTAGTTTCTCTTGTTGGGCAATTTGGCAGAAATGACAAAATTTCCAGCAATTCACTGAGCTTCCCTTAGCTACAACTGTAGAAATGAGAAACAAACCATGGTAAAAATAGTCTCTTACTACCTCCTTCCCAGGAATAGCTTAGTTTATGTTTCTCTCACATTTGGTTCATGATACCTTTTGAATGTACAAAACGTATACCTTTTATCTCAGTCCTTGAATCCTTCCCTTCTTCCCATCTACTGCAAGGTTAATCTGCTGGTAGCAATTTCGCTCTCAGTTTTCAGAGTGGTAGCTGTGTTGAATTATTGCACAGAACTTGATAATTTGAGAGGTTTAATTTCTTTCTTTCTTTTTAAAAAATCCTTGGGCTGTTAATGAAGTAATCTTGTTTAGCAGTTGAGAATTTTGTGAATAAATACTATGTGAGGATTGCCATTCAAATTCTACATCTTTCCTGAGAATTATTTGCTCATTTTCTAGGGATGCGTTACAAACGAAGAGGTGTTGATAAAAATGGGAATGTGGCAAATTATGTGGAGACAGAACAATTGATTCATGTCCATAACCACACCCTGTCTTTCGTTCAGACAAGAGGCTCTGTACCTGTGTTTTGGAGTCAAGTTGGTTATAGGTACAATCCCCGGCCGCGGCTTGACAAATGTAAGTCTTGATACAATATCAGTAACTTTTGCTGTGTCTGATGGACTTAAAAATGTATTGCTGACTTTGGGCTACATTTTATTAGATCAGTGCTTCTCAGGCTGTCTGATGTCCACAATTTCTCCCCCTCCATATTCCAGGTGCCAGTACCATATTTGTGCTACACTATTCCTGTTGTAGTATAGTTTCCGGAAACTTGTTGCAATGGCCAGCTAATGAGTACTACTATTTTAGATGATTAGGTGCATTTTATTGCAGCTGAGTGTTGCCATCTCAACCTTTTCTCAGATGCATATTTATCAGCTAGGATAGTAGCAGGGACATTGTTTATAGAATCAGATGAGTAGCTCTGTATGTATTGGAGCTCTGCATTGTCATAAGAACTTGCAGGTAGGGTTCTTTAGAAGTTCTGGACTTCGCATAGAGTGGGAAGTAGAAGTTCCCATGGAAAGATGTCCTGGTATTTATTTATAATTTCATCAAAATTTCTAACATCACTTAGTAATGATTTGTTCTTTCTACCTAAAATTGCTTTCCACAGAAATATGCACATGTATGCTCCTGGAGTAGTATTCAGATACTGTACTTTTAAATGTGACCATTACATTCCCTAAGTGTTATTCAAAGTGTTTCTGTGCTTTGCAGGTGAAAAGGAAACAATCCCTTATTTTTCTGCACATTTTGAAGAACAATTAAAAATATATACAAAACAGGTGGGTTTCCCCCAATTCTTACAGAATTAAAGTTTGAAATCATGGGAACGTAAGGTGTAGGTCTTAATTTTTGAAAAATAAAAGTATATTGGAAATTCCTGACTTGACACAGTTATTAATGACACAAACAAAGCAATAGATCTGGCAAGAATTGACCAAAAGGTGCTGTTCAACAAACAGCAGTAGCATGCCCCAGAGCATTTCAGTTATTGCTGCTGCTTAAGTACAGATGTTTGTGTGTGCCCTTGTGTGTGTTTAGAGTTAGACACTTGTGCACACATGCTTTTTCCTCAATCCTGAATGTTTTATGTAAGAAAAAAGTGAAATATGTGGTAGATGTGAAGGCTTTGATTGCATCCAGTGGTAGCTTTTGGAAAGTGTTCCTACTCATGCTAGGTAAGGCACCTGGTTTTTGCCAACTTCCCCTGCTCCTTCTTTAGCTCCCCACAATATGTTTCATATTGCTTAAGAAGATGTCTTCAACCCTTGGAGGGACTTATAAGGGCCGTCTAATGGCAAATGGTTAAAAAAGGTATGACATACCAGAGTATGGAATATATGTGAAGAATTAACTCATAACCTGAGACCACTAGCAAACAAAGAAGAGAACTTTGTTAACATTTGGTATTCTTTATTACTTTTACAAACGAAGATACCTTGCCATACAAACCACCATTACAAATGTGCAAATTTTGGTTTAATGCCTTCTGATGGTATGTACCTTTTACTCACACACAGTACCCCCACCAGCTTTGAAATGGCCATCTGTAACAGTCGTTATGCTTCTTTATCCTGTTTTATCAATGTGTTACATTATAATGATCAATGTACACATTTTAGTGCTGTTTTGTTTGATTTTATTTTAATGTTATTGCATTTTGTAAAGAACATGTAATAAAACATATAATTAAAGGCGAAAAACAGGTAGAAGAGGGAAATACCCAAACAACTAAAAAGTAGAGCCAAAAAGATTCAGCATCCAAATTGCATCACAGTAATATGTACAAGCTTAATAAAAATATCAAACCCCCTCCCCATAATGTCTCACCATGAGAAACAACTTATGGGACAGGATGGGACACTGCAGTGGGTAGAAATAGAATGCCCTGCCTCATGCAAGCAGAAATGTTTTCCTCTACAGAAAAAGAATCATTGGATACAATACTGGATGTTCCACATCAGACTATGGAATTATATGTCATGATAATATGATGGCATTGTAAAGGATCCAACATGCTGTTAGTATTCACTGCAAAAGCATTTAGCAGTTACTTAGAAAACTGGGAACTAAGAATGTTGGGTACTTGGTCAAAACAATAATCCTGAATTTCTGATACTGGAATCTTTTATGGAAACAAGTGCACAATTGTTTGCTTTCCTTTACTTTTATACATTTCTCTTTTTATTCTACTCAATTGAAACAGATTATTATTAATTTGGTGGACCAAGCTGGACGAGAAAAAATTATTGGTGATGCATATCTTAAACAAGTTTTACTATACAACAACCCAAGCCTTACTTATGTTTCATTTGACTTCCATGAACACTGGTAAGACTGTCAAAAGCTGACTTGAGCAATTTAATAATAAAATCCCGAATCAACATTCTGTTGTTGTTTTACATCTATCATTTAAGCAGGTACAATATAACAAATGTTCTTCAGTTTGTCTGTTGTTAGCTGCTTGTGTTGGCAAAAGATTTCATGGTTTTTGTACAGTGTCATTTTTGCAGGGGGGGGGAAGTCATTGTAAAATGTTTGAATAGGTGTGTTCTTAGTGTGTACATAGTTACACAAGGTAATAAGAATTTGGAACATTCAGTTCCTAAATTTTGAGTGGCTCCCCATTTCTTCATTGTGAATAAAAGTAGATATAATTTGATGTTACTTACTTTACAACAGATAGTAGAAGATACTTTGAAAAAATATAATTGTTTCAGATTTTGTGTGATAATATAAACTGGACAATCTTGTAGTAGTAAACATTTCAGGAAGTTTTGTTTTCTTTGTCTTTTTTAGCCGTGGGATGAAATTTGAAAATGTTCAGACACTAACGGATGCTATTTCAGACATCATCACTGATGTGAAGTGGTGCTGGTTGGTATTAGCTTGATTTCCTTTCTCTGAAAATAGAAAATAAATAAAAATAGCTAGTCTCTTCTACACTTGTGGTAATCCTTAATTTACTTAAATGAGTTGAGAGCCTCAAGGGGATAGGGCAAGAAATGACATCCATAGCCTCCACCAAGTGCAGTATAACTTTTTACCATACTGTATGATGCAGTTATGTAACATGGACAATGTTTTATGTAGTAATTACCTTTTTTTTGTGTAAGAATAAGATGAGAGGTTATTTAAACAATGTTAAGCACCTGTCGCTTGACATGGAAAAATATTCCTGCACATTGCTGAGTACAGAGAGACAAGTTTGTTCTACTAAGAACATAATTTTCTTCTATAAGGAATATAGGATAGTTGTATTGTAATAATTTTACTTTGCTTGTTGGAAGGGTGGACCAGGCTGGTGTGATATGTAAACAGGAAGGAATTTTCCGAGTTAACTGTATGGATTGCCTGGATCGGACTAATGTTGTCCAAGCTGCTATTGCCCGTGTAGTTATGGAACAACAGGTATTATGGCTATTGCAATTTTAATAATCATAAACTCTTAATGAGCACAATGTGAAATTTGGTATGGAAATGTCTATGTAGTTTGTTCATGTTAAATTACTTTAGAATAATTTTGGTAATGCAAATCATGAGCTTAGTGGAGGACACTTGTTACAGGGACACCAAAATGATTTCCTTTGTTTTAATTGAACAAGTAGTGTTTAGATGCAAATTTTAAAGTTAAATCCTCAAAGTTCTTCCTACTCTTGTTGGTAGCTTTGATTTAGGAGAGTGACTTAGAACAGCATTTTTGAGATCTTGTTATGATAAGGTTTTAGTTCAGTTATAGAGTTTACAGGAGAAATAAGTCATTTTTATAATGTTCTGACAAATGCCATTTTTATAATGTTCTGGAGAACAATACAAATATGGGCTTGCATTCTGTATCAGCTACTTTGTTGTGTAAATATACTTCACTAAGTATCCTCTCCTGATCCAGCCACCTCCCCTACACTTGATAGAAACATCATTCACCCATGCACCTATTGCCCACAGAATGGATCTCTGTCTTTCCATATAGTTGATGCCCAGTAAAGTAGAATCATAGAATCATAGAGTTGGAAGAGACCACAAGGGCCATCCAGTCCAACCCCCTGCCATGCAGGAACTCCCAATCAAAGCATCCCTGACAGATGGCCATCCAGCCTCTGCTTAAAGACCTCCAAGGAAGGAGACTCCACTACTCTCCAAGGGAGTGTGTTCCACTGTCGAACTGCCCTTACTGTCAGGAAGTTCCTCCTAATGTTGAGGTGGAATCTCTTTTCTTGCAGCTTGCATCCATTGTTTTGGGTCGTAGTCTCTGGAGCAGCAGAAAACAAGCTTGTTCCCTCCTCGATATGACATCCCTTTAGATATTTAAACACGGCTATCATATCACCTCTCAACCTTCTCTTCTCCAGGCCAAGCATCCCCAGCTCCCTAAGTCGTTCTTCATAGGGCTTGGTTTCCAGACC
>JAIPUX010001880.1:46449637-46475227 GCA_020142125.1 Phrynosoma platyrhinos | reverse complement strand
TCCTGATCAAATTCTTGAGACCGTTGGCAAAAACATTTCTTCCAGCTGTTTGGGGGTGGGAGAGTTACAGTCATGGCATTAGTGTCACAGTCATGACTAAGTAGCAATCATGAATATGGAACAATTACTGTAATCTGTAACTGTTCTGTATTCATAATCACTACTTCTTCACAATTGTGACATTATTGCCATGATCCTAACTCCCAGCCAATCTACTTTATGTTAACTGTGTGAGGAGAGAGGTCAATTCTGCTGGCAATAAGAGCATAAGTAAATTACATTTTCTTCAGGATTAGGGGGGTTGGGCCAGGAGAGGTTACACTTAGTATACTAAACAAGTATACTAAGGGCCTTTGCAGACTGCCAGAAATAGTGCAAATTGAGGCCACTTTAATTGCCCTGACTCAGTGCTAGGGAATCATGGGAACTGTAGTTTATTGTGGCACAAGAGCTCTCTGACAGAGAAGGCTTAATGTCTCAGAAAAAAAATACAATCGCCATGATTCCCTAGCACTGAGCCAGAGCAGTTAAAGTGGACTCAATTTGCACTATTTCTAGCAGTCTGCAAAGGCCCTAAGTGTATTTACTCAGTATCAACTAAGGGCCTTTGCAGACTGCTAGAAATAGTGCAAATTGAATCCACTTTAAGGGTTAGGGAATCATGGGAACTGCATTTTATTGTGGCACCAGAGCTCTCTGACAGAGAAGGCTCAATGCCTCAGAAAAAAAAATTCCCATGATTCCCTAGCACTAACCCTAACCCTTTAAGTGGACTCAATTTGCACAATTTCTGGCAGTCTGCAAAGGCCCTATGTAGCTGAAACACAATATGTGCCATTACCTTTTTAGAGATTCCATCTCTTGAGTATCAAAGAAGGTGCTTATACATCCAGGGTGAACAGATTATAAACACTAAAGAAACTTTCCCAGTAGTTCCAGTAGAAAGATGTTATTGCCTTATTACTGCACTCTTAAAATAATAAACAAAGACACCCCCCCAGTATGGTTTGTAATGAAGATGAAATTTTATTGCAGTTGAAAAAATTGGGTGTGATGCCACCAGAACAACCATTGCCAGTGAAATGCAATCGAATTTACCAGATCATATGGGCTAATAATGGTGATGCCATAAGCCGACAGTATGCTGGAACTGCAGCTTTAAAGGTAAAAATGCTAATGGAATTAATATGGTGTTAATGCAAGTTAGAGTTGCTGTTTAGCAAAGTAAATTGTCCCTAGCATTAATAATAATCCTTCCAATGGGAGATGGTTTTGTTTGAAAAGCACTGCTCACAAGACTAAGGTCTTCAATGTATTCCTGTACTAAAAATAAATAAATAAAAAATCCTAAAATATAGCCAAAAATTAATTTTCAGAATATTTTGTATTTAAGTTTTTCAGTATCAAGCTTGCATTTACTATATTGTATATGTAGTCGTTGGCTGTTTCTTTGATACAAGATTGTATGATGCTGATAAGATGGTTTGGAATTGAATGTGCTGTTATATATTAGTACTGAAGGATGGTAGTGGTTTGAGTATTGGACTATGACTCTGGAGACCAGGATTCAAATCCCTGCTGAGCAATGGATGTCTACTTGGTGAACTTGGTCAGGTTACACTCTCAGCCTCAGAATAAGGCAAACACCCTCTGAACAAATCTTGCCATGAAAATCCTATGATAGGTTCCCCTTAGTTTGCTAAAAGTTGGATACGACTTGAAGGCATATGAAATCATATCATATTGTTACTCTTGGTCCTGTAAATCATGTATTTAGAAAATTTGAAAATTTGTTTCACAAAAAGTGGTTCCAAAAAGTGATTCTGAATGTACAGAATGTAATTTTAATGAACAGAACAGTCAGTTTCTGTTTATAAAAGGTTCTGTTTATAAAATGTACATGTTCCTCAAAACAGCCTTGAAAGTTAAGAACTATTATTTAAGATGTCAGACTTGTGAATAACTAGCAAATTGAATATTCAACAGGGTGATTTCACAAGGACTGGTGAAAGGAAGCTGGCAGGTGTCATGAAAGATGGTGTTAACTCTGCAAATAGGTACTACTTGAACCGCTTCAGGGATGCTTATAGGCAAGCAGTCATAGGTGAGAATAGTTTAATTTAGTTTCCTACTGAATAATCGCTAAATTATCTCTTGAATGTCTTCTCTTCTGACTTGTTTTTTAAAAAGTTGGAGCATATGCAGGTTTGTTATTTAGATTTGCATTATGGTGGGAAAAATGTTATTTTGACTCATCAGCACTGTTCAGCTGTGATTATAAAGAAGTATGTGTAGGCTGGTCCATGTCAGCTGATTTTTTCCAGAAGTGTAATAGAATTTTTCCCTAGAGGTTTTCAGTTCAAGAAATTCTTTTAATATTTTGACTGTAATGATGATACTTTTATTGTTTTCAGAAAAAAAGAACATTTTGGTCCAATGCCATTATGGTATAAAAAGTAAATGGGGATCATAGAAAAATATATAAACCTTGCTCCCTGACCTCCTTTCCTCATTTTAGCCAAATTAGGGCTACTTTTTAGGTTAGATTCCATCTCAAAAAGTAATAGAGCCTGGCAAATCTTCATCGGCATCCTTGGCTCTGTTTTTGTTATCATGCATATCATTGTTTGCTTTTTTTCTTTTAACCCTCTGATGTTTTACTTTTGGACTCTCATTATATATTCTGCTTTTCTTTGTTCTAGATTTAATGCAGGGTATTCCTGTGACAGAGGATCTGTATTCCATATTTACAAAAGAGAAAGAACATGAAGCTTTGCACAGGGAAAACTTGAGAAGTCATCAAGAACTGATTAGCCAGTTACTGCAAAGTTACATGAAGCTACTTTTACCTGATGATGAAAAATTCCATGGAGGTTGGGCACTTATTGATTGTGATCCAAGGTATGCAAAGCATGAGTTGTATAATACTGTGGTGTTCTTCAGGTACCATATATACTCAACTATAAGTTGAGAAATTTATGCCCCAAAAGGTCGTCCAAAATCCTGCCTCGACTTATATACGGGGGAATATGGCAGTACTGCTTAAAAAAGCTCTTAAAATAAATGCCCAACCTTCTTTGTAACCAGTGATCCTTAAACAGCTACTGAGTAAAGGGCAGAGAGAGGGAAAGTGAACGAGAGAAAAAAAGCTTGCTTCTCCCTTAGAGTTCCCTGGACGCCTCTCTCTGTGAATGTCTCTCCTCCTCCAGCCTTTCTCCCATAGTCAGTGCTCTTAAAGGAGCAGCTGCTGAGGGAAGACAGGGACACACACACACACACACACACACACACACACACACACACATAGATGGAGAAAGCTTGCTTCTCCCTTTGAGTTCCCTAGTGCGCCTCTCTGTGTGTGAATGTCTCTCCTCCTCCAGCCTTTCCTCCATAGCCAGGGCTCGTAAAGGAGCAGCTGCTGAGGCAAAGGCAGGGACACAAAGAGAGATGGAGAAAGCTTGCTTCTCCCTTTGAGTTCCCCAGCATGTCTCTCTCTGTGTGAATGTCTGTCCTCCTCCAGCGTTTCCTTCATAGCCAGAGCTCTTAAAGGAGCAGCTGCTGAGGCAAAGGCAGGGACACACAGAGAGCGATGGAGAAAACATGCTTCTTCCTTTGAGTCCCCCAGTGTGCCTCTCTCTGTGTGAATGTTTTTCCTCCTCCAGCCTTTCCTCCATAGCCAGAGCTCTTAAAGGAGCAGCTGCTAAGGCAAAGACATGTCTCTCTCTATATGAATGTCTCTCCTCCTCCAGCCTTTCCCCAATAGCCAGAGCAGCTGCTGAGGGAAGGCAGGGATGCAACGAGAGCAGGAAAGAAGCTTTTGCCTCTCCTGTGTTCCCTCATGCTCATTCCTCTTTCCTCATAGCCATAGATCTTTTAACAGCTACTGAGGCAAGGGACAAAGAGTACCCTCGACTTATCCACGGGGCATATCAAAATCCACAATGTTGGCCCCAAAACTTGCCCTCCACTTATAAATGAGATTGACTTATAGTTGAGTATATACGGTATAGTAAACCTTTCATGACATAATCGTAGGAATGGATGAGGAGTTATCTCTTAACAGTTGTCCATCTAATGAATATGTTACAACCCTTTCCCCAATTTTGAAATATACTGACTTGCTCCATATGTATTTGAAACTTGGTAACTCCCACTGATAGAGACAACATAAATTACTCAAGTTCAAAGTCTCATATCATAAATGCAGTGAACAAATATCACTGCCCAAAAGTTATGTATCCAACACAGGTAACCAGTCTTGATTTAAGGCATGCTCTTCTAAAGGAGTTATTTCTGATGCTTTGTTGTCCTTTTGGTACTAGGTGAAGAGCTCTTTTATTCTATTTGTTTTGCCTTATTAAAGTTTTATGCCATTTTTAGATTCTGCTATTGCTTTATTGTTTTTAATTGGTTTTGTGTATATTCTTAACTTCTTAACTTCTCTGGAAACTTGCTTGAAGGGTAGCGTAAAATATCATTATAGCAAATGCTACAGCAGTGATGGCTAAAATTGATTACTATGCAGAATGATTTGGTCCAAAGGAATATTAGAGGAATTCCTTGGTGCTGCTACTGATACCATGGTAATGTGTTCTTTTTGTATGATCACAACACTTAGACATCACTATTGTGGTATGGGATCTGGCCATAGAAAAAGTTGACATCACATAATATGACAGGTCTGAACAGATCTGTTTTGGAAGATTTGCTTTTACTGGTGGCTGTTTCTTCAACAGGTTAATGTATTTTGAAATATACTGTAATTGAGAAATGCATTCTTGACAGCAACATTTTGAAGTAGGTGGTAGATGTCTGGAATTATTGATAGGTGTACATATAAAGCCATGCATCAGCAAATATAATCCATTGTATTAGTGATCACATAACGTATGACTGAAGCCTTACTAGCTGTGGGGTGCAGAAGAGTTGAGAAGTGTGTCTGACATTCTCAGTGCATCAGTAGCATGATTATAAAATACTATATTGTGGTTTCTTTTTGTTTAGCCTTATTGATGCCACCCACAAAGATGTTGATGTTCTCCTCCTGCTTTCTAACTGTGCCTACTATGTAGCCTAGTAAGTAAGATTGTCCTCCTATTTTATACATTAAAAATAAAGCTATTAGAACATCTTAGCTACTTTTTTTACTGCATTATAATGGGATTTAGGTACAAGTAAATCCAGATCTAACTCTAGGCATTGATGTTTCTTTGTCTAGTTATGATGATGAAGTAGATAAAGTAAATCAGTACCAAAGGCTGAGCCTTGAAGATTTGGAGAGGATAGAAATAGGTAAGCCTCAAAAGCCATTGAATTTTAGTTCATTCTGTCCCATTTCCTGCCAACATCATTGTGGTATTTGTCACAGTCTTTGAAAAAACCCCAAATAACCATTTGAAAGACTATATCCTCACTTCCCTATTTATTAAACATTTAGGATTTATATCCCCTTCCTAACAAAGCAGTATGTAGCTATGTGACTACAGTTGAAAAGAAAAATAGGTGGAATACCCAAGGCAAAATGATATCTTTGTATATTATAGTCTACTTTTCCCCAAGGAATTCAGAGTGGTGGGCACCATTCTCTCTTTTCTTACTTTTATCCTTGCGGTGACCATGTTAGTCTAGTCTTGTCTCAGGTTAGACTGAGAGATTGTAGCTACCCCAGGGCCAGCCAATAAGTTTCATAGCTGGAGGGAAATTTGAACTTGAGCATCGCCAGTTCTAATCCATAACTTCAAACATAACATCACTCTGGTGTTGGGTGAGAAAAGGGAATACAAACAAATCCATTATTTCATGATACATCAATGAAGCTGCATAATAAAACTGGTGATGATAATTTGGGCAGTACTAAATAGCAGCTGGTCCTAACTGAAAGTCCGTGGGGGTGGGGGCGGTAGACCACTGTTCCATCTTTTCTTCTGATGCAGCCAGGTGGAATGGCTGTTTATGGAAAGCACTGGAATGTTCTTTAGAAAATTCCTCCTGTGTTTCTAAAATGTGATTTATTTATTTATTTTTAAAAAGGGCCTGAACCAACTCTTTTTGGGAAACCAAAGTTCTCATGCATGCGGCTCCATTATAAATATAAAGATACAAGTGGATATTTCCATACACTTAGAGCTGTGATGCGCAATCCTGAAGAGGATGGAAAAGGTAATACTTTGCCTTTTAGAAAAGGAGCACATCATTCTTTTGGTTGTTTCTGTACATTCTGCATATGGGATAGGATTTAATATTGAGAACTTTGTTGGTCGTAAAGGGTGAACAATAAAATAATTTCAGTCACAACAAAAGAGAATCATCTTTTTGAGCCAAGCAACCATTTATGTATTGGTTTTACTGAGTTAAGTCAGTTAATTATCAAGATTAGATGCACTCTGTATAGTTGTATATAAGATGACCTAATGTATAAGTTGAGGGCAGGTTTTGGAACCACACAATGGGTTTTTATATGACCTGTGGATAAGTCGAGGGTAAAACTTAGGGGCACGTAACAAAGGATGTAAAGGACGAAGCAAAGGAAAACGATGCAAATGAACTTACAAAATTCCAGCAGGCATAACTGTTTGTGCTCACCCTAAATGTTGGATAGATGAAGATGGAACCATAGTAAATGGTTTGTGTGTGATGTTGGGAGGGGGCTCATGGGAGGTGACCAGGTACAGGAGGGGCTAAGAAAACATCCACATGTCAAAAAGGATGTAAAGGTAGGAGTTAAAGTACAGTATTAACTCTTATCTTGGGAGAACCTAAAAGAATCACCAACCACCTCAACTCTCCCAGTGCTCCAGAGAGCTGCCACTGCCATTATTTTCCTGCCGAGACATTCAAAAAGGCCAGAAGCTGCACTGTGGCAGAGAGAGTAAAAGGGTATTATTGGCCCTTTTTAAGTTCTCCTAGGACAGACTAAGCTCTCACATTTTATTACTCTATTCAGAGAAGGGGATGATTCCTTTTTTTTTTTTGTAAGAAGTACAGTACTTACATTGACCCATGGATGAACTAACCCAGTGTTTTTAGTCAATTTTTAAACTAAAATATCTAGGCATACAGGAGTATATACATTATTACACAATTGGCAGTGCTCAGTTGTGCCTCATCTAGTTTTTCTTCATACTTTCAGCCCCTTTGTCTGTTGCATGCTTTCTTCCATTATCAGCTTTTCACTTGAAAGAAAAGTGACTGGAAGAACGGACTACAGGGATGAGAAGAGGATATGAGTTTAATACCCCTTATGGGTCTTTTTCTTTCACCCTTTCAGTTGCACTCCTACCACCTGCTATATATATATAAATGGGGCAAATAAGTGGAACGTGTAGTTTTTCTAGCAGTGTCACACCTAAGGCACTCTTTATTCATGCTAGTTTCATGAAGACGGATTTATATTTTTATATTTAATACATGCCTTCCTGCAATCTGAAATGTGCTACGTTAGACACAGATTTACTTTTTAGTGATATATAAGCTGAAGGCTGTAGTAAAAATTCAAGAGGGATAGTGGAGACTAATGGTATAGCATTAGTGCCTTTTGGTTTTGTTCACTTGTCTAGTTGCATAGAAAGATGGTTTGATCTATTTTCACGTTCCTTGCTAAATAGTAAAGACAAACCTGTTCAAAGATCTGAAAAACAACTCACATGTCCCCTTCTCTTTGATATAGAAATAAAAATAGAAATAAAAAGTAATATGCTCCATGAAGATTATGGATTAATTTGTATTTCAGATACTCTTCAGTGTATTGCAGAGATGCTGAGGATCACAAAACAAGCTCTGGGATTAGATGTGCCCATTATTGAGAAAAAACTGGAGAGGTGAGTCTTTACTTATCCCAACTGTCCATTCACAGAGCCCCAGTTCTGTCGAGCTTTAACAGATGTATCTTGTGCTTGCAACAGTCATCTGTTTACATGGATAAACAAGAGGTTGTCTGCAGACAAGACATAGTAGTCATCTGATTTTTTTTTTTTGGTACAGTGCCTTTTTGGAGTATGTTTGGTCTAGAGTTGTTTCACACAGATGTTGAAAGTCTGGATTGTAAGTCCCCAGGCAGTTTTGTGTCCTTGTACATATTTTTTCTTTCCATCATGGAAAAAATGTTCCACTTACTTGAAAAGTGAGGAAGTAGATGATCTATAGAAGAATGTGGGAGGGTAAAGGGAAAAGTTTACTCCCTACCAAGAGCCCTGCTGCCCCAAGGTCCTTGGGTGGGAGGGTCTTCCACATACACCTATCTATTAGAGGCAGGACAGCTTTCACCTCTGTGCAAATGAATATAAGAAATATTCTGTTGATTTGAAGGAAAGGATTATAGCTTGGCAGTGTCTGTCCCAGGCCTATCTTGTCTGATGAGTAGTGACTGTGCTCTCACGTTGGGAATCCAAGAAGAAATTATTAGAGGTATGTTTGTATAAGAATGTCTGTATAAGAGGATATTTTTTTCTCCACATCTGCAGGAAGAGCAGTAAACCCCATGAAGATATCATTGGTATTAGAAGCCAGAACAGAGGCTCCTTGGCCCAGGGGAAGAATTACTTAATAAGCAAGTTCTCTTCTCTTAATCAGAAAGTGAAACAAACCAAATCCAATGTAAATATGAGCAACCTTCGAAAGTTGGGAAACTTCACAAAGCCTGACATGAAAGTCAACTTCTTAAAGCCCAATCTGAATGTCAATCTTTGGAAATCTGATAGTAGTCTTGAAACCATGGACAATCCCATGATAGAAGCAAAAGTCAGGGCAGAATCGGACATTGAGATTTCCTCAGATAATGATTCATTCCATTCAGATGATTTCCTTACAAATTCCAAATCTGATGATGACCAGCAGTTCATGGATTCCTTGGAGAACATAGATTATGTCTTACCTAGTTGTGGCATTATTGCCTCTGCTCCTCGACTAGGCAGTCGGTCCCAGTCTGTAAGCAGTACGGACATCAACATTAGCATCCCTGTTCCTTCAGAAATACATGTGTCACAGTATGGAGACCAAACAAAAAAGTCTGAATCTGAAGGCAAACCACTGCAGGAAACTCCTTCCACTGACAATACAGCTATTGAGTTCACTAAGCCAATTGATGCTTACTGCCACAGGTTTGTACAGGATGCTCAGATTAAGATGGCCAGTGTGACACAAATGGAGGTTGGTTCTCATGAATTCCAGCAAGCAGATTATGTCAGCAATAATGCTTGTAAGAAAACTGGATCTTGTTTCGGAAGAACTAGTGAGGCTCCTTCTAGACCATCTAAATTGGATGTTCCGTTTTCAGAGACAGAATCACAATTCTTAGCAGTTGAACAGATCAATTCTTCCAAGTCTCATAGCCCAGGTTCCTCCTCCAATGCTCTTGAAGTTGAGCCAGGGTTTCACATGACTCCTTCACCAGCCGAGAGTAATGGTAGTAGGGCAGTCTCTCCTTTTGCAAAAATTCGTAGTTCTATGGCCCAGATGGCTAATATTACACAAGCTGGTTTGACCCAAGGAATCAACTTTGCAGTGGCTAAAGTTCAGAAGAGCCCAGCTGAAGCAGAATGTATAAATGAAATTCAGCAAAATGAACTGAGAGAAATGTTTACACAGTGTCAGACACGGATAATTCAGATCTAGAGCGCAAGCTCTCCAGATCCAGTTATATATATTACTAAACAAAAGGTTTGTAATGCAACTCTGGGGAGGAGAGGCAAACTGCCACTGAGTATTGGTATCAGAATGCCAGTAATTATGTTTACAGAGAGATGTGGGAGAAGTGGATTCTGAACAGGTTTCAGAAGTATTCTGTGGCAGCTGAGCTGGTGAAGGTTAACCATACTAAAAAGATAGCTCATACACCATTAATTGATGTGCATGCTGTTAGTTTGAGTGATCAGTTGCACAATTATTTTTTGAAACCAGGTTTTATAGGTTTTCTGATTTATGTAGAATATTTATATTGAAAGTCTGGTATTGACACCTGTTACCTTATTAATCTTGCACTGTACCAGTGAACATTTTATTAACAACTTATTTATTTTTCAGGCTTTTAAATTTAATTTTTAAAATTTGTGTTTGTTAACTTAGTTACATTCCTAAGGAACTGATCTCTGCAGAGAAAGTATTTAAATATGTATGCCTTGGAGCTTACTCTCCTTCCCCAATTTATTCCATTTTCCTACCTCTGCTAACAGGTAGCTATGGTACCTTGGAGCATGATACAGTAATACATAAAAACTGCTGAGTTTTTTTTACTAGAAAAAAATAAATCCTAAATAAACCCTTATTGTCTGTCTGGAAGCTATTATGTGTCTTTGGGTAAAAGAATTGGTTCCTTACACTTATGCTCCTTATTTAAAAAAGGAAAAACAAAGGTATTTAACTACAAAAATATTTGCTGAATGTTGGATATGTGATGTAGCATTCATATGAGATATTATAACTTCCTTAAACTTAGACAGAAGCACCAAAAATAACGTAACCAACATACTTATCCATAAAGTTATACTGCTGATATTTACAACCACAATTAATGCAAAGTATTTCAATAGTTAATGTAGTTGTAATTTGTTGAAATCAGTTCTAGTTTTGTCACGGTGCTGCTTAAGGAATGAGGATGTAGTTAGTTAATTGCTCTTGGGATCTGATCCAAAAAGCCTAATGTGCACAGGGACAGTTCCTATACTGTTTCCTAAGAGCACTTCTGTGGCTAATGGTCTATAGTAGAATGTGGTTAGAAAAACAACAGAGGATACCAGTATCTTGGGGTTCATATAATCCTCATTCTACAGCCATGGTCTCCATATGTTAGTACCTGTGTACTATATTTAGGCTGCACATACTGTTCTAAGCAATTAATGAGTGTCATGATGATAGTATGTTTTTGCGTTTCTCTACTATAACAGAAGTGATCATAAACTTAACCTGATTGTCTTTTTTGTCTGATACTTTTGATACTGTTTCCATTTTGTTATTTATTTCTTAATACTGTAATGTATGTTTTTGGTGTGTCTGTATAAATTTGTGAGTATTTAAAATAAAACAGTATTGTTTTAATGTGGGAGACCTATATGAGAAATATTTTAATAAAAATTGCATTGTCTGAATTTTGGTGTATATGGTTGACATGCAAGGGATTTTTTAAGTTCTTCTTTAACAGATACAGGCTTCTCCTAAGTAATGGTTTGAAACTTTTTAATATCCAGCATAAGTCTTCATGCTCTTCACTCCTTAGATGTATTTCATAGCCACATGTGGTAAATAATAATTATTAACTGTATCTCCCCATTTTAAAATCTTTGTATAACCAGCCATTTTGAGGATGCCATCTGACTCTTTTTCTTAGTTCTGAGATAAGAGGCAATTACATACTGGCTGAATGTACCAATCTGTTTGGCCTTAAGAAAAATATTTTTGAAGAAAATACCACACCACTAATAGCACATTAAAGAGATATCTAAATAGCTACTTTGAGTAAATGGGGACAGTCTTTCTCAGGTTAGATGTAGGGTCTGAAAAATAACTAACAGTGGTGTTATCACCTGTAGATATACTGAAATATACACATGAGGGGGAAAACACTTTGTTTAGACAAAACATGTACATCAGGTAGCAGCTGAGAGGATTTTTATCTTAAGAAATGGAGTGCTTCTAATAGTATCTGGCACCTTTTTAAACATTTGAAGTGGAACCTTTTCTTTAAAAAAAACCCCCACAACTTTTGAATGAGATGGGACACTTAAGTGTGATTAAATGAAGTATTGTAGATTTAGGGCATAGCCTCAAGATTAACATTATAGAAAATACCATATTGTCTTCAAAACTCTTTACTCTTAAATTTTCTACACAGTATGAAGAAGTTAAAAATCGGTAAATTAGGATGGTGGTTTTCCTCTGACATTTGGTGGATTCCTGAACGGAATCAGTAACAGCATTCGTATCTCCTTGAAAGAAAGCCCTCTCACTCCTACCAGTGTTTCCATGCAACGTGCACCTTTTTCATTCTAAAGCCCAAGAAATCTGGCTGCCATAGCGTGTATGAATGTATCAGCAGTGCTCCAGAATTCTGTGCAACATAAAGCAATCAAGATTGTGTGGAATGATTCTGCTGAAGCTAGAAAGTCAAATATACATTAATTGACCCCTCTAACAGGGAAAGGAATAACATGGTATTCCTTTGAAAGGAATAACATGGTAACAAACCATCCTACTGAATGATCATGATACTGGTTAACTTACCAGTATCATCCTTTGGTATTTCAGGTGAATAGTAAACACTACATTTGCTATAAAATTAGTGCTCACCTAGGACATATCCATACTACAAAGGAACTGGTGCATCAGTTATTGCTTCTAGGATGTTACTTATCAGCGGGGGAGGGAGTCTCACTATAGTTGAAGCCAATGTCCCCTACATACCAGTAGTATAGGAAACGTAAGACAGCATTTTTATAATATATCTTTAATATCAAACAGTTTGTCTATATTTGCTAGTTCAGTTAAAAAATGAGCTCCAAAAATTAATCAGTGTTAATCTACTGAACACCATAAATTGTGTTCAACTTTGAGAAAAGAGCCATAACTTTCTGGTATAAATTATCTACAAAACCCAATATAAACATAAGCTCTCTTCAGACTAGCTTGGCATATTAGGCAAAAATTGCAGTCATGTAAGCAACACAGGTGCTGTAACTCTAGAGTTCATTTCCATTTACACATTGCTGCTCCTGTAGCCTGGCCTTGCGCAGTGTTTCCAATTGCTTTGCTCTCAGCCACCTCTCTCGTGAAAGAGTTGTTTGCCCAGCACTTAGAGAAAGGAACCTGCAGGCAAAAAGCACAGATGAGAAAGATTCCTTATAGTAGGAGAGGCTTTAAACTTCTACTACCTGCCTAATATTTTTTACTGTGTAACAGTAATTATCAAAAGCTCTATTGTATTCTAATGAAAATATTATAGAAAGAAAAGGAGAAATTAAAGCCACAAACACAATCAAGCTATACTAGAAATTACCGACTGCTAAAGCAGGGGTGAGCAGTCATATAGGGGATGGGGTAATTTCCCCTGACCCTCCCAGGTCACACTGACAATCTGGGCACAAGAGAAATGATCCTCTGTCACTTATGGTTGTCACACTGGCTCTCTTGGGTTGCTATACAGCTAAGATGGGGGAGGAAATCACACCAAAAATAGTTGTACAAATTTTGGGGGGCAGGTTACCAGTAGGTTAGATGCAGGGTCTGAAAAATAAAGAACTATAAAGAACTTTAGAAAAATTTTATGTATAGCAACAAATAACGTAGACCTTCAAACTATCACATACCTGCTATTTGCGGATACTAATGTTTGAAGTTTCTGAATCCCTTTACTAACACTGGGGGGCACTCCAAAATTAATGCAACTAAATAAAATAATGCTCCAATCAGCCACAGAATAAACCTCCTGTGAACCAGAATCTAAACTAATTAGGGAAACAAATTTCTTTATGTGACTTCATCTTGACTGACTTATGGTGACCATATTGTAGGGTTTTTTTGGGGGGGGTAAGATTTATTCAGATAGTTTGCCACTGCCATCCTCGTAAGGCTGAGTGTGTGATGTGCCCATGGTCACTATGGGTAAAAGGGGAAGAAAGGAAGAAGAAGAGGAGCGTTTCCTAATGTATGATGGACCCATTTAGGGCTCTACAAATCAATGGTCCACCTTGAATAAGGTAGGCATTGCAATACAAAACCATTCCTACTTGATATAACAGACAAATGAGCACTGCACTATTCTTCAGCATAAGGTGCAGAGAGCAGCAGTGTGTCCAACCAACTGTTGGGAGTACAACTCACATCAACACCAATGAGCCTCGCTAGTGGAAGGGAATCATACGTTGGCCAATGTTGGCATAGATAATACACAAGAAAGAATGTAGAAAAGGGACACCTTGCTATATCTGCAACCTGAACATCAAGAACAAAATGTTGGTTTGGGTGTACCGCTATAATCCTTTAATTAATCTGAATCTGTACACCACAGAATTTTAGTGCACTCAAGCACTTTAATAGTGCAGCTGGCTTACTGAACCCAGTCATTCTAAACAAAACTTGCTTGTAAGTAAGGTCAGGTAGAATAACTCAGTTTTCATTTAACAGATTCTACGAAAGTGTATTCACCAGATGTCCCTTCAATTTAGTTCTGTGCAGCAGCCATAACCTGCTCACCATCTAGTTTACAAACAGAGTCCAGCTGTCTGCCAAAGAAGAAACCCTCATGCTCAAAAGGTGGAAAAGAGATGAACGACTACCTAAAAGGAAATAGAGGGAAGTAAATACGCCATATGGGGAAGAAGGTCCATGAAGAGACACTTAAGGTCTGACATGATCTCTGGAGTAAATGATTCTTATGTCCAATCTATTCGTCTGCATTGGCATTTCTTACCTTGCTACAAGGAGAGTTCGGTGAAGATCATCAGCTGTGATACTTTCAGGGTCATTTTTACGCATTTCAACAAAATCATCTTCTACTGCCTGTAACAAGATTGATTTCATTAAATGCTCAGATCAAGTTTAAACTATTTCAACAGAGGATACAATGCAAGTTACTTCACTTGTTTAATCATAGTTTTTGAGCATGTTTAATTTCCCTGCCACTCAAAACAGACACCCTCTCCCAAATACAACTTTTTAGGACCCCACCATTAGTAAGAATGCTGCGCTGTATTTTTTCCCCAAAATCTGCTGAAAGAGAAATTATAGGTCCCAGTCTATACACTGGAAAAGTGTTTTTCTTCCACATATCTTAATAGCTCTTTTAATGGATAAGAGAGGATTTTATAAGGACCTTTGCTTTCTGACTTCCCGCTACAAGATTACACCAATTTAATGTCATTTCTTAATAGATACTGTCTACTTACTCCAGGTGGTGCAGTGCATTTTCTCCTAATATTGAATAGAAAACTGACTGGTTCTAAGCAAGTACTCCTTTTTTTTCAGGAAGCCATAGGCAGACCTAGTGGCCATTTGAAGTTCAGTATAAGAGCATGTTGTTTTAAAAATCTAAACAATAACCAACCTGGACCATCTCTTATGGTTAGATAAAGGAACTAATTAAGTTTAGAGATGTTTTACAAAATGGCACTATTTAGGAGAAATGAGTTTACAGCAATGGTTAATCCCAAACTGAACACCTAGTCGCAGAATGGATACTGGCAAGGCAGACTCTTTGTACCTTAGTCACTTCATCAGAGATACTGTAATCAAGCAGTCTTAGCAAGCTTAAGTAAATCCGGAACTTATTGAGAATGGATGGCAGCACTGCTGTGAGAAGGCTGTTCATATATTCCTCCATGTTAGGGGGAATGAGCTGTGGTTGCAGCTGAACTTGACAGTCTGACTGTGGAAAGAAATGACCATCATTTATATTTTCACTTAATTAGCTCCACGCATAAGAGGCATACATGGCCTGTGTACAGCAACAAAACACAAATAGGGTTAAGATTCTTTTAAACAGTTCCTCTAAGAGTGTATTGCTCCAGGATTCTGTCTGAAACCTCAAATCTCTGTACAAGAGTAGGGACCAAAGGACTCAAGTCTAAATTTTATAGTAGAAATGGTTTCATTTCTTCTCCACCTCCAAATGCAACAACATATGTGGTAACAATGGATAAAAACACAAAGATACCTTAAAATTTATGCACTTCTATCCATGTGCTGCTCCAGCATCTCCCTTTCATTTTAAAAGTAAAATGTCCCGTCATAAAAACAGTAATAATTAATTCAAGGTTATAAGAAGTTAGTATACAGCACACAATTAGTGGGATACTGTACTATCTTTTAAATTACAAAGTTATAAAATGTAAAGGAGGCCTCTCTTCAAGTTCAGCATTGCCATACCGGTAGGAGTGATCTGCCCTCTGATGTGATAAGGACATTAATGTTGCATGGGAATTCCATCTGGTGGTAACTAAAGTCATAATCCACCTTCTGCCAAGTTATCAGGTGACCCAGTGCTGTCACATTGTGTACACCTAAGGAGAGAAGAGAAGAAATCTTTTGATGTGAGTGCAAAACATTCAACTTTTGTAAGACCAAGACATGAAATTATCAGCTAACAGGAATAGTTTCTTCTTAGTATCTATGTAGAAACTCTCTGCTTAAACTACAAGAAAAACACAAAAAGCTTATTCAGGATATCAAACCTAATTAGGGACATGTCCCAATATCACTCTAAACTAAGAGACATTATACAGTTACTTTCAGTTATAGGAGCCAGTTATCTTAAGAAAAATGCTGAAATGGATATAAGAAAAAATCTAATGTGAGTTAAGGTTTAGTTTTAGATAATGTGCAGTTTTTCCACAGCAGCTCACACATTGAACAATGTAAATCAGCTTATCACTGGAAGAGACAACAGTAACAGTACTGCAGCATTCCTCATAACCTAGGAAATGAACAATACCACAGTCTGTATGTGAAGGGATCTTGTAGCACCTTTGGGACTAACTGAAAGAAAGGAGCTGGTAGCATGAACTTTTGTAGACTTCAGCCTACTCCCTCAGATGCATGAGAAGCAGGAACCATAGTTTATTAGCAAACTGCATATAAGTAGTTCTGAGATGCATAATAAAATGCTATAAAGAAGCAAAACACACAATTTTCTGAGAATCTCCCACCCTTTCAGAGTAGATTTTCAAGGAAGCAGATGAGGCTCTTATCAATGTGAACTGTGTTCCATTCATGGAAAGAAAGTTAGGATCCAAGCCAGTGGAGGGAACAGTGGTCCCATTGACATCTTAGGGAAAAAAAATCCAAATAGAATTGTTTATTTCGGAGAATATACATGGTAAAAAATGCACCAGGCAGGATTTTAATTCTTTTTAATGTAGTTTAATTCTGTTTTAAGGGGTGGGAGGGTTAGGGTGTGGGATAAAGGTGTTTTAACTGTTTTTTTTTTTTTTAATTTGCTGTACGCCGCCCCGATTGCTGAGCAGAGGGGCAGGATTCCAAAATTTATTATTATATATTATTATTAACTTAAAGTATGAATACGTTTTATAGTACTACGTTGCCAGCAGCATGAAGAAGCAATGAGGATGGGCATCATCTGCATACATCAGGGGAGGGGTCACTTAAAACTAAAGGCTAATGAGAAACAAAAATCTTCCAAAGTAAACTCAGTTGGGACCATCATTCCTGAGCAATGAAGCACCAGTTAATTAAATGTTCAGTAACAGGACCCAACTGTGGCGTGCCCTCCTGAGGGAGGAGAGATTGGCTCTTTACTTATTTAGTTTTTGACAGTCAGCAGATTCAGATTGTCTTCCATTTTAATCCCATTCCCATATCGTTCTATACAGTTTAGAATTTTGCTCCTATGTTACTTGTGTTTCTTCATTTTATGGGAAATTCTGGGGTCCTGATAGATATTTAAAAGTGAGAGGTATAATGAACTAAATACGAAATTGAGAATCTCCAGTCTGATAAGAAAAATGGGTCAACAGTGAGATAACTAAATTAATTCAATAGTAGAACATTGCACAACCATCATTATATTTTCTAAATGCAATAATCTGACCTATTTTAAACATATTTTAACAGAAGAGTGTTGTACTGGGATAATGCATAAATACCAACCTCTTGAGTCAAGCTGTCCTTGCTCAAGCAAAGTTTCATCTATGACAAGCGAGGTATTGCTTGCCAGCTGTAGTACTCCACTAACCAAGCGATTAGCTGTGTAGTCCTTGTGTGGGTTAAACTGCAATTGGTTCATGTTCTCTATAGTCATTTGTAGGCGATAGGACTGCCAAGAAAAATAAATGTTTTGAGTTGTCAGCTAGAAAATGCCCCGACAGACAATGAGCCTACTGTATTTTACTAAAACAACAGAGATAACCGATGCATGAAAAAGCTATTCCAAAAGAGAGGATCATATAACTGCAAACAGCTACTTCACAGATACTCCCCCATTGTTTTGGGAAAACAAATATTTATTCTAAAATTTGTAATTCGTAAACAAAACCGAATAATAATAATAATAATAATAATAATAATAATAATAATAATAACAACAATACGATTTATTTGTATACCACCCCTCTGGCTAGCCAATCTAGGCGGTGAACAACATAATATATTACAACAAATAAACGATATCATATAACATCAGTACAGGGCCCATCCTAATAAGTCAAGGTTTAGAGCCAGCAACGTAATGGTTTGAGTGTAGGACTAGGACTCCAGGAGACCAGGGTCTGAATCCCTGCTTGGCCATGGAAATGCACGGGAGACCTTGGGGAAGTCATACTCTCTGTCTCAGTGGAAGATAATGACAAACTCTCTCTGAAAAATCTTGCCAAGACACCCCATGATTGGTTTTCCTTAGGGTTATGATAGGTCAGAAATGTCTTGAAGGGACACACAGCAACAACCACTGTTTTGTGCAGTGTTTAAAAATACAGACTGCTAGATGTACATGCTGTTGTACTCAAGATGTCATATTGCTCAAGGACAGTTACAATGCTATGTTAACTAATTATATTACTCCCAAACATGTTATGGAATAGCAAGCAAATAGCAAGTACATTTCTATACTGCTTAAGCACTCCCTAAGCGGTTTACAATATGTAAGCTAATTGCTCCCAACAAACTGGGTACTCATTTTAGCAACCTAGAGAAGGATGCAAGGCTGAGTGGACATTGGAACCCCTGGGATCAAAGTCACAACCTTGTGGCTGCACTCATTTTTGCCTCTCTGTAGTGGTGTAGCCTCTTACCATGATCTAGAAACTAAAAATACTGGTAGATTAACTGGTCTAGAAGCCAGATATATGGAGTAGTAACAGGTAGCAAAACCTTAAAATGGTGACTGTGCCTTTAGCAGAGAAAGGCAATTTTGCCATGTTTTTGTCTCCATCTGGTTATTCTAGTCAAGGGGGCTTTTTTGAAGACTACAAATTATTCCTGATTACTTTTCGTTTTGGAAAAAAGTTTCTCTCTTAGGACTAGAACATAGCAGAATGACTGTCATATTTTGAGTAATTAGTTAAAAAAAAAAGGCTAATGGGCTATGTGTATGCAGGCACGCATGTGCATAGCCCCTGGACCTCGGGAAGCTGCCCATTCTCTACACCCATGTACCAAATCACCATGGAAGCAGGGTATAGATTATTTATTTATTTATTAATTTATATCTTTCCTTTCTTCTGGCATGGGACCCAGCTAAGTTTCATGGACTAGAGCAAGAAATATTGAGAAATATTGTGGGGACATAGGGATCTGTCTTTTCTAGGAATGTTTCCAGCATCTTCAGTAAAATATCTAGTATAGGCAGCTAACATAGAAAAAATGTATACAGCTGAACTAGTGCATAATAATTTATGTTAAAAATCATATAAATGCAATTCTTACTGCAGGAACAAGCTGTTGAATAATACGGTATATATGCTCTGTGAAGACACTGTTTCTTGGACAGCCACTTAGATTAACTGTGAATTTTCCCAGAGGAAGTACATCTCTTCTTGCATAGCTAGATAATAAATAAAAGAGAAGTTCAACATCCTGATGTTGTTATGAGTGATCATTAAGAGCTATTGACAAGTTCATGATTTTTCATGTTTTTGGCTGCTATCCAAATACCTCAAAGGCACAGAATATTTGAAAACTAAATCAGCTCTGAAAACTTAACCAGTTTTAAACTTCTGTATCTTAATAATGTTTTCAGCTTCATACAAGGATTATTTGGGTCAATTATCTCTACCAATGCAAAAAGCATTGCAGCTATGCAAATACAACATCCCTACCCATACTGCCCACTGTCTTTCTGTACTGAGGAAAAGCGCTCCTTCTGTCATAGCTTGCTTTGTTATTATGCGGAATATAGGAAATGAATGAGACATTCCATCCTTTCTGTGACAGCTTGGTCGCCATCAGGTAAATGCTTCAAAAGGCTGATTTTAAAAAAAATTCAGCCATACTCCCAGTGCATTCAAATAATTAGGAAACTTAAGATGTGCCTGAAAAGCTGTTGCGAAACTACATCACAACTCAATGTACTTGGAATGCTTAATATGTGGACAGCAACATAAAATACCACTCACACAGAAAATGAACAATCTATTGTGAAGTTAAAATTTAAATATATATGTTACCATCAAACATTTCAACTCACATCTAGATTACTTAGAAACAACAGTATTCAAGTATAAAGTATTAACAATGTTGCTTGCTTGCTTGTGTTTCTTTTTACTCGAACAGATCTTTGTGTATGTTAAAACTAAATCAAATGAGAACACACTGTAGCACTTTTGAGATTGAGAGAAAAATGTTTTCATAGACTCAGTCATTGATGTACTGCATCTGATAAAGTAGACACAATCTATGAAAGCTTATGCTACAAACTTTTTGCAGTTACTCTCAAGGTGCTTACAAGACACCCTTGGATGTTTTTACAAGAATCTGTGTAACAGACATGACATTCACCTCCAGAACTCTGCAAGACTGGAACAGCCTGATGATGAGGTAATTGTCAGTTTAGACTCCTGAAAAGAAGATCCAATTTGCTAAATGCACCATATGTATTACATTTTAACAAGGGGTGGTTTTCACCAATTTCCTCCTCCTGATTCAATTCTCACTGGGGACATAGTGGACTGCAAGAGGTGGGGAATTAGCAAAGATCACCTCAGCTCCTCTTCTACCTGTGGAAATGCTCTCCTGAATTCAAAACCTCTCAATTCACAGAAGGGAAGGTCTGGAAATATTATCAATATATGACTTTCTTACACAGTGGAGATGAGATGCAATATAAGGTATTCAGCAGCCAGGCTGTCTCCTAAGAAGGCATGAGTGAGGAATCCAAGCAACTCTGCTCTGACTGGTGATAGTTCAGACATAAAGCTAGAAATGACTAACAAAGATAAGAATAGGCAAGAGTCAGAACCATCATATCATTTGTATCAAATATTACTCTCTTTAATGCAGTTAAATATACTCAGCAGAAAAGCAAGTAGTCTTACTCCAGATTTGCCTACTTGAGTCTTGAAATAATGTTCTTTGTTCCACAGTTGAAGCTAATTTTCTCAACAAAGGGAATTACTATTCCCATCATAGCTTCAGCATAATCTCTTATTATACACTTCATGTAATAAAATAAAGGATGCTACAAGGTACAAATATAGCTTGCAGTCAGTCATACAAATATATGGCCCCATAAATAAATCTGAAAAACACTGCTGCTGTCAAAAGAAAAATACTGCTTTTTCAGTTTTAGATATAAATCACTATCCAAATTATGTTCACAATTAGCTATGTGAAACAAACTCACATATGGATGCATCTAACTTCCTTATACATAGTGTTGTTGAAGAAAAACAGCTCTGTGACATCTGGAAATGTATCTCTCAATTATATGTCACTGTTCTAAGTTATGAATACAATTCAGCATTAGTTACTTTTAATGATGTCATATGAAATAAAATAAGCAAGAAGATGTCTGAAGGAGAGTGACTTAAGATGCTAAACAGTCTGGAAACCAAATCCTGTGAGGAACAACTGTAGGTGTTGGGTATGTTTTGTCTGAAGAAGAGAAAATTGAGATGTGGTATGATAGACATATATGCAAAAGATGAAGCAAGTTTGTTTCCTGCTGCTCCAGAACTGGGACCTAAACCAATAATACTTTAAAATTAAGGGAATCAGGAAACCTGTTTTGTTTTTTTTTTTTTTAAAATACAACTCTGAATGCCTGCCTCTCTTTGATTCCCCAAATTATCCAATTTCAACTAACAGGTCACAGCTACATTTACAGGGGACCTGATAAACCGGATTAAGGATTTCATTGTAAAATCTTAGTGATGATAACCTTAGTTTACAAGGAAATGTACAAAAACATAAGTGTTATGACAAGATCCAGCTCAGATCAATTTTTATAATAGCAATGCATCTTTTTAGTCCTTTGCTCCATGATGTGTGCGCACACACAAAGACCTCTTTGCACATTTCAATTCATTTGTTCATTAGAAAAATTAGAGTTATTCATCAGAATCTCAGCTGTTGCTACATGGGAAGTGCAATGCTTGTTGTGCTTTTAGACAGGAAGATGCAAAGGCTTTATGGGGGACAAAGACGTAAATGCAGCTTAAGCCACATCTCTTAAATAAGCAAGCAATCATAATGTACTCTGTCAATAAAAACAATGAAAATCAAAAACAAAAGAATACAAATATTTAAAGGCATACTGTTGTGCTTTAAATACATAAGCCCTCAAGGAAGACTTCTTTATAGAAGAGGAATTGGGAACTATAAACTCCAGTGCAAACATTAAATTTTAATGAGCTAACCTTTCTGTTAATAGCTTAAATACTTACAGCTCTTGCTTTCCTCTTCATGAAAGCAGGCAGGCACCAACGGATTTATGTGCTGAAGTTTCTGTGCTAAAATCACATGGATTCTGGGAACTAATGAAGCTGGCGGACTATGAACTCTCTGCTCTTCCACTGTGTCCATACAATCCATAGATTCCACTGGAGATGATGAATTCTCTCTAGGAAAAAAAAGGCAAGCTTAGATATACTGTGAGAGATTTATACAGCTATCAATGATTATGTACTGGATCCACAGAAGAAAATTAAAGCAAAATAAAGAAGTAAAATGAAATGCATCATGCAGTTCAGAAGGGAGAAATCCTGCAATGCAATGTCAAGCCAGGCTTCTCGGAAGCAAACCTTGTACTTCCTAGAATCATTATATGTGGGAGGAAAACACAAGGACTATAGGAGAAGATAATGGGGCTCTACAGATGGCCCCTAGGGGGCGGCTCCATGCCCCCCTGGGAGTGATGGATTGGGGCCGCAGCAACTGCCCACCGCAGCCTCAATCCAGCACTTTGTGCTGCTCCTTTTTGGAGCAGCAAAAAACTACCCTTGCCACCATGGTGGTAGCTTTTCTGCACTCCTTTGGCATTCTGAATGTCTCTTGAACACCAGGCTACAGTACTTGGAGTCAGGGTGGAACACCAAGTGCTTGAGATGAAAACAAGAAAACTTGACCAGAAATTTTCCTAATGTTGCTGACAAACAACACAGCCAGGTGTCTAAGACAGTGAAAATACAGTCATGCTTCATAAGGAACACTTCATCCTATTGAGAAACTGTTGGTATCTTTGCAGCATGGTTTGTAACTAGATTAGAATAGAAAAGATGCTAATGCTCCTTGACAATATTTTATTGAACTATAACATTTCAGAGTTGAAGCCTTAAAATAAAAAGAACTAAATGAATTCACAACAGAACATCAAATCAGTATAATAGGAGATGGCCAAACTTATTTCCCAGTTTCACAAGTCACTTCACAGAAGATACACCTTATCTTGAGGCCTATTTAGCCTCTTATAATTTCATAAATAAGAAATGAAACCATTTTATTTAAGCAATAGATGCATACACAAGAATCAAATAAAACAGGTATAGCAGATTATGATCATTTTAATTTGGTTCTTATTTGTGTAATGTCAGAAGAATTTTAATGGCAGTTTAAAATGCTCTTGAAATTACTATATAATTGGCACTTTTCCATTTGAAAATAATTTGCATTTTGACTTCAAAACACATTTTCTTTCCTTGATAGTATAGCTATCAAAGCTAAATCCAACAATACTTTTCCTCTCTGTTACTCTGTGTTAACAGCAAGCACACAGCAAGATGCATACTTAAAGCTGATCTCACCAAATGGAAAGGAGCCAAATCTGTCTTAGGAAGAGGGTAGTCTTTGTTTTTAGCACTAGAAATGTTGTGCCAGTCAATTTCTTTGTGTTATGTATGTAGAGAAAGAGCATGCAACTGCCTCAGTGCCCTGCATATCCAATTAGCAAAATCAGAGCTCAGTTTGCTACTGATCTTTCTAGTAATGAACATTTCTATCATTTTATGAAGTAGTGCAAAATAATTTCATAAACACAAATTGAAGCTGAGAGATACTGCTGTACAAGGACCTGTGGAAGCCCAGCCTCCAAACAATTCTTAATACAAAAAGAAAAATCAAAACACCCAAGATCTACCCACTAAATGCTGCCTGGAGCAGCATTATCTATTAAATCCTCCACCTCCTTTGTTTACTCATTTATTCATTCAATTTGTACCTCACCTTTCTCCTATCAGGATCCAAGACAGTTTACAATATTTTAAAATAGAAGTTATAATGCCAAAAATTGCTCCAAAAGCACCCAAAAATACTTGGCAGTGAAAACAATGTTTCGGTTGGATTTTTGGCTTGGCTGAATATCCACCTATCATATGACTGGAAATTAAGCCAAATGGCAGTTTCTCACCTCCTTCCCCAACCGACATATGAGCCTACAAAAGAAGGAGAATTTAAACCCAGACTTCCCAGAGCAAAGTCCAACTCCTCATCTATTATATCACAACATAAATAAAACTGGAACAATTAGCTTACTTGTTAACAGCACTAATTTGGGGGCTAACTCTAGGTCTTGAACACACACATTTACAAATGATTGTAAATTGGGATGTTACAACACTAAAATGTTACCTTTCGTCGTTGTTCACTATGTTCAGAACAGGATCAACAGACAAAATCCCATACACCTCAAGAACATCATTCAACTTGAAGCTGTCTCCGTTTTCATATATCTACCACAAATATATATTAAGAGAAAAGACATTATTTTACCATCATTAAAAAGGAAAACACAGTGACTGTAATTCAATGCAACCTATGCTTTATTATTCTGGAAATGAATGAGAGTAAGCTTTAGGATCACACATGCTACTTCCTGGACTCCTATGTTGTGTTTGATTAGAGACCGGAATCACCTGCTTTCTGATTAATCACATCTTGGACAAACTACTGTGAAGCTTAACTATAGTTTATGGATGCAAGTTATAAAACCTCACACTTATTTTCCAATGTTGCTCAAAAATGCCCCATAAAGAATCTGGTAATATGGGACCTGACAAGTAGCCGAAACATGGCAATTCTCATCTTTTGTTCCAACATTTGCCCATGGTTTTTTTTTTAATGACTGCTTAGTGGGCTGGAACTGGCTAGCTGTTGTGAGATGCACTTTTAGAGTTGTTAAGAAGATGGGGCTAATATTAAGTGATGTTTTAATCTACTGACTAGAATACTGGTATCAAAAATGTGATCATCTCACTACACAAAACAACAGACTCCCCTAAGAGGCCTCATATTTTTTACATGATCACATGTTCTCAGTCAAGTCTCTCAGTAGACCAAGATACTGATTGATTTTGTTATCTTCAATATACAGTCGCCCCTCTGTTCTCGTGGACTTCAAGTCTGCGGTTTTACATATTCACAGAGGGGCGACTTCTGTTGTGAGATGCACTCACACTCACTCAATGGGCCGCCCCCCCCGAGGGTGCATCCCATTCAAGCCTATGGGGCTTGAACATTCACTAATCCCTGTTTTCGTGTGTGTGTGTATGTGGGGGTCCGGAACAGATCCCGCACAAAAATGGAGGGGCAACTGTGTATGTTCTAAAGACCAAGATTTCAGTAGATGTAGATGATTAGTTACCAAATATGTCATATCCTAAATCTTTCCCTACCTATAAGACCAGGGGTAGGCAACCTTTCCCCTTTAAGGGCCGAGGGACT
>JAIPUX010001880.1:46433512-46449537 GCA_020142125.1 Phrynosoma platyrhinos | reverse complement strand
ACTATTTGGTTGCAAAGCTATCCCTTGTTTTGTTAGCGGAATCCACAAAGGGCCTGAACAGACTGCCAGAAATAATCCAGTTTGAGTCACTTTAACTGTCCTGGCTCAGTGCTAAGGAATCACGGGAACTGTAGTTTATTGTGGCACCAGAGCTCTCTGATAAGAGAAGGCTCAATGTCTCAGGAAAAAAAAATAACATTAATCCCTAGCATTGGGCCAGGACACTTAAAGTGGTCTCAAACTGGATTATTTCTGGTAGTCTGTTCAGGCCCAAAGTCTTGTTAATTAAGTTTTAATTAACTAAGATTTAAGCAAATAGGTTGTAAAGCACATCTTTTATTATCCCCCCCCTCGCCTCACCAACTAGGTTAAAGGGATGGGCCTTTGGCAAATAGGCTTACAACTCCCCAGCTGGGCATACTAAGGTATTCATGCAAGTATGGTGGGCACATGGGGCAAGAAGTACTGCCTGCACTGCCCTCCCTTACATTTTAGGAGACATGTAAATATCATTCACTACTACACTAACTCACATAAAGTGCATATTAGATTAATCACATATAGAACCTTGTATTACCAACTGGAGAAAGAGGATTAAGCCAGGAGTAGAAAGCAGGTACCTATTTTTGTGACCCTTTCCCAATTCAGTGGTGTGATGGAACCCCACCCCCAACAAAATCGGTGGAAGAAAAATATTTTACTTCTAAAACAGAACTTTCCCCACTTTAAAAGAAGTACTTTCAGTAATATGGCACCTGCTCCCTACATGCAATGTTTTAAAGTAGAAGTCCTTGTTTAAGAGTGTTTTTTCTATCCCAGCATTGAAATTTCAGCAGCACAACAGTAGGCTGTGAAGTGCCCTCCAGTGGGCATCGCAGGTGATTTTAATTCTGAAGTGCCTGTATATGTGAATACAATTGCAGTTACTTCTCAGTGTCCTGAATTGTAACGATACAAACTTGAGTGACAGGATTTAAGGAGCAGATAAAGCTGTTATTTTATCTACCACTTTGTAATGTAAATATACTATAGGCAATTCACATGTAATTGATATAGTACTTTGGAATAAGTTAAGCAAGATTAGATTTGGTTATGGTGCCTTACTGTAGTTGTTCCAAATGCAGGTTTTAGTTTTCATTCATAGATCTAATATTTCATTCACAAATCAATAATATTTTAGCTATTAATAAAATTCAAAGATATACTCATGTTAGTCTGGAAAATCAATATGCAAAGGGATCTTGTAGCACCTTTGAGGCTAACTTGGTAGCATGAGGAAGTAGGCTCTAGTCTAGTCTAGTCTAGTCTAGTCTACAAAAGCTCATGCTACCAACTTCTCTTTCAGTTAGTCCCAAAGGTGCTGCAAGACCCTGTTGCATACTGGATATTAATTGTTATGCTTATTACCTTCACAAGACATGCAGGACCTTTTTCTCCTGGCAGTGGAAAGTTTAAGTCTAGTGGAGGTGAGCAGTTTAAGGAGATCATCTGATGTCTCACAGAAGCTTCTGTTTCTAATCGCTTTGGCTCTCCGCTACCATGGATATCAGGGACATTTCCTGCAAGATGAAGTATAAAAAAGTTTCCAGCATCTGTAAACCAAGATATTGTGATGAAAGGTTCCTGATTTTGAAATAAGTTTTAATAATATATTTAATGACAAAGGACTTAAGCAAAAGTAAATGTCAGAAAAGGAACTTTATTGTATTTATAGCCAATGGCCAAATAGTCACAACTGTGAAACTGCATCAACTGCATAGGGGAGAAAGAGGTCCAAACTGCTTGTGATCAGAGCATGGATGAATTATATTTCTGTCATGTTTGGGAAGGTTGGGCCTCCAGAGGCTACTTAAGTATACTTAACTAGCTGATAAGAGAATGCTACTAGACTTTTCTAAGTTCCCAAAGCATACCACTTCAGTACATTTGGATATACTGTCCAGGGGTTCCCAACCTTTTTGACTTGTGGAGCTTTTATTTCTATGGCAGAGCCCCTAAGAGGCCTACCCTATGTTTGACAGGTTGATGGTGTTTTGGAATATATATAAGAATATATTGTTATTATCTTAATTTCATTCGATTTTTATGTCTTCCGTTTTCCTGGAGCAGCTGCAGAGCACCTGGGAAGTGCACACGGAGCCCTAAGGGCTCCTTGGAACACAGGTTGGGAACCCCTGCATGTATACTAATCCTAGAAAATGATTTTTAAAGAAATACATCAGTGTAAGTTGATACCCAGATGTTGTTCTCTCTGTTTCGATGGGTGCAACTCCATATCTTCATCTTCCTCATAACTTCTTTTGTGGCGACTTGGTGTATAAGATGTTGAAGGACAAACTCGAGCTTGACTTGCACTGGTATAGGCGTAAATTTTAAGTTAAGGATAATAACATATTTACTAAAATAACAACAACAACAACAAATTTGATCATTCACAATGTGGACTACTTTGATTGGATTTAAAATTTTAAAGCAACGGTTGAGCAACACTCTCTTTTCAAGATAATTATGTGAAGGAAGTAAGAAAAGGCAACAGATCTTTATCATATATCCTTCAGCATAAGGTAGAAGTACATACTGTCGTTTCATTTAAAAGAGGCTTTTAGAAAAAGAAAAAGAATGGAAACCTTTTATAGAAGAAATGGAAAGAAAATAGAGAAAGTTCGGGGAAAAACAACAGGCTATCTAAAATAAATGAGGAAAGAAAAGGGAGGGAAGTGAAACTTTAGAGAGTAGGTAATAAAAGAAAAACAGGTGGAGTATAAGATTTTTGTTTAGGAGCATTTTTTTTCATATTATTATAAGGTAATTACTTATCTAAAAATGACTAATAACTGAACATTTGAAATATGGAAATTCTTTATTTGAAAAATGATGCCCAAAAGAAGAGGTGGAAAAAAAAAAGGAAAAGGAAGCAATTCAACATTTGAAGAAAGAGAACAGAAAGTCAACAAGAATTTAAGTAGAAAGGAATGAGAAGCATATAAGAAAATGAAGAAAAAAAGACATAGAATATACCTTATTTTCCTGTGTATAAGACTACTTTCTTACCTTCAAAATCTGTGGCTAAAGTGGGGGGGGTCGTCTTATACGCCGGATATAAGGATAATGAGGATAGAGGTGCTAAAACTCTATATTTTGACTGGAAAATGGGGGGGTCGTCTTATACGTGGGTCGTCTTATATGCCGGAAAATATGGTATTTCTTTTTGTACAAATGTTTTTTTTAAAATATGAATTTGTGTATTGTAAATTGGAATAAAATTAGGGTAAATAAAGCTCAAAAAATAAAATAAAATAAAATAAAATAAGATTTCCCTCCTTTTGAATGGTTTTGCAGAAAAAAGGACTCAACCAAAGAAAAGGTGTACACAAATCAAAATAGACCCTAAACAAGTGAATGGGGAGGGAACATGAGTTAGCTCCCATGATCGAGGATTCTCCATCCTTGAATTAATGTTTTAATCACGTAATGCAGAATGTATCATCATTAATACTCCAGATCCAAAAGGTTAAAAGAAGCCCTTTGTAATGGTTGCTAAACTACCTCATATGAATTCATTTCTCTACCGAGTACTTCCTCTAACTTACTGGCATAATTCTTCTCATTTGCTTTTATCTATTTTTAGCATAGAATTTTAGCATAATTCTTTTGCCTTCAGCAGGGTGACATCTTCTAGCTGGATCAAAAACTTCAACCTGAGAAATGAACTGCAACTATAGCATTCATTCCACACTAGGATAATCAGTAATTACTCAACTTACTTCCAGAAACATATCTTGTCAAGCAATTTTACTGGACTTGAGAATGTTATTCAAAATTGCTTTCTCCTTCAAGAACTTTAGTCTACACCAGGGTCAGCGAGGTTTTTTTACCTGGGGCCAGTCACTGGTCCCCAGATCTTCTGCCGAGCCGGGCCGGGGGAATAGTGCATTGCAGCCGCCATTTTGTTTGCCAAAATGGTGCCCACGACTCGTTTGCGCATGCACAGTACTCCTGCGCATGCGCAAACGAGTCGCGGCCGCTATTTTGGCAAACAAAATGGCGGCTGCGACGCACGTGGCAGTGGCGCGTGCAATGGGGGCTATCGTTGTCGTGGGTCAGCGGGGGGTGGTCGGCTGGCCAGGTGCAGCCCACGGGCCGTAGGTTGCTGACCCCTGGTCTACACTGTACGATAAATTATACAGAATTCACCAAAAAACAGTGACTGTGCTTGGCCAACCACCAGAGGGACCCCTAATTTTCAGACAACTTAATCAAAACGATTTGGAAATAAAAAGTTTAATTAAACTAAAATAGAAAAGTATATACAAATATTTTGCAGAGGAACCCAAGGGAGAAGAATTCTGCCCTTGCATAACCAATAAGAAACAATCTCAGATTTTGTTTCAACACCAGTATGCATATTCTAACCCACAAATGTTCAAGAATGTGTACTGCTATCAACTTCACTCTCTTTTTTAAAAAATATATGGTACATTACATAGAAAAAAATGCCACAAAGGATATTTCTTTCACCCATGTTGATTCTCCAGGCACTGGAACACAGTAAAAAGTCTGTCTGTCTGCAGTGACTATTTGCTTAGGATTTAAATCTATTTCTTGATGAGGCTAAAAAAGAGTAAGTGATGTTACATAACATTAGACTATATTAAAACATTTATAAGAAGTGCTTCAAAAGGTAGATTTGTTAAATTCCTATAGACGAATACCATGAAACATCTAAGATCCACAGACATTCCCTCTCTGCACCTATTTTAAGAAAATAATCTCTGTCTAATGAAAAATCTCTTATTCAGTTCCTGCAGATATTTATATATTAATAATTAGATTATATTTTGAATTCTTCCTGGTATAGTCTTATTTCAGTAGGGAAAAAATGTATATAGTGGCATTCCATTTTGCAATTAAGAAACAATAAATTCTGTTCTTTCATCAAGTAATATTTGTCAAGTTATGATAGATGCTTGTGATCATTTTAAATAATAAAACAAAATATATTTCCCTCTTTGTTGTTGTTGTTAACTGCCCTCAAGTTGATCTTGACTCATGGCGACCCTATGTATGAGACATCTCCAAGACCTTCTGTACTCCGCTGCTCTGCTTAATTCCTGCAACCCCTTCATACCAGTGACCTCCTTAATAAGAGCCCATCCATCTGGCATGTGGCCTTCCTCTCTTCCTACTTCCTTTCACCTTTCCCAGCATTATTGTTTTTTCCAGAGTCCTCCCTTCTCATGATGTGTCCAAAGCATGATAGGCTCAGTTTGGTCATCTTGGCTTCCAGGGAGGTTTCTGGCTTGATCTGCTCTAGGACCCATTTGTTTGTCCTTTTTGCTGTCCATGGGATCCTCAGCACTCTTCTCCAGCACCACATCTCAAATGCATTAATTTTCTTCCTATCATCTTTCTTAACTGTCCAGCTCTCACATCCATACATGGTAATAGGGAATACGATGGCTTGAATGATTCTGACTTTTGTTCTGAGTTGTATATCTTTGCAGTTTAGAATCTTTTCTAGTTCTTTCACAGCCACCCTCTCCATTTTAGTCTTCTTCTGATTTCCTGACTGTAGTCCCCATTTCTATCAATGTTTGATCCTAGGTATAGGAATTCTTTTACTATTTCTATTACTTCATTGTCTAGGTTGAACTTGTGAAGGTCCTCGGTGGTCATTATTTTTGTTTTCTTAATGTTCAACATTAAGCCTGCCTTTGCACTTTCTTCTTTGATCTTCCTTAGTAGGTTTTCCAGGTCTGTGAGATTTTCTGCTAGTACTATGGTGTCATCTGCATATCTTAGATTGCTGATATTCCTTTCTCCTATTTTCACTCCTTCCTCTTCCATGTCCAAGCCTGCTTTTCTTATATGTTCTGCATACAAGTTGACCAAATAGGGTGAAAGGATGCAACCTTGTCTGACTTCTTTGCCAATAGGGAACCATTCTGTTTCTCCATGTTCTGTTCTGACAATAGCCTCTTGTCCTGAGTACAGATTCCTCATCAGAACTATCAGATGTGTTGCCATTCCCATGTCTTTAAGAGCATTCCATAGCCTTTCATGATCTGTGCAGTCAAAGGCTTTGCTATAGTCTATAAAGCACATACTGATTTTTCTTTTGGAATTCCTTGGTGCACTCCATTAGCCATCATATGTTTGCAATGTGGTCCCTTGTTCCTCTTCCTTTCCTGGACCCCGTTTGGACCTCTGGGATTTTCTATCCATGTATGTTGCAGAATTTTGATTTTGCTTGCATGGGAGATCAGTGCTATGGGTGAATAATTACTGCAGTCTCTTGTGTCTCCCTTTTTGTGGATGCAGATGTATATTGATTGTTTCTAATTTGTTGGCCATCGTTTTGTTTTCCATATCTGTTGACATATGTTGGTTAGCACTAGAGTTGACTCTGTCAGTGTGGACTGCAGCAGTTCAACTGAAATATCATCTGTTCCTGGTGATTTGTTTTTTGCTATTTCTCTTATTGCAGTTTCCATCTCACTTTTTAGAATTTGGGGTTCATCTTCATATGCCTCTTAATTCCATGTATCCTTCATTTTGTCATCTTGTTTGTATAATTCTACTGTGCATTGCACCCAATGTCTTTTTATTCCTTCCTGGTCTTGAATTATGTTATTTTTATTGTCATAGATCATCCCAGTCCTTGGTATGAATTTTCCTTTGATTTCCCGGATCTTGTGAAATAGATCTCTTGTTCTTCCCTTTTTGTTGTTGTCTTCTATTTCTCTGCATTGGTCGTTGTAGTAATTTTCTTTATCTTTCCACACAAGATAAGTTTACTTTTACAGAATAACAATGCACTGTTTGATTCTTAGCAACTGGAACACTGGCTTCATTTGAGGCAAAGGATTTGCAAGTCATTGGACAGGAACAGTGCACATCACCACCTTTTATTTTGGATTCCCTCTGTTTTGTATTAAATCTCAAATGGTTTCAAAGAAATGCCAATGTTAAATTGATGATTCTAATTTAAAAAACCCACAAAAGTCTTATGACACTTAAATAGCAAAGTTTAAATCCAGCAGGGGTTATCTGTTGGTAGAACTACTTCCATCAATGGCTGTGATACTGAAGCCCCTACTACAACCCCAAGTGCACAACAAAGCACCATCCCAGAGGTATGGGAAACCCTCTAAAATCAGCTTTTGGATGGCTGCAACAGATGGAGGGGAAAGGAAGGGGAAGAATGCTCTGTTGCACTAGAACTGCAACAAACTGGATTTAAACTTAACCAATTCATTTAGCTTCATAAGCAAAAGTCTACTTCAGACATCTGACAAAGCATGCTTTTGTCCATGAAAGCTTATGCCACAAGGAGAACATTGTTGCTCTCCTGGAATGTAGGCATCAATAAGACTTTTCTATAGAAAAAAGTGGAAATAGATTTACTACTAGAAACACCAAGAGGGAACTGCAACTGGAATCCCTGACAGTTAGTAGTATGATTTCTTTCTCACATCAACATTCCATTATCTAATATAGGGCACAGGCTTAACCACTACAGTATTTTGCTAAGTACACTACTAAGTATTTTAAATACAGTATTACCTGGAACCAACTTTTTGCCACTGACTCATTTGACTAAAGGAAGGTATCATTAATATTCACCATGACACAGTGAACAGAGGACATCTTGCTTGTGGGCTCTTGTGAAGAACAAATCCACTAGCAGGAGGTTCTCTGCCACTACAGAAGCCATATTTTATATTATTGTTTGAATGGATGTCTTTTGAAATGTTATTTAAGAAATAGAACAGGTGAAGCATGGAAAGGCATGGCACATAGAAGGGGTAAATTTCTTATGTGGTCTATTTGTTTTAAATTTTTAATTAAAATATTAACAAGTATCTATATTTTTAATATCTGCTATATATTAACTCAGATATCAATGTATAAAAGATAAAACAATGAAAGCTCTATTTGATTTATAGCTATGAGTTTCATATCTACTTACTGAACATTCTGCTATATCTCTATATTTTCCAAAATGCAAAACCTGATAAAAAAAGAAAAATCAAGATTACTGTTGTATCCTCTTCATACCTTCTATACTTAGAACAGCCTCCAGTGTCTCTTCAGTTATGCTTGTGTTCAAACTAGTGTTTAATCAGCAATGTGATACATATCTCAAAATCCAAATCAAACTAAATTTGTCAAAGATTTAATCTCTTATCTCTGTCCCCCAAAGCAATTTAATATGGTAAAATGTGGCTTGTGCATCTTTTATTTTTTTAAAAAAGCATTAACTAAATATTCCTATGTCTAAAATAGTGCTGTGATTGAGCAGTTTGATGAAGGTTTGTAGCCATACTGAACTCAAAGGAATACCAAGAGGCTACACCACAATCTCCATATTTATTTGTTTGTTTATTATATTTCTATATCATCTCACAAGTGCTCTAGAGGCAGTGCAGAAATAAAACCCAATTAAAACAATATAAAGATAAAAACATTTTAAAATCACATTAAAATACTTTTCAAATATAGAATGCTATGCAGGACAGTAGTATTTGGCTGCCTGCAAGAAGTTTAAGAGAGATGGGGCCAGCCTATCTTCCTTCAGTAGGAAGTTTCACAGTCGAGGTACAGCTACATAGAAAGCCCTGTTACATGTATCCACCAACCTAACTTCATGACAAGACACTCAACTGGGCTTCCTCAGAATATCTCAAATTTCTGGCAGGCCCATATGGGAATAGGCAACTTTTCAGATATCCTGGCCCCAAGTCATTTAGGGCTTTGGGAGTCAACACCAGCACCTTAAATTGACCCAGAAGCAAACTGGAAGTCAGTGTAGTTCTTGCACGAATGCCTGACATCAGTCTGGCTGCATCTAGCTGTATCTTCTGGACACTCTTCATGGACAGCCTCACATAGAGCATATTACAGTAGTCTAACTGAGAGGCAACTAAAGTATGAACCACTGTGGCCAGATCTGCCTTCCCCAGGAAAGGGCACAACTGGCAGACTAGCCAAAGCTGGGCAATGGCACTCTTGGCCACCTCAGCAACCTGGCTTTTCAGGAGAGCACTAGGTTCAAGAACACGCCCAAACTGTAAATATGATATTTCAGAGGAAGAGCAACCCCATCCAGAACAGATTGCTATCCTAATCCCAGATTGGTTTTCCTACTGATCAGGAGCACTTCTGTCTTATCTGGATTAAGCCTGTCTATTCACCTGCATCCAATCCTTTACTGCATCCAGACAATGCTTCAGTACTACCACAGCTTCCTTACAACTACCAGTTGTAAAGGAGACATTAAGCTGGGAACCATCTGCATAGTGATGACACCCAATCCCAAACCTCCAGGAAACCTCTCCCAGCAACTTCATTTAGTTGTTGAAAAACACAGGGGACAGTATTGACCCCTGAGGAACTAACAGGCTAATGACTAAAAGGTTGAACAACAGTCCCTGAACACTACCACCCTCTAGAAAATGTTCAGCCAAGAAAGACTGGAACCACTACAAAGCAGTGTCTCCAAGCCCTGTAACAGATAGATGACCTAGGGATACCACGGCTGATGGTATCAAATGCCACTGAAAGATCCAGGAGGACCAATACATACTCATTCCTGCTTTCCAACTCCCAGTGTAGATCATCTACTAAGATGACCAAGGCTGTTTCTGTCCCATAACCATGTCTGAACCCAGACTGGAATGAGTCCAGGTAGCCTGTTTCATCCAGGAAATCACTCCCTCTAGTATCTTACTGGAAAGGGGAGATTAAAGACTGACCAATAGTTACGTAGGGAAATGGGATCCATGGAAGGTTTTTTTTTCATCAAAGGTCTTACAACTGCTTCTTTTAGATAGGCTGGGACGTAGCCGTCTTTCAAAGAAGCATTCAAAACCTGCACCAGCCAGTCCTCCTCTGGCAGTTTTAATTAGCCAGGATGGACATGGATCTAACAGACAAGTGGTTGACCTCGCCTCTTCAAGCAACTTGTCCACATCATCACGTTGATCATCCTGAAACTAATCTGTTAAAAGAGGACAAGGACATGCCTCATTTACCTCCACAGACTCTACCTTCAATGTGGAGTCCAAGTTACAACAAAAGCAAGCAATTTTCTCCACAAAATATTTAGCGAACTCATCACAGTGCTTTTCAGAGGGTTCCTCTTTAGCAGTCTGAGATCTAGGATATAACAGCCTGTAAACTACCCAGACGTGGACGAGAGTGAGCTGATGCAATAGAGACTGCAAATAATTGTTTATTTGCTGCTCTCACTGCTGCAAAATAGGGTTTAAAATAGTCCTTAACCCATGCTCAACTGAATATATCCTGAATCTTTCTCCACCTTCACAGTGTGATTCATTAGTGGCAAGGGCTCTGGTCCTGTATCCCAAGAAGCACAGATGAACTTTGCCCCACAACATACAAAGCAGCTCACCCAAGAATGAGTCCACAGCTAGCATATCCATGCTACCCGCATGCTCATGTTAAGAGTCTAAGGTAGGGGTAGGCAACCTTTCTCCTTTAAGGGCCGAAGGACTTCAGCTCCCAGAAGCCTCAGCCATGTTGGCCAATAGCTCCTGGGATTTTGGCAGCTGAAGTCCCTCAGCCCTTAAAGGGGAAAGGTTGCCTACCCCTGCCTTAGACTCTGGTCTAAGGCCTGAAGACTGTGCATGCACAAAGGTTTTAACAATCTTAGCAGGAGGTAATCTACAATGTGGCATTACAAGATCAGTGAAATTTCAGATTTACCTTACTCCAATTTTTACTCAGACTCCAGAATATAACTCTTTCCCTCATTGCCTTCTTCTCCTGTGCTGTCTTCCAAGAGCATGGTTTTATATAACATCTTATTTTGACCTCATTCCTTTCCATCTAACTTCTTGGTACTTTATTTAAAGATCAGAGTATAAATATTATCTTTGTTCTAGCCAAGAAACAAGGGGTTGGTGGGTGGCTTCATGGGTAGCAAAAGTGAATTTGAGGGTTGTACTTTCCCACTGCTGTTGTACATGCAAGAGGCTTGAGAGTAAAAGGAGAAAGACTGAGCTTTTGCAAAAGCAGTGACGTTGCTTCTGTAAAAGCCTCATGTAAAATGGAGTAATACGAAAGGACTTACTATCTAAGTAGTGTGGGCACCTGTGGAAGACAGACACTATAAACATATGCATATGTAGACAAATATGAAAGAGAAGGTAGAAAGAACTACAGTCAAGAAAGCCCACTCACACGTGATTTAGTCTGTATGTCGACTGTTTCATAAACATTCATATAAAATTCAGGATCAAACATATCTTGAACCATACAGCGGAATTTCACTAAACTATTTGGCTTCAGATAATGTAGAGGAACATCATTCAATGAAGGTACCTATAAAAAAGAAGAAAGAATAGAAAATATTAAATACTCTATTTGAATCAAACAAAATTCACCTACTGTCTTCCAATCAGTAATTTAGGCAATATTCCAAAAAATCAATGGAGATTTATATATGCAAAAAGCTGTGATAGCCAATTTACACCGCTTTGGATCCAGACTTAGTGAGACAGAATATACTCACTGAATTATACTGTTAGTGTGGCCGAAATCCTATTGTAGGTCCCAATAGAACTAATGAATCAGTGGAAACTTTGTAAGTGCTCACTTTTGTAAATTCCACTGATACAAAGAATCTGTTTTAGTTAGGAATCACAACTGGATTCAAGCCAAAATCTAGAGCCAATCCATCATTTAATAATCCAGCTACTTCCTTTCTGCTCACTTGTTTGGATAAAATATGACTGAGGTCCAGGATATTTGGCAGACAATCTCCCTCTATGAGCCAGCTGGGGCTCTGTGATCCTCAGGGGAGGCCCTTCTCTCCATCCCACCATCATCACAAACACAGTTGGCGGGGACACGAGAGAGGGCCTTTTCCATGGCTGCCCCTAGATTCTGGAACGCCCTTCCCAGGGAGACCAGAATGCCCCCTTCCTTGATGGCTTTCTGCTGACAGGTGAAAATCTTCCTTTTCAGACAAGCATTCAAAACAGAAAGCTTTTAAAGAACAGTCTGGGGCGCAGGCCAGCTCCACTGGGCCTAGCCTAAATTAAGAACGAGAGCCCTCCCTTCAGTCCATCTGCCATGGTCCAGGCCTCAGAGGGAGCTGGACCTGATCCCCTTCCCACTACCATTCCCTTCTCCTTTTGTGTCATGTCTTTTCAGATTGCAAACCTGAGACCAGGGAACCTTCTAATTAACCATTTGTAAGCCGCTCTGAGAGCCTTTGTAGCTGAAGAGTGGGGTATAAATACTCCTAATAAATAAATTAAATGCAATTTTGTTAAGGGTTATAATATTGTTATTAAAAAGTACTGAAGTATTTTCTCAAATAGGTTGTCTTAAAAACTGTTCACTGCTAGATTTAGACCACTGACATGTTGTGACACCTGGGACAAGTCACATGGGCTAATTTAACTCTGTAAAAATTATGTGTTAGAATTGCAAAAGAACATTGGTTGATCTATCATGCAATGCACTAAAATTGTATTAATAGAGTATAAATACTCCATCTTCTAATTCAGTGTATGTCCTCCATTATACGGTCTAAATGTTTATTATTCAAATAATCTCCCAGACTACCACGATAAGTGAAGCTGTATTGTAACTACTTTTGGGATGACTGTTTACTTATCAGAAAACTTGGATATTAAAATATTTTATTCTAAGATGTCATCAAATTATGTTCAAACAAACTGAATACATTGAAAATACAGCTGTTGGTGGCACAGTTATCACTCTGCTTTTTTTTATCTTCCTATGGTTTCATGGCGACTACTACCTATAATATGCTTTATCTAAACATGAAATTGCATATGACATTGTGTCTTATATTTATCTTAGGGAATGAAGACAAGATATACATGTAGTAAATTTATTGCAATATATAAACATCAAGAGTGAGCAGCTGTACTAGGGCAAGGGACCATTTTCCTCATGCTCTTTGCCACATCTTGACTGATTAGAAATGATGTCATGTCACTTCAAGTCTCATTTCTAGGCTGAAAAAATGGCAGATTCTATCTACTTTTCTTTGTTTTTTGTGGATGTTTGGTCACGTGAGGCCATCGTGCACCTTCCCAATCCTTGGTATAGACCATTGTGTACGCTACCTAAACTCCACAGAGCAAGATCTCCACTGCTCAAGCTACGACCTGGTTCAGGATACATTTGCACATACGCTGCTGACCTGCAGCTCTACTGCAAACAATAGGAAGGACTTGTAAGGAATTTTAAAAATACTAATCACCAATGTAATTTTACTTTCTCTGCTCCTCCCCCAAACATTTCTAATAAAGCTGACAAAAAACTTTGCTATACACCCTATCTAATCCCACTCGAAACATCCTATTTATATATCTGTGTCTATCATTTGACCCACAAGATTGGAAAGTCCCATTACAGCTTGAGATCTCATTCAATTTACTCTGGCTTCAGAGGAGATAGGTACAACTGTTTTACTTTTCCCCTTCTCCTAACAAATATTTTTCAGTACCTGCTATGGTTAAATTTCTTAGGTGTCTTAAAACCATTTCATTAGTCTTTTCCAGACAAATCACTCAGTTTCTGAATTGTAATGCACAAGGTTCTGGGTAAGCTAGCCCAGGAAAGCATATCTGTGGCACTGAACTGAAAGTACTCCCACTAATTTATTGAAGGTGAGAGAGGACTATGGGCCTTTTCAGACTGCCAGAAACAGTGCAAATTGAGTCCACTTTAACTGCCCTGGTTCAGTGCTAGGGAATCATGGAAACTGTAGTTTTTTTCTGGGACATTGAGCCTTCTCTGTCAGAGAGCTCTGGTGCCACAATAAACTACAGTTCCCATGATTCCCTAGCACTGAGTCAGGGCAGTTAAAGTGGACTCAATTTGCACTATTTCTGGCAATCTGCAAAGGCCCTATGACCCTTGGCTTCCAAGGTTACTGTATTCTTAACATTACTAATAGTAGGAAAACAGCAATCTTAGTGAAAACTGCTGAGAGATAGGAAGACAAATTTATTTTCACATGCCCCACCTCCAACAACCTTCAGTCTCTACAGGCAAGGAGAGGAGTTTGAACTCCCCTACTCCTGAGAGGTGTGTGTATATGCAGAAACATATACCCTTCCTTAACTGATACTGTGGGCCTGTACAGCTGCACACATTGAGCCACACTATTATCTCCAAACCAAAAGGTCAAAACCATAAGACCATATATAAGCAAATTCAGTCTTACCCAGTTAGCTGCATTATTTTCTTTTAGCTTCTCTCTGAAATATTCAATTACTTTTCTTTCCCATTCAGGGTTTGGACTATCCTGAGCTAAAACAAAACATACAAAGTGAATTGAAATGATGTGAAGTACACCAGAAAAACAACAGGATTTAAACACCAACAATTTGCAAATTCACTTGTTGCCTAATAACTGGTTTGCTTCATTACAGGACTAGACCTTATGAGGCCTTGTTAGAGTAGAATTGAGTGCCTGTAAGATTAGCCAGTAATTTGTCAACATTTTGAGTTGGTAGGCAGGTAGATATGAGCTATATGGTGAAGTTATACCATATTGTGCCAAATACTAAGCTACACTGGAAGCTCATCAGTAACTGATTTCTCATTAGAAAGAGAACTGCACACCTAGGACATCTACATCAAATTCCACATTCCTCTATGTTCTTTCATTTGTTCACAGCTAGTAGCATTTTCTGACCAATTTGCAATTCCAACATTTCTCTATTTCTGCTGATCTGTTCTCCATTTTTGTAATGATTAGGCTACTCTTAGGCAAGGAAGCTTTTGTAAACAGAAAAATTATTTTCACGTTGAAACCGTCAGTAGGCTATAATAAAAACATGCACTCCAGTTGGACTTAGACATGTAATTATCTGTTCTAATTATATTGGTATGAGGAAGAGAGCAGAAATAATTGGGAAAGCATTTAACCAAGAACCTCTAGTGGCAGCACTGGAACAGTAGCAACTTAATTTCTGAATGAAGGAATAGTTCTGAAAATATTGATTTTAAACTATGCTTAGCATATGCACTCTGAACACACATCTCTGAACACACATTTTAATATTTAGATATTGAATCAATTTATTTTCCATCCCAGTAAACCCCATGAGGGTTGCCGTAAGTCAGAAATTACTTGAAGGCACACAACAGCAACAACATTTTTACTGAATCTTGCACTCCCAAATATGACTGACGTTTAGGTTATATTTGCTGCCACATACACACACAGTTAAAACCAAAGCGCAAACAAGGAAAAAAAATCAAATTCTCCAATACACCAGGGTGCCTAAAATTATTTTAAAACAAGTAAATAGATTTTTAAACTGCCGATGATGATTATGATGATATAAGTTATATTAACTACCCCTATAAAGCACTATGTTTTAAAATGACATCCATTCCAAGTAAACTACGGTAATAATTTCTTAAAACTGAATCAATCTTAGATTGTAAGCCTGAGGGCAGGGAACTGTCAAATAAATGAAAGTTGCCCATATAAAGTGCTATATACATTGATGGTACTAAATAAATGATGATGATCATGATGATAAACTACTAAGTATAATGACTTAAATCTGATTTTCTATGTAAAACAATGAGGCAGCGATAAAAATATGCCTCTTAATGACAAACTTGGGCTTACACACACATTCTGTGTGAAAAATCTGAAAGGGGCTTCTATGCAGCTGGATCATGCCAGTTCCCAATTGTGCAGAGCACACAAAGCACTATAGCTGCACACATGTAATAGGCTGTTTTTGAATCTTCCCTGGAAGTTTGTTATATTTTGCTTCCCTCCACATACTCTGTGCCTATGCTGTGTTTTTTTTTTTTTTTTTACGGCCCTAGTTTATAAAGATGACATGGTACATCATTATCACTGCACTGTGGTTACGCAGAGTGAGGACAGTGAGTACAAGATTCTTTCTTGGCTGTCCGCAAACCAAACCAATGATTGGGCGACATGGTATACAGAAAACCTACACACATGGACAGATACCTACACAAGA
>JAIPUX010001880.1:46416875-46428540 GCA_020142125.1 Phrynosoma platyrhinos | reverse complement strand
TATATATATATACACACACACACACACACACACACACATATATATATAGACACACACACTACTCTCTTCCATGCCAGCATTCTCTGAAGATACCAGCCACAGATGTTGGCAAAACGTCAGGAGTAAACTTTTCCAGAACACAGACACATACCCCCCAAAAACCCCCATAGATGCTGGCCATGAAAGCCTTTGACTTCACATTAGACATAACAGCCCTGTTTAAACATTTGAAGGGGTGTCATATTGAGGATGGAGCAAGCTTGTTTTCTGCTGCTCCAGAGAATAGGACTCAGAACAATGGATGCAAGCTGCAAGAAAAGAGATTCCACCTCAACATTAGGAGGAAATTCTGACAGTAAGGGAGGTTCAATAGTAGAAGACACTCCTGGAGAGAGTGGTGGATTCTCTTTCTTTGGAGGTCTTTAAACAAAGGCTGGATGGCCATCTGTCAGGAGTGCTTTGATTGTGTCTTCCTGCATGGCAGAACAGGGTTGGACTGGATGGCCCTTGGGTTGTCTTCCAACTCTATGATTCTATGAAGTCTGGCCAGGAGTAAAGAGGGTTCAGTCCCAACTGCTGTACTCTTAGTGCCAGTTCTCCAACATGTAATCTTTAACCTTGTAAGGACCACCAGCAAACAGTGGGCTGTTGTTGTTGTTGTTGTCACCAATGCCCTCAAGTCAACTTCATCTTAATGGTGACCCTCCATGCTATCCTGTATCCTGTTATCAACAATCCTGCTCAGGTCTTGCAAATCCAGGGCCTGTGGCTTCCTTGATTGAGTCTTCACCTGTAGTGCCATCTTCCTCTTTTGCGACTACACTTGTCCCTCCACATCCACTGGGGTTAGGGGCACAGGACCTCTGTGAATGTGAAAAAAATGCAAATAACAAAAACACTATGTTTTTACCTGAGAGAACACCTCTCTAGGACTCTCTAGGCCCTCCAGTCCAACTCTGTGATCAACATCTTCCAGACATTGACCACAGAATTGTGCTGGAGGAGTTACAAATGCCTAGTGGAGGGTTCTCTCTAGGAATTTCTAGGTCCTTCAAGGCGACTTTTGGTTAAAGTTGACCATAGAGTTGTGCTGGAGGTACTAGATATTCATAGAATCATACAATCATAGAATCATAGAGTTGGACAAGACCACAAGGGCCATCCAGTCCAACCCCCTACTATGCAGAAAATCTCAATCAAAGCATCCCTGACAGATGGCCATCCAGCCTGTGTTTAAAGACCTCCAAAGAAAGAGACTCCACCATTCTCTGAGGAAATGTGTTCCACTGTCAAACAGCCCTTACTGTCAGGAAGTTCCTCCTAATGTTGAGGTGGAAACTTTCCCTATAGTCCATTCTTCCGGGTCCTGCTCTCTGGAGCAGCAGAAAACAAACCTGCTTCCTCCTCAGTATGATACCCCTTCAAATACTTAAACAGGGCTAGTATATCACCTCTTAACCATCTCTTTTCCAGACTAAACATCCCCAGCTCCCTAAGTCGTTCCTCATAGGGCTTGGTTTCCAGACCCTTCACCATTTTGGTCACCCTCTTTAGGATATGCTCCAATTTCTCAACATCCTTTTTGAACTGTGGTGCCTAGAACTGGACACAGTATTCCAGGTGGGGTCTGACAAGAGCAGAATACAGTGGCACTATTACTTCCCTTGATCTAGACCAGGGATAGGCAACCTTTTTGAGCCGGGGGCCGGGTTGCTGTCCCTCAGACAATTGGGGGGCTGAAGCAAAAATAAATAAATAAATAAAATTTAAATTTATTATTTTTTTAAATATATATGCATGCACACTCTCTCAGCCCCAGAAAAGCCATGATGGCAAAACCCCTGTGGAGATTTTGCCAAGAAAACCCTAAGAACAAGTAATAACAACAATAATCAATATCATCATGGCGGGCAGCTGTGGGCGGCAGGGGTTGTCAGCGTCGGCGGCAGGACCAGCCTGGGGCCAGTCCAAAGGCCTCGGGGGGCCTCATCCGCCCCCCTGGGCCGCAGGTTGCCTACCCCTGATCTAGACAGTATACTTCTATTGATGTAGCCTAAAATTGCATCCTATGTGTAGTATTAGAGAGAATTAAGGGGCTGGGAGGGTGGGATTAGGGGAATGGGGATGTTTTTAACTTTGTTTTAATGCTGTAACCCGCCTTGATTGTTGGACAGAGGGGCGGGCTATAAATAAAAATTATTATTATTATTTATTATTATTATTAATAAAATCTTTGTATAATCAAATCTGCTAAAGTCAGAGCCATAAATGTGGAGGGACAAGTGTATTGTCTTTTCTAATTATCTTCCCATGATATGTCTGAGGCATGACAGTCTCAGTTTAGTCAACTACTTCTTGGGAGAGTAATTTGCATTTGGATCCATTGCTTGTCTTTTTGGCAGTCCGTGGTATTATTATTATTATTATTATTATTATTATTATTTTATTATATCTTTTTTCCAATACAGGTACTCAAGGTGGCAAACAAAACAGATATAAAACAATACAATTTAAAAACAGTACAACATTAAAATATACAAATATAATTTTTTAAAAAACAGTTAAACGATTTAAGCATTAAAAAACAGTTATATAATAAAATGTAACATGTTAAAGAAAACTAACCTTAAAAATGTAACATGTTAAAGAAACAAACCTATTGCACAACATTTAAAACCCAGCCCTTATCAGCTTATCCATAGAACAGTTCTCCAGCACCACAATTCAAATGATTTGATTCTCTTCCTATCAGCAGCTTTCTTCACTTTCAGCTTTCACAACCATACATAGAAACTGGAAACACAATGACATGGACAATCCTAACCGTAGTTGTTGTAGTTCTGTGCCTTGAAGTCATTTCAGACTTATGCCAGCCCTGAAACAATGCTATTGCAGGGTTTTATATGCAAGATTTCTTCAGAGGGGGGTTGACCTTGATTTCCCCTGAGGCTGAGATAATGTGACTTGCCCAAGGTTATCTAATGGATTTCCATGCCCAGATGTGGATTTAAACCATGGTTTCCTAGCATCCTAGTCCAGCACTCAAACATCTACACCACACTGGCTCTCCCTTGACTTTAGTATTCAATGATATATCTTTATACTTGATGATTTTGTCTAGTTCCTTCAGGAAGGTGGGTTGTGAATGGAAGAATCTATTGCTGATATGTCTCTTGGGAAGGGGACAGATGGTGGAAGATTTGCAGAAGTAATAAACATTGAGAAACAGGATATGGAAGAGTAGCATTGAGATGATGATGATAATAATAATGATATTTTTATTAGTTTCACATTTAAAATTTACATGCTATATTCATAATTCACAAATGAGTAATTATTTTACAATAAGTCCTTCCTGGAGACCAGTGTGGTGCCGTGGTTTGAGTGATGGACTATGACTCTGGAGACCAAGGTTCAATCCCCACTCTGCCATGGAACTCATTGGCTGACTTTGGGCAAGTCACATTCTCTCAGCCTCAGGGGAAGGCAATGGCAAACTTCCTCCAAACAAATCATGCCAAGAAAACCCCACAATAGGCTCACCTTAGGCTAAACTCAGAAATGACTTGAAGGCACATAACACACACACTTCCTTTCTCCAGAGACTTGGTGCTACCTAACACAAACTAGCTTTCATTTCTATCAGCTCTTTTCATCCTTTAACTCTGACAGAGCTGACAGAGCACCGAGATTTTGGTGAAAAGTCAATAGAAGCTGTAATAGCTGAATTTCAGTGAGTGCTAATAACATAAGATGAAAGAGAAAATACAGTTTTTCTGGAGATTCAACTGGGTTGTTCATTAGCTTTTCTAGGAACAGCATTTTGGGAGAACATTCTTCTAGGAATTCTTAAAGGCTAATTACATACTTCAGACACTCTTTGAGAAAGACCGTGAGGAATTGTTGCCAGACAGAATATAGTATTGGAGTTTATTGTCCAACAGTAGCCTGAGGGCACTTGACACAAAGGTTGAGTTTGCGTGTCAGAATGGAAACCCTGGTACATTTGGTGTGTGCTGCCCAATTATTTCTACTTCCGTTGTGAGCAACTAAAAAATGTGAATCTTTGGATGTGAATCTTGTTTAGCATGATGTCCAGATAAATTCAGAACTATCTTTTTGACTTGTGTTTCCCCACTGAGATACAGAAAGAAGGTATGGTGTGTTGTAATGGACAGAAACAAGCCAGAGTGCCAGTTCCTGCCAGGTTTGGACACCACATGAAGCACACCATGGATCTGCTGCAAGTGGGAGTGATTGGGCAACATGCGGCATCACTGGCTTTTGTATGATAAGCTTGAATTCTTGACATGTCCTGCTTTTATGACACCTGGACATGCTCCTATTCTCTTACAAATATGCAAACTTTACAGTTTCAGAATTAACAAATAAGGGCAATATACAAACACCTGTTTCTTCATGGACCCTCTGCCTCCCATGGGTTTAGGTGTGCATATGTGTATGTGTAAAAACATGAACAAAATTTTAAAATACAGAAAAGAATCGTACTTAGTTATAATCAATAAGCATGCATAAAAACCTACCTCCAGAAAATTCTGAGTCTCATGCTTTTTAAATATCAGGAGGAAGGAAGTTCCAAGGTTGCCCCTCTCTGTACTGTTGTAATCCAAAAACTGAAATCCAGTTGTTAGTCCCACACAAAAGCAAGCCGACCGAATCAATGGGAACTTCTTAAGCCAACACTTATGTAAATTCTATTGAATCAATGGGTCTACACTAAATTATGGCTAAATATGTTTAAGATGTTCTTCTAAATTACTCTCAGGAATCAGGATGGGACATAAGGGAAGACAGCATCTCTCCATAAGTCTAACACACTAAAAATAGTAGTGAAGAGAACCAATTTGTGTAAGCTTACTTTTATTTTAATCATTCTTGTTATGTTCTGTGTTGCAGATGATGCCCCTGATGTTGGTGAAGAAGACAGCTTCCTGGGCCAGACTTCTGCAAATCCGAATCCCCCACCAACATTCAGCTATTTCTCCCAAGTTTCTAGCAGTAGTGATCCCTTTGGGAACATTGGACAGCCCCCCTTAGGAGTGGCATCCCCACCACAAACTGGAATGTCTGTTTTCTCTAAGCCTTCAGTTTCTCCCCCAGTTTTGCCTGGATCACAGGATGGACCAAGTGCTTTCTCAACAGCTTTTTCCAAATCACAGTCTTTTAACACACCACCGACTTCACTACAAGGAATTGGTTCTTACCAAACACCCCAACAGAGTGGACCTCCACCAACTGGTTTTTCATCTCCTCCTCATGGCACATCACAGCAAGGCTACAACCCATATCGTCATACTACTTTGAGCAGTAAAGCCAATCCTTATATCACTCCACCACAGCTCCAGCAGAGTCAGCCGCTCACCCAGAGTGTCCAGCCGTCACCCCCTGTACCACCTATCCAAATGTACCCAACTCCTCCAGGGCCCCTGCCACCAGTATGAAAATTTTCTTTTAACTTTTGGAAACTGAAAAGGGGGAATAAACTGTTTAGAAAGAATTAATGGATAAAATATATTTTACTCGTAAATTAAGGGAAAGCACCATCCCATTGTGGCAGTCAGCATTGTTTGCATGAGAGGGAAGGGAACATGAGTCAGCTTGTTGCTTGCGGCAGCTGCTGATGGTGAATGAGTAGTGTGGGATTTTCATGGTATCTACGTATTCCCCAAACAGGTTATGCATTCATACCTATCTTGGTGAATGCTAATTCACTTTAGGATCTGCAGATATCTACACTTGAGCTGTGCATCACAATTCTATTCTATATAATTTTCGAAACCATCACAATTCTACTCTGTAATTTTCCAAAGTTAGCAAGAACTTGAGCCCTGCAAACACAGTTAGTCTCAGAATTTTGAGGACACCAGTCCACTGATAATTGTAGACTAGTCCATTGATTATTTGCATGATCAGTGGACCAGTCTACAATTATCAGTGGAGTGATGACTTACTAATTGTGTATGTAGGGCTCAAGTTCTTGCTAACTTTGGAAAATTACATAGAATAGAATTGTGATGCAGGGCTCAAGTGTAGATGTCTTCAGATCCTAAAATGAATTAGCTTGAATATACTTAGTGATCAATTATGTGGAATAAAGGAAATAAGAACCATCTTGTTAGACTTGAGATGTGATTCTAGAAGCTACTTGAAGAAATATACAGTGGTACTTCTACTATGAAATTAATTCGTTCCGACAGCCATTTCGTAAGTAGAAAATTTCGTAAGTAGAAGCAAATTTAACATTGAAATGCCCTAGTCTGTTCCAGGCCCCCAGATTCAAGCTACAACTCAATACAAATGTATAATACAGGGTTATTTCGTTAAGTACCTCTAATACAAACATGTTACATTACCATTAAGGAACAAAAAACAAAAATGAGTTGCAGGACTAATGTAAAGAATAAAAAATACAGTCTTGAATATCAGAAGCCAAGAATACAGTCCTGGAGATCAAAAGCCAAAAATATCAGAAGCCAAAAATACAGTCCTGGAGATCAGAAGCCACAAATATCAGAAGCCAAAAATACAGTCCTGGAGTTCAAAAGCCACAAGTCCTACCTTCATGGATCCCAGAAGCCACCATTTTCGCTAGCCACACTTCCTCTCCTCTTTCGCAAGCCCAAACAGTGCTGCCTAGCTGAATTTCACTAGGCAAACACTTCCTCTTTTGCTAGCCAATACAGTGCTGCTTTGCTAGATTTCGCTAACCAATGGCATGCCACAAAATTCGGAGAGCAGCTCGTTCACGCCAATTTCGTAAGTTGGAACGCTTTCTTAAGTCGAAGCAAATTTTTTTGGGAGGGGAGGCCCGTTTCATAAGTCAAAATTTTCGGTAGAAGAAGCATTCGTAAGTAGAGGTACCACTGTATTATAAATTGAGTTTACCTTATCCAGAATTCTGAATTCTAAAACATAAAAAAACCAAACATTTTGCATGTGTGTCTGAGATAGTGACACTTCTGCTTTCTGATGTATATAATGTACAGAAACTTTGTTTCATGCACAAAATTATTTTAAAATATTGTGTAAAATTTGGACTATGTGTATAAGATATATATGAAACTTAAATGAATTTTGTTTTTAAACTTGTGTCTCATCTCTGAGACATCTCACTTAATATATATATAGCAAATACAGGTATTCCAAAATCTAATAATAATAATAATAATATCAGAAATCTAAAACACTTCTGGTCCCAAGCATTTTGGATAAGGGAGGCTCAACTTGTATAATAATGTATATGGCCATTATAGTCCAGAGAGCAAATTGATTTTGTGGATGTCCTAGTCAGGAATTAAATTAAAAAGAGTAAAGGTTTAAGGAAATCTCTGTAAACATTTAAATTGTTTCCCCCCCCCCCCCCCCAGTTTTCTTCACCACAATCAGCAATGTCACCTCAGGCCTCCATGTCAGCAGGTGCATTGGTGAAAGCACCCCCCATCTTTTTGCAAAACCAGTATGAACCAGTTCAGCCCCATTGGTTTTACTGCAAGGAGGTAGAAAACAAGGAGTTGTGGATGCCATTCAGTCTCCTAGATTCTACAGCTCTAGAGGAAGTTTATAATTCTGGTAAGATTTGAGAATGCGTTTGCATCATCATTTTGTCTGATTGCCCTTTGGCTTTGAACATATAACAGTTTTGCATTTCTTCAGTGGGAATGTGGTAGATGGTAGATCAGTCAGAGAAAAACGTGACTTACACATTTCTAATTTTTTTACAGTAGACATGTTAAATTTCTAGAAATTTTGAAGCTGTGATGATGGTGGTGGGAAATTCTCCTTTTCTGGGGGGCGGGCAGAGGGAGTAGGGAACAGAAATAGGAAAAATTGAAATATTCATATCAAACCTAAACTTATTTTACTACTTTAGCAATATCATCTTTCATTCCTAATGCAGGTAGCAGATAAAATGGTATTAGTTGGCACATTTATGTAAGATAAAAACCTTGAGACTGTAAAAGCAAAATTATGAGAATGTCTGTCCTAAAAAGAGCTGTAAATTTCCACACTGTAGGCTACATGCATAAATTGTGGTTTTTGCTTTCTAAAAAGTGGAGAAAAACTAAAAACAGAAACCATAAATTTTATAATAAAACTGAATTGTTTGGACAGAAACAGTTTGATATGTTCACATTTTTAAGGTCTAGGTTAGCAGCATATTTGATTGTTAAGTTTAATTCAGCATTAAAAATAATAAACTTTTCAATGGTATATTCTCATTACAAGCAGTGGATGGCCCCTTTTATGCTACTGCCATGAAATAGTAGAGGAGGTAGGCAATGGTTGGACACCCCACTCTGCTGTTTTCTCTCTAGTTCTTCACATCTCTTATTTCATACACAATTTTGTTTCATTTTTCTTTACACCTTTAATGTAGATAAACAAAAGTATAGCTTGCTGGCCAAGAAACTATAAGAAGAGCAGAGCAGGCTGTCTCACCATATACCTTCACAAAATATTGATTGGAGTAACGTTGAGCATTGATTTGTCATTAAATTAAGATAACTGTCAATGTCTTCCTGGTGGTATAAGATTCAGTAGAAACACATGTATAATTTCTCATGCAGGACATTTCTGATGGTTGTAATAATGAACACATTAAGTGAAACATCATACAGTAATGATTTTTAAGGGAGAAATACTTGTGAATGATTGTCAGTACAGAAGGAGAGATAAATAAAATAGGAGGTGCAATTTTACGTGGCATAAACAATGAACATTGACCTGTTATAATTTATAATCTATTTGTTGAATAGTTGTTAAAAGTATTACAAAGAGAAAACAAGCCCACAAGCCACTTTCTTTTTCTAGTTTTCTCCCTTAAAAATCATTACTGTATGATGTTTCACTTAATATGTCTCCTCTTCCTTCTGTTTGGTATCTACTGAACTTTCCTGTACTGTCTCCTGGTACTTGTGGTGCTGTCCTTTCCTACAGACTCCACTCTTCAGAATACTGGTAACCAATTGAAAGTGATTGGAATTCTTGTCTGTGAGAATGCTAGTGTATTTCATGTACTGTCTATATTCTGATCACAACCAGTGAACAAAGTGGAACTACTGGGGAAAGAGACATGAAATAGTAAGTCCAGAAATGTTACCAAAATGCCCCGTTTCCCAATAAGCATGGTTTGTTCAGCCTCAAAATTTCACTGTTCTTTATGAAACTTGAAAAATAAAGCACTTTACACTTCTGTCTTGTTATGTATAGGTGAATTATTTGGAAGAGGAAGAGGTATGTTACCAACATAAAATAACTGTTTTATATTTCTAGTGCAACCTGATCCAGAGAATGTGGTCTTGAGTACTGATGGAGGCCGTTATGATGTTTATCTCTATGACCGAATAAGGAAAGCTGTGTATTGGGAAGAAGAGCATTCTGAAGTGAGGCGATGTACTTGGTTTTATAAAGGAGACAAAGACAGCAGGTTTGTTCCTTATACGGAGGATTTCAGTGAAAAGCTGGAGGTGAGTTTTCTTACACTGATAGAATAATAAAATAATGTTGGATGGCAACTCATTAAAGATCAGGGCTTTAAATAAAGATGCAAAATAGGAGTGAAACAGACTGGCAGTAAGCACCAGTGTGGGGGCATGACTTTTAGATGATACATGCCTTGGCTCTGCCCCCCAAGCCAGCGTCATGCCACCCGCCCACCCAGCCAGATGTCAGGCAGCTTTGCAACACTCCAGTGGTGCAATGCTTTTACGCTGCATGCTGCAGGAGTTAAGAAGAGCTGGTGCTACAGTGGAAATAACTTTTTTCCGCTCCTTTTTGGGCTGGAAAAATGCCAGATCAGGGCCACAGTTGCCGTGGTCCCAATCTGGTGCTCAAAGGGGCAGAGTCAAGTTGCCCCTATATGGCTGTCTGTTTTGGCCCATACTACACTGTGGGCTAGTGGTCATATGTGACAAGACCTGAGAACCAATTGCCCAGTTTAGCAGTGACCAAAATTACTGGTACTAACATTTTAGAGCAGGGGTAGGCAACCTAAGGCCCGGGGGCCGGATGCGGCCCCCCAAGGCCTTTGGACCGGCCCTAGGCTGGTCCTGCCGCCGCTGCCCCCCACTGCCTGCCATGATGATATTGATTATTGTTGTTATTACTTGTTCTTGGGGTTTTCTCCACAGGGGTTTTGCCATCATGGCTTTTCTGGGGCTGAGAGAGTGTGCATGCATATTTTTTAATTTTTTTTTAATTTTTAAAAAATTTAAATATTTATTTTTATTTATTTATTTTTGGTTCTTCAGCCCCCCAATTGTCTGAGGGACAGCAGCCCGGCCCCCGGCTCAAAAAGGTTGCCTACCCCTGTTTTAGAGAGTGCTAAATGAATCTTTTTGGTATTTAAAGTGCTCATTGTGTTTACATTAGTGATTAGCTGCATGTATATACCTGTGGTTATACTTATAATACACATTTGTTGTTGCTGCTGTGTGCCTTTAAGACATTTCCAAATTATGGCAAACCTATGGGGTTTTCTGAGGTTGAGAATGTGTGACATAGCCAAAGTCACCTAGTGGATTTCCATGGCTGAATGGGAATTCCAAATGTGATCTCCAGCATCATAGTTCAGTGCTCAAACCAGTATGTCGTAGTGGCTCCACTATATACATATAATACCATTAAATCGAAATCGGGGTGGAGAATTGTGGAGGGAGTGGGAGTATTCTCTCATTCCCCCCCCCCCCCCCCCCCCCGAGATAAACCAACATGTCCAAATGCATCAGAGTTGACATATGTCAGTTCTAACTCACATTTTTGTCTGGTTTTCACTCTTTTTGCATTATGGGAAGAGAGGATACCTGGTGTGAGTAAGGTTAATTGCATTTGCAGGGCATTTGGGAGCATTTGGGGATGTTTTCAGGCATAAATCACCTGAAAATCAATGTTTAATTTTTTTTAAATGAGGGGTGTTGGAGATGGGCTTTGTGGGCTGCAAAAGTAGAGTTTAGGGGCTGCATACAGGCCACACTTTCGTCATCTCTGATGAAAATAGAACATTATGATGTTGATTTGTGGTGATCCAAGGATCCAGCAGAAAGATGGCAGTTAGAACAGTTGAGGCTTGGTGGGAAAATATCTTGAGCTTGTTAGTAATTGAGAATTCTCTTTTGATATAACAGTATTGTGCTTAAAATTTGATTGATGTAACTCACTTTCTTTTACAGGCAGAATATAAGAAAGCTGTTACCACAAATCAGTGGCATCGACGACTGGAATTTCCGGGTGGTGAAACCATTGTTATGCATAATCCTAAGGTAATAAGAATTCTGATTGAAACATAGTGTTGCATGATAGGATACAGGGATATGTCAAATTCAGCATAACTTGTTGCAAATATACTGGTTTTGGTCCTGAACTATAAATAGTGCTTTCTATGTAGAAATGAGCAGGGCAATCCTAAACTTTCTCTTCAAGAGCTCTCATGTTAGAGTCTCTGAGATGACTAGCACACATATTGGCAGGGTGGAAATGAGACAGGAACAGCAGTTTTTCAGTTGTCCTCCATTCCTAGCAACTTTTTCTTTTTAACCGCATGCCCTCAAACAGGGTTACTCTCTTCTGCTGATTGACTGAGGCACAGAAGGAATGACTTAGGTGTCATGAACCGAGGTTCTCTGTTGTTCTTTTGATCCAGAGAGAA
>JAIPUX010001880.1:46392321-46402566 GCA_020142125.1 Phrynosoma platyrhinos | reverse complement strand
TCCCGTTCCCCAGCACTACTTCGAAACTTTTTCTATTCCTGAGAATTCATGCATGAAGAAGTATTTCAAACTTCTTTCCTGAATCAACATGCTTACATTGATTTTAGAACCTAAAAAATAATGCTGCAATCTGTATTTTCCTGAAGGTGGCAGGATAGGTTATTTTTTAAAAGACATTTGCTCTCTCTCTCTGTCTGTTTATATCCCTTCAAGTTGCCTGTTGATATATGGTGACTCCATGAATTTCATAGTTTTCTGTGCTTCTTCTGTCTAAATGTGCTGTAAAGCTCACAATGCAGCAAACAGGTGCCTCTTAATATATATGTCTGTATAATTTTTGCAGAATGATTTTTTTTTCAGAATTGAAAGATTCTCTCTCTCGTATGGGATCAGACCTGAAACAGGGTTTCATCAGCTCTTTGAAAAGTGCTTGGCAGACCCTTAATGAATTTGCACGTGCTCATACCTCTTCTACTCAACTCCAGGAAGAATTGGAGAAGGTGGCTCATCAAATTAAAGAAGAAGAAGAAAAAGATGAGACAGAAGGTTGGTCGTACGTAGCTCTTTTTCTCCTCAGTAATTTCTCTTTGTTAAAACTGGAATGTGTTGCATTCATATTATTATTATTATTAATTTATTTATATCCTGCTTTTCTCCTGATGTAGGGACTTAAGGGAACTAACAACAAATTAAAAAACATTTTTGCCCTCAGATCTTAAGTGTGGCTCCTCTTTACTTTAGATGCTTAGGTGTCAGTTTTGACTCTGAAACATCTAGCTCTGAATCTGCCCAACAAAAATAGTATTATTTAATTATTATTTTTTAAAAAATATTTACTTTGAATGTTTTGTTAAAAGGAGAGTTCTGCATAATAATTCTTGTTTTTGCCATTTAGAACTTTTATTGGTCAAACAGAATGTACTTGCTAATTCTGCAAGCTTCATATGTGACCGTATAATGATGGGGTATTTCTACTAAAATGAATGGCCTTTGTCAGTGATTGGGGTGCAGTGCCTAGAATAGTGATATATACAGAAGACGTCAAGGAGTTTGCCTGTTTCATCTTGTCTGTGATTGAATATTGCTAACAATTGTTTTCTTTGATTTTATAATCTTACCAAAAGGTTTTTTTTTGTCAAAATAATGTACTTCTGTTGGCAAAGCCAAAGACCTATACTAGGAATGCCCTGTGGAAATCAAACTTTTTATCTTTGCTTCAAATCCTGTTGATGGTCTCAATTAGAGCCCAAATTAAAGTAGACCTATTTGATAAGTTGTCTGCACTTATGTGAGTACAATTGATTTAGTGGGCCTACTGTAGCTGAGGCTGTTGAATTTAGGTTATTGAACAACAAATCCCAGCTTGTATCACATCTGCTTGGCAAATAGTATAAGGGACTTCCGTTTGAGAAACACAGATTCTAGGCCCTTCAGGTATCTGGAAGTCCTGCAGTTTAATGTGGGTTTGGCTATGGAGATTCCTTTTATTGAGCGGGGACAATAAAGGCATTTCTTTATTTGTGGCATAATACGGTAATATTATAGTTGTTGTAAGCAGAGAAGAAATGCAGAACCAAGAACTGATTAAACTTGTGGTGTACTTCTTGTGCTCACTTTCTTTCAACTGTAGCAGAAAAGATGGTTGAGAGTCCAGATATTTCAAAAGATGAAGACTTGAATGTAAAAGTTGGTTTGCTAAATGGTGGTCGTCGTATTGATTATGTTCTGCAAGAAAAGCCCATAGAAAGTTTTAATGAATACCTGTTTGCTCTGCAGAGTCATTTGTGCTATTGGTAAGCATTTTCCTCCTGATATTTGATAGAAACTTTTGTGAACTAATATATACTTACTTTACTAATATATATATTTTAGCTGTTCCTTTCCTGGTCTTACATGGACTTGAAAAAAAATCAGTTGCATTTTACCTTTTGCATTAAGAAGCAGAGTGTTAGCAACAGTATAGGCCAAGCTCCTCTTGCACATCTGTGTTAACATAACTACACTACCAATTACAAAAAGCCACAGGCACACCACTGTGAAGGCAAAGAGGCAGAATCTTCGTAGCCATTTGAAAATGCATGCTGCTGGCTCCAAGCAGCCTGTTTTTTCAATGCCAGCCTGGGGGGTGGGGGTTGAGGTCCTTGCAAAAATAGGTAGTGTTGTAAGTCACTGTTGCCAGGACACACCAGATTCCTATCCCCACGAAGCCCAGTGTTGGAGAAACAGGCTGCTTGAAGCCAGCAGCCTTCTTTTTCAGATGATGAGCACAAAGAATCTTCTTTCTATCCATCTGTATGACTGAGGGTAAAATGCATGGAATTTAAGCAAACATACTTCACCAATAGGATTCAAGTCATTTAATAGCTCCACAGTACACAGTTAGAAAATGAAACACATTCTGAACGTGTAAAAGCTCATGAAAGTTGCAGCCACTTTCATTCATTAAAAAATGGGATTCTCTCTCTTCTTAGTAAGCTAATAATTTTACATGCCACTTCTTATTCTGACCTGGAGATTTCCTCTTGTAAATGGCAGAAGGTTCATAGGTTCTGTGTAAGAGTCCTTGCAACAGTCCAGTGTTATGGATATTGATGCAAACCGTTTATGTGGTTGCACCAATTTAAGAGATCCTCTCCTAGTACAGAGTTGCCAAGCACAAAACCTAAAGTATCAAGTGCTGGATTCCAGATAAACCAGCTTCTTGCAGCTTGTAAGATTAGGCTGTTAGCAACAGTTGAATTTAGTAAATAAGGCAAGGACTCTGTGACTGTGCTAATACTTTTCTGAAAGCCTTTATTGTGTGAGAGCTGTGCCTGATCTTCAGATGGAGCTTTCTTCTGAATAGCTTTCTCAAGGAGAAACAGATTTATGTTGCTGTATGGGATATATCCATTTGTAAGTTGTATGTTGGATGGAGTATTTTTCTGAGAAGCATCAAATATGGATACTTCTAGCTTGTCAACAAAACAGTAGATCTAGACTACCAAAAAAAATATTTTAAGTTCAAAATTTGGTTTGTGTATTTTGAATTGTCTTATTGATAGAAGAAAAGAAGTTGCCCAGCTTGTTCTTTGTGTTTTTTCCCCCCTATGAACCTGATGCTCCAATCCATTTTATTTGGGCCATGTGAACTACAGCTCTGTATCATTCACCATAAGGTGGCATACTTGAGGTTTTTTTCAGAATACATTTTGAGAGAGAGAGAGAGAGAGAAGAAGAAGAAGTTATGAAATCAGTATTCTTCTTGAAAGTATTTTCTGATATTAAAAGTAGGCTAGGGCTAAATGACTGACTGTTTAACTTTTATCCTTGAGGTAATAGAATAATGAGCCAGTGTACCATAGTGGTTTGAGTGTTGGACTACAAATTTGGAGACCAGGGTTCGATTCCTGGCTTGGCCATGAAACCCATTGGCTGACATTGGGCAAATCACATGCTCTCAGCCTCAGGTGAAGGCAATGGGAAACCTCCTCTCAACAAATCTTTCCAAGAAAACCCACTCTTAGAGTTGCCATGATTTGGGAATGACTTGAAGGCACATAACAGCAATAACAGTAACATGACATACTTTTCTATTGAGAAATAATATTTACAGGATTTTTTATATCACAAGGTATAAGGTCAAATACATACTAAGGCTTATCTTGCAACTTTTCTGTTCTTCTGCTAGATTATAGGCCTCTACTAGATTATAAAGGATGCAGTGGCTCAAGTGGTTAAGATGATGACTCTCTTGATTGCAAGATTGGTGGTTGGCAGCTTAAGGCCCGGGTGCTGCATGATGGAGTGAGCTCCTGTCACTAGTTCCAGCTTCTGCCAACCTAGCAGTTTGAAAGTGTGCAAATGCAAGTAGATAAATAGGTACCACTTCCCAGTGGGAAGGTAAACAGTGTTCTGTGCAGTCATGCTGGCCACATGATCACAGAGTAGTCTCTGACAACGCTGGCTCTTTGGCTTAGTAACTGAGACGAGCACCGCCCCCTATCATCAGACACAACTTAACAACCTTGTCAACAGGAAATACCTTTAACTTTACCTTATTCTAGATCATAAGCTTTTGAGAAGAAAATGTGTTGTGTTCTTTGGCTTTGTACTTGCATTCTTTCAAGTCATTTGCAACTTATGGTAACTCTATAACAGACTTTTCTTGGCCAGATTTGTTCAGAGGAGGGTTCCCTTTGCTCTCCTCTGACACTGAGAGAATGCAACTTGCTCAGGTTCACCCATTAGGTTTCAGTGGCTGAATGGGGATTTGAACCCTAGGCTCCAGAGTCATAGTCTACCATTATAACTTCTACAACTGTGCTGGGTCTACTTAGTTTTAAATAACAGGGTTATTAGAATCCTGGCAAATACATCTAACTGAATGGTTGATGGATTTAAAATCCAATCTCTATTCTGTCTTGTAAAACTGGTGATAGTTTGTTAAGAACTAACCACAGATTATTTAAAAGGTAAAATATATATGTACAGTATTGAAAGGATTAGGAACACTGTAATAGCAAAGCGTACAAACTCAGTGATAGGCATTCAGCCGTGTCACTAGGTCTATGCTTGTAGCTCAGTACTTAAATTGAGATTATCAGGATGTATATCTGTCTGATTTACAGATAAGATGTTAAAATGAATAGCATGACAAGTCTTAATAAATTTAGGTGACTACTCATAACACACACCCCCCCCACTTGCTGCAAGGGGTTCTCTTATAAATCAAGGCATTCTGGAAGGTGAATTAAGTGAATGCCAGTTATGGTCTGTAAACCATATAAACGCAGTGTGAGCAATTGTGGAAGGATGGGGGCTACAATATCTCCCCAGAAGACCTCAGAGGGCTGCCCCCTGCAAAAAAATCCCCTCCCAGCACCATTGAGGGAACATATGGGGTTTTTTCACCATGTCCTGGGACCTTCCTGGGCCATCTTAGCCCTTAGAGAGCCCCCCATTTAACAACCTCCTGTTTTAAAGAAGAAAAAACCTTCCCTATGGCCTAAATTTGCCATGAGGGGCCAAATCTTGGTAGAAATGCCTCCCACATCCTGAGAGGGTATTTTGGTGCAAAACTATTTGGGGGGAAAATTGCATTTTTTTTTAACCTCTAGGTACCTCTAAACATTGTGGAAATCCCTCCACACCTCCAAAAGGCCATTTTGGAGCATTTCTTCTTACCCTAGGGGGCTCCTGGAGGACACAGATTGATAATGCTGCGTTGACGTCATGGAATACAAAGTAATATCCAAGCAATGAAGGAAATTAAGTTGTTAGCAGTGTGCCTTTATTTCCTGTGTCTGGCAGGGAGTGGAAAATGTTGGATTGACTGTGATTAAAACCTACAGAAGCTTTAGTTCTCCTAAAACTCCTGTGAAATCCAACTAAGAATGGGAAAGCCAAACTTGATGGTACTTCATAAGACAGGGAGCTTTTATAACGGGTAGGCAACCTTTCCCCTTTAAGGGCCGAGGGACTTCAGCCCCCAGAAGCCTCAGCCATGTTGGCCAATAGTCCCATGTTGGCCAATAGCTCCTGGGATTCTGGGAGCTGAAGTCCCTCAGCCCTTGAAGGGGAAAGGTTGCCTACCCCGGGTTTAAGGAATGAGCAAACTAGATTAGAATGAGCTACAGGAACCTTTGAGAAGTGAGTGGAATACACAGAGGTTAGAACATGGGTAGGCAACCTTTCCCCTTTAAGGGCCGAGGGACTTCAGCTCCCAGAAGCCTCAGCCATGTTGGCCAATAGTTCCATGTTGGCCAATAGCTCCTGGGATTCTGGGAGCTGAAGTCCCTCGGCCCTTAAAGGGGAAAGGTTGCCTACTCCTGGGTTAGAAGGTTGGAGAAGATTGTAAAGTAAGTGTCAGGTGAATTAGAATTCTCATACTTAATGTCACTGTTTTGGCTAGAAACCTTTACATGTAATAACCTGAAAAAACTGATGAGACTGAAGGAGAAACAAATACTTGAGATGTGTGAGAGGGCTGGATTTCAAAGCAAGAAAAGAAACCACTGGAAAATCAAGACAGTAGTCTTTAAATCATTGTGAATGACTGATTAGCTATTTGTCTTTGCTGAATTTACAGAGCACAATTTTAAATGCTTTAATTTTAAGACCCTGAAGTAGACAATTCCTTGCTGAATCAGCAAGCATTTTTATCTGCAGGGAATCAGAAGACACTGCTTTGCTTCTCTTGAAAGAAATATACAGAACAATGAACATCTATCCTGAACAGCCACAACATTGATGTATGGACATCTGTCTTTCAGAATCTGTAAGTAATCTTCAGTATAAATGCAACAGAAAGTTGTCTCTGCTTGAGAGGACTAAATCGCACGTAGAACAGGGAAGTCACAGAGCTCCTTTTGGACTGTGTATGAAAAGATTAAAACAAATCAGTGTTTCTTATGGGGAAGAGTTGCCCACATATTTTAAATGTATTTGGACATACTGTATGTTTTTCATTTAAAAACTTGTATATGTTTGAGCTGCTTTTATGGCACTACCTTGTATGCTGTATTTTTTATCTTTTGTTTTAAATGATTTCACATTTTAAAAATTAATGGCATTTTAATATGGTAGCTTGTTCAGCTGCTTTTTTTTAATTACCAGATTTTAGTTTTGTTTTATTATAGTCTACCTTTGGTCCTATACCAGGTGAAAAGTGTGATATAATATAATATAATATAATATAATATAATATAATATAATATAATATAATTAAATAAATATCCTTTTTCTGGCTTCAGTGTATTTATGTATATCCTACTTGCAGTTCAGTAATTTCCTTCCTAGTAAGATGAATGAACGTGGTACTAGAAACAGTACCCTCCCTACTTTTTTCCTTTATCCATGATTGTGGTTTGGAACATAAGGCAAATAAGCTACCAGTTACACATTTCATGTTGGTTTGAATGTTAAACATATGGGGAAATCATGAAACTCAAATATCTTGCACTTCCAGTGCTTTGTGTTTCAGTTGGCCCTTGATATCCACTGGGGTTTGGTTTGAGGACCCCTTGTAGATAACTAAAATCCATGGATGTTCAGGTCCTGTTATATATAATGGGGGTAATAAAATGGTGTCCCTTATATCAAATGGCAAAATCAGTATTTGCTTTTTGGAATATTTATGGAATCTGTGAATACAAGGGACCAACAATATTTTGTAATATTGAAAGTACTGTAGAATGTTCCCATCCTTGTGGCAGGTTTCATAATCAACTCCTAAAGCCATTGTCAAAGGAATTTTCTAACTTTGTTACAAACCTAATGAAATTTACCTCCTGGTTATAAAAATTAACAGTATCGTATAAGCTTGGAATTATTAAAATACTTCCAATGTTGATATGGCAGCAGAGGTTTTTCAGTAATTATGAAAACATGAGCAAGTAAAAGGGATCAGTTCATTAACATATCAAAGGTATCAACAATCGAATACAGTATTTCAAATACAAAATATAGAATACAAATACAAAATACAGCATATCAAAATACAAACAAATAGTAAAATAGCTCAGTCCTAAAACAAATGTAAGATTAAATGGGGTTAGAACATATTCGTTCAAATAAACAGCTAGATAAATAAAACGATATACTAAATAAACTATCAATACAATATAAAATATAACAACCTAAAACTGGGGTAAATGACTGAAAGACTAAGGAGTTTAAATAAGCTCATCACCATAACACGACACTCCATGATGAATAATAATTGCTCTCTCAAATGAGCAGCTTTTATAAGAAATTTTGCTGTACATCTCACTAAATGTAAGTTCTCCCCAGCGAGAAAATAAGATAATTTAGCAATAAGCTCCCAATTATTTGTTCTAGCTAGGTAAGATTGTTAAAAGTGAGATCTCTCCTTAACATATATACTACAATCAAACAGGATATGTATAGTGTCCTCTACAATGGAGGCACCACAAATACATGTTCTTTCGTGATAAGGTATTTTTCAGACTCGACCTGATCTGACCATAGATTTTAATTGCTCAAATCTAGCTCTTGTGAAAGCTGTTCTCTGGCTTTGTGTTAGCTGTAGTCTAAGATATTTTTCTAAGCCAAAAAAAAGTTTTATAATTACGTCCAAGATTTTAAAGATTTACAACCAGCCATCTCAGCTATATTTATTTGAGCACTAATATCCCAAATCCTTTGTTTTAGAATTTCCCGAGCTTTGCGATCCACAGAAAGAAAAAAGAAAAAGACAAGCCTAACCAGTGTAATGATAGGGAAAGCTGGGATACCCAAAAGTTTGGATGGCCAATAGCTGTTCATTCAAACAAAGTTTGGGAAATCTCCCTAACTCCATTATTATGGATCTTTAACCAGTAATTAAAGGCCTTTTCCAAGACCTGACATTGGGTTGAATAGGTTCCAAGTTCTGCTCTCACTGCTTGTGCTGGAGTGGCTCTATCTAATCCAAGAATCCTCTGGAGGAAGCTGCTCTGGGCCTGTTCCAAAAAAGGTGCTTTCATATAGCCCCAAAGTTCTGCTCCATATGACAAGATGGGAATAATTTTGGCATTGTAAATTTTTAGGATAGGAGATATACTAGAGGGATAATTGTAATTTATTAATTTATAAAGAGCACAAGAATTCGAAATAGCTCTCTGTTTACTTCTTCTAAGGTGGTTTATCCAATTTCCTGTGTTTGAAAATATTAACCCTAGATATAAAAAGGATTTAACTTGGTCTATCGGAGTTTCTTCCAAAAACCAATTATATTTTTTATGCCCTTTCCCAAAAACCATCACCTTAGACTTATCTTTATTAATTATTAAAGAATTAAGAGAGCAATAGGTGGCTAGGTTCTGAAGAAGCCATCTCAAACCCACTTGCGTATGGGCAATCAGGACCATGTCATCAGCATAAAGGAGGACATTGAGGAATGTATTATCTATCTTTGGTGTATGCACCGATGTGGAAGAAAGATGGCCTGGGATATCGTTAATGTATAAATTAAATAGAGTGGGAGCCAAGATACAACCTTGTCTAACTCCATTATACACATTAACTTTCTTGGCCAACACTCCATTGGTGCCGATACACACTTTTAAACATGTGTCTGAGTGCAGGGTTTTAAGCAGAAATAATAATCTTGGTTCCATATTCATTCCTACCAATTTAGTCCAAAGAATACCTCTGTTGATTGTATCAAATGGTGCTCTAAGATCGATAAATGCTGTAAAAAGTTTTTTACCTTCAGACATATACATTGTAATGAGATGATGGAAAATAAAGCAGTTGTCCATAGTAGATCTACCTGGTCTAAATCCTGCTTGTCCTTCCACTAACAGATTTTTAACAACAATCCAGTTCTCAATTCTGCTTAATAGATGTTAGTATACATCTTGGCCACAATATCAATGGGTCTGTAATTCCTGTGGTCCCTTTTCTCACCTTTTTTGTATATAGGAACTATGATAGACAATTTCCATCCAGAAGGGAAGTGACCTGTATTGTTAATAATGGTAAACAGAGCGGCTAAGGCCGGGGCCCACCAATCTACATAGGTCTTAAAAATCTCTGTGGGTAGTAGATCCTCACCTGGCGCTTTATTTAATTTCAAGGTTTGTATGACATTTTTAATTTCGGCCACAGTAACTGATAATAAGTTACTGTAACTGAAGAGTACTGATCTGAGTAATCCTCTGAGAGACCTTGATTGAGAACTTGGAACACATTTAAATAGAAATCCTCTCAGACTGAGGCTGGAATGGGGACATCTGAATGTAATTTGCGTTCTTTCAACATTCCATTTACTGTATCAAAAGATAGCAGTATTTGATCCTTTGGCTGATAGTTCTAGATTTGTCCATAGCCTAGCTACATAATTGGCCTTCTTTGTTGACAGACTTTTTTATAATTACATCCAAGAATTATCATCTTTGAGTGGTTAACTACTGAAGGCTGATATTGAGTTTGATGCATGGCAGATCTTAATTGTCTAGCTCTAATGCAGTCAAAATCAAACCAGGAGGAGCCAGTAGACCTAGGTTTTTTGTATGGGGACTCATCAATTAGAAATTTTCTTAAGGTACAGAGATTGTTAAAGTTAAGGAGGGGCTCGTCCCTTTCTTTATTGCCTAGCATTATTAATTTGTAATCTGACAAGATTTGCTCGGAAGACAAGAACTTGGATAGGACGTTGAGATCAACCTTACTCCATTTGAGTCTCCTGTCCTGGATGTCCTCCATGTTAGATAACATATTTTCTACTCCTGGGTTACTGGGTCTAAGATCTGAGTAACC
>JAIPUX010001880.1:46376789-46390665 GCA_020142125.1 Phrynosoma platyrhinos | reverse complement strand
AGTTATCTTTCAATGACAATTCAACACTCTTAGTAGTTTCCAGTTGGTTAAGCACAGAGCACACAGACGAATTGTCCCTAATATTGTATTTCAAAGTTGAGTTTTGGGTTTCCCTAACATTACCTTTTGAATGTTCTGAGTTTGGCTGCATCTGTTGGGCTCTCAAGACTAGAGGAAATATAATATTGTGGAACATTTGTCTAATAAAAATTCCTTTTGTTGCTACATTTGCTTTCAAATATATAAGCCTTAGGGAAATGTGATCAGTATGGAAGCTTAATATAACTTTTGCTTGACCAGCTCTATAGGGCAGCCTTTCCACATTGAGATCTATATATTCTGCTTCCATTTCCAATAAGGCCCGTAAATGCCTCTTAACAAGTTGGTGGGTGTTCCAAGAGGGCACAATTCCTCTATAGCAGGGGTAGGCAACCTTTCCCCTTTAAGGGCCGAGGGACTTCAGCTCCCAGAATCCCAGGAGCTATTGGCCAACATGGGACTATTGGCCAACATGGCTGAGGCTTCTGGGAGCTGAAGTCCCTCTGCCCTGAAAGGGGAAAGGTTGCCTACCCCTGCTGTATAGCAGTATACATCCAAACAAATTTTAGTGGGGATTAACACCAATTTTGTGGGTTTTCCCAAGTCATGGAACAACAGGATAGGCTTCTTAAAAGAGGCTTTATCCTGTTCTATATCACAATTGGAAGTCTTGCATGATCTTATCTCTTCCTGATTTTTGATAATGAGGTCCATTTTACAATTAAGCATTTTTAATTCCTTGTAAATATTCTCAACTGTTATGGCCATTAGTTGTATTATATTTGGTTGTATTTTGATACGCTGTATTTTGTATTTTTATTCTGTATTTGAAATACTGTATTCTATTGTTGATATGGTCAGATGACTAATCAATAAAACTTGTTCTGTTCCATAAGAAAGGTATTGTGCAGTGCAGTTTAATGGGTAAGAGTGATATCTTCTTCATCTTTTGCTGACTTATGAGTGCATTGGTGTTAGCTTGTGTGCATGAATGGTATAAAGAAAAAATTTGCTTTCCTTCTCTCTCTTTTGAAATGCCTCTTCTACCTGGTGTCTGAGACAGGAGGGAAACAGCACAGAAAGCAATCTCTCGTATTTACATTCTTGCAGGATTTAATTCTGAAACACTGGCCTTGGTTTTAATTTTTTATTCAATGGATTACCAAGTATTTCAGTTCATCTAACTGCAGTCTGCTTTCCTTAGTTGTCATAGTAACATTTCTAGGTAGAGAAGTATGTCTGTACAAGGAGTTTGGTTGAAGTGTGCTTTTGCGTAGGCTTAAAGGATTTGAATTTATACCAGATTTTAGTTTTGCACTGTTTAATTAGTTGTGTCTACCAGTTTCCCTAAGTGCTGTGGTCCACCATTTGCTTTAATATTTTAACATTTTGTTGCATAAATCTCCAACTGCAGTTGTAGTAAACAAATAAAACACCACTCTGGAAATTATTCTGATTACTCCCAGAACTCACTGATACATACAATTTGGTTCATACCATGCTGCTTCATGACATATTCATACTTTGCTTATTAAGCAAAGCTTCATTTTAAAATATGCAGATAAATGCCTGTAATCTTAAGCACTACAGGGCTTCTGACTTAACTGTAATTCCTGAACCCAGTGTTCCAGAGAGACAAAAATGAGGAAAGGAGTTCTGTATCCTGCAGTTACCAAGAGAACTTGCAGGTTAACAGTGTAAGTATGGGGCAATATTTTAGTTCCCTGCTGATGTTGCTCTGTTTTTATCAACAGTGTATTCTTCTTAAAAGGTTTATTGTGTAGCCCTTTTAAATAAGAATGTATTGTACTCTGATTTTTTGCTGAAATACCCTTTTTGAGTAACTACATTCTTCACATAATTCTGCCAAATGAAAACATACACATAGGGTGTGATGCAGACCAACAGAAGACTATGTTGTTTGCAAAGAACATTCAGAGGCAAACTATAGCAATACAGTAACAAACAAAACTACAGTCATCCCTCCACATTTGTGGGGATTAGGGGCCAAGGACCCATAAAGGTAAAAGTAAAATGAAAATGTAGCCCCTCCTCAACATGAATGATAAAGAGTCCTCTCCCACCTAGAGCACCACCTGTAACTCTTTGCAACGTTGAAACACATAGCTTCGCCCACATTTCCAAATTCCACTTTCAATCTGATGTTAGCCACAGCTATAAAGGATCCACCTTCTCTCCTCCTCCTCCACCCGGCCAGACAACAGCAACACCGTATCTTCCCCACTTTTGACAAACTTTGCATTCTCCTCATTTCCAGTCTTTCCACTCTGAATCCAGCCATCATTACAAAGGGAATGTACGGTGTTGCTTTTGTCTGGCTAGGAGAGATGGGGAGGAGGAAGAGGAGGGAGAGAAGTTGGATCTTCCCAAGGTGGCTGCAAACATTGGATTCAAACGGAAGGTCTTTGAAAATGAAGAGGATGCAAAGTTTGGCAAAGCAAGGGAATATATGGTGTTGATTTTGGCTGGCTGGGAGGAAGGGTGAGAAGAGGTTGACATTGTTAAGCAGCAGCTATGAAATCACAAATAGTCAAAACTGCGAATGTAGAGGGCTAACTGTAGTTACTTGTCATTAAATCTTATGCCTCTGCAACAAAGGTACAGTATAACTAGGCTGGATTACAATCCTAATTTAATGACTGATAACTTTGGTAGTTAAAACTGCAGCCAATATTCCTTTTTGTTACTGTGTAGCACATAGGTAGGGAAGGCATGGCAGTGGGGCTACATACATCAGGGCTTTTTCTGTGCCCCTCAACCCCTCCACACTATCCAAACTGACTTTTTTCTGGACCAAAAAAGGGTGAACTGCTTTTCCTTGAAACCTCCTCTACACTCCTTAACATTTTTTAAAAAGAAATGGTTTACCAAAACCAGACGTGAACTTTTGGCCACTTCCAGTTTTTTGTTTGTTTGGAGAATGTTTGGCAGTTTGTATGGCCCCCAAAGGGGCATGGGGCAGAAAGTTGGTCCTTGGACCTGCTGCAGTTGTCCATCCCTGTACTAGTACAAATGATGTTGTTCTTGAAGACCTTTAGTTCTGCATTATGTACAGGGGGAAAGACCCAAAATGGCCATTAACAGAGTGTAAATCTCCATTAGCGCAGTTACAGCAGTGATCCAGGGAGCAATGGCTTCTATTTCCTCAAGGGTTGATGGGCAACCAGAGGGTCCCAAATGCACTCCCCTCAGCCATTGTTTGTTTGTGGGCTCATGATCTGTCCAGCTGCCTTTGTATACCTGGGGAGGAAGAGAATCAATGTTTCTCTCCTGGAAAGGAGTGGATGATTCCCAGGTGCTGGATGGATAGCCTCTGGGCACACCACTAAGGGCAGTCAGTCACCAAGTGGAGAGCACAGTTGCATCTGAGAGCCTCTACCTACTTTCCATACTTGGTACAAAGACATGCTACTTTACATTATGGATAAAAAGTCTGAGGTATCTAAGGCAAATCCACAGATTTCCTAGGCATGTAATCTTCAGCGGACTGCTTTGATATACATACTGTGTGTCTTTTCAACTATGATAAACTTACAGCTACAGAAAGAGAATAAAGTGAGAGATGTAATTTGATTCCTGCAAATGGGGTGAGAAAAAGCATCTTGGATCTGTTTTTTTTTTTTTTTAAATCCAGGCAGTGGATGTAAACCAAATTAGATTTCTGGAGATATTTTTAAGAGGAGTAAAATAGAGAAGAAATGTATATTTGCTTTGATGTGAGTTGAGCCAGATTTCTGAGTTGTTGCATAAACCTATAGTGGAATTACAAGAAGTGAAATATGTAATACAGTATTTAAGTTACTGCCATAAAATTTTGTTTGGGAATCTTTTGGTATCCATCTTTTCATAGGCTTGTAAGAAGAGTAACTGTAATGTGTGTATTTAATATGGATTCTTTTCTTGTGGTGAATCTCTATGGTGTATAAGCATGTATACATTTTTATAGTGTATAAATTAATAAATTATGTATTTTTATAGTGTATAAATCTGGGTGAAAGCACTTTAGTGGTTATGTCACTGATTGGGCATTGTTTGGTGGTATGCATGGAATCATGTATTTTGGGCAACTTTCATGGGATAGGGGCTACTTTTTAGGCATTGGAAATGCTTGACAGGAGCATCCCTTGGAGGTGTGATTTAAGGGGAAAGGGTGAAATTTAGCAGATATATTGAGGAAAACTATTCTGTTTTAATTTTTGATTTTTATTATTAACTTAATTTTTTTTAAAAAAAAAAGTATGCTGGTTTTATAGGAATTCGATGTTCTAAATCCAAAAATGACCTCAGATTTGCTCCATCACATACATTTTTAGCTACTTGCTTTAAGACTATGTTGTACTATGTGACAGAATGAAATGATCCTGCAAAGAACTGTCTGAATAAGAAAGGGGTTAAAGTCTTCTAATAGACTTTCAAAACACTTTAATTTTCTGATATGAAATGCAAAAATCCATTCAAAAGCACTAAAAGAAATTGCACTGGAGCATCAGCATCTGCATTTAATCAAACTCAGTAATTGATACAGTTATTGAATTTGTGAAAGAACTGTGTGTGGTGCACCATTTTTATTGTGTTTTCTGAATTCAGCACCCAAAAATATATTTAAAAGCTGCAGTATTGAAAAAGCTTTTTTCATCATAGAGGCATTATTAACAGTTAAACCTCCTTACTTACTTTATTAATTATTATATTTTATATAAATGAATATTAAATGTACTTAAATTGACAAGATTAACTGTTCCATTGAGTGTAGTATGTTTTAAACTGTTTACAACAATTTATAAATGGAAGAGTACAAAAAACGGCTAGGGGCTGGTCTTTTGGGTTCTTACTAAGCATTTTAGAAAGCCTCTTGGCAGAATGACTTATGAAGATACAAGTGTGATAACAGCAGTAATATGTAAATAACTTTTAAAATTACAACTAGGGAATTAAGTAAGTCAACATTAACAAAATCACATACAGATGTATTCATGTTCTTTCTCCTCAGATCTGTGTATGTCCTTTCCTTTTCCATCTGTACTGGTTTAGGACAGAAAGTATAGTGGGAATTAAATTAATGTAGATACTCATATTTGTTTCTCATGCTGTATTATCGTATGTTGAACCCCATCTTACTAATAAGGGCTAAGTGTTTGATGGGGGCTAAAGGTAATTGGGACATTGTAGGGATATGAAGGCAGGGGAAAGGGTCTAGTTTTCCCAGCTTCTGATGCATACTGGAAGATTAATCAGGTTTGTCATAACTTACTCAGTCTTCCTTTTTTTTGTAACAGCATTTCTTGTCATCTGGCTTGCCAACAATCTTTTCAGGAGGCAGCACCAATTCCCTAGTGATATGGCAGAAGTCGTTTCAGTCTACAGCCTTTAGATTCTCTACTGCCTCTTCTTGTCAATTAAAAAAACAAACCATGATGAGATGGATGAAAAGAAAATCAGGCCTGCTCTTCAGAGTCTACATATGCTTTCCACAACCTTGAATCATTTGTGCAATCATTGCCAAACATAATTGACTGAGAAATGTGTGGCATGCAAATTAATCTTTCTGATACATTTTATTCAGTTGATTTATTGGATCTGTATCTTCTGTCAGGGCTCTATATTTTATGTTTATTTTTTTAGCCATATTATTGGTAACCAGCAATAATAACTTCTAGATTTAATTAAAAGACCATTTTGTCTGATTTCTTTAAAATGCAGACTTACATCCAAACTACTTTAAATAAAGTTGACATCAAACTGCTCGTATTTGCTGAAGTGAACAATTAGAGTCAATTTGTTAAAGCTGGTATAAAATCTAAAACTGAGATTTTGTATAAAAAACAAACCTCTGCACCTCTGAGAATGTGCTTTTGTTTTTGACACTTTTGGGAGATGAACTTTATTCTTACAGATAATGATGAGCTGCTGCAAAGTGGTTTAGTACTTCAGCATATTGGTCTCTGTCTCTGGATAAGAGAGTAGAGAAAGATGAGCTAAATTAATCTTGATTTGATACTGATGAGTACTAATAGGTTGAGAAGCGTAAGTCTACATATGATATGAGGGTTGGGATATACAGAAGACAAAAATATTTATGGCTCTGCAGCAGAAGAAGATTGTTTTGAGGATCAGATTCGGAAAAAGTTTCAGCATTGCCAAGCACACTTCACACTTTCTCCTATGAAATATATGACAGCTTAAGAGATACATTTCAAAACACTGGACTTCTGTAGCTTCTTTGCTGCTGTTGCTGACCCCCACCTCACCCCCAGACATTGTCCCTTTTAAAAAGTCTACAAATGGTATTGTGACAGTTTTTAATTATCTCTGCTTACATTGGGGATTTTCATGGATCAGTCACATTTTTCTTAAATATATGATTTTGGGGAGTGTATCCATATTTTTGATATAGACTTTGTTTATCTTGAAAAAGGAGATCTAGAATAGATGAGGTGATGCTGTAATTAAACTGACTTCTGCAGTTGAAAGTCTTGCATAAATCTTAGATTAACAAGAATGAATTCATTACAGTAGACTATTTAACTATTTTACATCTCTTTATAATTATAATGTTGTGGCTAACATTAAACCATATTACAATACAGTTTGCCTTTCTAGCAAATGTTAATGTACTTTCAGCAGTGATACTCACTTTATCTCAGAAAGCAACAGGGTATTTTTCATTGCTTTTCCTTCATTCTGCTTGCTTGGGCTTTATTCTTCACAATGAAGGCTGCCTTCAGTCATTTGTTAAATTAGAACCAACTCTGTCAGAGAAATGGTGGGAGAAACAGCATCTCGTCAATTGGAATAACAAGTGAGAAAACCCTTCCAATAAATCCTGGATTAAAGTTGTCTCCAAACAGGTTTCAGAATTGCACAACTGGTATTCAGATCATATTCTCAGTCAGTCATCCTGAGTGAAATACCAAAGAATGAAAAATGTGCACAAGTTTTCAAGAGCTGACAAAGTATTAAATGTATGGAGTTTGCTGAAGGGAATGTGTAAAGACAGACCAAGTAAATGTAATGTGTGCTACATGGAAACATACAAGGATGTTATTATTTACAATTCAAAGGAATTTGCATTGTCTTTCATTTGTGTAATATTGTTTAGTACTCTAAAAGGAAATAGCTATTGAAAAATGATTAAACTGATTTAATTGGTGGCATAGAGCATAGCATTTTTTTTTGGTGTTTCATATTTTAAATTAATCAGGAAGATCTAATTTCAGCATACATGTATTATTTATTCATCTGAACATATGGAGAAATATTAAAACAGGTTAGAATGTGATAAGAGGAAGAAGGGTGTTTTAGGTTAATTAAAAAGGCTGTGATAAGAGCTATGTATGACTTGATATTCAGATTGGAAGTACATTTCTTTATTCTATTCTATATTTTCTCTTTTTTGTTCTATTGGAAGATATTTCTAAATTTTAGTTATGGAAAAGCTTGGTTTTCTTATCTGTTGAATTGTATAATTGCATTTTCTGTTTGAATTTAATAAAAAGTATTTTAAAAATAAACAGATGGAGAAATTAATCTTTTCTGATTTTGGTCTAGATGCTATTGAGGCAGTTATCTCAAAGAGATTGAATGTTGGTCATTAAACAATTTATTAGTAGAAACATTAATATCTCTCTTCTGCATACATGGTCATCTTATTTCTGTTCCTGCCTTTTAAATCTTGTCAGCTCTCTTCTGTTGTGAAACTATTCAGGGGCCCAGTGATTTATATCATTGGGTTTCCATGAAAATACTATAGAATTATGACACCAGTCCTGTGATGGGTTTGCAGCTTAGGGTAAGTTTTTTTTCACATTATGACAGAGAAAGCACATGCATGCTAGACTACCCATAGTTCTATGCCAAGGGTGGGGACAGTGTGATCAGTAGGTCACAATCAGCTCATAATGCACAAATCCTGCATTATTTCTTTTAAAATTCAGAGTGCTCCCCTCCTCTGACTTGTTTACACACACACCCCAAAATATTCTGAAGCAGAGCATTAAACAGAGAGTCTGTGAACATTTAGAAGGGAACCCCATAATCACAAAAAATCAACATGTGTTTCAGAGAAACAAGTCATGCCAGATTAATCTGATCTCTTTTTTTATAATATTACCAGCTTGGTAGATGAAGGGAATGCTGTGGATATAGCATATCTTGATTTCAGTAAGGCCTTGGACAAGGTTCCCCATGACATTCTTGCAAACAAGCTAGTAAAATGCGGGCTAGACAATGCAACTGTTAAATGGATTTGTAATTGGTTGACCAGCCAAATCCAAAGGCTGCTCAGCAATGGCTCCATCTTAGAAAGAAGTGACCAGTGGAGTGCCACAAGGTTCTGTCCTGGGTTGAATAGTACTATTCAACATCTTTATCAATGACTTGGATGAAAGAACAGGGAGTATGCTTATCGAATTTGCAGATGACACCAAATTAGGAGGAGCAGCTGATACCCTAGAAGAGAGGATCAAAATTCAAAATGACCTTAATAGTTTAGAAAGTTGGGCCAAAGCTAACAAAATGAATTTCAACTGGAGAAATGTAAAGTTAGGCAGAAAAAATGAAATGCACAGATGCGGCACACCTGGCTTGACAACTTTACAAGTGAAAGGGATCTAGGATTTCTAGTAGACCACAAGTTGAACGTGAGTCTAGGCGATTCTAGGCTGCATCAATAGAAGTATAGTATCTAGATCAAGGGAAGTAATAGTGCCATTGTATTCTGCTTTGGTCAGGCCCCACCTGGAATACTGTGTCCAGTTCTGGGCACCACGATTCAAAAAGGAATTGAAAAACGAGCGTGTCCAAAGGAGGGTGACTAAAATGGTGAAGGGTCTGGAAACCATGCCCTATTAGGAATGACTTAGGGAACTCGGTATGTTTAGCCTGGAGAAGAGACGGTTAAGAGGTGATATGATAGCCCTGTTTACATTTTTGAAGGGATGTCATATTGAGGCTGGAGCAAGCTTGTTTTCTGCTGCTTGAGAGAACTGGACAATGAATTCAAACTAAAGGAAAAGAGATTCTACCCAAACATTTGGAGGAACCTCCTGACAGCTGTTCACCAGTGGAACACACTCCCTCGGAAAGTGGTGGAGTCTCCTCCTTTGGAGGTCTTTAAACAGTTCCTGTATGGCAGGGGGTTGGACTGGGTGGCCCTTGAGGTCTTTTCCAACTCTATGATTCTATTTTAGGTGGGGGAGTGTATTTCAGAGAAAAGCCTGTCCTGGGCATAAAATGGTAAGGAGACAAACTCTAATTAAGACAACTAAATTTTTATACTCAATGGTCTGTGTTTTGGAGAATGTTCTTGACTCCAGTGAATTCTGCTGAAGGTCTCTGAAGACGACCATTTCTCATTGAGGCACAAATGTGTTAGGCTTCTTAAACAAATAAACAGTTGCCCATCTCAGAGCACATGAAGCTTGTATCCTTACCATTTTTCTGTTTTCACATGCTTTTCAGTACTCTCTTCACTGTCCTGGGCATAAAACAGACCAGCGGCCAGGGATATATAACTAAATTGATCCCCACAACCCACAGAGGATCCAGCAGACCAGTGAACATTTTTTTTAAGTTCAAAAAAATTGCAGGACACAGCCCTCCAAGATTTTGTGTGAAAAGCGTTTGCAACCCTATCACTCTAGAATAGGGGCAGGCAACTTTTACCTACCTCGGGCCGGTCTGCTGATCCGGAGCTCTTCCGTGGGCCGAGGGGACGGGGAAATGGCACTGTGTGTGCAAGCTCACTCGTGCATGCGCAGTATGCTGGAAGTACTGAGCATGCTCATGCATGCTCGTGTGTGCATGCGCAGTACTTCCGGCGTACTGTGTATGCGCAAGCAAGTCACAGCCACCATTTTGTTTTCCAAAATGGCAGCTGTGACTCAGTGCATGCGCAGTACTCCGGCGCATGCACGAATGAGTTATGGCCACCATTTTGGAAAACAAAATGGCGTCCATGACTTGGGTGGTGGCGGCAGCGGCAGGACCGGGCTGGGGCTAGTCCAAAGGCCTTGCAGTGTCGGGGCCGGCCTGTGGGCCATAGGTTGCTGACCCCTGCTCTAGAAAGTTGCTGTCCTTGGCTCTACTCGATGTGTTACCAGCCAAAGAAATACAGATGGATATTGTGAATCTGAACATGGCAGCAGCACTAGGGGGATTGGATCTTTGCTGTTGTGTTCCTTTTCCTTTCTCTTCTAGAGGCAGAATAAAGAAAAAAACAGATACTAGGTCTGAAAAAAAGAGAAGGAAGGTAGTCCCAGCAACAGCACTCAGTATCTCCAGGTCTATTGCTACTGCAGAAATAATCTTGTTTGACACCACTTTAACTGCCACGGCTCAGTGCTATGGAATCCTGGGATTGTAGTTTATTGTGGCACCAGAGTTCTTTGATAAGAGAGGTCTAAAAAACCCTACAGTTCCCAGAATTCCATAGTATTGAGCAGTGACAGTTAAAGTGGTCTCAAACTGGATTATTTCTTCAGTGCAGATGCAGCCACTGAAGCCTATCTTGAAAACCAGCTACAGCCTTACCTTTGAGCAGTAGCAATTAATGACAATTCAAATTTCCCACCAAGCCTTGGATTAGAACTGGATTTGGAGCATTGTGAGAAATGGAAACAGATGTCTGCTGTTGCCAAATAAACTCACATCCAAGAGCCTCCTTAAATCAGGCTTTGGCCTTCACCCTCATTAATTTCTCAAACCTTATTTGCAAGAAAATTTGACTTCATTGTACCTTGTTTTATTTTGAGCTTAATGTTAACAGCAGGAGGTATATCTAACTGTTGGGGAGCCTTTGCTTTGTGTATGGAGTTAATTTTAATATCTGTAATACTGGCTCTCATCTCTTTGTTTGTAAAAGCATCATCCATGCTGTCATCTTTGACTCTAGTTCTACTTTGTGATAGAGGAACTGCACTTGTAATTCAAATTCCTTCTAGGCCTATTCCTTTAACTTCACTTTGTTCTGTACTGCCTATCAGGTTTAAGGTTGTTTTTGTTGGTGCTCCCTTACAACAGCCCTATGATTTGCATCTTAGTGAAGTTTCTTGTCATTGCAGCATGCTTTAATGAATACTTCAGTAGCTGGTGATAAGAGTCTCTCTTTGATAAAAGGGTGAAAATTTAATATTGAGATTAACAATTTACCATGTACTTTTCAGTTAGGGCTCATTTAAGTTTTGCTCTTTTCTTGAGTATATGATGTGTTTCAACATGGTTATGAAGAAGCTACAAAGTTATTCTTTGGAGCCCAGTAACAAGAGTCTGTTAAATGGATATGTAAGACTTAATATTGCTTTTGCACGGTTACTCTTGGGGCCCTATATTGGTACATTCCTACCAAGATATGAGATTTCTACCACAAAAGAGTATGTAGAAAGATTGATTATACTTCTTGCTATTGCACCGAATGATTTTTAAAGTGATACTACAAGCACAGACTTGTTTAACACTGTCATCTTGGGAAATTTAAATGGATTGTAAATTTCCTGGATTTTGCAAATCTCCGTATAGCCACAGGGCCAGAAGGAGAAGGAGTCTGCTTGCAAAAGATATCCTCCCCACCATATACTATCTTAATTAAGACTGAAACAACATGCAGGCATCTGACTAGCATCTCCAGTTGTTTTTCTCCTGTTTGATTTGTAACATCTTGCCTGATGAAGAAGCCCATGGAGCTTCGAAAGCTTGCAACAAGTATATTGTACATTTTGGTTGGCCAATAATGGTATCACTGATGGATTTTTCTTTGAATTTGCTAAATGGCCAACACAGCTACCCCTGAATCTTGGGCAGTTCATAAGACAGTGGCGAACCTACAAATTTTGCCAAGAAATCTTTTCTATGATAGGGTCACAATGAGTCAGAGTTGACTGGAAGGCACATGACAACAACAAAAGATTAGATTTGCAATGTAAAGGTTGAAAATAGATCTGTGCATGTGTTCATCCATATCCAGAGATAAGAAAATAAATAGATAAGTGATAATACATTACATTTTTTGTTACATGTAACTGAACATTTGCTCTTATTGGCATGTAAAATTTGACACTAAAAACCTTTTCAGGGGATGAAGAATGCCATCCACTACTTTATTTATTTTTTAATCTCTTGCCCCCATTTTTAGTTTACTTGCTGGCCCTTTTTTGAGCTTGAGAGAGAAGGAAACACCAGAATGAATTATTCAAAACTGACTCACTCACTAAAAAGGAATGAGTGATATTAAATACAAACAGACAGAAATGATGCAAGAAACACAACTGTATCAAATAAATGATAAACTAGATTCACACCTCTCCTCAGTGATATCCCAGAATAAAGATGTTTGATATAGAAACAGTCCACCAATTGCTTTCCTGAAATGCCTGTCTCCAGTGTCCAACAAGAACAATTTTCATATTCTCAGAAATAATTTTGAGAAATGAATAGTTTGGAAGTCACATTGCTCATTCTATACTGCTTCCCAGGAGTAAGGTTAAGGGATCACTTTTCTGCCATTCAGATCCTGCTAACTTTCCCTTTTTTCCTTCATGATTTCTTTCCTTTGTTTAAAATGCTGTTTGAAAAACAAAAAAGGAGGAAAATCTGAAGAAAGAATTGGAAAGATTTCAGAATTGCAACATTCACAACAGCTAACATTCTTTATTACAGAATAACATAGTAAGACCATCACTCTGAGCAATGTTTACCTTAAAATGTCCACATTGGATGCAGAACCTATCTTGGATTTTATGGCTATTTTTATTGGATGGTGACAGTAGTTGTATTTCACCACCTATTTTCATCCTTTCCTGGTTAGAATTGTTACATAAAGTAATTGGAGGAAAAGTGTTTCAAACTTTTAGTAGGGTACCTCATTGCTGAAGACCACAGTGAGGTGCCTCCACCACTTCTAGATCTGCAGCAACTGTTAAAGCACCAGCACCTGGAGGAAACTAGATAAGCCACTTACATTTTCAATTTAAATTGGTTTATTTCTTTAAAAATTATAAGCTATCATAGTCTAATCATTGCACTAAAAACAATTCGTTTCCATTTGCACTTCTTAAAACACTTGATGTTGAAATTAATAATCAGCTACAGTCACATGTATGATTTCTTAAATGTAGTGATAATATTTTAACATCCCCATTTGGATGATGGAATTCATCCAAATAGGGATTTGGATTTAATTAATATGAATAGAAATCCTTCCTAAGTTCCTGTGTGAGGGAAAAATCTTTGGAGAAAAGAATGATTTACTTGTAGTTTATTCCATTTTTTCCCCTCTTCAGTAACTTTAAGGATCAGAGCGCATGATTCTCTTCACTTTTAACTTCAGAGTACACAATCTTGTGAGATGGATCAGAATGAGTATCTGGCTCATGATCGCCTGGTGAGTTTCATGGCATAGGGCAACCTGAATTTATATCTTTGCAGTCCCAAATACATCGTCCATATAACTGAATTATCACCACAACGAGTTTACCCCCAACTTAGTAATATTAACTGGATATCACTAATGGTTTCAAGGACCTTTTGGAGCAACAGTTCTATTAGAAATACATTTCTTTTAATAACATACAAGCTGTCTAAAGGCAGCGTAACAATTTTTAAAATACAGTCAGCCCTCCACATCCACTTATTCTTTATCCATGAATTCAACCATCCATGGCTTGAAAATATTTAAAATATATATATAAATTTCAAAAGCAAACCTTGATCTTGCCATTTTATATAAGGGAAACCATTTTACTATGCCACTGTCTTTAATGGGATCTGATCATCTACAGATTTTGGTATCCACATCCACGGGAGGACCTGAAACCAAACTCCA
>JAIPUX010001880.1:46358197-46371272 GCA_020142125.1 Phrynosoma platyrhinos | reverse complement strand
CCCCTTTTTCCCAGCAGCTCACAAGGAGTTTGTGGAATTTAGCATGGGTTACATGACCTCCGTGACATGGGGTTTTAATGGAGTGTGTAAAGGAAATTAATACCTGTATCAGATTTTACTGTTTTAGATTATGCAAGGTTAAGTCATATGAAGCTGTGATGCAAAAACAAACCAAGATGAAAGCTCAAATAGTTATGCCAAAATGAAGGAATCAAAACAGGAGACAACATATGAATCTGGAGCCATTTGTTGCTCACCTAATTTTAAAAGATGTATGCTACAAAACATAAAGGGACACCTATAGAGTGTAATGTAATAGACAGAACTGGCTAATTAAAGTGCCTCAGTATGCTCCCAGATCATCCTGACATTGTTAATACACCCTATATATTCCACATTATAGTTATGGGTCTCAATATCTTTCATATTTTTATATCTGGAGCCAGCATATTTTTAATAATGACCTTTGCAAGTTGGACTTCCAGTTGGACTTCCCATGAGACTGGAGCACAGACCTGAGGATATGTGTAAGGCCCAGGTAATGCCACAAAAACCAAAGCTAAATGGGTGTACCGATTGCTCCTTTCTCCCCTAGGACCTCTGCATTTCAACTTGCACCAAGAGGGAAAGGTGGTCTCATTATACCAAAGAAGTAAGCCAGCCTTCCTACCTTCCCCCTGCTGTGTTCACAGCTAGTTTTCTTATCCCTTCACCCTGGGGATGTCCTAATCCAATCCTTGTTTTTGTAACCCTAAAGTTACAAAACAACTAGTCTGGAATCCTTTTGTCAATTCCTGGGAAGACCATTAGGTCTTTGTTACCTTGCATGATAGCAGACCCCTTGAGTCTAGGATCTCAGATATAAACATTGGTCCCAAATCTAGTTCTTTGAGCCCAGTGAGCAGAATAAGCAGAGAGATTTTTTCACTCCCTGTGTCTCCCTCATACCTTAGTCTGAGCCACTCCTGCTTTCCATGGTCTACTCTTCTGGAAAGGTAATTATCACCACTCTTCACCCCTCAAACTCTGCTTTCCAATTTCCATACCTCCATTTTGGTTAGTTCTGAATGCTATGTCTGTTTGAATTACTATTGTTGTATGATTGCAGTATGGCATATTTCTAAATAAAATCTTATTACACCCAAACTTGGAGTCCTCCTCAGTGAGTACCTGTATACACACGTGGAAACAATCCTAAAGTTACCCAGCCTCTTAAAATGCTAATTTCCCCAGCATTTACACAATTGGTAGAGACCCCTCATCACCCCCACCTTTCTTTGGGCAACACCATTGAAGCTAAGAAGTAACTGTATGGGTTGGTTTGGGTTAAATGCTATATCACAGAGTTCATTGCTTCCTAATCTTCTATTAATAGATTTCAGACTACAGTTTTCATATCTCCAGACGGCATAACCAATGGTCAGTGATAATAGGGGGTCAAGCTTAGGAAACACTTTAATGTTACAGGATTGGATTTACATTCTCCATTATATTGCTGAGAACTTTGAGCTTCCATTTTTATTAAGTACAGCTTGCCATGTTGTACTTAAACCCAAACAGACAAATCTTTAGTGGAAATAAGTTACCTTCAAAATATGGTTTATGAAACTGGCTTTATAATTCTAGGAATTGTAGTTTTGGGAGAAATTTAGCTTTCTCTGTCAGAGAGCTCTGGTACCACAACAAACTACAATTCTCAAAATTCCATAGCATTGAGCCAAGGCAGTTAAAGTGGTGTTGACCTGAATTATTTCTGCAGTGTGGATGCAGCACAGTGGCATTCTGATATTCTGAAAAGTGTAGTTGTAGGTGCCACTGGAATATCTATCAACAAAATCCCTATCTGAAAGTCAGCTTTGCTGTTACAATTGTGTTTCAGAGTCACTTATGGTTGTAATGTACTGTCTTTCTGACACTGTAGTTTTACAAGAGAATCAATCAGACTATTCAGAAAAAGGAAGCCAGCTGAAAAACTGTAGTGATGGAACAAAACCATTTCCCCTCAATCTCGTGAGGTTTTGATAAATCCCTTCTACAGTTTTTCCATTCCCTACTGGTAAAATATTCAGTAAGAAATCAACATATTTTAATATTCAGGGATAAGGAGCTAAAAAAAAAAAAAAAAGGAAATTGACTTGGGTAAATAGGAAGATTTTGTGCTAGTGATTCCTTTCATATGCTACTCTGTACATACTAATGAACAACTTGCATCCATTTGAACTTTGTCATTAGTGCCATAAGCAAATGTTGTCAAAATAAGGATCCATAGCTACACAAAGGTAAAGTAGAAGATTTCTTTTTGTTTTGTTTTGACTACATGAAATAATAGAAACATCCCATCATATTTTCCCCTTTTGAATGTTGCCATAGTCGCTCTCTTGATACCCCAAAATACAGATTTGATTGTATGAAGTAAAGTTTGTTGTCAGTGGGCAATTTTTCTGCTAGTGCTCACGGAAAAGCATAAATGTGTGGCATGTGGACTGAATGTGGTACCAACCACATTTTTTTGCAGCCACAAGTCACCCCAGAACACCCCCCAAAGACCCCCTTTTCCTATTTATTTCCTCTATATCACATATTTTCCACAGTTTGAAACACAAGACAGCATACAGCAGTTAAAACAGACACAGTTAAAAAGTAAAAAAAAACAAAAAAACTTTTCTCTATGTGTGTGCCTTCAAGTTGCCTGTCATCTTATGGTAGCCCCATGAATTAGATAGGGTTTTCTTAGGCAAGGAATACTCAGAGGTGGTTTTGCCAGTTCCTTCCTCTGAAATATAAACTACCTGTTATTTGCTGGTGGTCTCCCATCCAGGTATTAAACAGAGTTGACCCTGCTTAGTTCCCAAGATCAGAATATTCCCCCAAAATGTTTTCAATTTCTTTTTTAGGCTAAAAATCCCCCAGAAATAAGCCATATTTCTGCAGAATTTTGCCACTGTATCTGTTTGGTTCAATTTGCCTGCCTTATATCAACTCCTTAAAAATGGGCAATGTCCAGCCAAAAATGAAACTGGAAGTAACATCACTTCCAGTCCACTGGGAATTCACCAATGTGGTCTGCTAAAGGAGAGTATGAAGGTGAAAACTGGCCTAAACCCAAAGCAGTTACCCACCAAAGAGTGGATAATTTAAGGAAATTCATGAGTTAAAATACTTTGGTTCTTCCTCTCAACCTCTACCCCCTGGCAGTTATATAGGATTTCTGAGAAACATGTCTAGAAGGGGTAGGGAAATCATAAACAAAACAAGATGGATTGCAAAGGGAAAAGGAGGTAGTATCCTCTGCCTTTAGGTAGAGTTGGCTGCCTCTGAAGGTGATGGGCTTCTTTGAAGATCATTAAACAGAGGTTGGATGGGCATCTTTCAGGAGTGTTTTAGTTGTGTACACCTACATGCCAGGAGATTGAACTGCATGGCCCTTGTGATCTCTTTCAGCTCTAAGATTCTATGAGTTTATAGGTAACCTAAAAATCTAATTTCAGTGCAGAAGTAAACTTCAATAAATTTATCCTAGAGAAAGCCAGCAGAAAGTAACTGCATCTGGGCATGCACATTAACACATATGATCAGCTGCAAAACACAATATAACATTTCTATTTATGTAGAATAGGCTTTCGGGACACAAGTGATCTTCCTGTTAGGAAAACAGTTTCTGTCTAGACTTCCAGACAGTATAATTTTTACTCTCCATGGTATTAAAATTTCTATAATTTATAGAACAAATAAAATTCTGGCAGATGGCTTCCTAGAGATGGTGGTTTAGATTTAATTTTTTTTGTCTTAGAAAAGCTGGTGTCATTCATATATTTTTGCTTCAATATTCTCAAAGCAGATGATACCTAGTTACTTTCTATAATTCTATCACAGTGTTACCCATAACATGTTGACATCCAACTGTCTCTCCTTTCAACTAATCTGAAAAGGCCATTTATAAACCAAATAAAATATGGTAACAGTATTTCTCAAACTTGTGATGGAATTGCAGACCACAGTGTGAGGAAAATAAAAGTTTAAAAAAACCTTCAAACATATTTAGTGTTCCTTAGACATGTCAGATGCCAAGTACCTGATTTAATTTTCTCTGCCACTGAAGCCTTGAAGGGAATTTTGTGACTCTGACTGCAGTAATGAGTGGCCAAAGGGTTCATTTTTTGCTTATTCATTTTTAAAAAAGAGACTCACACAATCTGCTAATATAGCAGTCAATGCCAACCAATGACCATGTTGACTGGGGTTGGGGAGAGTTGTAGGTTGCATCTGCACTGCAGAAATAATGCAGTTTGATACCACTTTAATGACCATGGCACAATGCTATGGAATTCTGGGATTTGTAGTTTGTTGTGGCACCAGAGCTCTCTGACAGAGAAGGTTAAATGTCTCACAAAACTACAGTTGCCAGAATTCCATAGCATTGAGCCAGGGCAGTTAAAACAGTCTCAAACTGGGTTATTTCTGTAGTGCAGATACTGACATAGTCTAACACATCTAGGGGACACCAGGCTGAAGGAGGCTGATCTAGATATTCTGCACATCAATTTTAAGGGACAAATGTTGAGGTGTTACAGCATTCTTTAGATCATTTGTTCCATAAAATGTAACAGGTAATGTACTTTCTCAGCTACAGGGCCACATTGGCTTAGAATCTGCTCCTCACGACAAGCCTGCTGCACTAAAACTTGTACTGGCTTGGCAAGAATTTCAGATGATATTTCAAAACAATCAATGTACCATCAGAGCCTCGAATATTCCCTCTGCGTATATGGTGCTAAGAACATAGCTGATACAACTGATTTACACCATTTTATTTTCTTGCCAAAACGTACATAATAACTTGGAACAGTTATTTCAGGTTATTATTCCATGATTTCCTAGCCAGCAGGGCCACTGTTTGAGGGATTATAGGAATTCTGTTTTCTTTCTTTTAGAGCAGGGGTCGGCAATGTTGCTGCTGCTGCCAGTGCCCTGTGTGTGCCATGTGCAAGCACGAGTGCCATTTTTGCGTAAGATGGCGTCTGTGCTTGCGCACGCATGTGCATGGCAGTGGGCACAATTTTGGAACATCCAACGTGCCGGCGTCGTGCACATGACGCAAGATGACGGCACATTGGGTGTTCCAAAATGGCGCCTGCCATCGTGCACAAAAATAGCACCCATGCTTGCATGTGCATGTGCCCGCAAGTGTAGCCGCCATTTTGGAATGCCCCCCCCATGCATGCTCCATACAAATTCGCCCTGCGCACAGGTGGGGGCCTTCCCTGGGCCTTGGGAACGCCCCCGCCTGTGCGCCGGGTGAATTTGCACAGCACAGCCGCCATGGGGCTTTCCCAGGGCCTTGGGAACGCCCCCCCCCCCACATGTGCACCATGCGAATTCACCCGATGCATGGGCGGGAGGCATTCCCAAGGCCCAGGGAAGGCCCCCACCTGTGCGCGGGGCAAATTTGCATGGCGTGCGTGTGGCGGCATTCCAAAATGGTGCTCCCCACGTGGGCGTTGTGTGCATGCGTGCGGGGGGAGTGCTTGCACGTGGCCCCCTGGCCCCCGTGCCACCCCCCTCCCTCCCCCTTGGCAAAAAAGGTTGCTGGCCCCTGTTTTAGAGGGACTTCTGCATTTTACAAGTTATTTAGTCACCTTCTGCTCAATCTGAGCATTACATATTTTAGTTTCTCCCTTTTTTAAAACTATTAAGGTACTTCTCAGTGACAGCTTTTCATTACCAGTGCCTGTAAACAGCAGTTCATTGGAGCAATAGGCTCACTCCCAAAGGTTTAATCCCTCAACATGGAACCAATCACCTTAAAGAACAATATATATTTGGAAGGAAATATACCATTTATAAAAGCACACAACTGAGGCTGCGATCCTGTAACCCTTGGTGTAGTATAAGGTAGATAGAAAATCCTCCTGTGATGTTGGAGACAGAAGAGTTCTGGCCTTGGATCCATTCTTCTGTACCTGCAGATCATTATGCAGACCTCATTTCAGTGGTGTTAGAGATAGGGACTAGTGAGTGGATCAGGAGATAGGGGCACTCTGGATACAATGTCAAATGTTCTTGTCCCAATAGTCTTCATATGAAGATTTGGGAGATATTATTACCTTCTCCCCCATTGCTTGCAGACTTTATGAAATGTCTGAGTGCCCCAAGCTTGTATTAAGAACCACTTGCTTGATAGTAGTTCTTTTTGAAAGCTACTCATTACTTATGGTAAAATGGCCAATAATTTTATTGGAGTCCTAAGCTATCTAATAAAAGATACCTTCATTAACCTTTCAGATTGATGCTGACCGTCCCTTCTTGCTCACAGATGAAGACAACCTTTTTGAGCTGGGGGCCAGGTTGCTGTCCCTCAGACAATTGGGGGGGCCGAAGCACCAAAAATAAATAAATAAATAAATAAATAAATAAATAAATAAATAAAAATTAAAAAAATTAAAACAATTAAAAAAAATATGCATGCACACTCTCTCAGCCCCAGAAAAGCCATGATAAAACCCCTGTGGAGATTTTGCCAAGAAAACCCCAGGAACAAGTAATAACAACAATAATCAATATCATTATGGCGGGCGGCGTCAGCGCCGGGGGGGTGGCGACGGCGGCAGGACTGGCCTGGGGCCAGTCCAAAGGCCTCCAGGGGCCGCATCTGGCCTCCCGGCCTTAGGTTGCCTACCCCTGAAATAGACATTCAGTGTCTTTTAAGGTATTTCTAACGTTTTGGTTAAATGCCTATAGTGCATTCCTATACATTACCATTGAAAGTTTGATCCACTGGGGTCCAAAACACACTGTAGAAATAATCCAGTTTGAGACCACTTTAACTGCCCTGGCTCAGTGCTAGGGAATCCTGGGAATTGTAGTTTATTGTGACATCAGAACTCTCTGACAGAAAAGGCTAAATGTCTCACAAAACTACAGTTCCCAGAATTCCTTAGCACTGAGCCCAGGCAGTTAAAGTGGTTTCAAACTGAATTATTTCTATGGTGTGTTTTGGACCTGAGTTCAAAATTTTCTCCCAGGCTGCATCCACACTGCAAAAATAATCCAGTCTAACACACTTTAACTGCTATGGCTTCATGTTATGGAGTCCTGGGAACTGTAGTTTAGGGAGACCTTCTCTTCCAGAGAGCTCTGGTACCACAACAAACTACAGTTCCCAGAATTCCTTAGCACTGAGCCATGGCAGTTAAAGTGGTGTCAAACTGCATTATTTCTGCAGTGCATGACAACCCAGATAAGTGCACATAGGCTTGATGAACTATGGGATTTACTATAAAAATAAAATAAATAAAATAAAATTAGTTACTTAAAAACAAAATCCAGAGCTTGGACTAAAATATGATGGAAAGAACAATAATGAAAGTATTCAAAGAAGATAAAACAGTAATCATATTAAGTAACAGCAGTAACAGCATCTGAAATAGTGGTTAATAAAAGTGCAAGGAATTACACTTGCATCTAAATCTCAACAGAACAGATGTCTTCCAACAGGCCTTCCCGGAATAACTCTACTGCCCCTAACAGAGTTTGGATGGTTACTGCTCCCTGACACCATTGTTTGTTCTAATGTTTTAGTCATTGTTGATTTATCTTGTTATTTTAATTATTATACTAGTTTAATTTGATTTTTATGGGGTGGGTAGGTTAGGGATTGGGGGGGATGGAATTGTTTTAACTGCTGTTTTGTTTTAACTTTGTACGCCGCCTCGATTGCCTCACAGAGGGGTGGGTTAAAATAAAATTTATTATTATTATTATTATTATTATTATTATTATTATTAGATGTCAAATGAGTGTTTCTGGAGAGGGTATTCCTCAACAGGGGTGTCACCATAGAAAAAGTCCTTTCTCTCACCTCCACCCATCTAACATGTGAATTCATTGAAGTACAGAGTAGTGAACTGGCCTATCAAACATAACAGATGATATATTACCTGTAGTAATAAATTCTTTAAAAAAATCCAACTCTTCCCTCAGTCCATATATAATATATAATGTAACATTCCTTAGTTTGCCAGGTCCATGCTTTCCTGAATTTGTGCAAAATAATCAAAAGCTATGTCATGATTCAGGTACATACAGTCCTTGTCCTTTAGAAAAACCTGAAAATGTTGCTTTTTGATGATCCATTCAGCAGTCTAGTTTGATATAGTCTAACAGACTATTTACTGACAGATTTCTCCAGACAGAGTAAGCATAACACACATAATCCTTAAAACTGACAGATCTATATTGCTAATCTCTTATCCTTGACAGTTTCCTGGAACACATGTTAGAATCTCTAAATATTAATCACACGTGAAAATATATTCTGTGTTGTAATTAGGATTACTTTCAACTAGGTGCCACGATGTGTAGTTCAACCACTCAATTGTGAGTTCCAGTTCCAATAATATTGATGGGATGGCTCATAAATCAATGAAGTCTTCAGCTAAAAGACTTTGCTAATTAGTATTTAAAGTGAAACAAATTCTTAGAATCATAGACTCATACATTTGGAAGAGACCACAAGGGCCATCCAGTCCAACCCACCGCCATGCAGGAACACAGAATCAAACCACCCTGACAAATGGCCATCCAGTCTCTGTTTAAACAGTGTGTTCCACTCTTACTGTCAGGAAGTTCTTCCTAATGTTGAGGTGGAATCTCTTTTCCTGTAGTTTGAATCCATTGCTCCAGGCCCAATAGCCCAAATGACAGTTAGAGCCTTTTGCATGAGAAAAGAAAGACAAAAAGGAGTGGGAGAGAAGCTTTCTCCTTGCCAACCCACATGCCATCATAGCACTTCCATTTTCCTCCTGAGGGAGATGGTCATTAAAAGTGTGCCTTTTGTCAAATGGATTTTTCCAGCATGACAAAAAGTGTCCTTTTATAACTGTCTCCCTTGAGAAGAGAATGGAAGTGCTACGATGGCATGCGGAGAGTCAAAGAGAAAGCCACTTCTCTGCCGCTCTATTATAGCTTTCTTTTCTCATGCGATAAGGCTCTATGGGCCTTTGCAGACTGCCAGAAATAGTGCAAATTGAGTCCACTTTAACTGCCCTGACTCAGTGCTAGGGAATCATGGGAACTGTAGTTTATTGTGGCACCAGAGCTCTCTGACAGAGAAGGCTCAATGTCTCAGAAAAAATACACTTCCCATGATTCCCTAGCACTGAGCCAGGGGAGTTAAAGTGGACTCAATTTGCACTATTTCTAGCAGTCTGCAAAGGCCCTATGTCACTCTTAGTAACAAAATGCTGGTCAGTCTTGGAATATTTACAAGTAAAAAGGACATGGATGACTATTTTGTGTCTTATTTAATTTGTTCTTCATGAAAGCTAGTCCTTTAGCTGCACACACTGCTAAGTACCTCACTTGTTCATTCTCACCTGTTCATTAAGGTCTTAATGGGATTGGTGTCTTAATCTTCTACTTTAAAATGTTCCACTAAATGACGATCAAATTTTCCTAATGTTAACATTATTGCCTCCCTCTTCATTTTCCTCTAAATGTCTGTGTTCACCTTGCACTTTCTCGTTTCATCTGGATTGGCAAATAGGGAACTTTCATCTGGATTGGCAATTTAGGTTACTGTGATGAACAATCATAGCAAGAAAATAATGTTACCCCTCTTTCATTTTTCTTGAGGGCATATCTGAAGATTGCTTCTGATTAGAAATGTAGACTACTCACAGATTTTCTTGTCCTCAACCAAAGGTTCACCTGCCACAAAATTCTTCATAATCCAGGACTTCTTTTGTGAAGAATTCATTTGTGCATTTTTTTTTCTTTTGGCACAAAGTACTTGTTTGTGCAGTGTATTGGTGCAAATATACAGTTTTGTGTCTAAAAAAGTTGGTTTTGCACGAACCCTGAATATTTTTTTGTACAAAAACCCCACAGGTTTTGCATACATTTTTTGCAAAAAAAGTCCTCAAGTGCAAATCATAGTTGAAAAATGAACAAAAACTCTTATAATTTTACCCAGCAGAGAGAAAACATTTAAGGTTATTCATTTTTGCATACAAGCTTGAAAAAACTGAATATTTATATCTGAACTTTTGGTACTACTTTGTAGATATATATATCTGTAAAGGAATCCATAGTGATTGGGATATATAATTGTGTGCTTCCCAGCATTTTGGGAAATGTTGCAATTTCCTGTGAGCAAGAGTGAAAGGTCTAATTTCACTTGTATTATCTGCTAACTTAGACATTCAAGACCAGAGATGGGGACCTGATAATTGATGATAACATCAACATTGATGGTCATTACAAATCCACTTTTTAGACTTTGAAGTTAAGAAGGGGCAGATCAATTCACTAACTGCATAGGAAACCCACAGATGTGAACACCATTTACTTTTTCATAGCTCTCATTCCATGCCTCTTAGATGCCACTTCTCTTATAGAAAGTTTTAAAGATTCAAATGAAATGATTCAACTGAAATTTATTTCAGACATGAAACTCAAACATTAATCAGTCAACTGTCATAATGGTGGTCTCCACATAAAAAAGTGTCACCCAAAATTACTAAAAAACATCTCAGATGACTCAATCCAGTTTTCTAAAATAGCATACCAAAGCACCGACTAATTGTTTGAGTTGTAGTCTCATATTTATCCATATAACTGTGATAATGGGCACTCCATTATCCAGGGACCCAAAGTGAAAAGTTTTAACAGAGCATTAAACAATGGCACATAAGCTAGCACACACGAGGAAGACAAGAAAACAGTGACTTAATTCAAAAGAATAAGAAGTAAGAGGTGCATGGTGAATGTCAAGAACACAGACATCACAAAACACATGTGAGCATTATGTCTATTGCATCCCAATCATGGAAGAAAGGCAGGGTATAAATGTAATAAAATAAAATAAAATCAATTGCAGATACTACACTTCAAAAGTAATAGAATCTGTAGAGGAACTCAACCTTGGATAATATGTTTTGTATCAATTTACTATCCATAATAACATTTTTGTTATTTATGGTATCTATTGCTGATACAAAAAACAACAACAAAAACCTATGTGGGAAAAACAATAAACTTTCTTAACAATGAATAGCAGAATACTTCTGCAGCTTCAGATGATTTAGGAGTCATTGGGAGCCTCCTTCTTAAAATGTAGTCATTCTGCAACAGACCTGAATTTATGGGCATTAGCAAAGGTAAGTTGAGAAAAGAGACTTTATGAAATCGAAAAGTAAAAATTCTTGTCGTTTCAGACTTCAGTGATTGCTTGGAATTGCTGCTACTCCTTTAAAGAACTCTCTGGACTTTTTAGGTACTACTACCTTCTTTCTACCCAGTTACATCCAGATATGAGCATCCTTGAAGACTTTTCAACATGTTACTTTCACATGTCTCTTAGACCAGATATAACCCACAACTTTCAAAACTCTTGTTAATTCCCTACAAAAGTTACATAGTTGTGGGAGTGGGATAAAAAGTAAGATACAGAAAGATGCAAACTCTTATAGTGGTAAAATCTTCAGAAAACTGTGTGAGATGATACAGGCCTTTCAAGTGGTTGATAGTAGTTTTCAAAATGGTCATTATTTATACTGAAGCGTGAAAGAAACAAACCTGCTTAGCAAAAGTCAATTCCCTTCGGAAGCAAAACCTTCTCTGCAGTGATTCCTTTTGTTATATATGCAGTTGTGCCATGAAACCATGATCTCTGTTTACAAATCTGCAATTGGTGTGGAATGTGTGAATATATCCCAATTCAGCTGTTTGTCCTTCTAGTCTTTCTTTGGATTTTTCTGTTGAAGAACCATGACTTGTAAGCCCCACGCTTTATATCCAGGGAGGTTTTTTTGTATAGTCCCATTTCTAATGTCAGATTTGTGTCCATTTATTCTCTTATATAAAAAACAGGTCTGTTTGTCTAATGTGAGAGTGTAGAAGGGCATTGTTGACAAAGAGTGTCCAGAACTATTTTAATGATCACTTTTGTATATTTTTAATTGTATTGTTCTTTTAATTTGTTAGCTGCTTTGTGTCCTAATTTTTTGGGGAAAAGTGGAATATAAATAGATATGATGATGGTGATGATGATGGAGGAAACCAATGTGTTAAGGAATCTGGGAACCTGGAGCAATGGTGAAACTTTGGACAGTCTTTCTTTGTTTTCTCTTTCCCATCCTAGAGAGTTCCACAGAAACACAGACTATTTTGACCTAAGATGTATTAAAGTAGCATCCAGGAATATCTGTTTCTCTTGTGGCATATTCAGTAACTATTAACAAGTGGGACCAGCTGAACATGGGTTGTGGCAATGGACTATTATTTTATCTTATTATTTACTGTCAGTTGTGATTTGAATCTGAATCTCTGCTTTTAAAAAATGGATGCAGGCCTGAGGCAAGTCTGTTGTTACACTGTATGTAGAATACAGCATGATTTTCTTGTCTGACTAATTTTGCACAGTCACCACTTCTGAAGATGTGACCTCTGCTCACGTCCTGAGTGAACTACAGGGTGCCTAAATTTTTTTATAGCTGTCTCATCGAAAAAGTGGATCTGCAGAGCACAGTGTTAGGAATGCTCCATATGTTATGTTGGGCTGGTATAAATCACTCTCGATGCCAGCTGTCTCCTTGTGGCAGCTATTTTCACATGGTAAGCCATTTGCTGCAAGCTATTTGTTTTCCTGCTGAGCCTGAAAATTTCTCCAGACTGCTGTGTCTATCCGTAGGCCTTTTATATCGCTCTTAATCAGAGATTCCAGGACAGCTTACAAAAACAAAAATGCAGTATACCATGTGATGAACTTTGTACATGAGAAGTCTAGTAGAGTAATTTTAAAAGTAGAATGATTTAATAAAGCTGACAGTTGTAAATTTTCCTAATGCTAACTTGGGCAGAATGTTCACGGTCTGTATGCAAAAGAGTATCTACTAATTACTTGAAGTGTACAACTAGGGGTTATGACAGACCCAGTTGCACACGAGTTACTTATAAGTAACTCCCTTTTGCTATAACGTGGGCAAGGGTGGGAATCATATGCAGTCAAAAATCTTGCCAGATTGCAAGTCCCAGCAGCCATAGGCAGCAAAGGTCAATGGTGAAAGTTAATGGG
>JAIPUX010001880.1:46332726-46351364 GCA_020142125.1 Phrynosoma platyrhinos | reverse complement strand
ATATGACTACCAGTCCTACAAAATAAGAAAATCTGCACTCAGCAAATGGATGCCGGCCATGAAAGCCTACGACTTCACGTTCTCCGAAATCTTTGGTGGAATTTTCCAGGAGGAAGAAAGATCTGAACTCTGGAAACAACAGGGCAATAAAGCCATCCTAAAACAAACAGGTGACAAATCTGGATGGCCCATCCCTTTGACGCCTAAATGTTTGACAAATGCCAGACCCATCTGTGCCTCAGAAATTGAAATAACGCGATTTAAATTTCAAAGGATACCTTTCTGCCTACATGTCCTTAGTACTTCCTGGCTAAATTGCACTGAGGCACCTTATCTGGTCCTCCATGACTAGGTACCCCTTCCAGCACGGAGTTTGATATCAAAGTTCAATCTGAGGCAGAGGAGGCCATCTGGCTAGTAACAGATCCTGCTACTGCCAGTCATATCATTTTCTGATGTTTTAAAATGCTATTTTATTGTGCTTCTCTCTCTCTCTTTGCAATGTAAGCTGCCCTGAGAATTTATTGGAATGGTTGGCTTTGAATTCAAATAAATACAGAATGCTATTAGCCATTTTTGGGAACTTTGCTTTTCCCCTTTATGCTTATATAGTTGTATATGAGTAGGTTTTCTCTATGCCTGGTACCACAGTGTGTACACAATATAAATTAGAAATGTCTCAAGACATTTTGTTGCCTGACCCAAAAGCACAAGGTGATGTTCCTGTCTCATTTCATTTCCAGAAATTGTCCAGAGTGGTAAAGGGGGAAAGTCAGAAAGTGACCCTAAGCCTTAAATGATATAGAGCTGTACTGAGAAAACAAAAAACAGGTTGCTTAGACATATGTAGAAAATGTTGTAAGTTCCTAGTGATTTCAAGTTAAGATAAACATGTATAAAACATTTGGATCTATGTTCCAAGACATCTTGACATATTCTGCAAGAATATTGGAATAAGAAACAAAGAACAAGTGTGGTGTATATCATTTGGGAATAATGGTTGCTCCCAATTGTATGTATGTCATAGCCTGAGTGTGTATGTACATCATGGCCTTTTGCTGATCAATTGCTGCTGCTGCAATTGCAAATGTAATTCTTGCAATTTTTGCAAGAATCCTGTATATTCTATGTAAAATTGGTTTAATTGCTTATTTGGTGCTGCCTTTTAAGAAAGATGATCTTCTTTCTAAATTATTTATTTTATTGATAAATGGTAAAAGAAACCCTGCTTTGAAGGGAAGCTGTTTCTTTATGCAGATATGAAGGAACTGGTGCAAGATGTGTATTTTCACTGACTTGATAGTATGCTAATCTGCTTTAAATGACTGCAGTGGGGCATACTGAATATGAAGAACTAATGGAATTGCAGAAACTGGAACTATCACTGATGGGCTGTACATCCCTAAAAATGCAGCAAACATGTTAGGAAAAGTTTATAGCAGTCTCTCACTGCATTTTTTTCTAGAGATTTTAATCAACACCATGATCCAGAGAAGATTGTCTCCCTGCACAAATTCCCCCCTCCCCATTTTAATCTGTGGCACTGAGGCAGTAGAGCTGATCTTCATTTTATTATTTTATTTGTTTTTGTTGTTGTGTGCCTTCAAATTGTTTCAGACTTATGGTGACCCTACTATGCGGCCTTCTTGGCCTTTGCCTTTCTCTGAGTATGAGAGAGTGTGACTTGACCCGTCACCCAGTGGGTTTCTATGGCTCAGCGAGGATTTGAACCCTAGTCTCCAAAGTCAAACCACTACACCCAGACAGGGCCAAAGATATACAGCTGCTTGTTTCTGAGGCGAAAAAGAAGTAGGCTCATGATTTTATTGTTTTGTAAGAAATTATTCCTAAGTGAGAAATCAATGAAGTTATTATGTCAGAGAAAACCTTAGAGACAAATGGCTTCTTGTTGAAAACTGAAGTAGTGAGGTCATCAGATGAAAAATCCTCCCCATAATACATACCTAAATTGACCTGAGCTCTTTTAAACCTGCTCAGCATTCCACTGATAATGAAAAATTGTACCAAAAGAATCTACCAGTTTCTTACCACATAAGAATACTTACAGAAGAATAATAAGGGCAGTTCTATGTGAGAGATGTACAGAATTCCTAACATTCTGCTAGAAGATTTCTAAAATCAGCAATAGACACATTTGGATTGGTTTAAAAAGCACTATGCCTTTTCAAGTTAAATATACAGTTGCCCCCCCCCTCGTTTGCGGATTTCGAGTCTGCGGTCTTGCTCTTTACAGGGAGGGACAAGTGTCTATATGTAAAATGGCTGTGTGTGCCTGCGTGTAACCCTGCGTGTGCACCATGGCTGCATGCACCATTAGTTTCAATAGGGCTTGAATAATAGTGAGCCACCATTTTAGTGGGGGTATATGTGTCCAGAATGGATCCCCTGCAAATTGGGAGGGTCAACTGTATTAGCTATTAATTTTTCTATAAAGCAGTTGCTTTTTTACTTCAGGAAAATAAAATTTAACAGCATATCAATTTATATTAAGGTGCTCTGACTAGAGAAGTGGTACATTAACAATAGAAATTCACAGTGTGAAGCAGTCAGAACTGTTATAATTCCCACAGTACCTTGGTGTCATTGACCATAATAAAACCAGGATCCTATGTTTTCCTAGTAGAAAAACTGCTGATGATTTATCAACAGGCCCCTTCCCATTTTTCAGCCCATGTCAATGAACAGGAGTCAGAGTTTGAAAAGTTACTTTTTTGGACTAGAAAGCCCAGATTACCATACCTAGCATAGCAAATGAAAAATAAGATTACATTATATAGCCATGTCTCCACTAAAGAAATACAAAACAGGTTAATACCTGCCATGGTTTGTGCTGGGCACGTATACCCAGAATAAGACTCCTTTCAGTAATTTCCTTGGTGTGGTCTATGCACTGAAGCAATTACTTTCTGTCTTTTTATACTCACCATGCTCTCTAACTGTCCCAGTTTGGCAGATGCTGATTAATCTTCTGTCATCCCAATTTTTAAGATGCTTTTCAAATGTTCCAGTTTCTCTTTTGTCCTTCCACTTTCCCTTTTTTCCTCAGTTTACTTTGAAATTTTGTTCAAAGTGAAAAAGTGGTTTGCACTCAGTTAACTTAGCAAGAGAGAGAGGAGGGTGGAATCTTGCTGTTCCCAGTAGACGCAGGCAAAAACAAACTGTTGCAGCCTCTTATAGCTCTTGTGTCCTTCCTTGTCAATTTTTACCATCTTGACCACACTGTGATATTGCTTGGCCACACACATTCCATGTTGGACGATTTGCATCCCCTTATCTGGGAGTAAATCCTGTTCAGATATATGGAATTTTACTGTTAAGTTGGCTTTTATGAAAAACTTTTCTTTCTGACATTGGTTCTTCCAAAATGGTTAACAGGGACCATTGGTTTGTCACTGTTATCTCCATGCCAGGGAAAGTTTTTTTTTTATTTACAAGAATTAATTTTAATTTAAAAGAATTTATGCTCACCACAAAGATTATAGAAGGTTATTTTTAAAGTTAAAAAATAAATCCAAGACCAACAATGTAATCGAGTACATGTGTACTTGTGTTAAATCTCATTGAGTCTGGCAGTGCTTAATCCCACTAAAGTCACTATAGAAGTACAACCTAAGAAATATTCCCTTAATCTAGAAAATGACAAACTAATCAGAGAAAGAAAGTTGCTGGATGGCAGATGATGTGATAAACTAACTATATAGAGAAGAACCATGGTTTCTTTATTACCAGTGCAGATCTGTGTCATGTAAACTCAATGTCTGAGTTAATTTTAAAATCATGCTAGAGATGTTGGTGAGAAGTGGGGCTGTAAGTAATTCTTAATTTCTTCATCCATTTCAGAATTCTTTTTTGGGTCACCACTTGATCCTTTTGCATCTCCTGAAGCAAATCCTTGGCTTGAAAATACCTCAGTAATATTGGGAGCAGAACTTTCTGTAAACTTTTTAAGCATGACAAGTATGGGTGGACAGAATGTGAATGACTCCAAGGCACATTATTCATCTGAAAAATTAAACTGATTTTTAAAAAAGAGATTGGGAGTTATGAATCCATCCAAAGTAATAAAAAGACAGTCAGAAAGAAAAAGAAAACAAAAACAAAACCTTGCCTTACCTAAATTTGGTGAGTAATGACTGGATTTTAAAATGTAGGAGTTTAGCCAGAGAAATACTAAAATGTAGGAAAAATAAATAAATAAATAAATAAATAAATAAATAAATAAATACTGCCTGGATATTTATCCCCATACAAAGATTTAGAGATGGCTCTTTGTCAGGAATGGGAATGGGAACATTTTCTTTTAGTTTCTCCTCCTCAATATTCTCCTCCCAATACACAAATTTCTTCAGATTCCAAATGAAAAGAACTTTAGAACAAAAACATTTTACACAAGAAAGAAACTGAAACTGACAGATTCATTCATCCATGGAACAGGACTTTGAATGTTTAACTCTTACAAATCTGGATCTGAAGCCCTGTGTATTCAGAATTATGATTGTTGTTGTTTGCCTTTGCTCTCTCTTTTTTTAAAGAGGATCCTAACAGACAGGTACATTGCATTCTTCACCTTGCTAAGAACAACTGTAATTATTTTATTTGACTGGTGCAGATAGGACAAAATTTCATTTCAGTTCATTTTTTGGGAGGGGGAAGAATTTGAAAAAAAAAAGTATCCACAAATCACATATTCAGAACAATAAAAACAAGGGCAGGAATCCTGTATAGGCCACTGGAATTAATGTTCCCCTGTCACTTGGGAAGTAGTTGCCTGTCATTTCTACCTCCTCCTATGAACAATCTCTGGTGCAACAGGAAGACCCAGAACCCCTACCACAATTCACCCATACGCTAGAGATGGCTTATAGGAGGGGGGGGGGGTAGGACAATCAGCCAGCTGCTTCCAGGTCAATGGGGGAACAGACCCCTGTTAGTTGAAGTTGCTGCTTCCCAGTAAATGGGGATTGGAGCTGTGTAGCTGGTAAACTAAGGGCATGTAGGGATTGTGAATATATAACAGTCACAAGTGCATTACTCTAGATTACACATTCATAATGGCTATAGGGGATAACAGTCTAGAGTTTTAAAAGATTATTTATTTATTTATTTATTTTTGATGCTGCCTTTCTCCCAGAATGAGACTCAAGGTGGCTCATAAGATAAAAAACATTATAAAAACTTATAATAAGAGTTTAAAAACAGTTAAAATCATCTAAATAAAACAGTATAAAAATAGCATTAAAAAGATATGAGTGTGGAAGGAAGTAAACATAAAAAATTTCCCCATTCCTAGTTAGGAATGTCAGCTATTCCAGTAAATGGGTGTTCAACCTTGTATCTTGGTTCACATTTTGTAAATGACCCAAACAAACTTTGGTAGTGTACTTATTGGTGGTCATATTAGCTATGAACTCTCTCTCTCTCATTCTCTCTCTCTCTCTCTCTCTCTCTCTCTCTCACACACACACACACACCCCAAAACCAGAGAAGGCTGAATTCATTCATGACTAGTTCTGTTGGATACCATAATTAATAAGTAATATAGCGTAGCAGACTTGAAATAACTAAGCTAAAGGGTGTATAACACAGATGATACCCATTAAAATATGTTACTCTTCCAACCTCCCCCCCAAAAAAAATTAGTTTATCTTTTTAAAAACTGTTTTAAAATCCAAGGTATCTTACAACTCTGAAATTCTTCATAACATGGAATCAAAAGTAAAAAATTTAAAGTACAAAAAACAACAACCCCAGACAATACCCCCAAACAGTACACATTTACTCAGAAGTATAGTCTTCTGAGTTTAGTGGGACTTACTCGTAAGTAATCAATTTCCAGTTCTCCATCCATGGTGGTGGAAGCAAATTACAGTCTAGGCAGAGCTTAGAAAAGTTACATTTTGAACCACCATTCCCAGTATCTTCCAGTTATCTTGAACTGTGGCTAGGCTGACTGGGTGATCCCGGTAGTTGTATTAAGAGAAAAAGGTGATTTCTGAGCTCTGGTTCCAGGAAATGGAAAAAACAAAACAAAAAACAAACTCCCATTGGACACCTTGGGATTTAGTTAGCAAATACAGTATGTATTGGAAACCTCTAAAACTTTGATCGAACTTTTAAAACCTAGCATCACATATATAAGCATCTCCCTTAAAGATAATTACAATTGTCATTTTAAATATAAACAGCTGTGACACAGCTTTGACACAGTTGTCTGACTGAAACTTAGTTTAATTGAATTTTTCTCTGATAAGTTGTAAAAATTCAACATAAACCTTGTAAGGTAATGGAACTGTCACATTTTTCATTGTTTCACATCAGATATAAATGAAATCATCATGCAATGTTCCATATCTGACACTAAGCATGTAACACTGGAGAACAAGAAGAGAAATCAAGAAATGAAGAAGGAATGATTGATGAATATAACTACTTATTGAATAATTTTATTTTCATAATATGTTGAAAAGATGCAGGTCAGATTTCAAAGTCAGAACATTTCAACACAAGAAGATATATTATCTCACTAAAACCAGACCTCATTCATATTCCTGGTAGATAGGGTTTCATCTAATGATGTTTTAGCTGTTGCACAAAGAACTCTGTTCATGTAAGGCAGGCATACCCCTTCAAGGCCCTTCTAAAATCATAGGAACTTTCTTTGGTCCTATGGAGAAGCAATACATGCAGTGCAGAAATCTTTCTCCTCTGTATGTCATATGCAGAATCCCGTCCAGCAGAGCTGTTTAGGGTGGTAAGGGAACTGATGCAGGTTCCACCTGCACAGAACCCATTACTTAACTCAACAACGCCTGCTGTGACATGTTTAACAACTTCTTTGCAGATAAAATCTCTCAGATAAGAGCCAACTTGGACGCTAGTGTAATAGCAGAATCAATAGACGAGGTGCCCAGCAGCTCCGTTGGTGTAATTTTACTGGATCATTTTCAATCTTTGAGTACCACGGAAGTGGACAAGCTTCTTGGTAGTGTGAGGAAGACAACTTGCCCTCTTGATCCTTGCCCTTCGTGGCTGGCCGTCCGGGGGGGGGGGAATGCCTTGAGGTTTTTCCTTGCGGACATCATCAATGCATCCCTCAGGGAAGGGCATGTTTCATCTTGTTTAAAGGAAGCAGAGGTTAGGCCGCTTCTGAAAAAACTTTCCCTGGACCCCCTGGATATGAATAGCTATAGGCTGGTATCCATGCTACCTTTTTTGAGCAAAGTGGTCAAGAGGGCAGTTGCTCTTCAACTCCAAGCTGTCTTGGATGAAACCGATTATCTAGATCCATTTCAAATGGGCTTTAGGATGGGATTTGGAGTTGAGACTGCCATGATTGCCTTGACCAACGACATTCGTCTGAGCATCGACAGGGGTAGTGTGACCCTGTTGGTGCTTTTAGACCTCTCAGCGGCTTTTGACATGATAGATCATAGCATCCTCTTGGATTGCCTGAGCGGGTTAGGAATTGGGGGCACTGTGTTACAGTGCTTCCACTCCTTTCTCTTGGGCAGATCCCAGAGTGTGCAGCTTGGGAACAGTTGTTCTGCAAAAGAAGATATTCAGGATATTATCTCCAGGATTAGCTTTTTAAGGGCTACAGGACACTGTAGTAATTGTGGTGGTGGTGGTGGCAAACAAAAGGCTAATTGTGCATTTGTGGCCACCTTTAGATACCTGTTTGAGTGATTACAATTTCATCCACCATTTTTCCACCAGGTATGAGGCTTTGCCTAAAGCCCCACTGACACCAAATGTGAAGACTTCCAAAAACTCAATGTTATCTCCAAGAGTGAGGGCATTTCCTTGTCTACACCTGCCACAAACAGGTGAGGCCATCAACTGTGGGGACTTCCTAAAAGCCAAGGTATCTGTGTGAAATATTATAGAACTTTTCTCCTCACCAGACACCACTGCTGACACCTTTTAAATACATAGTGTTCCTATAGGACAAAAGTGTATAAATACAAAAAACAATACTTGATTAACAGAAGTTGAACACAAAAACAGATTAATTTTTTAGTACATTTAAAATGCATCTCACACACTCACTCACACTCCACTCCTAAGCTAATTCAGACTCTTAAACAACCCTCACTAATTCCTAAACCGGACTGATTGACTCTCTTTACCCTTATCCTCATTTTACTTACTTATTTTTTCTTTCTAACTCTATGCTAGCTATTCTTAACTATAGTGGTGTCTTAATGCGTCAGGATACTTCCACAGCAGCCCTGAGTATCCTGACCTTGGAGCTAACCTGCTCTTTCTCCATTTCCTGGGGCCCTCTATCGGAGTGGCAGGCACCTGTTTGCATGCATGTCCTGCGGTGCTGCCTGGTGAAGTTCCAGCTGTGGTGCATTGTTCACTCTGAGGTCAGAATGAGGTACCCAGCATCGATTGCATGGCTGGACACCTTGTTGTGACATCAGAATAAATCACTTACTATGGTGGCAACAGTACTAGGTGGCACAGTGGGACATGCATGCAAACAGATGCTCCATGTCCCAATAGAGGACTCTAGATCTTCTGGGAAGATCCAGAAGAATAGTAAGAATTTTTTTTACTCCATTTTAAGAGAGGTATGCCCTAGGTTTGGAGTTGAATGAGCTGGATGTCATCTGGACTATTTGCACCAGATTCTAGGACTGGGCCCTGTGTTGTCCAGATTCTCCACCAAGTGGGCATGGCAGGGTGACCAGACATCCCCCTTTCCCAAGAAATGGCTTACATTTCAGCCTTCTCTCCAGGAGGATTTCCAAAACTTCGTCCATTTTGAGTATGACTAAGAAGCATGGGGAAGGGGGAGGCAGACGGGGTATATCAACTGTCATCCCAACTGGCATTCACTAACCTTATTCAAATCCCTTCTCACATCCTACCACTCACCATTCACTCTCAACATTTCATTCTCTCACCCCCTCCTGACAACTCCTTATTATCTCTAATATACAGCACATACATAAACAAATTACTTTAATATATATAATAAATGAAATAACATTTTACACCAAAGTGTTAGTGATATCATTACCTGCATATTCTGTCATTTGAAAGAACTGTAAAAGTGCAATCCTAATCTTCATTTGGGCAAGCTGTGACATCATAGCCTCCAAGATCTCCAAAGTCTTGCCAAGCTCATCTCAGCAGAGGAAAAGTCAGAGAAGTTTTTTTTTTTAAAAAAAAGTTTTGTTTAAAGGAAGGGGAGCACATTGTATCATCCCATCCCCTTGAAGCTGACTGCTGTTGTCCCACCAAAAAAGTAGATGGTCCTTAAAAAAATAAAAAAGAATAAAAATCCAAGATGCTCAGCAAGTGTTTGTATTCCAACAGATTGGTGCTTCCCAGAAGGAAGGAGGGAGTGTACAAGCTCACTTTCATGCCCGTCACCTCAAAGCCTAATTTGTGATGTCCAAACACATTAGGGCTGAAACAGATGACTGTAAAGGGGCAGTGTGATGCCCTTTTTGCTCCGAAGAAAGTCCCCCTTTGCCGCCGCAGTGGCACTTTTTCAGTGCTCCTTTGGCATGCAGCATGTAAACACCATGCCACTGGAGCACCACAATGCTGCCCACTGTGTGGTCAGCGGGGTGGCTTCATGGTGGCTTGGGGGTGGCATTGGGGTGTCCGTCATGCATATACCATGCCCCCATGCCATCAGGAAGATGTCACATTTTACTGGTCTGTTTTCCACTTTAGTGATCTTTTAAAAGCATATTTCATTGTCTTACAATGATGTCTTACCTACTTGAAAATGATGTATATGGTTTTCTTTAGTGAAACAAATCTAGGTTAGAGCCTTTCTCTTAACTATTTCCAACCAGGAGTTAAATTCTAAACCCTTCCCCTTCTTCTGTTATCTCAGCTAAATACAATTCTTTTCTGCTGGTTTCTTTTCAGAAGGCTAGTGTTCAGGAGTAAGCATAACACTTTAGCATATTTGCATTTTCTACTGCAGTTCCAACAAGAAATTTTGAACATGAACTTAATCTTCTGTTTACTCCATAATCTTTCCAAGTAGAATTGTGGAATGGCAGGCTATTATATGTGCTACATGGTTGTAAGGAGATAATAAATGTTTTACTTTCATTTATTCACCACTTTAAAACACACTTTGAATAAATCTTTACCCTTTTTGCTGGGGGATTTAAAAGCAATGGGGAGAAAACAAGACAAAATAACTGGACATTTCCTTATTATGTTCAGAATCTGCCTACAAGGTCACCATCAAATCTATTTTTTCTTCTAAGGATTATACGCACTTGCTCATGATTCATCCATGTTTTGGTTCATCACCTTTTTCTTTTAAAGGATTAAGTGGTCTTCATGCCTCCTCCAGAAATATGGGAAAGACTGATTGCACCAGGATGACAAGAAAGATGACTGAATTGAATTTCGACATGGTTTTTGCCTCCACTTCTTGCTCATGTGCTTTCCAATAGGAATAAGATAACCCGCTGCTGTCAAGTCAAATAGGCATAGAAGAGTGATGATATTTGTAAGGATATTTTACTCTTTCTCTAACAAAAAATGGCTGAGGCTTCGATGGTATGACACTGGCAGATGCAACTTGTCAATCATGAGAGAAAAACTGTACTGTCTGAAATACCCTCTTATGTGTAGGAAGCCTCTTTGCATTTGCCAGCCGACCATCCTGGCATTCTGAGAAGACACTACAATCTGTGAATGAAAGGGGTTTCCTGGGAATGATTTCCATGTGTAATCACCAGCCTTATTCATAGTCTAGGAGGCAGGCATGCACATGATGTCATCTCCAACTTGTAACCCTTGTCTATTTTCTCACTGTTTTTTCTGTCTTTTACCTTATGATGATAAATATGCTAAAGAGGAAAAGATGGAATAGCTACATGGACATGAGAGGACAGCAAATATGACCTAGCAAGGGCATTATAGCTGTGGGAAATAGAGAAAAAAAACTGTCTGCTGTTACCACTTCTGTCATATCCTTGGGACAAAATGAAATCAGATGAGAGCAAAATGTCATGAAGCCATTGCTTTGATGGGAGCAAGTGAATATTCTGGGGCTGTATATCCTTGAGAACTAGAAAAAGCTACTGAAAAATCTGAAGAAGTGTATTAACCCACATAAAGTTAGTTTCTGTTTAATATATATGAGTGTATCTTTGGTATTGCATGCCTTTTAGGTCCTGTGATTTGTTCATGTAACATTTTTCTTCTTGATTCATACATTTACATCTGGACATATGTATTAGTACATTTAAATTTTATGCAGAGTTGGGCCCTCTTTTTTGAAGATGTGTTTCTTAATTGGGAACGTGTTAATGATCATTATAGCATAAATGCTCATGTTCTTAAAAAGTTCCATATTTCTGCTTTGCTGCCTGTATAGAAATTATTGTTGGTAAGCCAACAGTCCTCTGGGTTCAGAATTGAAAATTCAAGAAGGGAATAATCAACAAACAGTTATAGTAGTTACAGAGTGATTTTGGCTGGAAAAAGAAAGAAAGCTAAGAAATGTATATTTGTTGTTTGTCTTCAAGTCTTTTCTGACTTATGGCAACCCTAAGGCAACTGTATCGTGGAGTTTTCTCAGCAAATTTGTTCAGAGGGGTTTTTCCTTTGCCTTCCTCTGAAGCTGAAAGAGTGTGACTTGCTCAAGGTCACCCGTTAGATTTCCATGGCTGAGCAGGGATTAGAACTCTGGTCTCCAGAGGTGTAGTCCAATGCTCAAACCACTACAACACACTGGTGGGCTCTCTCCATCACAGTTTCTCTCTCAAATGCTAGGAACAGTGGTGAGAGAAACTGTGGTGGATGTGACAGGTTTCATAGCTGTATGGTAGTACTATAATGTTGAAAGCATATGAGAGTGAGATTTTGAAGCTGGTTGAAAAGAATGCATAAAGACATTGTATACCATTGAATGCGGTGAGAAAAATATCAAATATCTATTTAGGAAAGGCTGAAATGAAACCAAGTCATTGACCATAATTGTATGATGCAGGAAAAAAGAATCAGATATGAACACAGAATTTATAGACTGGAATCCTTTGGGCCGCAACACTACCATAAAAGTAATTGTACAAGAGATTGGAATTTCTTAGAGGTGATATAAGTGTGAACCATAATCTTTCCATAAGCACATACAATCCTCTCTCTCTTTTGACTTGGCAGGGGGACAGTTAATTGACTATTATCTTATCGGTGGTTCAAGACTTTTTAAAACCTATTTCACAATTGGTTGTGTACAATTGTGGGATCCAGTGTAGTATATATTTATGCTTTGCTCTGCTAGAAGTTTATAGGATGCTGGTCATAAAATGCAGAAGCAACATTAGCTGGGAGACTGATTTCAAAAGACATTTTCATACCTGAAAAGAAAAGTGAAAATTGATTTGCTTATAGAATGCAGAATCCTGTAGGCATGCCAGGGCTGTGCATAGTTCCCAGTGCTTAGCATGCATACACTGAAATATTTGCAGTAGATGATGTTGGATTAATCAGATATATACCATCCTCCCATCTACCAAAAACCCCTACCGCTATTGTAAACATTATATAGTTTGTTGTGGTATTAGCTCTCTGACAGCGAAAGCTTAATGTCTAACAAAACTACAGTTTCCAGAATTCCATACCATTGAGCCATGGCCATTAAAGTGGTGTCAAACTGCATTACTTATGCAGTGTCAACACAGCCCTTGCTATTGCATGCTTCCTAAAAACAAAGTTGCACTTTAAAACAAGGCACATGGGAAGTGTGCACCTTGTTTTTAAACCAAAATATGTTCCTTGAAGCCTTTCTCCTGTGCTATTTGGATGAAAATCAAGCTGTGCTGCCTCCACATGTGTTATTTTAAAATGATACTATGATGGGGGGCAGGTTGATATTGCACCATTGAAATTCAGTAGCAAGTTCAGTGGGATTTCTGCAGCATAGCACAGGTTGGAACAACAGCGTGTCTCTCCCTTGTCCAGCATTTTCCCCTCTGCTTTAAAGACTTGCTTAGTGCTTACAACATTTCAGTATTGTTTATTAAAGTAGAAAATAACATGCATCCTATGTTGCCTAGGACTGGTTTGTCACATCAAGTTGTGTTTCTATGTTCTCCCCTTAAATAACAGCTCTTTGGGGCAATCTGTACTGAAAAACTGGTGCAGAGTGGAAAATGAAACCCCCCTTCTTCTGTGCTGTGTCTTAACCACATAAGAAAAAGACAAAGTGAAACTCAGACATGGATTTACCATGTCACAGTTAATTTATCCCATGCACAGAGTGATATTCATTTCCTTTCTCCAGGGAAACATGGCATTTCTAATGTTGTGTATGGGGCAGGGGATGCAGAGGGGATTTCTAACATAAAATGCTCAGTCTTTGACTGAACTTTTATCTTCATGATTCTTTGGGAAAAGGAAAATAGCTCAAGTGATATGTCAATAGTGTAGCCTGAGCATAAATCAGTGGATTAAATGTGTAATATTGTTTGAGCCTAATAAAGCAGCTGTCATCCATCTTCTTCTACAATAATAAGAGCTTGTGTGTTTATTTGTTAGAACCACAGCTCTAAGAAAATCTTAAATTTGATATAATTTTAATATGTCCTTTGAGGTTTTAACCTCATGTGGCATTCAACATATATATTAGTGTGCCCATGAATTGGAAACCTGATGAATAATTTCCAGCCACTAGATGGCAGACTTTCATAACTACTGCACTGATTTGCTTTTGACATTGAAGCAGGGGGCAGGTTTTTCTTCAATGGGCAGACATCTAAATTTGCACTTTCCCATGTTGTGTAACACTCCCACCATCATGGAGTTGACATATCCCATTGTAAGATAATGTAAGATTACACCATGGTCATGCCTTCACCCAAATGAAGTGGTAAAAAAAAATTCCAACTCAGATAGTATCCATTTTTTTAAATTAAAAACTTTGAAATATTGAACTAAGGTGGGGTGCAGACAGGTGGCTCTGGGCTGCCCTGGGAAGCGGCGGATTGGGGTTGTGGCTATCCCACACCGCAGCCCCAATCTTCCCTTTGGCCACTCCAAAAAGAGCAGCAAAAGGCCACCCTAAGAGGCAGTGCATGGCTCTTCTTTGCCCTTTCCAGTGCAGTGCATCAGAACACTGCACTGGGAGGGCGTCCTGACCCCGTGCACAGTGTGTAACGGCACGTGCCATCAGGATGGCATCGGCATGGGGTTGGGGTAGCTGGCATGTGGCTGCCCCACCCCATCTCTGCCTCCAGGCTAGCCCTTTGGGCCTGTCTGCAGAGGTCCTAAGAGTAAGCCAAGTCATGTGTGGATGAATGCTTGCATGGGTACTGGATAAAAAATAATAATGATAGCTGTGCTGATATCCAATTTAGAATTCTCTTCGGTTATCCTTATCCTTTTACTTTTCATTCTTCTTTTCACATACTCTCTTCCAACTTAAATGCATAATATCTGGCACAGAACAGAAATGATCATAGGGGGCATAACTGCTGCACACAGATCTCTGGTCTTTGGAAATAGTTTGAAGAGTTGAAAGATTCATATACTCCTTCCTTTTCAAACCATTTCCCTATTTTACATTTTTACTAAAATAGCATATCTACACAGATTGACCAGCTGTGACCCTCTTTTTTCTCATTTATGCTTCCACTATCTTGTTCCATACAGGAGAAAATAAATTGTTGTTTTTCCTAAATTTTATTTTTAGTATAAAACTGCCTAGTTAAGTATAAAGTGGAAACATAATGAATTATATATATATATATATATATAATCTTTGATTTTGACAAAAAATTAGTCTCCAAGTGTTCCTGATAGCTGTGAATTGCCAACAATGACTTCTTGATTATTTTTTGTAAGAATATTCCAATAATTCAACAGTAAATATTAAAGTGGGAATCATGAAAACTTTACCAGATAAAGCCCTCATTTTTCAACAGTAAGTATTAAAGTGGGAAACATGAAATAGTATAAAGATAAAAGTAATTTTTCAAAAGAGTTAAACAGGACAAAAATCTACTTTTAATTAATTATAAGCATAAAGAAAATTTAAAGCTAGGTATATGTCCACCTTATAATCATTCTAGAGGGTTGTATGTTGCAAATTAAGAGTTAACATTATTGCTTCAGCTGCAGAGGTTTTCATTAAAATAGACAGAATCCTTGTATCATAGAAGAACACAGTCTGCAGTACGGTAGGTCAAGCACCATGAGTTAGAGGGCATCCATACTGTGCAATTATAGCATTTTGATCCCACTAACTGGCACAGCTCTATCCTGTGGAAACTGAGGTTTTGTAGCTTTGATGAGGCACTTAGAATTCTCTAGTGCTACAGTTTCTGGAGTTCTCTGGCAGGGAAGTTTAGCTTCCTCACAAAATGAGAACTCCCAGGATTCTATGGGATGAAGGCAGAAATGGTAAAGTGGGATCAAACTGCTATAATTACATAGTGTGGGCACATGCTTAGATCCTGCATTCAACATAGAACTGTATCTTCATTCCACAGCTTTCTTGAGTTTTGAAATCCTAAGTGAAGGGTTTTTCCTCAGTGCCACAACCATAATGGGTGCACCTGGTGAGGAATGTGAGAGGGCCTTCTCAGTGGTTGCCCATAGAATCATAGAGTTGGAAGAGACCACCAGGGCCATCCAGTCCAACCCCATGCCATGCAGGAATACACAACCAAAGCATTCCAGCCTCTATTTTAAAATCTCCAAAGAAGGAGACTCCACCACACTCCAAGGCAGTGCATTCCACTGTGAAACAGCCCTTTCACTCCAAGACAATGGAACTCTTTTCCATTGGAGACAGGCTGGTTCCCTTTCTGTTCTCTTTTTGCTGGCAGGCAAAGACCTTTGCTATTAAGGAGCCTTTTAATATATGTGTGTGTGTGTGCAGTTCTTTCTCATTATTATGTTTTAAATGTGTTAAAACTGTGTTAAATTAATCCTGTTTTTTAATTGTATTAGTTTAATTGATCTTTAATATTTTTACTCTAATTACTGTTTGTTTTTTTAAATCTATGAGTTGCCTTGGGTCTTATGTGGAGAATGACCTCAGGCATTAAATAAATAGATATGGGAGAATATATTCTTTGCATACAGAAGGATTCAGGTCCAGCCACCAGCATTTCTAGTTTAAACAATGCTGGGTGGTGGGTGTTGTGGCAGTGGAGGTCTTCAAGAAACAATGCACAGGTATCTGATGGGCAAGTTCTGACTCTCAGTTTCCTGCACTGATGATGGAATTGGATGACATGACCTACAAAAATTCCTCCAACTCTATATTTCTGTAATTCTAAGTATTTCGGGTAGCAGACCTGATAAAACCTAATGTCAGGCAGAAAATATAGGGATAGATGAGATGACTGAACCGTCTGACCCAGAAAAACACGATTCTCTTATGTTCATAGGGTAGTCCTCCTGGCTCCCTAGCTTAGGAAACAGTGCCATTGACTTTGTGTAGTTTGTGTGTGTGTGTGTGTGAGAGAGAAAATATTGTTCAGCTGGGAGGGGAGTGATGGGGTCTAACTGTTTAACCACTGATTAAGAAAACAATATAAAATCCCATTAGACAAAAATTAACAAAGTGAAGCAGAGCTATTATGTACAAAGAATGTGGCAGATAATCTCTCTTTCATTTTGCTGCTTTAAATAAAGATGTTTTTCAGTGTTGTTGTTTTAGGTTTATTTCAAGAATCTTGTACATTTTGCTTTGTTTCCATGTGATCAAACTGTTTCTAACGTTAGTTACATTTCTAACATTAGTTACATTTTTAAAAAAGTAAAGCAGAAAGGGAGATGACAGCATGAATGGCTACTGGCAACTTTTGCTATGGAGGATGGAACATGGGGGGCAGAAGCATTTCTTTAAAAATATGGAAGGATCTAGTCATTTAGAGAGAGAGAAAGGTAGGTGAAGGGGTGAGGCTGGGAAGAAAAGGATCCTGAGAAAACATGTGGAAAGATAATCTTGACAGGAAAAACAATGATAAGTTGTGGAAGTGGCAGCAGAATCTGGGAACAGCCTGTGTGGCAAGGGGCTGAAATGCTGTGAAGAAGTCTTGTCTTGGCACCTCCAGATGGGCTGCATTTGCGACAAACCACTTGTAGGCAGGCCACTGACGTTTTATGCTTGGATGAAGTCTTGCAATGGCATTGCCTTCGTGAGGCTTCATTCAAGATCTTGTATGATTATCATGCCAGTCATGTGGTCATGTGTCATGTGGTCTTGCAGGATCATAAATCTCTCAAGACTTTGTATGGAACTTGGCAAGCATATAAAGGTTGGAGCACAAGACACCTGGCCATTTTCAACTGGACCGTAGTGCAACTCACTCACCCACTCTTATTGAATCATCATCATCATCATCATCATCATCATCATCATCATCATCATCATTTTTTTGCATCCCCAGGCTTCAGCTGCCCACCTTCAGGGGCTAGGATGGAATTTTCCCATGTTATTAGAGCATTGGTTTTTCATTTTCCTTGGGAATCTTCTCTACACTGCTTGTGAGTTCCACTGTTGTATTCACCTTTGTACTTCTCTTTGTGATTACTGCTGCTCAGCCTTTACTATTTGCTAAATACTAGATACTCAGTCTTTGTAATTATTACTGGGCTTCCCTGCATTTAGTGTTATGATTGCTTTTGCTGTTCCCAGTGTTCTTGTGACTCTCAATGAGCTTCCCTGCATCTAGAGTTTTGATTACCTTGCTGCTTTGTCAAACTGGTGGATATCGAAGAGGGAACATCAAGCCCAAGTTAAATTTGGGGAAGAAGACCACAGGGATGGTTAGAGGGACAAAAAAGGAGGGTGCATGCAGTTGGGGCAGATACAGGTCACCTCATCTTCTGCCTAGATTTCAGACATGACACACTGATGGGCTAATGCAGAGAGCTCTTCCCAGAGGTTTAACTGACCTTCTAACCATGTTTAGAACATTTGTTGGTCCTGAACTATTGGGACCCATGTCCTCATGATAGGGTTGCCTTGTATACTGGGAAATATTTGTCATGAAGGTATATGATTTATGATTGTGGCATTTGCATTAAAAGTGTGGCCAAGCTTTTGATCCATTATAGGGTGTCTGGCCTTTTGTCTTGGTGCAAAAGTGAAATTTGGCAGCTTGCAAGCTGGAGCCTCAACAGAGAAACAATACCTCATTGAGGAATCTGGTAACACTGCAGCACCAGACAGAGAGGGGAAACAAAAGTCTCATTCCCACTTACATTTAAATTGGTTTGCAATTTGCTTTGACACTGGATTGCTGAAGTGATTCCAGTCACTTCCACCAGCTATACAGGCCAGAGAACTCTGAGCCAACCTGAAGCAGCTTGTCTTCTCCCCCATTCCACTGGGGCCAGAAGACTGCAGAAGCAGGGCAGCAGCGAGAGGGGGCATGGCCAGGAGTGGCTGGCTTCAAAAGTCACTCCTCCATGCACGACCAGGAATGATCTGGGAGCAGAAATTGAGGTGGGGGAAAGGAAGGTATGGCGGGAACAGAGTGAAGGGTTGTTACAAAAGAAGGTGGGATCGATGTTTGAAAGCTATCCTGCTTTCAGTTCACCCTGTTTCTTGGAATGGACTGGAAAGCATACCAATCATTCCACAGAACCTTACCTTACTCCTTTGCAAT
>JAIPUX010001880.1:46307415-46329754 GCA_020142125.1 Phrynosoma platyrhinos | reverse complement strand
AACAATATCCTGAAGCATATCTACTAAACATGATAAATAAAATGGACCAAGTGATAGAGAAGAAACACTGAAGAACATTTCTTTACATGACCACAATGTAAATCCTACTAGCCCAAAAAATGGAAAAAGGAGGAAATACCTATAAAGATAAATGGTTACTGAAGGTTTCTGAAATGAAAGAGATGGACTGTCTAATAAATCTACTGAATAACAAAGGTTCTGAAGGATTGGAGGAAGAATGGGCTCTGATAGAGAAATATTTAAAAGAAAGATGGAAATAATATGGCAAAGAAACCAAGACAAAATGTAAAAATTGGAAGACATATAGAAACATAAACATAAATATGTAAAACTATAAATGGTCTAAATAGCAATTGGGTATAAAACAGTAAAGTAGAAATGGAAAGGTTTATAGCAGGAGTAGCAATACAAGAAATAAGAGATATTCAGAGAGACAAACTGTTAAAAAGAAATGTTGTGTAAGTGTTTACTTTTGAAGAAATTTTGGAAGCAATAAATATAATTGTAAAAATGTACATAATTACAGAATATAATGTAATTTGAACATAGTGTATGAAAACAATAGAAAACTCAATAAAAAATAATTTTAAAAAGTTGTTTTTCAAATTTCCCTAAAGATACATAAGAATTGCTGTTGTTGTTGTTTTGTTGCTGTTGTGTGCCTTCAAGTCATTTCCAACATAAGTCAAGCTAAGGCGAACCATAATGATTTCATTAATGGCCAGACAAGGTTAGGTCCTGGCCCTGCTTTTTAATTCTGGCAGATTAGGCCATGTAAATGCAGAGTAACTGAGACTAATTTACATTTTTATTTGCAATAAAACCAAAATTATTCATTTCCCCATATACATTAACACAGTTGATATGGATAAAAACTGGGGGTCACTTTCACATTTACTGTTCTCATTCTTTCTGGCACCACCGCTTTTATATGCTTCCTAAACTGATGTATATATAAGTCCATTTAAATCATACTGTTTCTCAGCATAAATTAGTGGCATTACAAATGAAATAGTCAGTCTAGTAAAAGTGCACAAGAATGGCCAGCCAGATTTTCCTGGGAAGCTCAGAAGCAGATGGTACATTTACCAATGCTCATTGAAGGGACCATGCCTGTGTGTATGAAAGCACCATTCTTTCTCATCCTGATGGATAGCTCCTGATAGACTATCCTATATGAATTTGCCTCATTTTAACATTACAAAGAGTTATGAGGCGTCAAGCAGAGAAGAGATAAAATCCCTTTGGTAGCTGCCTGCAGAAAATGGTGCTGCATCTGAATATGGAGGCTCCATTTTTAAAAAACATCTTGAATTGCTTCCAGACAAGCATATATTGTGGAAGTGCCACAGTTTGTTCACTCAAATTTTGAGTTCCCTTGGTATTCATAATCTTCCTGTGTTTTCCCAGTGCTGTTTCCATCTTTCTTTCAAAGTGGAGAAAATCTAGATAACACAATGCACATGGCAGTAGGTGCACACAGTACTCTTGTATCTTTTTAAAGAAGTGTGGATTTGCGTAAACCTATCAGAGCTTAGTATATATTCAGTAGAACTTTTTCTAGGAGGCACATTCTTTTAATCATCTGTTAATATTTTTAATCAATATTTTAAGTGGAATAAAAACTCTTTTACAGCTTTCCCCCCAAATAATTAAAAGTGAAGTGCCAGTTTCAAAGACATTAAAGATTGTTGTAGTGCTGTCACCGTTTAATGCCAGCCTATGTCAAGGCCCAACTCAAAGTGCTGTTTTCAGTCTTTACAGCCCTAAACAGCTTGAAACCGCATTACCTGAAGAAGTGTCTCCTTCCATGGCCCTAAAGTAATTTCCAGAGACCCTTCCACAGGTTACCCTCTGCAGCTAGATAAGATGAGATGGATGCCTACAAAAGCTTTTTACTGGCAGAACCCTGTTTGCAAAACATCCTCCTCAGAGTCTCATCAGGCCATTATGTTATGGTCTTTTGATGCCCGATAAGGACTGTTTTTTACTTAGCATTTTAATAACAGCTTTTATTATTTTTAGATTTAATACCTTTTATTTTTCTTGCTTTGTCAGGTGCTTGTGCTGAACTCTTTTTATCCCGTGCTGCTTTTTATCATTTCTAGTTTTGCTGTTTGTTTGCTTTTCTCATTATTTTATTGTTTTGCATTTCATGTTTTTCTTTTACCAGCACACTGCCCTGAGCTTGCAATCTGCAAGTATAAAAATAATAAATAATGCATGATGCAAATTCTGTATATGATGGAGAGGATTCTGATCAATTGGTGCCATTTAGCAAGGTGGTAAATGTCTCTGAAAAGACAGGCTTTTTAAAAAAAACATGAAAAAAGTACAGTGCTGGGATTATATACTCATCCCTCCCCATTCATAGACTTGGAGTCCACGGTCTCACTCCTTCACTGATGGCAAGTAAGGAGGGACAAAATGGCACACGTGTCCACAGCGCGCACACAGAGCCATGTACGGAAGCACACGCCCATTAAAATCAACGGGCCTCCAATATTTGCAATTTTTCCAATTCACAGGGGTTCTGAAATGAATCCCCTGTGAATCAGCAAGGACAACAGTAGTTCTATACTCCTATAACATTATAGGATATTTTTAAGCATATGTGCCTTATTAGGAATATAATTCTGTGGGCTTTCCCAGAAAAGGAGAAAAGTGCCTGGAAGTACTGAGACTTTCCAGTTCTTTTTGTTTTGATTTTACCTGAATATTCTCAGTTTTGCATCAAAACTATTGAAATATCCCAGGTTTTCTGCACTTGTCCCCATCCCACACTTGGGTTCTTGCCGCTCTTTCTCCCACTGATCATGTCACATCTAGACTCAGGCCACATTTCAGAAATTGTCTGTCAACATTTACCACAGAGAACCTTTAGTGGTTAAGGTGTTAAAGTGCTTTAGCAATATTGCACTAGCTAAGCATTAGGATCATTTTCTTTTATTGCTCTTTCATCCATCTTTCCTTCACTTGGTCTCTGTTGAATCTGCTCTCCTGGGAACAGTCATTATGTTTCTTGGTGGAAATCATCTTAGCTAGTTCCCATATAACACAGCCATGGAGAGATACATTTCATTTCCATTTATTCCAGTCGCCCAGAGGACTTTTTCTTCAGCTGCCCCAAGACTGTGGAATGACCTGCTGGAAGAGATTTGACAGTTGAATACACTGTCTAAATGTAAAAGAACATTAAAGACTGGTCTCTTCCAGCAGGTTTATCCAAATGATTTTTAAATTGTGAATTTTAAATGATACATTTAAAATGTGGATTGTTTTAATATGTGTACATCTTGTTTGTCTTTTTAAATTGATGTGTGTTTTAACGGATGTTGTTTGTCTGTTAATTGTTGTTGTTCCTCACTTCAATACATGGGGAGAGGTGGGTAAGAATTATTATTATTATTATTATTATTATTATTATTATTATTATTATTATTTTAAACTGGCTTGGTGGAATAGGAATAAAAATTCATTGTAACTGCTGGGAGTCCCTGGAATTGCTTAAGGATGGAGAAAACTATCATATAGAGCTCCCCCCCCCCAAAAAAAAAAAAACAAGATGGGAACAAAACCAGGACCATTCAGCTTTTTCCAGACCATCTAGATAGACCTTTAATTGCTATCATGATAATTTTTAAAATCATTTTGAAAAGCCTTTCTAGTCACCACCATTATCCACAACACTAAAATGTTCGTTAATGGAATGTGATGTGTCCCGATTTTTAAAATGTGGTGATGATGATGATGATGATTTTATGGGTTTTGTGTGATATTGCTCTTTCATATGAATCATATGTCATGGTTATTTTTAATTTAAATAGATATATATATATAGACAGAAAATGTTTTAATGTCAGTTAAGATAGTTTTTAAAAAATGTAATTGGTGATAGAAATCAGAAATGTTCTATGTAAAACAGATGGAAGAATAGCACACAAAGGGCACTGATGTGAACAATGTAGACTGCAATGTACACACTAAAAACATTATCCCCCGGCATCATGGAAAGTCAATTGCAATTCCATTTACTGCTTTCCCATGTTTTACGAAACACAAACCCACAGAGCTGTGTCTATTTGAAATATCTCTGGCAAACAGCCGTTGATAGAATTTGCCTAATATGATTTTAAATCTATCCAAGTTGGAAGCCATCCCCACATGCTGTGGCAATGGCTTGAATAAATCGAATTGTTAGTTCTAGCTAGCCTGGACCAATTAAATGAATGGGAGACTTGGTCAGTCAGTGCTTACATAAGTTCAACTGATTCAATGAGTTTCCCTTAGTTGTAACTAACAATTTGATTTAGGTCAATGAATTCTATTAGGCAATGTGGTGTCTGAAGCAGTACTTCATTTTGTTCCTCTTGAAACTGTTGTCAATTTTATTTAATGATACCAAATTCCCAGTGTTTTGAGGCGAAGAATAATTATTCTCTGTTCATTCTTTTTTGTTCTGTTAATCATTTTATAACTCTGCATATTAGAAAATTACAAATTAAAGTTGAAAAACTCTAGAAGTAAACATCTCAGCTTTTTAAGTCTTTCTTCATATGAGAAATGTTCTATCTCCTTGTCTTATCTGTAACCTTTTCTTCCCAGGTGAAACAAGATGAACAATAGCCAGTAAGTCGTAGGCTTTCATGGCCGGCATCCATAGTTTTTTGTGGGTTTTTTGGGCTGTGTGGTCATGTTCTAGAAGGGTTTCTTTCTGACGTTTCTCTGAAGATGCCAGCCACAGATGCTGGTGAAACATCAGAAAGAAACTCTTCTAGAACATGGCCACACAGCCCAAAAAAACCACAAAAATCTAAACAATAGCCAGTACATTTCAAATGGAGACAAGCTATAATTTTCCGTTATAGAAGGGGCCCTATGGGCCATCACATCCAACCTCCTCATCAATACAGGTTCTTCAGCTAAAGCATCCCTAGCAGGTAGCTGTCCAGCCTACTGCTGAAGATGTCTAGAGAGACTCCACCACCTCTCTAGACAAGTGGTACTACTGCTAAAACACTCTTACTATCAAGTTGCTCCTTTAATGCTCAATTGAAATCTACTCTCCTGTAACTTCAAATTAGATCTGGTCCTACCCTCTTGGGCAGCAGAGAACAGGCCTGCACCCTCCTCTCTGTGACAGCCATTAATGTATTTAAAAGTGCAATCATATCATCCCTCCGTCTTCTCTTCACCAAGCTCCAAAATTTCTTCATATGTTTTGTTCTCCGTACCACTTATAATCCTCATTGTCTTTCTCAGAACCTAATCCAACTTCTCTATATCCTTCTTAAAGTGAGGTGCCAAGAACTGCATGTAATACTCCAGCTAAGGTTTTGCCAGTGCAGGATATAGTGAGATTATTACAGTCAGCCCTCCATATCCATGGATTTTTTATCCATGGATTTGAGTCTCCATAGTTTGAATATATCTAGAAAATGTATAAATTCCAAAAAGCAAATCTTGATTTTGTCATTTGACATTAGGGACACCATTTTACTATGTTATTGTATTTAATGGGACCTGAGCATCCACAGATTTATTTATTTTTATCCACAAAAAAGGTCCTGTAACCAAACCCCCAGTGGATATCAAGAGCCCACTGTATTTCCTTCAGCTTGGAAACTATGCTTCAATGAATGCAGGCTAATTAGCATTCACCTTTTTTTTTGCTGCAGCATCACACTGCTGGCTCATGATCAACAATAATCCCAAAATCTTTTTCACATGTAGTACTGCTAAGCCATGTATCCCCCCATCTTGTGCATTTGTGCATTTGGTTTTTGTGACCTAAGTGTAGAACTGTATATTTGACTCCCTGAATGTCATTTTATTAATATCTGCTCAGATTTCTAGTTTATCTAGGTCCTTTCACTTCATATATTCCAATGTTTTATTGTGTCATCTGCAAACATTGTATCATCTGCAAACTAGATAAGGATTCCTTCTATCCTGTCATCTAAATTACTGAGGAAAGTGTTGAAGAGTAATGATTCTAGGATAGAATCCTGAGTCACTCCCAGTTTGAATTACAGCCCTTGATTATGACTCTTTGAGCATGGTTATGGATCCATCTGACAGTGTTCCCATCTATTCCACATTTGATCAGTTTGCTAATCAAAAAATCACAGGGGAACTTACCAAATGGTCTGCTGAAATCCAGGTAAATGACATCCACAGCATTCCCACCATCTACTAAACTAGTGACCTGATGGGCGGGGGGATTAAAATCAGTTTGTCAGGATTTGTTTTTGATAAAACCATGCTGAATCCTACTGATCACTGCATTGTCATCAAGATACTAGCAGACAGACTGCTAGGGAAGTGCTGGGAAACATTATCCTTCAGAGAAAATCTCATGGATTTTTATGCATCCCACCCTCTTTTTTGTACTGAAAATTGGTTTCCTGCACACACAAAACCACTATTTTGTGGACAGGAAACCAGGTTTTGCACAAATCATGTGTTTTTCTCCAGAGAATAATTCCTCCATAATGCTTGGGGACATTCTGATGCAGGGAGAACATTGTGGAGGCATATTCATTTTCTCCACAGCAGGGAGAAAACTTATAATGATTCATTCTTGCATATGAGGAAATAGTCAAGAATTTATATCTCTGGTCACTAAAATGGTGAAAAGAATACAACCCATGTGTTCAGCAAACATTTCTGAAACCTTTTTTCTCTCCAGTCTTTTTATTTGGCATTACCCTTGTGGTATAGATCTGTAATTTTACTTCATAGTAGAAGAATGTCACTGGTTTTAGAAAACAACAGTAAGCTCAGAGACAACTCAAATATCTACTCAGAAAAATATGAATTGTGGGACTGTGTACATTTAAAAGTATCATTTTTGGAAGTACAATTATAGGCCTTCTGTGGAAGGAGTATGTATGAAAAGATTCATCCCATTAAAAAGATTAAAAATAGATGGAAGTAAGATGTAGATAATGAAGTAATATGGAGAAATACCAATTAGAGGGGGAAATCCAAAGGGAAATTTATGATATATATGAGTTTAGACTCTGAGAATACAATATAGATGTATGATTATATATATTAATAGAAAAGTATGTCTTAAAAGAAAATCGCAGAGTTATAAAGTGAACCACACGAGATTCTGTGGAAGTACTAACAAATGTATTGTTTTATGCTATGAATAACATTCTTATGTAAAATATCAGAATGAAATGTATATGTGATAATATTGTAGAAAAATAAAAATTAAAAAAGATTAAATATAAAGAAGAGATGCATCTTTTGTTACAGTATCACATTCTACCTGCAATAAAACAGAATGCAACTCAGCACAATGAGATTATTATTATTTTTTTACATTTGCAGAATATTTGTTATAGAAAATTGTCATGACATCAGATGATTTACAGCTATTTTATTTATTTTTCATGTGTTTGCTAGGGACATCTCTCCATCCCCTTGGCATATTAAGTTAATGCAGTGGCAGATTCATGAAAATTAAAAACTGAAATGATTTTGGATTAGAGCACTTTAGTAATGGCTTGAGTGCATGAGGTGGCTTTTAATTGGCACAAGTGACACTGAAATTGGAAGACAAATAAGGTGGCCATTGTCTGAGGCCATTGATACTTTTTTACAGCTCAAACTGCCTCCTTTTAGTTTCTGTAACCCATGCAACCTTTCAAGAATTATCATTCTTAAGTCATTTATTTTTACTATCCATTCTTCAAAAATATGTTTATTTCCCCCTTTCCAGCATTTTGCAAATATTATACGGGCTGCTGTAAACATATATAGGGTTACACTTATCTCATCTTTACTCAGCTTCCCTTTTAGTTCCTCAGTTATATTTAACAAAAATAGTTTTGGATTTATCTTAAGGTGTACTTGAAAAAGTTATTGTATTTTTGTATGAATCGCCTTCCAAAACTTTACTGCTTCCTTGCACTACCACGACATATGGAATAGGTTAGCATTGTTTTGACCACATTTCCAGCAGTTGTTTTCACTGCTGTTTTTGATCTCGGACAGTTTTGCAAGGGATAAATGCCACCTGTAGAGCATTTTATAATAGTTTTCTATTAGATTAGTGCTTTTAGTAAATTTTAAATTTTTCAACCATACTTTTTTCCAAATATTAAGTGGAATTTGTTCTCCTATATCTTGCATCCATTTTATCATGCTTTCTTTAATTGTCTCTTCTTTTAATTCAATATCTAGCAACATCTTATATACTCATGATATCATGTGTTTTTCACCCCTGTCAAATACTTTTTCTAAGTCTTTTCTTTCTGCTTCTATTCCTATACACTCAATCTTTTTTAAATTTTTCTTTTAGTTGTATGCCATTGTATTTCTATTCCTCCTTTTTGGAGTTCCTCTAGTGTTTTAATATTCACCCCTTTTTCTGTTTTGGTTACAGTATGTCTCCATAGGCGATCCATTTTTCTATCTGAGTTTTTTCTGCTTTGTGGAAGGCTTCCTGCGTCGAAACCCATCTTGGAACTTTAGTGTATAAAAAATTCCTGTACTTGTTCCAAATTTTGAGTAATGCTTTCCTTACCACATGATTGTTAAACTCTTTATATGTTGTCTCATTCTCATAGCATAAATACATGTGCCAACCTTTCTCTAAATCTGCGCCCTCCAATGTTAGTAGTCCTTTATTCTTTAAATCAATCCAATCCTTTAACCATGTAAAGGCAACTTTACATGACAAATGGTAAATCTGAACAATATTACTTTGAAAATAGGGGAAGATTAAAGAATTGTGGCATTAAGATGTCATTTATAAACATTACCTTATATAAAATATTATAAATACCCAAGGGTTTGTTTAGAAAAGGTTTTTGGATGACTTTTTGAAAGATATAAGCTTAAAAACTTTTTGCTGAATTGTAACTATGCATGAATAGTCTAATATATATAGGCAGTTATCCAAGCAAAGCCATATATTGAATATAACAAGAGATGGGTGTATTTTAAGAAAATAAAAATAAAAAAATAATAATAAAAGAATTATCATTCTGATTTTGTACAAATGAACAAATGGGAAATGTGAAGGGAAGCCTTAAGAGAGGTGATGATAGAGAAAAAAAAACAAGAAGAGACAGAAGCTCCTTAATAAGTCAGATGAAAAACCAGGAGCCCCTGTTAAGCAATGTTTTGTTACTTCAAGGGTGTTTCCTTTTTCATTAGGACAAGTCTTGCTTTATATTTACTCAAGAGCTGATGCTAGTGGCATGGCTTTGCTTGGATAGCTGCCTGTTTTATGGATAGGGCTTTATTCCTTTTAGAGATTCAAAGGTGTAAGACTTTATTGGGTAAAACCTTCCTCTATTTCTGCCATATTATAGAGCTGATGTACAAACACTGGGCTCTATCCCTAAAAGCAGGTTTTGTTGTTACAGATTGTAACTGACAAGATTCATTTATTGTACAATCCTTTTTCTCTTATACAAGAACAGTGTTCAAGCTTTACTATTTTGAAGAATAGATTTTGCTTTTGTCCTTTGGGCATGACTGTATATTAGACCCTACCTTCTACCAGCATATCGTACGTAGGAAGTTTAAAAGCCAAAATGTATTTTGGTCCTTTCATTCTACTGCATAGTTTGAAGTTTAGCAACAACTCTAACTTCTAGCTGTTGAATGTTGGCGAGGGTGAGTTTTAATTGAAAGGGAGCTAGTACAAACCCAGAGAGAATGAACTGAAGTAGTGGTATCTAGCTCAGCTAGTCAGCTCTCCCAGTTAAGGAAATGTTGTGTCAAACAAAATATACTGGATTATATTGTATACTGTGAATAAACATATTATAGTGGGTTGCTGACTGATCAGATCAAAACAGTTTAATATAGGCTAAAATCCTGCTCACTTATTGAGCTAACTGTATAACTTTGGGCCAATCATAGTATTTTTCATTGCAACTAGTCTTTATAATATATTCAGACATCCAGTATTCATTAGTACTGAATGTAAAAAGGGATTTCTGAGAATGTGGTCAACTAATCTTATCCCCTAGACACTAATTCATGTGTTTCCCACAGTTCCTGGCAATGTGGAATCAGTGGCAGTGTGAAGGGGGACTGAGGCCATGTCTGCATGGACCAGAATTCTCTGGGAGCAGACAGAATATTCTTGCCCCAAAGCTGCCCCAACCTATAACCTAGGCACTATGGAGCGATACCAAGCAGCTGTTTGCATTCATTTCCCATGGACCCTTTCTGGGAGATTAGGGGAACTTGAAACCATGGTACATGTGCTGGTAACTTCTCGTCTCGATTTCTACAATGCATTCTACATGGGGCTACCCTTGTGCCTGGTTCAGAAACTTCAATTGGTACAGAATATAGCAGCCAGGCTGGTCTGATGTAAAACCAGAAGAGACCACATAACACCTATTCTAGAATCACTTCACTGGCTGCCTATCAGTTTCTGGACACAGTACAAGGTGTTGGTTATTACCTTTAAAGCCCTAAATGGCTTGAGTCCAACCTATCTTCGGGACCACCTCCTTTCGTATAATCCACCCCGCACACTAAGGTCCTCTGGGAAAAATTTATTGCAACCTATAAAAAACCAGATTATTTGCAACTGCCCAGAGGACCTTTTTGGCTATCGCTCCCAGACTTTGGAACAGCCTGCCTCTTCCGGCAGGCCTTTCCTGAGTAGATATCCGGCCACCAAAAATAGTTATGCCTGTCCCTGATTCCCACTATTTTAATTTATTTGTCATTTATTGTAATGTTTTTGTAGTTTGTTATTTTTAAATATGTTTTTAAAATTTGACTGTTTAATTATATTTGGGGGGAGCTATTGGGGGATGGGATTGTTCATATTATTATGTAAGCCGCCTCAGTTGTATTTTACAGAGAGGCAGGATATAAATTATTATTATTATTATTATTATTATTATTATTATTATTATTATGCCACCTGCCATGAGTTGCTGCCGTGCTCCCCCTGAGGCCAAAAATGAGGCACCTTAGAAAGAGCAACTCACACCAGCAGCAGTGAGTGGCACAGTGCGACACATTGTAAACAGCCACCTGGTGTCACTCCAAAGTGCTCTAGATTTTCTGGGAATATCCAGTGCAAAAGGTGAGTTTTTAAAATTCCATTTAAGGGTGGTATACTGCAAGTGCAGTGGTGAACTGTCCATATGTCATCAGGACAGTTCGCACCAGAATTGGGGATTGGGCCCTGTGTCATCCGGACTGATTGCTGTGAGGATGGGAGGAGGATGTGTTATTTGGTCCATGTGGACACAGTTTGAAGCACATATGGCTATCTCGAGTGATGTGAACCTCCAATCATGGTTCATGTCCTCATACACAGCCCCATATGTGGGTAAGATCCCCTTCAGAATTATGCATTCACCAGGAACATGTCCTTCTTCAGAATGATGCAAATCATATATGCTTCTCAATTGACAAAGTATGGATCCCCACCAGTCTCAGTGGCTATTGCCCACTAAGTGATGATCAGGGTGGGAGTCAAGCCAGGAGACACTGTGTAGTCACATAACTATTGTGGTTACGCATTTATAACTGCCCAAGTGGATTGCAGGCAATACTTTTTAGCGGGCTTGAGCAACCATAGAAGTTTAGGGCACATATAATCCATGTACTGTAAAAGTTGTTCAGAGGATATGATAAAACTGGCCTCAAATGCTCATAATAAGTTCAAACCCCAGGTTCCTTTACTCTCCCCAAAAAATATGTGGTTCAACACTCAATGACATTCAAAATCTCAGGCTCCCCAGGCTTTCTTGCTATACAAAAGTTAAGGAAACAAAAAGAACAACTTTTATACACCAATAAACAGTTCCATACAAATGTAAGCAATGAAATGTGTCTTCTTAGAAGAGCTCAAAGGGCTATAAACACTGAACAGCATTCTGGGAAAAGAAAATTTTACCCATTGACCTTGTAGCTCTCTCTGTTCTGTAAAAATCCTAATATAACATTTATGAGAAGCTTATTAAAGTATATTCTTGTAACTGAAGGACAGTAAACTATAGCAGTATTACATGCATGAGTGCAAAGGCAGTTATAGCATGGATATTTGCCAAGGCTGGACATCACATTCAACTTCAAGAGAGACACTGGTGGGGTGGGGGATGAGTCATGATGTTTCATTTACCTACACAATGTAGAGCCTTTAAAGTTACTTTTGAAAAGTAATTATTTGCCATTATAATTCTGAGCCCCCAGAGTAAGGGTAAAAAAATGCTAACTTTTTTTAACTTTCCTATTTCTCAAAAGTAACTAAGGGGGACTGCAGACGGGCAGCTCTGGGTCACCCTGGGAAGTGGCGGATCAGGGCCATGGCAACCACATGCCGCAGCCCCAATCCTCCCTTTTGCCACACCAAAAATAGTGGGAAAATGTCGCTCCTTTCAGGGGTGGCAAAAGGCCTCTCTAAGAGCTGGCGCATGACTCTTCAGTGCCCTTTTCAGCGCAGCGTGTCAGAACTCTGTACCGGAAAGGCATCCTGATGCTGTGCAGCATAACCGCACACGGTGTCAGGACAGTATTGGCGTGAGGTTGGGGCAGGCGGCTGTGGGCCAGTCTGCAAAGGCCCTAAATTTGTTGTTCATATTTTAGTTCTTTCAAAAATCTGAATGCTACAAGTTGCTGATCTTTTGACACAAAACATACCTTCATCATTTAAGGGAGTATCTGCACTGTAGAAATAATGCAATTTGACATCACTTTAAATACTGTAGCACCATCCTATGTAATCCTGGAATTTGTAGTTTTACAAGGTCTTTAGCCTTCTCTGCCAAAGAGTGCTGGTGCCTCACATAGCTACAAATTCCAGGATTCTATAGGATGGAGCCATGGCAGTTAAAGTGGTGTCAAACTGTATTATTTCTATAGTGTAGATGCACCCTCTGACAGCATGTATAGCATAACTTGAAGTATCTGTCTGTCTGTCTGTTTTGCTTTTCCAATACACCAGAGTCACCAGATTAGTTGTTTTATCAAATGAGACTAAAACTAAGGCCAAAGTAAGGTTTTGGACACAGGCATATCATTAAAGCATTTTGAAAAGAGCCTCTTTGTATGTCTACTGTATTGGGGAAAGAGCTCAGAGGGAAAAAACATAGAGTTTGTGCACATTGACATTGAAAGGAGTGGATTACTCATACTTTTGAGCAAATTCTGAGTGTATCTAAAATCCACTTCTTTTCATGTTGCAGCATTTATGGCAATGATGGTGATGACAATAATGAGGGAAAGGAGGATGGCTGATGAAACTGAGAGAAAAAAATCCACTCCTCTGCAAGCAGATTCTCATTTTCCAGATCCTCAATCACAGGAATGAGTGAAACAAATTGTTGAGCTCATGAACTGTAGTGGCTTAATCATGAACACAGAAAAGAATGTTTACCAAAGTACAATAGAAATATAAGCCTTAAACAGTTCATGTTTCCAAGTCTGGCATTTTTGTTAGACTTCTTTCTCTTTGTTCTTTCATAGGAGATTATCACATGAGGGATATTTCCAGTTTAATAATGTTATTTTATCGTTAGTTAGCAAGAATGATAGAATGGTGATATATAAACACTTACTTTCACACTGGTCACAAAAAAGGAGTATTAATTATTCACAAGCAGTAAGAATGTGCTTTTGCATTCCACATGCCAAAGAGAAAAAATGGGTCTCTCTCTCCTCACGGAGGAACTCCTGTGATACAAGAAGCTGACATGGCCCAGCATAGATGGGTGTCCAGTCTTGTAAGATGTGGTCACATTTTTTCCATGATCATATGGAAGACTCTTCACGACATGTGGAACTGCTGTTTCCACATCTCATTGGACCACACAGTAGTGCCAAAAACGTCCCAAATTTCCTTTGATTTGAGGTAAACCCACCACCTCTTGGGCATAGGTTCATAAAAGCACTGCATAGCACTATTAAAATGAGTGACCTTGCCCACATAGGAAAATGAAATAGTGTGCAGCAGCATCTCACTGTTGCAGGCATGTTGCCTCCTTCTCTGACTGTCAACACTCACATCATCCACATCCACATCCAAGGCTGCCCCCAAAGCATCGTCTGAGCAGACAGGTATTCCTCATCCAGAGGCAGATGAAGAACTGCAAGTATGTTAACATTGCTTGCAAAACAGCTATAGAGACAGGATCCATGACCCTTGCCAGCAGACCATGAGGCTAAGTGGCTGAAAATGTCAAGACCATGTTGTACCCTGATCTGGAAAATTATATGGATGTGGCCACTGAAAGAGAACTGGAGCAAGATTAATGCAATTCAAGTGGCAGGTGCAGGATTCAGCATTTGGTAAGCTGTGCATCATGGGAGGTCTGATGCAACATGCACAGTGGATGAGGCCAGCCAGGTATGCATCGTGGGAGGTCTGATGCAACAGACACTGGGGATGAAAACAGTCAGGTTTCATTAGTGTATGGCTGTTACATGTTCCCAAGAAGACCACCTATATAAGGGAGATAAATAAATAAAACTTTTATTTACATCCCGCTTTTTGTAAAAACAATCAAAGTGGTGTACAGCAATTTAAAATAATACAAAATATATACAATATTTCCCCCCCCCCTTAAAAAGAGAACTAAACCATACTAAGATTAAAATTATAATCATTAAAAACAAAACAAGAGCAAAAGGGTCAGAATCTCCGTTGTTGGTTAGTTGTGGTTGGTGGTTGTCGAAGCACTTTGTTGGTCTGTATAGCTGTGAGTATTCAAGACAGACATCTGATACTCTTTGTACCTTTGTAAATATTTGCAACAAAGATTAAAGCCCTTGTTGAGTGAAGTTCACTGTCCAGTGATTCATTTCTCCAAGCTGAAAGCAGCTGCCTACGTGTGGGAGGATTTTTCCTGTGCCGTCTGGAGAAAGACTCTTCACCGAGACTATCTTCTAGGTGTTCCTGCCTACATGCATCAACTTGGTGTGTGTGTGTATGCTAGATCCTGCTTGTCTGCATACTTCAACATGAAATAGCGGCAGCAGATGTGCGGGGCCACACCTACAAGTGCTTGTGTCACTGGAATGATGCGTCACTGATGACACATAGATGTCCATCATGTGATTGACATTTTTTTAAAAAAAAGACTGATGGATTGATCACATTCAATACTGAGCATGTATTTTGTAGCAGTGTAAATCTAGTGTGAATGACAAGCATGGTAAAAAGACAGGAATGCATGGAATAATGGAATAATTCACTTCTGATAGTTTGAACTATGCATCGATATGAATCGATTCAATGACCTCATGTCAATGCAACTCGCAAACCAGGTTAAATGCAAGTGGGAATGAGCCCTGAATAAACTCTGATCTTCCAAAAGAGAAAAATTCTATTTTGAGTTTTATTCTCCCCCCACCCTCTCTCTCATGCACACAAACTCAAACCTATGAAGTCTGGGGGTTTTCTTTTAGCCCAACTGCTCTGGAAATTATTCATATATTGAATCCCAAGAAATCATTTGGTTTATATATGGAATGTATATAGTTAGTAGAGTTTGGACTACAAAGGCAAGCCATGATAAGGAACATACTACACAAATTGCACTGAAATGAATTAGGTTAGTAATCTATTCTTTCATGTTGAAAAGATCCCAATGATTGAAAAATGTTATCTTCCAACCCAGTTTCTGCTACATGAAAGCAACATTTACAAAATGAGAGAAAGCTGCATCTTTTATATCTATCCAATGATCTGATGTCAACATACACAGGCATCCCTCAGTTAACAAACACTTTAACATAGAAGCTCCTTTTTACAGTCTTCTTAAGAAGTACAGTCTAGCCCCGTCTCCTTTCTTGCTTTCTGTCTAGCTTGAAGGGTTTTTTTGGGGGGGAGGGGGTTGTAGCAAAGGCATTGGGAAGATAGTAAAGGAAGCACTGGAGAAATGCTTTCAATGTTGGCTGCAGCAGTGCGTGCACACTAAACAATGCAATACAGCTCAATGTGGGGAAGAATGGGATTCTACAATAAGTGATCCTACTGTAGCTCTATGTGCTAACATACAACAGGCAAGGCAAACAGCTGCCTCCAGAATCATTTAGGGAACATGTGTGAAGAACAACACAGAAACAAAGAAAAAAAGAAAACCGATTAGCCTGCCTCACCAGCTACCCTGTTATGTTTTAAAAAACATAGCTCTATAAGTGTTGCCACCAAAATGGAAAATCATATGAAAACTAGAGAGTGAAAAAAAGGAAAAAATAATCAGATTACATTTTGGAAGAAGCTTTCACATTTCAAGTTGTTTCTAGGAGATTCAAAATATTTTTGTTTACTTTTGCATAGCTTCCTGACCTGGTTGGTTGGTTGGTTTCACCAGTGCATAATGTTATTTAAAAAAAAAGTTTGCCTAAATATGCTGAACTGCTCTTCTTTTTTGTGATGATGGAGGAAACTTTCCCTATTCTTTCCAGTTATTTCTACCACTGGTGCAAAATTTTTTGTTAAAGAAGTAGAGCTCAGGGCCACATCTCCTTTGTTAACTGAAGTATGCCTGTACTTATTTTTTGTAAGCTTTTCCTATGTAGTCTAACCGACCATCTAGTTTCATGGACAATGTAAACATTGTATTTAATGTTGCTGTTGTTTTTCATTATTGTATAGTCACCCCTCCATTTTTGCGGACTTGAAATCTGCATTCCTCACTCGTTCACAGGTGGCAAACAAAGGGGGACAAAATGGGGTGTGTGCCCACAGGCACATGCCACCATTCAAGCCAATGGAGCTTGAATATTGGCATTTTTCTGTTTTCACAGGGAAGGGGGATCTGGAACGGATCCCACACGAAAATGGAGGGGTAACTATACATCCTTTTGAAATCTTTAAATCTTGCCTGGAATCTGAACATTATTTAAAACGTTAATATATTATTCTCTTGCTTATTGACTTTTCATCTATGGTTTCCATTAACTTGCCAGGCAACCATCACTTCCCATCACAGGTTCTTTCTTAGAGTGGAAAATGGGTGATACAAGATTACACTGATATTCCAGTGAGACAAAGGGAACCACTGGATATGTCAAAGATCTGTGACCCTCGAGATTTTTTTTACATAACTATTAACAGTACAGTGGTACCCAGACCAGGCAGCAAACTTTAAAACTGATAATTACCCTGATACTGTCTTTGCTTACAACAGGAGTACAGAACCCATGGTCTTCCAGATGTTTTGGCCTATAATTCATTAGCACTACCTAGCATGGCTAAAGATAAAAAATTGCAGGAATGATAGGGCTCATTCCCACTGACATTTAACCTGGTTTGTGATTTGCTTTCATTCTGGGTTGGTGAATCAATTCCGGTTGATGCCTTGTTCGCACTATGGAAGCAGGTCCTTTCTTTATTTGCTTCTTTTTTGGCACAATTGTCTTTCCCACTAGTTTGTGGCCCTTCAAAATGCCTGTCAATCATCTACTCATCATTAGTGACACAATTGGCAACACATTCAAGAAAACATGGGAGGGAGTCATGGGTGCCGTGGCCAGAATTCTCCCCTGGGATGCATGCATCCATGGATGTTATATGGAGGACTCTCCCCGGGATACATGCAGCCATGGGTGTCATATGGAGGACTCTCCTCTGGGTGAGGTGCTGCCCTCCCAGCCTTGCAGGACTTGGAGGACATGGGGAGTTGAGGTGGTGACCTCCCAGCCTTACAGGTCTTGAAGGACATGAGGAGTTGAGGTGGTGACCTCTCAGCCTTGCAAGAGCTGCAGGACATGCTTCCTAGTCAAGCTCAGAATGGAGAGCATTTTGGAATTCCTCCTGGACAGAAGGTTGGAATGTAGGACAGGCCCTGGGAAAGGAGAGAGGGGGAAATGGCAGATTTCCACAAAAACTAGTACCAATACACTGCCCCAGTAATCCCTCCCCTCATTTCCACTTGCTGAACACACTTGCTAAATGCTTCTTTTCAAAAGAACTGCCAAAAAACTAGTGTCAAGAAAGAGCAGTTCTTTTGCATTTGCTTCATCATGATTGAAACCAAGTGCAGTTGGTCGGAACCAGTTTCAAGTGGCAATGACAGACATATAACCCAATTAGCAATTCATTTGAAATCATAATAGGAATGAAACCATAGATGGAAATATCTGAGAACCAAAGGTTTCCTACCCTGGTTTACTGTGGTGCAAGAACAATTATGGAGAAGATAGACATGGAAAGGAAAAATGGACCATTTCAGCATCCTGTAAAACTTCATTTGCTATAGGAGTCTTTAGAATTAAAAAAATGCACCATAACTGCACAGTCCTATGATGTCTACTTACATCTGCTGAGTTCAGTTAGATTTACCAGCACATATATGGGTAAAGAATAACAAACTTAAACTACTTATTATCACTGAATCAGTAAAATTAACTGTGCTCTACATACATCAATATTGAGAAAACTTCATTGTCCCAGGTTGTTAGAGGCTGACTTGTTTGAAATAGTACAATTTTGCTATACAACGATATAAAATATGGTAAATGGTTAAGAGGAAATTGCAGTCTTGATGTTTCATGTCATGGTTAACAAGGATATACTAGTAATACTCTTATTGTTACAAGAGATTTTTTTCTTTGATCTGCCGATGACTTTTCTCTCTGTACTCAGAGATTACATAATAAGACTTACAACTGAAACCAATTATATCCATAGTACACTGAGCAATTTGATTCTTCAAATGGGAACTGAAGTAGAACTGTCTGCATATTAACTCTCAAGTGATGCTGAGCTTAGTCATCTGGCCAAAGCTGGCACAAACAGCATAGAGCGTCATTAAAGCTAGATGGTTAAAAGTGTGCAGATTTTTACTCTTTCTTATCCTTATTCATGTAACAATGAATCCTCCTGCAGCAAATCTACCCTCATGGTGAAAAAATCCATTTACAGAATTCAAGCAAATTAAGGCAACATATCTCCACACAGCCACATTTAATATCCCCTTGATGCAATGTCTTTGCTTGATATTATATTTAATTCTAAACAAGGCATGCAGAAATTCATTGATCTCATGAAACATAATTCAAGAAAAGAGTCCAAAAAATAGATGAAGTAATTTGCTTCTGTTTATAGTGCATTCTGCCTCTGCTGTAGTGTCTATTTGCTTTGACCCTAAAGGGCCCTTAATTCATTTTTAAAGAGACATACAGAAAATATATTGGAAATTTTCCAAAGAAAATTTGATCTCTGCTTCCCCCGAAACTCTGCACTGCCACTCAGTGGCTTTGGTTGTTACCAGAGCTTTGGAAAGTAACAATAACACCCAGAAATCCCCAGCAACATATCCACTGGCCATGGCAGGATTTGGGGAACTGTAGTTCAAAGAATAACATTTCCAAGCTTTCTTTATTACCTACTTTTTTACAATGGGCCTTTGGAATCCACTGGGCTTAGTTCCAGAATCAGTGGATATGGAGGTCCAACTATATACCAAAATAGAACCAATCTAGACAAGACAACACAAAAACCATGACAGAATCTCCCACTTCTCTATTTATTTTTAAGAGTAAATGCATCTACACGAGAGGGGCATGCAGTGTGACTATCACCTCACCTAACCTGGCCTCCCTCCTTGTTAGACATCTTCTCCACGCTTTTACTGGTGTCTCAGAATGTTTTAATCTGATGCTTTTACTTTTGGATTTTTTATTTTATATATTTTTAAAAGGGGGTTGACTGTTATTTATTAGTATTGTTTAGCATTGTTTATTTTGGGCATGTTTTATTTAAATTTAATTTTATATATAAGCCATCTTGATTGCCATGGCAAAAGGCAGTATATAAAACTAAAGTATTATTATTATTATATTTTGCTGCCTTAAGGCCAACAGCAGCATTGGGGCTGGGGGGAAGATTAGGGAAAAGGTGCAAGGAAACCAGTCCTGCAGCTATATTTGAAATGGTGGGAACCTTGTAGCGGCATTTTTATTTGCTCCTCCTACTCACTCTCTAGTCTAATAGTATAGAGGTTCCAGCAAGGACATACAGCACATGAGATTTCATTTTCTATGTATCTTTTCAATACTACAACAAAATGTTAAGTGGCCTTCAATATACAAAACAAAAATACTTTCCAATTGCATTTAAATGTGCAATGGGCTTAGTATATGTTTCTGTTTAGTTGTATTTAGCTTTTCCATGCTTTTAGCAGCCACAGCACAATTAAAATCCTGGCTAGGTAAAGATAAGTGTAATCTCTCAAAGCACTGCACAGGAAACAAGGGCAAAGTCTTTGGTCATAAAATAGGGGGCAATTAAACCAGAAGCTCTGTGAGTACTGGACCTGACTGATAAAACTTTACCTTTGATTACAAGAATGACCTCCAAAGAGCTTTATAGACTTATTCCAGTAAACTATCAAAGACTAAAGTTGTCCATAGATCATTGCTTCAAAAGTGATGTCTAAAAACTGTCTAAATTTCTTCCAGGAGATATGGAAATGTTGCCACAATAATACATATTGGGTTGGATTAAGACATTCATAATTAGAATAGAGTCATTGAAATTACTTGAGTTTTTAGTTAATTATGACAAGCAAGTCCCACTGATTTCAATGGGCCTAATTTAAGTATGACTAGGTTTGGATCCAACCCAATGCATGGTTAATCAGATAGCATACAATGCAGTCTTAAATATTAAGCTGTTCAGTGGAATGTATTGGCCATTGTACTAAGAAGCAGTTAATTCTACTTTATTTTCTTTCAGGTTTTGTTTTAAGAACCTATCACAATGATTTCCACATATCTGTATCTCATTTTAGCATCCTCTTCTCCACAGTAACTCCACAGAACAGATTAGGTTACCTGTGAGCTGCCTGACTGAACATTGAGAGATTTAAATCCAGTTTCCTCTTATAAAAGCCCAATGCTATCCACCACATGACTCACAGAAGCCTTTCCCAATTTGCTGTGTTCCTGCTGTGCCAACTGCAAAACCACAAACCAATTATAATCTGGAAAAAGAATGCAAAAGCAGAAGAAAGACCTGGGGGTGAACCATTTAAAAAAAAATAATAACAACTAAAAAGCTTTCTTTATGTGTACTACTTTCACAGTATGGATTTTCTACTTATGTAACATATTGACTCTCAAGTCCCTGCAAGTCTGAACCTGTCCAAACTGTATTTGAAAATCAACACATTTTTCTACAAAAAGCTTCACTTCTCACTCACTTCCTAGGAAAGCATTTTCAAGCCACACAGACTCTTCGACCTAAGGGGAGGGGATGAAGAAATTGGGTAGGCAATTTGGTCAATACACATTCAAAATTCATAATACTATGAGATATCTCTTTTCATCATCATTATTATTATAATCATAGAATCATAGAGTTGGAAGAGACCACAAAGGCCATCCAGTCCAACCCCCACCATGCAGGAACTCTCAATCAAAGCACCCCTGACAGATGGCCATCCAGCCTCTGTTTAAAGACATCCAAAGAAGGAGACTCCGCCACACTCTGAGAGAGTGTGTTCCACTGTCGAACAGCTCTTACTTAGTCTTACTTGGGACTCTGTAGCTGACAGTCTGAAAAACAGTACAATTAATAACTAACAAAAGTGACAATCAAAATGGAATTAAACTAATACCATATTAAAACAGATCATTTGTTTAAAAATAGAATACAATTTAAAAATGTAAAAGCACTTAAAAACCATACCATACCACTTATAAAACGTGGGGAAAAACAAAATCTAGCTTCTATAGGGGTATTCCAGGGTGGATGTCACCACAAGAGGCATTGTTAGGAAGATTTAAAATAACAAGAAACTGGCTAAAATATGAGGAAATCGTTAATCAGGAACCGCGTCTAGGATCAACTAAACTCAAGGAAATGGGGGAAATTAGAATCAGAGACCCAGACTTGACTTGGTTTCAATACTATCAATTACAAAGCATATTGATATTTGACCTTAAAACTGAAGGGATAGATCTTGTTAAAAACGAATTAGACAACATTTTGGCAGTAGATATAGTAGATAAGCCAAAACAAATAGCTAACCTTTATAAATTACTAATACAAAGGAAATTAGAGGATGAAGTGATTAAGGAACATATGATATGCTGGGCAAGGGACATTGGTAATGAGATTTCTTTGGAAAGCTGGAATAAAGCCAGGAAAGTAACATATAAGTTTACAAGCAATCAAATACTGAGAGAAAATTATTTCAAGTTAGAAACTAGATGGCATCTTACCCCGATCAGATTGGCAAAAATGTACAAAAACAACAATGATACATGTTGGAAGTGTAAAATAAATCGTGGTTCATGGTTTCATACTTGGTGGACTTGTCCGGTTGTTAAAAGTTTTTGGCAGAATGTACACAGGATAATTATG
>JAIPUX010001880.1:46293809-46307315 GCA_020142125.1 Phrynosoma platyrhinos | reverse complement strand
CTGTGGAACGGATTAATTTCGTAAGTAGAGGTACCACTGTATGTCTTATACTGTGTTGTGTATTCTCCTCCAGTAATTCTTTATTTTAGAACATCTCCACCATACGTGATACCAAGATCCTACATTTTGTTTACATTTCCAGCATAGGTTTAATTTTGTTTTGTAAATTTTTGCTAATCTTGCTGGTGTAAGGTACCATCTCTGTTCGATTTTCAAAAAAAATTCTTTTAAATCTTGTGAACGCGTAAAATTGTCTGTTTTTTTCCTTGCTCTTTCCCAGTGTTCTAAATTTATTGTTCTACCAATATCTGTAGTCCATTTAATCATGTTCTCTGATATTTCTCCATTTGTTGTTTCCCTTCCATTAATAATTTATAGAATTTACTTATCCTTTTTTTTCTTCGAGTCTGAGAAGAATATTTTATCAAGATCCTTCATTTCTCTCTCAAATCCTTGTTGCTTTGCATCTGTCTTAAATCTTGCTGACAATTGCATGAATAATAAGCAATGTGTTTTGGGATGTAGCTGTTGTAATTCTTTGACTGATTTTAGTTCAAACTCCCCTTTTGCTCCCTTCTTTAATATTTCTTTATATCTAAGCCAGATTTCCAATGCAGTCCATTTTCCATGGAATGCTTCATGGGGTAAGTTTTTTCTTTAATTTCATTCCAAATTTTCAAAAGTGTCTTTCTGATTACATGGTGATTAAATTCCTTATGGATGCATTCTTTTCCGTACTATAAATAACCATGCCAACCATATCTGTTATTAAATCTTTCCACTTTCAAAATTTCTGGTCTTTCAAGTGTGACCCAATCAGTTATCCAATCCAATGCATTTGCTTTGTGATAAATTTCTAAATCAGGCAAGTTTCTACCTCCATCTTCCTTCTTTCTTGTCACTGTATTCCAATCTATCCTTGCCTTTTTATTATTCTATATAAATTTTCGAATGTCTCTATGCCAGTCTTGAAATATCTTTTTGTTATGTACAATTGGAATGCATTGAAATAGAAAATTAATTTTCGGGAGAATCATCATTTTAACAGTTAATTTGTCCATTTTGTTAATTCCATTTTTATTTTTTCCATTTTACTTTATAGTTGTTATCAAAGAGATCTGTATTTCTTTTAGATAACCAAATTCCAAGATATTTAATCTTGTTGGTAATTTTGCATTGGGATCTTTCTTTTAATACATTTTCTTCATTCTTAGTCATGTTTTTGGTCATTATCACTATTTTGTCAAGGTTTATTTTGAATCCTGCTAGCTTCCCGAATTCTTCTATTATCTGAAAGACCTTGTTTATTTGTTGGGTTGGTTCTTCTAGTATCAGAACTAGGTCATCCGCAAATGCTCTTAGCTTATATTCTTTCCCCTGTATCTTCATCCCTTTGATTTCGGTATTTTGTTTTATTTGCATCAGTAATGTCTCTAGTGTTGTTACAAAAAGTAATGGTGATAACGGGTATCCTTGACGTGTGCCCTTAGCTATTTCTATTGTCTCTGTTTTACTTCTGTTAATTATCAGATTTGCTGACTGATCTTTGTATATCTCCTTAATCCAATTACAGAATTTCTCCCCCATTTCCAAAAACAACTTTGAATAAACCATTTCTTGGCTCTGGGAAAATTCATAGAACCATAGAGTTGGAAGAGACCGCAGGGTCATCCAGTCAAATCCCTTGCCATGCAGGAATACACAATCAAAGCACTCCCAACAGATGGCCATCCAGCCTCTGTTTGAAAACCTCCAAAAAAGGAGACTCCACTACTCTCTGAGCCAGTGTATTCCACTGTTGAACAGCTTTTACCATCAGGATGTTCTTCCTAATATCTGTGTGGAATCTCTTTTCTTGAAGCTTGAATCCATTGCTCCGCATCCTAGTCTCCAGAAGAAAACAAGTTTGCTCCATCTTCAATGTGACATCCCTTCAAGTATTTAAACATGGCCATCATGTCACCTCTTTATCATTCTCTTCTCCATGCTAAATGTAGCCAGCTCTCATTTTGGTTGCTCTCCTCTGGATATGCTCCAGTTTGTCCACATCCTTCTTCAATTGTGGTATCCAGAACTGGACACAATATTCTAGGTGAGATCTGATTACACACTACACATGATCTTTGTCAAAAGGCTGAAAAGTGATATATAAGTAGTTCAACTGTGTAGAGTGGCAGAACAAAGTGGGTCTATTGCCTCCCTTGATCTAGACACTATAATCCTATTGATGCAGCCTAGAATTGCATTGGCTTTCTTAGCTGCTCATCACACTGCTGACTCATGTACAGCCTGTGATCCACTAAGATTCCTAGATCTTTTTCACATACAGGACCTTATCGCTCCACTAAAATAAAGCACCTCCAGAACTGAATTTTAATTCAGGCTGCATCCAGATACTACCACAGGGATTTTGCTACCGAAACCACCACTGGAATCCAGTCTGGGTCCAACCTGGGTCCTAGGGGTGCTCACCACACCTCTTTTAGAAATCGGGAGTTTTCTGACTTAAGAAAATGGCTGCCGGAGTGCTCCTGGGACTAGGGCCGGACCTAGGCTGTATTCTGCTAGTGGTTTTGGCAGAAAAATCCCCACGATAGTATCTGGATGCAGCCCAAATTAAAATTAAATTCAGGAGAGGTAAGACACTTTATTTAGTGAAGCAATAAGTTCTGTACTGTTGTCAAGCGAGGTATCACCCATCCAATATCTGTGCATTTCATTTTTACTGCCCAAGTGTAGTATCCTACATTTCTCCCTGCTGAAATTAATTTTGTTACTTTTGGCCCAGCTTTCTAATCTGTTAAGGTAATTTTGAATTCTGATTCTGTCTTTAGGGATATTAGCAACCCTTCCTAATTTAGTGCCAACTGCAAATTTGATGACCATGCCCTCTATTCCATCATCCGTCATTGATAAAGATGTCGAATAGCACTTGTCTCAGGACAGAACCCTGTGGCACCCCACATAAAATAATATGGCTTGTACCACATGACTGAAAACAAGTGACTCTGGGGTGGGGTGTTAGCACATTGCAGATGTACAAACTGCCACTGATTTAAAATATTTGTAATGGAGATTTGAATTAGAAGGTACATCTGTTTATGGATTTTGTTTTTCTTATGATGAATATTGATCCCTGTACTTTAGGTTTCTATTTGTCATGTTTTTTGGAAACACAGTATGGATTTACACCACTGTTTCTTGACTGGGCGTGTGTGAGAAATACTGGGATACTTCCTCCATACTACATTGCAAAAGCTGAAGCATACCCTCCAAGTATCCTGATTTGGGAGGAACACTCCTGTTTCACTCTCCCCATCCTCCTTTGACTGTGGCTTACTTCAGTTACTGCAAAATGAGTTCAAAAGTAGTTTGCACTCAGTTAACTCAGCAAGAAGGAGAGGAGGGGGCAGAATCTTGCTCTTCCCAGTACGTGGAGGCAAAAGCAAACTACTGCATCCTCTCCTAGAGTGTGTTTTCTTCTTATTAATAACCTTTGCCACCTTGACTACACTCTGATGTTGCTTGGCTACATGTGTTCTCGTTGTCTTCTGTGAAATGTTGGACACTATGCTGAAGAAAATTGGCTTGACTCAGCAATTCCCAAACTTTGGCCTTCCAGGTGTTTTGAACTTTATTTCCCATAATTCTATACCATTGGCCAAGGTGGCTGAGGCTTCTGGGAGCTGAAATCCAAAACATCTGGAGGACCAGAGTTTGGAATCACTGGGCAGCAGCTAGGGTCCACAGTGGGATCATTTGCTGCCTCTGAATGAGGAATGAGAAATGTCTATAGGCCCAGGGATTTTTTTTTGTTGTTGTTTTGGGGTCCTCCAGCAACTGCACTGAATGTCAAAAATGACAAGACTAAAAAAAAAAAAAAGCAAAAATGATAATGGCTAGAAGTCCAAGTCTGCTCTTGAAAAATGAGTATTTTCTTTTAAAAACCCTTAAAAATACAGAGGGGCTCTGGACCTACCTCATGCTCAGAATGAATAAGTTTGCTGAGAAGATGGTGAGGGTGTGGTATAATTACTTTAGGTGTCAATAAGGATTACTGGTGCATGTCTGTGACACCGGAGGATCAAGCTAAGACAGTTTCTAGAAAACATTCAAGCCTATGGGAGCTTACAGTACTCTTATTTAGCTTATAGAATGTCTCCAGCACCTTCCGGATGCTGGTGGACAGGTTATTACAAGGATTTAATGACTTCTCAGTGGCTTGTACTGATGATATGGGTATGTTTAGTAACAAGTAGTACTTGTGTACCTAATGTACCTGAAGATGGTTTTGAATATGATCAGGAAGGCTGCAAAAAGCTTGTTAGTGTTAAGTGAGTTAAAATATCTGGGTTATGTTATGGAATATAATATATATTTTGTATATGGCAAGCAATTCTGAGTGAAATATCTAAGAGAAAAGAGCCTGAGGATTGGAGGACAGAACTATCTTCATCCAGCAGTAGCTTTGAGGCCAGAGGGTGGAAAGATGAGACCTAGAGATGAATTTTAGCCAAGGGTTGTATAGTACATAGACTTGAAACCCTAAGTGAATATCATCATGTACTATTTTGTTCTGAGACTTAACTTCATGATTATCTGAATTGCTTATATTGCTTTCCTCCTTCTTACCAAAACATATTTTGACACTCACTAGCATTTTATTCCATTTTCAATTTTCAAATTGCAATAGAAACAAACCACTCTACACTGTTGAACCACTTCTATTTATAGTAATTTCAGTAGTTACTACATTTTCAGAGAACACAATCCTATGCAAATACAGTGAATGTGCTAGGACTTATTTCTGTGTACAGCCCACATGGTCAGATCTGAAGGTGCTGCTACTAAATTTGGATGCTATTGTGGAAGTCCAAAAGGATTTTAATTGGATTTATTACACCAGAGTAAAGCAAGTCAAGGTCAATGAAATCCCACCAGTCACTCAGGAAGCTGACTAGGGAAAGTTGGATGACAAAAACATGGAGGACTATAAGGCCCTATCAACACAGCAACTCACTGGAAGTAGGCATAAGTAAGGTATGGAACACTGAACATCTCGAAGGACTGAAACATCTTGTCAAAAGGTAAACTTGTGAGGGTTGCTCTTTGCATGCTGTAAATATGTGGGGTTGGCTCTGTTTTCACTCCTTTGGGATAATAGGGTTAACATATGGGAGACTTTAGCTAAAAATATTGCAAATATCTCTGCCTTCTGCCTGGCAGGATGGCAGTCTACTTCTGATATCCTAACTGCTTGTTTGTATGGCATTCCTGAAGAGAAGCCTCAAATGGGTAAACATATGTCAGTGTCAGGCTTAGAACACACTGGCTGTCTGTTTAAGGCCTTAGGCCAACTTCAACATAGGCAAAAGGGAGCTCTTCTACACCCCTTGGTGTATGCAGTTTGTGAATTGTAAAGTGAATGACTGTTTTAATGCTACGTATTTAGTGTCTCACATACTATGCAATCACACTGAGAAAATTGGCTCAGCAATATATTCTCATATTGGAATGACATTTCAGTTTTGGAAACAAAGTGTCAATGTTTAGTATAATGACAGTCAAAGGAAAATTTTTGAATAGGCTCAGAAAGCATTGAAAATATCTGGCATCCCTAGCTAAACTAGTGAAATAATGACTCAGATGAATTACAGTACTTTTAAAGCTGGATGGTTTCTGTTGTGTAGACAGCTGGCCTTCAATTATATTTCAGCAAATCTGTCAGAGGGCCCATGCACCATGGGTAAGCTCATATTGTTTTTGCCTAATAAGACAATCCTGATTGCTATAAAAGGAGATGACAAAGCCAAACAAGAGTTAAAGAATTTGGGGTCAAAGTGTCATAGTGATCTTGCTACCAGAAATCCTGGAGAGTTATGTATTTTCCTACTAGTATTGGTAGTGAACTTCAGTTACAAGCCTTTGAGAAAAGTGTCTTACTTCATGGTGAAGAATGCAGATTACATCTTGCAAGCCTCCTCTCCAAAGAGCTGAGTGAGGTAAGACAAACCACTTTAGAAAACAGAGCAACTGTTGATTACTTGCTTTTACATTATAATTATAGTTGGCAGGAATTTGAAGTAATGTCCTGTTTTAATCTGAGTGACACTCCCAGTTGCTAGAGCTGAGAATTCAGGGCTTACAGACTCTTGTTTGAGAAGTTAAAAAAAATACCAGTTTACATTTCTCCTGGCTTACTGATTACCTCCCAAGTTTATCCTGGGTGAAACAATTGTTTTTAGGGATTTTGCTAATTATTATTATTATCCTACAGATTATGTTTATGAGTCAATGTGCTTGCAATCTTAAGGAAAGTGTGCAAATAATTTTACAAACTCCCCCCTCCCAACAGACTAGAAGAGATACTGCTTAGGGAATTGGGCAAAAAAAGAAATAAAGGTCATGATTCAATAAGTGATCCTACTCCCTTGAAGGGAGAATTTGACAGCCAACTTGTAGTACAGCTACAGATAATACAGCTACAATAGATAACACATTTTTGAGGGGTGAACAGACAATAGATCAGGGGTCCCCAAACTTTTTGATCTGGGTTTGCTTGCATGTGCACGACTCGGGTGCTATTTTGTGTTCCAAAATGGCTCCTGGAGTCATGCGCATGCGGCCAGCGCCACGCGCGCATGCGCATGACTCTGGGAGCCATTTTGGAACACAAATTGGCCCCCGAGTAGTGTGCATGCACATGAGATGCGGGGTGCCATTTTGTGTTCCAAAATGGCGCCCGGAGTTGTGCACATGCGCGCGTGATGCCGGGCACATGTGCATGACTCTGGCCACCATTTTGGAACACAAAATGGCATCTGGCAGCACTGGTGGTGCCGGTAAGAAGGCCTTGACAGGCTGGGTCCAGCCCGCGGGCTGTAGTTTGGGGACCCCTGCAATAGATGAATTCAGTTTTCCTATGCATAAGCAGAAAAATATGCATAACTATGATGCTTAACCAGCCAATCAAGAATTAATAACCATGCAGTGTTCACAAACTTAGGCTATTTTTAAAAGAAGAATACAGTCTTCCAATCATGGCTTGATCTGATGTCATAAATATAATTGAAGAACTGTACAAGAATGCTGTTCTCACAATTGGTGGGTGGACATGTGATTTGCTACCAACTTGAGTGTATTCAGTATTGGGTCCTAGCATGCTGAGCTGAGTGTCAGGATTTGTGCTCAGCTTAGTATGCTAGGGGCCCGATTCACAGACAGTAGTCTGAGGGACACTTCTTTACCAGTTCCACTTCTAACAGTACTAACATATAGTTCATATCACAGGAATTGGTCTAGAACATGAGGAGGCAGACATGAAGTTGGAAGGTTTATTTCATTTTTTCTAGCAGCAGAAATGGGAAAAGGTATCTATTTGGAGGCTGTGGAACTCCCTTCCATGAGAGGTCCAGTTGGTCCCCTCCCTGCTCTCTTTCCACTGGCAGGTGAAAATGATTTTATTTAACTAGGGATTTGCTGACAGCAGATAGAGCTTTTAATGGGGAGGGAATTATAGTTTTTTTTTAAATAAATCAGCATGTTTTAATTGCTGTTAATAAATACTGTTTTACTGCTGTCTTTAAATTGTTTAGTTCAATTCTATTTTAACTTTTATATTAAGAATTTTTAATTTTATTGTGTTTTTAAGGTGTTGTATGCCACCTTGGATCACACACTGGGAGAAAAGCAGGATATAAGATAAATGAATGAATGAATAAATAAATAAACAATTTCCAGAATTCCCCTGCCAGTATAAACATGCTAGAGATGAGATTTTGGAAACTGCAATCAACAACAACAACAACAACAACAACAGTGAGCCAGTGTGGTGTAGTAGTTTGAGCATAGGACTAGGACTCTGGAGATTGGGAGTTTAATTCCCTGTTTGGCCATGAAATCATTGGGTGACCTTAGGCAAGTCACACCCTCTCAGCCTCAAGAAGATGGCAATGACAAACCTCCTCTGAACAAATCTTGCCAAGAAAATCCCATGATAGGTTTGCCTGAGGGTTGCCACAAATCAGAAATGACTTGAAGGCAATCTTCTTCTTCTTCTTCTTCTTCTTCTTCTTCTTCTTCTTCTTCTTCTTCTTCTTCTTCTTCTTCTTCTTCTTCTTCTTCTTCTTTCCAAATTCTGACTAAAACTCTGAGGTCCACCAACTATAGCCAGTTGCAGAATTTATTTAGGATTAAGGATCATCACTGCCACATCCATAGTTTAGGAAGTAGTGATCAGAAGCAGAATCAAAACAGAGACAGTGTGGTATAGTGATCTGAGTGTTGGACTAGGAGACTAAAGCTTGAATCCCTGCTCAGCCATGGAAACCCACTGGGTGACCTTGGGCCAATCACATACTCTCTCCTTTAGAGTAAGGCAGTGGTAAATGTCCCCTGAATAAATCTAATCAAGAAAACCTTATAAATGATAGGATTGTTATAAGAGAGAGTCCACTTGAAGGCACTTAACAAAGACCAGAAACAGCTCAAAATTCTCCTCCTAGCTTTCCCTCTGGACTCCTGCCATCTCCCTAAGACATCTTGCTGTCTGAGGGAACAAACAAAATGGTGTCTGCTTCCATTTCATGGATAGACATAAATGACAGAGCAGTTACAACTTCAGTACTGGCAAAGAGGTGACATTCTCCACCACAACCAATGGGAAAAGGCTAGTTTTGATGGTGTATAATGACATGGCACATATGGCATACCTTGTACTTCCCTCTATGAAATGTCAGTGCCCAGGAAGCTCAGGAAAAATGGCCAGGGAGATGCTGCTGCTGTTCTCCAGCACTTGCTGCTTGAGGTGGTTGCTTCCTAACTAATGGTATGGCCAACGTTGCTTTCTCGCCAGCATTCTGTTCCAGCAGCCTAATTTAGTGGGGATGAGGTAGGTTAGGGAAAATTTTTTAATTATTATTAGAAAACTGGGTGTCAAAAATCTTACTGATTTATTCAAAATCATCAATCCCAGTCTAGGAAATGAGAATTCTTGTTTAGGAATTTTCTGTATAGAAAAAAAATAAGTAAAACAAACAAAAGCAATTTCTCATTGTAGCTTTGTCACTGGTTGGAAGGAGACTGGAAAGGCCATAATCCACTACTCTGATTTCCTGCTGAACAGACCTCCATCACTTCAGGTGGCTGTTAGATGTTAAATTTGGGGGATCAGGACAGGAGATGTTAATTAGTTACACATTCATGTGGGTGATGTTGGATATTGGCATATATTTTTAGTGATTTGTAACCCAACTGGTAGCAAAGTATTCAAGGTAAAAATATGTCACTTTTCTAGCATCTCTCAAATCCCTGCCTTGATTCTCTTTTGCTTTTCACTATTCCTGACTGTACTGATAGCAGCTGGGCAATTTGATAGTAGCTGGAAAAATCTATTACACATTATTAAGTGGGCAGGTTCAGGCTACTGCCAGCAAGTTCTGCCTAAATGGTGTAATACAAGTGTCTTCTATGAGAAGCTAAGTGCAGATGAATGAAACTAAGTGTGCCAAGGTGTTGTTACAGAATGGAATGCTAAGCCTGCATTCTCTCTGGAAATTCACCAACTGTTGCATTCATTCCATTCAGACAGTATTTTCAAACACTGATGCTGGGGGCTGGAAATTCTCTGGCTTCAATGTTTGTCTTGTTTAAACTTTCCAGTGTGTGGAATATGAGTAATGAACAGAAGAAGCCAGGAGTTGGGGAGTATTCACTGTAAAAAGATCAAATATGCTCATAAAACAACAAATATGACTATGGCTATTTGCAGTGTCTGACCACTCTGAAAATTCATAGGATAGTGAACTTTACTTAACTCTGAGCATGCAATAATACTAGATGAGAAAGAACATCTATGCTTATAAAACACAGTAAAAATTTATAAGGCTGTGAATGCTCCAAGAATCTCTAGCCTACTGTCAAGCAAGTATGGGATCTGGTCAATTTTGCTATGGGCATTTTCCCACCATGGCCTTTCCATGATGGTAGGATTGCATGGCCCAGTGAGGTATGCAACTATGCTAAAGGTAGTATTGCTGTTGATTGGTTTGATATCCCAAGTCAGATAGGCTTTTGCTGAGGAGCCAGACTAAATGTGCCAAGCAGCTATTTGGTAGTAGTGAAGGATGACACTGTTGGAAGAACTCTCAGAAACAACAGCAATGCCACTTTAACTATTTTGAAGGAATTACTATTGCATAGAAGAAGGCAAAGGTAAACCACTTCTGAATGCCCTTTACATTGAACTCCCCATGATGAGACAGTTCAAAATAAAATTGCCATTTTCCATTTTCTGGATTTGCCATGGGCTACACCAGATCCTCCTGGCAAAACCAGAAGTGACCCAGAAGTCTGAATTTTAAGAACCAGCTTCAGTTTTTTTAAAATGGCAGTGGGTTCTAGGGGCTAATTTTTATTTAAAACTTGGAACATGCATAGAATCCATGGTATTCATGTAAATTTCTCCCTTGATTCTACCTGTCCCTAAAGGAGGTTGGACATTTTATTACTCTTTTTGCTCCTTTGTGGAGAATGAGATATTTCATCAGGGTTGCCCCTCACAGAGAAGCTGAACCATTTTTGACAAAAGTCCCCATATGTTTAATGAACAATAATGAGCTTTTGTCACATTCTTAGTCCATGGGCCATGTGATTCCCACTCTTACCATACTCTGTCATATTCCTCACAAAAGGATAAAGTTTTCAAAAGCAAAAGACATATTGCCTTTCTACACTGCAATACTTAAGGCAGTTCAGACCCAGAGAGAAGATAAAGCACACAACAAAAGTCTAATCCTAGAACAATTCAGTCAAATCTCATAATAAAATCAAGCTAGAGTAGGAAAATTAATCAATGAACTTTTGTTATTGTTATTCAAATCAAGTACTGTTACAAGATAATATTTATTAAATGTTGTGAAGGTTGATACCAATTTATGATTCAGCTGGTTGAAAGGTCTCCCACTGAAGACAGCCAAGATTAAACTGGAACAGTTTTAGGAACTGTTTATTTATTTTCTTTTCTTAACCTCATAATTGGTAAAGTAATATTGCCAAACTTTCAGGAAAGAATGGTAACCATTTTATAGGAAAGAGACTTGTGCCTTTGACTGTATAAGCATCAATTTAATTATCTGTATAAGCATCAATCTAATTATTGATAATGACAGCCACTCAGTGGTTCTTTTCTAGTATTTCCCAAATGTAGTAGCAATTTTAGCATGTAGGGTTCATTCCATGAAACCATTTTACCAGATTACAACTTCCATATGTTAGCTATTTGATATCAAAAAGGACTATAAATGGGTCACAAATGAAGTTTGTCCTGAACAATGCTCTAGCTGAGACACTCCTTATGGATACAGGTCCATGATCCATCTGTGAAGTTTCTAAATCATAAAAGTTTTCATATTCCTTTCTCAGTAAGAGCATGACTGACAATGAAAAGGACAGTGCAAAACTCAAAGGTCTCTGCTTTGAAAGAATGGAGGCATTGTTTAAATACATAGGAGAGCTATGCACACAACTACTCAAGTACAGAGCTTTGGATGGGGATTTATATTAATTCATAAGGAGTCTGAAAACTTGTTATTGCCTCTAAATGGTAATTCTGACATCCATCTATTATAATATCTAACACAGATCCATTCAATGTAACTATTTTTCAGATTAGCATTAAATAAAGGAATGACAGGCTGCTGAACCCAGAAATTGATTTCTTTTAACTCTAAAAATTAATTAACATGTCACTATCTAAATACAGGAGACAGTTTAATAAAGAAGGCACTCCAGATGGTGGAAGGTAGGTACTTATAAATTCAGAATATTCCTCACTGTAATTGCAATAGCATGTCAAGATATAGGCTGACACTCTGGGGAATTTGTAGATGAGATGTACAATCTGCTCAGAGGCATAATATCCAGATAAGCTATTGTCTCAAGGAATGTATAATGACAACTGGAAAGAAGAAACACAGCTCCCCATTAATTGTTGACAGTTTAGAAGCTGCCATTTTAAAGGATTTTATTACATTTGTTTTGACTTGTAGACCCTTGTTTCATCAAAATATATGGGGAAACAAGAAGACACCACTCAGATCTCTGCAGCACTGGTGTCTAATTTTCCTTAGACTGATCAATAAACTCTTTACATCATCATTTTGTTGGCACTATGATTCTCTGAAAGACTCCTCATCAGCCTCAAGATTTGCATGATTTCTCCCACATCATAAAACAATTTATATGAAATTACTCATTTAGAAACAGATTAGGTCACTTTGGGCCAGTGCAGATGGCCCATTTGGGGCAGCCCTGGGCCGCCCCTGGGAGCAGTGGATCAGGGCTGCAGCAACCACATGTTGCGGCCCCAGTCCTCCTTTTTGCCACCCACAGAAGAGAGGCAAAATGCTGCTCCTTTTGGGGATGGCAAAAGGCCACCCTTAGAACCACCGTTGCAGCTCTTTTGCACCCTTTTGGTGCAGCATATGTGCACCCTGTGCCAAGAGGGCATCCTGATGCCATATGCCATGTGGATGGGCGTGTGGCATCGGGGCAGGGATGGGGTGGCTGGTGTGCGGTTGCCCACCCCAACTCCAGCCCCAGGCTGACCTAAACTGCCAGTCTGCATCGACCCTTCCCCTCTTTTTTCTTCTGCTAGTAAAAGGAATATGATATGTATTTAGTCTTTTTGCTAGATACTTTGCTCAGATTGGTAGTTCAAGACTGGGAATAGAGCAGAGGAATGAATTTTCCTCTCTTACTAATGTGGTAGAGTTCTCATAAGCTTTGGGATAGGAGAGGAACCACACATGGGTACTTGACCTTTTTTGATTTCCTTCTGCACTATATAACCTTTCAGAGTCCTTCTTTCACAGTCCTCACCTGTGGGGTCTGTTCAATGCAGTCCAGAGGCCCTATATAGCCTGCCATGAGGAATTGGATTGCTAGCTATGGGATGATCTGGATAGAATTAGTTGTTTAGAGCTCCAATTTTACTATTGGCCTGGGTTTTTTCTTGCTGGACCCCATCAGTGACAAGGCTGGAGTGAAGTAAACTTCTTTATACAATTTGCTGTATACTTACCATCAATAAAAATTATAACAGTAATGACTGTCAGCATTAATTGTCCAAAGGAATGAATATGTATAAGGTTGACATACTTCCTGGAAAACTGGGAATATCCCAGACTGGAGGATCTAAAAAATGTCCCAACTGGCTGGGCATGTTTGTAGCAGCAGATCCTAGATTCTTCCTTTTTTCCAGGCTGCATTCTCTCAGACACCTCAGTCTCCAGTCTTTGCACTGAAACTTGCACTTGAATGAAGCTCCACCTCTCCTCTTCCCTCCTTTTATTCTTCTCTGCATGGACACAAAGCCAGGTGATGATAGCCCTATAAACACCAGAAACCCTTAGTCTACTCTAGGCAGTGATAGTACAAGGGCTGGCTGTGAGAGGAAAAGGGAGCCAGAGAGGGGGCAGGGATAACTTGCAGGAGTCATAGCTTTAA
>JAIPUX010001880.1:46272590-46282956 GCA_020142125.1 Phrynosoma platyrhinos | reverse complement strand
AGGACGGGGGTGGAAAGAGGGGGTGGACCATTGCTAACCTCCACCCACTTTCCCTCATTTTCTTTGGCCCTTAACATCTTATTCTTTAATCTAGAAATTCCTGACATAACAATTTCTCCTTTTCCTCCCAATTATAAAAATTATAACCAAAAAATTATAAATTCCTTTGCTTTTGCTTTTTCAACAAGCCATTTAGTTCTATTGACTTGATGGGCTTTTGACGACAAGCTTTTCAGCATCCCTGATGGCTCCCCATCACCGCTTAGAGAGGGGGGAAGCATCTAGTTCTCTGTTGAAAGCATGCTAAATCTAGCAGACAAATAACTTTGAAAATCATGACCCCATAAGAGGCTTGATTGTAAGCCAAGATTTATTGATGTTTCTAAATTGTGCTTGTGGATTTTCCAATTTCTTTATGTTGAAACCTCAGGGCTTTTTTAATATTACTTTTCATTGCAAAATGAAGCTGTTTCTTTCCTTTTTTTATTTAAAGAATAAAAACTCTGGGTTATTTCTTTCTCTGCAGTTTTAGAAACCAGCCTCCACTAGTTAAGGAACAATTTGGTGAACTGAATGTTTTAAAAGAATGATTAGCTTAATATGTAGTATGAGTCAAGGTCAATTATGACGACCTTATGACCACTGTAACATTATCTCCCTGACTTACTTGGAGTGCATAACGTCTGCTGTATAAAGCACCTGTATCTCTAGGAAACAACATTGTCCTGCATCATTTCCTCTAATAGCAAACTCAGGGCAAATTCATACAAATTCATATTCATATAGGTGTTGTTTTTAATTTTTTAATTGCTTCTGTTGATATTATTCACTGAGATCTCACATCAGAGATGTAGTTCCAAATGTACAACTACATCTTGTCTCTCAGCCCAAGTTGCCAAACCTGTCTTAATATCCAGAAGTAGCATTGAGTGCTAGAGGTCTGCTGATTATCATTCTGCTGTTCTGCTGATGAGCAGGATGACAGATCCAACACAGTGTGGTGAGGAGTTGTGACAGGACCCCTGCTTCTGACTGTCGCGCTACAGAACACTAATGAGATGGGGCTGGGAATGTCATCCTGCTGTGCCCTGATTGGCATCAAAAGACCTCTGTGGCCTGATGTAGTTGCTGGCTATTAAGGTAGTCAGTGGGGGACACTGACAATCATGGAAATAGTGACACAATCATGAATAAGAGCATAAGCTGAATACGGAGCAGTTTGTGTTGTTGTTAACTGCCCTTGTGTCGATCTTGACCCATGACAACCCTATAGATGAATCTGTAACTGCAATGAAAGATGCTAACCTACACTGTTATTTTCATTTTTATCTCACCTTCCCTCCCCACAAAAATGGAAATCATAGTGACTTACTAAATTATTACAACAGTACAAATTAAAAACATAACAAAATATCAGTAAAAATACCTATATAAAAGTAATTTTAAAATAATTAAACAATTAAAACCATGTAAAATTCATTAAGAGATAGAATATAAAATGTCATCCAAATACCACACCATTAAAAATCCCTCACAGTCAGTTCATAAAAGTCTGATGGAGTAGGAATGTCAACAGAAGGAGAGCAAGGAAAGAGCCATCCTGGCCTTTCTAGATTGGGAGCAAACACTGAGCAAGCCCTTTCACTTGTTTTTACCAAACAAGCCTGCGAAGGTGGTAGGAGAGAGAGAAGGGCCTCTTCCAAAGACCCCTGAACTCAAACAGCTTGATATAGGAAAATTCAGTGTGTTCCTTCACTGTATCTTTCTACATGAACTATCTTTATCCAAAATATAATTTTTGATTACTTTCAATCCATGATACTTCAGGTTGCCTGTTTTTATAATTGTTAGTTATAGGAAAGCCAGCATGGTGATCTATGATCCACTACCTCACAGACTGATCTATTAACACCTGCCTTGCATTCGAAGTTATAGGGCAATCCAAAATTAAGAGACCGGTTTCTTCATTTTCAGATAACATGTTAGGAATGCAGAAGCATAAACATTTGTAAATTAAAAGAAAAAGACATCAAAATGAACAAAGGCCTATCAGATCAGATGGATCTTGTTAACTGTGGGGAACAAAACAATTAAGGAACAGAATATCTGTGTGGTTAAGAATTGGCCTCCTCAAGTCCCTCATAGCTCACAGGAAGGATTCCAAAGCAGAGGTATTAGGTTGGAGGAGATATAAAACATGAACTCAACGACACTAGTATTCTCTTTGTGTCATTCAGGAGAATATGTTAGCAAGAGGATTGGTTTGTTGGTATGGAACAAGACAGCTGTCTGCATTTTTGGATTCTCATTGAGCTCATGGCTTCCATGAGGAGTGCCTATGCGTCACAATTTATGATTACACCACTGGTTGGAAGACCTATTCCTTTAATCTCTGCTCTCCAGCTACTATCTTCTGGCAGCAAACTTTCCATCTTCTAGTCACAGGGGGACAGATAGGATCACAAGGCTGGCTCAGCTGAGAGGCCAGCTCCATTTGGCTTCTTTCTTCAAACTGTAATTTTTTTTACCTGTTCTCCACCAGACTGCTGCAGGATTCAGTCTGTTTGAAAGACCAGCTCCAGTATGACTTGTCCTCTCATTAGTTTGTTTTTAATTCAAGCTGCTTATCTGTATAGCTTTCTAATTTCAAGAATTTGTGCCTGAGCTTGCTTCCCCTCCCTATACTTGTGTGTGTGTGTGTGTGTAAGGCACTAGATCCCATTTGATCTTGGAAGCTAAGCAGGATTAGTCCTCTTATTACCTGGAAGGGAGACTGCCAATGAATAACAGGTGCTGTAGCTTATATTTCAGAGAAAGGAATTGGAAAAACCACCTTTGAGTATGTCTTGCCTAACAAAACCCTATGAAAGTCATGAGGCCACCATAAGTTGACAAGTGACTTGAAGGCACTTACACACGCAATTAGATTATATGACCATGTCAGGTACTATTTTGTTATAAACCTTATGTAAGCCAGCCTGGAAGCCCTTTTTGGCTGTACAGAAAGGTAAAAATGATTAAATCAATAGGTTTTTAAAATCCTTAATTTTGTGTCAAGATGATTAGTCTGGCTTAATAAAGCATGTTTTAAATCCTTCATTGAGCTCACAAAGGTCATCACCACAGTCAGTTTTCAGTGTCCATGGCTTCTGAATCCATGAATTCAACCATTTATGGCTTGAAAATATTTTTTTTTAAATTCCAAAATTTGATTTTGCCATTTACCATAGGGACATCATTTTACTATTCCATAATATATAATCGGCCTCGAGTACCCATCGATTTTGATATCCCTGGTGTGTGTGTGTGTGTCCTGGAACCAAACTCCAGTGGATGCCAATAGCTGATTGTACACAATCAATTTATTGCAAAATTTCTGTCCACTGCATCCCATGTGCCTAGGCTGTAGTACAGAGTCAATCTGCTTTGCCTCCTTTATGCATAAAAAAATAATGCAGGTTGGAGTCAGCCAAGATGTCAGGCCTATGGATGTTACTCAAGAGTGGCCTCATTCTGCCTGGTATCCTTCCTGGCTAAACAGGAGCATTTTGTGGTTGTTGTCGTGTGCCTTCAAGTTTCTACTACACCATGTTGCCCAGTTATATTTTGTGGTACTGCTACAAAATTCAAACCACAAGTGAGGCCAAAGTTTTACCCTCATAATGCTTTCCTTTCTCCTATCTTTTCCTGAAATCTATTCTGCTTTGATATGATAGCAGTCTGGCTAGTTATTTTCAGTTAGGACATCACACATCATAATTTTAGAGTGGGTTGGTAGGGCTTCATGCTCATATCTGCAATTACATTATTTTGTGTAACAACATCTGGATTGTGAAACTAGTCCAGTAATGTTCCCTTGGTACAAAACAGAGAATCTCTGATAATGAAAAGGATCTGTTTTGTTAAAAGGGTGTGTTTTCTTTTAGTTGATACTAAAGAATTCTTGAGAATTGTAAGATAGATAGGTTTCTCAGAAGTGAGCTGAATGATCAAACATTCAATCTCTTTCTTCATACAAGTCTTTCTAAAGATGAAATTCTAGTCTCTCAAAATATGTCTTTTATCTTTTACATTCTTTTGATGAGGCAGTGCTTAATAAAAAAACTGCATTATGCCCAATAAATTGTGATTTAATAAACTAGTTCCAGAAGATACGAAGAATCCATTTCAACCTCTGTAGAAGGTCATGTGCTAAAATATCAATCTTAGGACATAAATATACCGTAACCCACTGAAATAAAACACTGTATCTTCAATTAATTTTTTAAATTGCTAACATTATCAGCCATACAGCAGAGATCTTTTAAAAATTTAACCTCAGTCTTATGTATTTAGCTAATGTAAATTGCCAAGTCATCCACTTTCTTCAGATAAACATATGGGGGGTGGGATTATAAAAGGTAATGAACAGCAGGTGATATGCAGATTGAGAACCTGAAATATGTGGAATTTCTTTTCTCTGTCTTTCATATCTTCTAAGCAAGAGAATATAGAAGCTTAACCACTTAAAACCTTCTTGATGGTTCAGCTGAGCATACCTCAGCAGAACATAAACTGCAACCACTGATACTGAAATAATACAATGGATATTTTGATACAACACAAATATTTTATTTGGGGTAAACAATCAGTGGTGGATTAAGAATCTGGTAAATGCCCATTCCAGAAATTTGACACAAACTTTCAACTCACAGTTGACAAAATCATATCCTCCAGATGTTGAACTGCGTCCTTTGACCACCTCTGGCATATAATATAATAAACTTGAAAGTTCAAGTTCCAGTGATCCAAATCTCCAACTCACAGTGGATAAAATAGGGTACAGAATCCTCTAGAAATCACTGGATTGCCGCTCCCATCATACCTCACCATCAGCTACATTGACTCAGAATTACATCTGAAGGGTCACACATTCTCAGACCACTGTATTAGGATTTCCATCTTTAAGTATGTGCTTTTCATTGTTTCAGCATCATTCTAGATATGGGAAGTACCACATACATTGATTAAATAAATAACAAATATTTGAATAACAAATACACATATTGGTATTCATTAGGGTATTGTGATGCACAAGTTTAAATGCAGCAATTACATTTGCTTAAAGAATGATTGAATAAAACATTCCTGCTCCAGCATCTGATCCGATATAGATGAAGACAACCAGACTTTCCCCAAATTATGACGGATTATGTAGTTCTTTTGTTTGTGTTCTGAAACTGACTGTCATCTAGCCAAGGAACTAGAGGAAGAACTGGCTGCTCTGCTCATGTGCACAGGAAGAATGTGTACACTCTGCTAGTGTGTGCCAAAGGATGTGTGATATATCATGTCCACATTTCTGACCATGCATACAGAATATTCATAGCATATATTGCTTCATTCACATGTGACATTGCCTCATCACATAAATTTAATCCCTAGCAAGATGAGCATGGGAACTATTCTTTTGATAAAGAATCAAAAACAGGCAGAGACCTTACCCTGTTTTCCTTCTTTGAAATCTCCACACTTCTCTTGCCTGTCTGATCATTAAAGAATTGCTTTAGATCGCATCAGTGCATTGGCACTTTGGTGCTAAAAATCATTAAGTTTTCTAGACCAATTTATCCATTCATTGGGAAGATCATCAAAGCTTTTGGGTACACAACACATACACTGAGGGCATGTTTTTGGGTATAAAACTCCCCACCTAATCCCAATTATTTCTGTTCACTTTTCCTGATGTACCCTCATATGCTGTCCAAGTCTTCAGAGGACCTCTCTCTCCTATACCCCTTCTTAAACTTTAGTCTCCCATTATCCAACCTTTCAATTTTCCTTTCTGTAGCCTGGTGTGAATCTTGAGATTAAATTAGTCCTTGTATGTTTGTGTGCTTCTTTGCACATTTTCTAAATAAAACATCTTATTTACTTCAAACTGGAGTCTTTCCTTTCCATGGAATAAAAAGGTGTAAAAAGATCCTAGTAAGTTACCCACCTTTGCATGCCTCCTTTTAAGTTAATTAATTCCCCAGCATTCAAAGGATACACTGACATGACTGGTGCCCCAACCTTTTGGGTAACAGAACTCAGTGAATACTCATGCCGTGAGCCAGGCACTTTGGGTTGATGGTGGCATCACCATGGAGGATGTTGTCCAACTCCTCAAAATAGGCATGGCGACTGTGTCATAGCCACAGCATACATTGTGGTCACACACATCTCAGTATTTCTGTTGGAGGGCTTTGTTCTTCATCCTGCACTCTTGCACTGTCCTTTTGTGTCCCGTGGCCCTCATCTGTTCAGCAACCCCCTTAAACGCATCAATGCTCTGGTACGATTCATGGAGTCACTTCTGGACAGTGTGTTTCCCCTAAATGGCAGTGAGCTTGAGGATTTCCAGACTATTCTAGGAGACTCCTCTGCCTCTTTTCCCACAGCTCACCAGGGCTTTGGACAGCCTATTGAGTGGAAGAATGCATAGCTAATAATGATATTGAAATTTGTCCCCTCTTTTCTGAACAACTGCTGCGTATGCAAATGGGGACAAAGGGACTATTGGAAATTGAAATTGATACAGGGATGGAGGCATTTTCTGGTGGTAAAGGTCAGCTGATCACCTGGCCCAGGAATCCTCCTCCTGGCATCTTCTGCCCACTCTCTGAGGCTCCTTCTCTCAGCTCTACACTGGAGTGCAGTCGACTCACATGGGTACATACCAGGAGTAAATTACTTTAACTATATATTATGTAGATCAGAATCAGCACACTAGTTTACTCCTTGGCCAATATTTGACCATTTGACCCATAACAGCTGCCAAGAAGACCTTGCTGGGAGAGGAAATTGTTTTCCCTCCCCCATTAGTTACTACACTTAATGTGAGGCCTCCACCAGAATATATTGCATCAATATTGTCATGAAATTGGTGCTTCCAGCTTGATTTTAAGTGGGTTTAATAATGTGTGAAACTATTTCTGAATTTATAATAACCTGGGTATAAAAAGCTTTTTATTTGTCATAACAATGTCCTAACACTGCTGATAGTGACAGAACACCCACATTATTTGCTAATTTTTTTGTTTACAAAACATCTGGCATATTAATAGAAGGCTCCCTAAAGCATCAGTAGAACTTCAGAGAGTTCATATGACATTTTCACAAAGCACACACAATTTCTGCAGATGAATAATGATCAAGCTATGCACTTGTAATTACTGTTTATCTAGTGAGACTTGGTTATTGATGGGGATAAGGCTGTTTTCATTACATTTCTCCATAATCCCTCTGGTACAAAAACACTAAGGGCCTATTTAAATACACACATACACCATAGCCTATAGTGTTTCTTACTTGATTAACAACAGCTCCTCTTCACATCAAATCTATTAACACTTGAGTGGATTTTTAATCTCACCTAGTGAAATGGTGACACTTTTATCTAGACATACACAGACATACACTACACATAACTTATAAATATGTTACCATGCTTTCATGGCAATGAGAACTAGCAAATCATAATAAAACAGGTTTGGCTTTCAACAAAGTAAACAATACCTCTCACAAAGTCAAACAGAACAGGGTTCCTCATCATAAGTCTCTGCCATGCCTAGAATTTCTAAAGAATACAGGCATGCAACTTAGAAAGCTCTCATAATATCAGCAAGGAGAAACATGCAGCCTGATCCATATATATATCTTTCTTAGAGATAAGAGCCAATTTTATTACACCAATAGGCTTGTGGGGAGTTAAGCCTCAGCAAGAATAGCATGCCCATTGGTGATATTAGTCCTTTTCAAAAATATAATGAAAACTAGAGTGGGAACGGAGTGTTGTGGGACAGGGGAGAAAGAGAGAGAAACAAGAGAGTCATGTACAGAGATCATTCATTTGTTCATTCACTTTATACCCTGCCTTTTTTCCGCAATTGACCTAATTCACCTTAGAAAATTTAAAATAAAGTGTATCTAAAAATAATACTAACTCAAAAATTTTAAAAAATAAGCCTTAGTTATATTAAAAACACATAGTTAAAACAGTTTAAAATACAGGGTAAAATGCACTTAAAATACAATTTAAACACATTCAAAGTGCCTTTACTTTTATGATTATGATTAAAATCAGCCAAAGGCCTACCTAAATAGGAAGGTCTTCACCTGCTGGCAGAAAGAGAGCAAGGAGGGGGCTAACTGGACCTCCTGTGGAAGAGAGTTCCACAGCTTGGGATCAGCCATGAAGAAGGCTCTCTCCCATGTCCTTTGTGCCCATGAAGGTGATGGGACCAAGAGAAAGCTGTTCCCTGAAGATCTTGGAATGCATGCAGGCTCATGTAGAAAGATGCTGTCTTTTAGATGGCAACAAAGAAGGTTGGGGGGGGGGGGAAATGTACATTGTTGATCCTTGACTTAGTGTGTGTGTGTGTGTATACCTTCAAGTTGCTTGTCGACTTATGGAGATCTTTTGAACTTTGTAGGGTTTTCTTAAGCAAGGAATACTCAGGTTTGTCTAAACTGTTTTAAAAACCTTACAAAATATGCCCTCCTCTTAATCGGGGGTGATAGATAAAGTTACATGGTGCCCTATCTGCCCCAGATTTTGGATATCTTGCTTTATTTTTTAAACTGCAAAGTTTTCTCCAGAGTTTGACCTGAGAGGTGCCTCCACTTTAATGTCCAGGCCAGTTCTCAGCATGAACAGTGAGATTATTTCCTCTGCCCTCAGCAGTATAGCCCTTGCTGGCGTGCTTCGAAGGGAGGAGGAGGCAAAAGCTAGAAGGTCAGGAAGTGGACAAGACATTAAAATGGTGTGAAAGGCAGTAGTGGTGGCAGTGGCAGACCCAGAAAACTCTGCAAGGACAGTCAGGTAGTATAGACAATCTACCAAATGTTTCTGTGGAGAAAAAGGTAAGCAAGGTAGCTCAGAGGCAGGGGGAGCAGTCCATTTGGACTTTTGATCCTAGTGTAGACTAGCTCTCAGAGAGGTTTTTGCCAGTTCCTTCCTCTGAAATATAGACAACAGAACTCTGTGTTCATTGTCAGTTTCCCATCCAAGTGCTAACTAGGGCTGACCATGCTTGGGTTCCAAAGTCAAAGAGAATCTGGTGCCTTTAGAGTATTTGGGCAATGACTTTGTGTAGACTTCCTGTACTGAACTACAACTCCTATAATACCCTAGCTAAAATGGCCAAAAGCACTGAATATATGCGTCCAAACTTTGGCATTGGTTTCCTGGTTAACATGAATGACAACCCGATTTTCCTCCTTATAGCTCTGGAGACTCCAACACAAGTCAATCTATGGATGCTATTCTATGGACATTTGATCTGACCCCCCCTCCCAAACTTTTAAAGTAGACATGAAAAATTAATTGGCAGCCAGGGTTGCCAGGTTGGATATGGCATAGGACTCCTGCACAGATCTTGAAGAGATTGTGGAACAGAACATGATATTGTAAGGCTCCACCAAGTGGGATGAACGTACCTGTCCTCCCCCACCTTACAAAACCCCAGCTTACATCTGTTTCCTCCCAACATCGCTATTGCTTCATTGATGAAGGCAGGAGATGGGGTTGTGAAGGAGCTGGCAACAGGCACTCCACCTGACTTCACTGGTGAAGCAATAGCCATGTTGGGAGAAGATGGCTGCAGCTGAAAATTCAGGTTTGAAAGGTGAAGGAGGACAGGTATCTTCATACCACTAAAGGGAGATTTACAGTATCATGTTCTGCTCCTCAATCTGTTAAGGACAAAGTTACAGCAGCCATGTCCTGTATCTAATCTGGCAGCCCTACACATCTTATTCAAACCAATGTCACAGTTTATAGTAACTAATTATGTTCCAATAATTTCACTAATTATGTTCCAATAATTTTACTTTTCACTGTATTGGAGCTAAAGTGTGAAAGGTACATGTGAACTTCCAGCATGCAGTTACACAGAGGTCACACACTGAAGTGATAGCCTCGTTCTGCTCCCAATGGAATGTCTGTAGTGTTCTTACAGGTTTCTGTGTTAGCAATAGAAAAAGGCAGGGGGAAAACCATGGAAAATAATATAACAAGAGAATAAATAATCTAATTTATAGCACAAAAATGAGTGGTAACCATAGGCCCCTCTTTTTTGCATATCCTGAACATGGGTTATTACTGGTTATAAATAGTCTATAACGCACAAGTCTAGTCTTTGGTCATGGACTTTTAAGTACTTGAATGTCACTGATGCTGTTCATAATTATACTGAAAAAGATTTTGTTTGAACAGTGCTGGTCACATCAATAAAAATTATATAAGCATTATGGAAGGTACAAATAGTCACAATAATCCTTTTAAGTTGTTTGTGACTTAGGACATTATCACACGGGGGCAAATCTGCTGGTTAATCCACAC
>JAIPUX010001880.1:46210851-46227300 GCA_020142125.1 Phrynosoma platyrhinos | reverse complement strand
GATGGAGGTAGGCTAGCGTCCGCCTAAAGCCCCATGTGAAAACGCCCTCAGTGTTAAGGAATCATGAGAACTGTAGTTTTTTCTGAGACATTGAGCCTTTTCTGTCAGAGAGCTCTGGCGCCACAATAAACTACAGTTCCCATGATTCCCTAGCACTGAGCCAGGGCAGTTAAAGTGGACTCAAGCTGCATTATTTCTGGCAGTCTGTAAAGGCCCTAAGCTATGCTTTAAGTTCCTACAGAACTTCATTTCCCTTCCTAACCAGGAAGCAACTTGAATCATAGATCAGAAGCCAAAGCACTGAGAACTACACTTTGATCTTTCAGAAGTTAAACATTTTTACATAAAAAGTTTTTTTTCATGTGCATACACATTAAATACAAAGATGCATTTAATATAATATAATATTTTGTATCCAAAATTAGCAATCAAGTTCCCTTTCAGTGTGGAATTACTAAGGTTTTTTTTGTTACTTTTAACAGGAAGCTGAAAAGTCAACAAAGGACGTTATCACACGTGGGCCAGAAAGTGATAATAAAGTGGAAATGAGGCATTCCAAAAATAAACCAAAAATAAACCTTGATTCTGCAAATGGCTTTCACACAATTATCTTAATTGTGAAATTACAGTAAGCGCATTTAACGTTCACACACAAGTGAGAAAAGCCTGTAAATGTACTAGAAATGATCTTCTTGCACATGCGCAGATACATGAATGCTCGCCATGGAACCATGGGAAAAAGCAGGGAAATGCTCGCAAATGTGCATTTGCTTTTCACATTATGGTAAATGAGAAATTACTGTAATTTCGCAAATGCATTTCCTCAAAACTACCGAATTTCAAAAGATCTTGGATAACACCAGTTTCTGTCCAGTTTCTGTGCGATGTCATGTGAAATCATGAGGCACAAATCCAGTTTCTGTTTGGGATTTGTGTGGATTAACCAGAAGATTTCCCCTGTGTGATAACGTCCAAAGTATTTTCATTTTGGGTATTTTCATCTTTGAAGCCATCTGGTTATGCTACTTTGTTCCAATCTTTCCCCACCTGGTGTACCCTGGATGTATTAGACTATACAGTTGTCTCCCGTTCTCGCAGGGATCCATTCCAGACTCCTTCCCTCACAAAACCAGAAAATCGTGGATATTCAACTCCATTGGCTTGAATGGAGGTGTGTGCCTATGGGGGTGCGCAGGTGTGTGCTGCGGGCATGCACCCCATTTTATCCCCCTCCATTCACTACCTGCAAATGGATGAGGGATGTGGACTTGAAGTCCGTGAAAAGCCCATCTTCACAGCCAGCATAGTAGTCAATTCCATACATCCAAATGAAATCCTAAAATCAGTCTTTCTTTCTAACAAGAACAAAAAGTACCATTTTAGTCATTAACTCATAAAGTATCCCACTATTAAGAAAACCAGTTCTCTTTTATCTCAAAGTAACACTATTCAGAATGAATATTTTATGACAGAACTCAGAAGCCAAACTAGAGGATGGCTTAAGAGGATAAGGAAAGAGGAGATGAAGGAATGTAGGAGCAGGATAATATTGGATATTTAATTTCTGGTGGAACTATGCTTTATTTTAATTTTTTTTTAAAAAAAAATGTGTGCAATGTCCTAGGATTCAAATTAAACCTGAGGCCTGAATTATATCTATTAAACATGATAAATTTAGAGGATATAAGGCAGGGGTAGGCAACCTTTTTGTGCCGGGGACCGGGTTGCTGTCCCTCAGACAATTGGGGGGCCGAAGCACCAAAAATAAATACATAAATAAAAATAATAATAAAAAATAATTTTTTATAAAAAATATGCATGCACACTCTCTCAGCCCCAGAAAAGCCATGGCAAAACCCCTGTGGAGCTTTTGCCAAGAAAACCCCAAGAACAAGTAATAACAACAATAATATCATCATGGCGGGCGGTGGGGGGGCAGGGGGCAGCAGTGGCGGCAGGACTGGCCTGGGGCCAGTCCAAAGGCCTTGGGGGGCCGCATCTGGCACCCGGGCCTTAGGTTGCCTACCCCTGATATAAGGGAATTAGTATATAGAAATTTGATAAGTTATTTAGTTACAGCAATGAGATTGGGTTTTGTGAAATATTGGAAGATTGATAAAATACTGACATGTATGGAATAGCTAGAGAAAGCAATGGGACATTAATCTATTTGGTAATAGGGAATTTAACAAAGTACCTTTTAAAAACACATAAACCTTTTATAGAATTTGTAAATCAAAGAAGAGGGGATGATAGGATTTGAGGTTTAAGTACAAGTAACTTGCTTTAGGACTGAAATACAGACTTCGGGTAGTGAAATTAGTTAGGCTGTCTTAAGGATGGTAAGAAGAAAAGAGGAGAAACTTAGGACAGTATCTGAGGCACAGTAAGAGAGAAGCGGGAAGTCTTTTTCTTTTTAAGGAGGGATGGTAGTTAGGGATAATGGTGGTTATTGTAGTGTGTTTTGTGTTTATGTGTGCTCATGTCTTGTGTATTATTGTTTTTATTTTTGAATAGTGAATAAATATCATTTTACTAATAAAAAGTTAAACAATTTAAGATCTTGTTTATTGTTTATATGTAAAACCACTTAGGCTGCTGCCACACTACAGAATTAGTGCAATTTGACACCATGTTATCTGTCATGGCTCCAAACTATGGAATCTTGGGATTTATAATTTGTTGTGGTCCCAGAGCTATCTGACAGAGAAGGCTAAATATCTCACAAAATCCCAGAATTCCATAGGATTGAGTCATGGCAGTTAAAACAGTGTTAAACTGCTTTAGTGCTGCAGTGTAGATGCAGCTCTAGATATACAGACAGAAAATATGTCTTTGCCAGATATTTACATACTAGATTGGTTTACATTTAATTAAAGAATTGGCTAAATCCAGGCTGTATTTGAGTAGAAGCATTTCTGATAGCCCTTCATACAAAGCCTGATAGTTAAAGCCAAGAACAATAGCTGTATACTAGAGCAGTTTTTCTCAACCTTTTTCCAACCATGGCTCCCTTCTGACCCTGTTTCCTTCCCATGCCTCTTCTGTCCTACTAATAGAAAGATACATATTTAAATGTTTAGGTTGAAAATAGAACATTTTATTTATATTTTTTATAAACTTATACAAAATACAATTATTTATTGATCAATGTGACTCTTGTGATTGATGACCAGAAACAAGCTTTTTTATATCCAGTTCTATTGCTGTGAGGGACAACTGAAGCTTGCCTCTGTCCATCATGTTAAGGCAATTCTGTGTTAGGCTGACTAAATAATTCACATGACTGAAATCTGATTTGACCAAATATTAAATAAGAAATGCCACAAAAAACAATTTTGCTTTCTCCCAAAGTTGTGGAATTTTTTTAGCTAGTGTATTCTTTATCCAAAAATTGGGTTTTTCTTCACTGAAAGTTACTTTGGCTGCTATTTTGCTCTCTAGCTCTACGAGCGCTTCTTGCAAAGAAACATCAATGGCAGCAGCATTCACAGCAAATGGATCAACTACCTAGGCTGGAATATTCATGTCCAGCAGATCATGGAAGCAAACTTCCATATCATTATAAAGCTATTTCAAATGATTCACATACACATTCACATTTTATCATCTTCAGTTCATCACAAACTGTTGCCAAAGAGGAAAACTGTGTGAATTCTTGACATCCAGTATTGGTGACATGCAGTGTGATTTTTCAAGGAAACCATTTAATAATCTCTTTGAAAAAAGGTCATAATTCCTATCCTGTAGTTGTTTATTTTACAAATTGAGCTTTTTGAAAACATCACACAGGTAAAATATATCACATTTAGTGGAAGCCATTTTTTCTTACAATTTCCTGCCTCTGCAAAATGTCACAATTGAGTCTCACAAAGCAACAAAATGACAAAGGCAGCCAATGGATTTCTTCATGCAATAATAAGCATGTGAAGTTTTTGTTATTGTCCTGACAAAGCTGTTGAAACAGGCAGTCTTGAAATGCATTTTATTTTAATGTAATTTACTGCTTTTATTACAATCTGTAGAGACTCATGTAGAGATGGGCTTGAATGGGTGAAAATGGGTGTTATTGCACACAAAAATACGGTAATACCTATACACCGGCTGACTACAGCCCTTCTTCGGGCCATACTTAGCCGGCTGATTTTCAAGGATGGAAGCTTGTTTTTGTGTGTGATAACACTTGTTTTCACCCGTTCAAGCCTGTCCCCAGTCCATGCCCAGATTGGGCAAAAAAGTGTGTGATAATCTCCATAGATATTGTGTGTTCTTGTGGTGACAGAATAAATCCGTAGCCAATGTACTCAACCGAGTATTATTAACATTTATTTTTTGCGGAGGTATCCATGGGGTGTCTAAAAGCAAAAAACAAAATTCAATACAGATGCAGACTAATTTTATGTATGTTTGCAACTAGAAAATAATAAGATCACTTCTCAGAAATAAAACAGCATTAGAACATCTGAACAAATAAAAAATTATGTCTGATCCTGATAGATCTTTATGGTAAGAAGCAACTGAACACAGCAACTATGAAAGGAATGGCAAACACTATGGCAAAAAATACCTGAAGATTACATGCAGAACTCTTGCATACAGCAGCATACCTTCTTTCACAAAAATATTTGCACAAAGAAACAGCACCCCACACACTAACACTCCTGTAGCTATGCACCTTGCTGTGACATACAAGATGCAGACATCTTGGTGCGCACAATGATGGTTGCAACAGGTAATCCCAAGTAACTATGCCTGTAATTGTTTTTGCTGTGTTGGCGTTGAATGGGAACTGGGGTTTTGCCAATGAGATCTGTCTCCAGATTTAAGAAGTCCTGGATGAAATATTTGGGCATGGGATGATAGAGAATATCACCTCCAAAGACTAGATTAGCCTTATGAAGAAGAGTAGAATTTCAGGATTCTTTTTGGTTTTATTTTTATATAGAAATTAGCCTACAGCTTTTCCTTCTCATTTTCTAAAAATATGAAAACCCTTCCCATTGCTTCAAGTGTCTCTTTAAGTGGACTGGCCACATCTGTGGGGCATTTTGAAATGACACTGCCACATAAGGCAGCATTAACTTAAATCCTATTTTTAGTTATGTGAAGAATAGATAATAAATTGAATTTATACAGGTGTTGTTCCACCATTCAGCAACTATTCAAAAGGCTTATTCTAGTCAAGACTAACCAAAAGGATGCCAAGCTATGTTCCCTGTGGTGTTTTGTGGTGGAGGGGATTAGGAGATGGCTGCCTCATTGGCCACAATGCAGTTGTTGAAAATATCAGCCACAAGAATACTTGAATGATGAGTAGCACCTCATAATATGTTGCTGTGTTCATGCAGTCCATTTCTTTCTGTATTTTGAAGGTTACTGAATTAAACTGTTCAGCAAAACTGACAGAATTTTTATTGCAAAATCAATACTAATGATATGCAATATAACTGTTTAAGTATACTCACCCATTACTTTGCCCCCCCAGATAGAAAATGATTTGCAGCAGCTGACAATTTGTATGCCATGAGCAAAACAGATTTTATGTTTAATATATGACAAAATGATGCATACCTGTGTGTCTTCCAAGAGAGGTAATCTATATTATATTTCCATGCAATTGGCTAACAGGATCTCCTAGGTAGGCACTGATTGACCACAAGGTCCATGTGCAAGTCATGTCTATGCATCAAGGTTCATTAAGCCTCCCAAAAGGGTAGAATGGTGAGAATACATTTTGGCTCACTTTTTGATATGATAGGAACTTTGCAAAATCCATTCATTTCTTCACAAATTCAGCAGACTGAATTTGACTTTTTAAAAAAGAATGAATGTGGGAGGAAGCAAAACTGGCAGAGAGACTGGGCTTTGAGTGCTGAGCTGAATTGAAGAGAAATCATAGAATTAAAATTTATTAGTGTGACAGACTTAAAAATAATGTTACATAATGGATAATTTGCTACTTTTAAATTGCTACTCTAAACTTCTATGTCTTGGGGATGACAGTCTACCCCGCCTAATGGCAGTGGTGATCCTGAGGGAGAACAGGGGAAGCAGGAAGATGAATTGTTGAGAATGGCTGAGCAGGGTGGGATGATGAAAGTTGTAGTCCAATACATCTGGAGGACACCAGGTTAGGGTGCCGCTTCTGATAGTCACCTCATCCACTGGCCACCACTACATCTTAAAACAAAAATTTCCACAAGATAATTGTAGTTTGGTGCAGCCTCTCACCTGTCTGATTTGTAGAGATTGTAGTCTAACAACATCTAGCAAGCCACACATCTGCTATCCCTTGAGTAAAGTGGTAGTTAAGTGGTATAGTTCCAGCAGTTAGCATGGAGGAGAATTTCTTTAGGTCCATGCTGTTAAGCAAATAGAATCAATTTGGACTTCTCAGATATGAGGATCAGAACACAGCTATACTTTGCAATAGGTATTCTTCTAAATTTTGTCATATGGATCTTGTCTCAAAAAGGTCTTAAAAGGTTGCATTAGGAAAGTTGTGTATAAAACTAAATATGAATGTTCATGCAGGTTTTTTTAAACCCAAAGATGGATGCAGAGACTGAATTGATGACTGAACACTTACAAAAAATGATAACAGACCAGAAATACACTGAGTCTCCATTCCTACCCAGCACATAACTAGTCACTGCTACCACTTCCCTGGACAATTCTCTGCAACCAGTGGAGTGGTGATTCATAGTTCTCACTGAAGCGTGACTATCTGATTACTGGCAAGACATTTTGTGAAGAACTCTTCATCTCCTTCTAAGATACAAAAGATCAGCCAAATGATTCTTCTAAGGTCAAGAAATATTCTGTGGTAATGAGGGGAAAGCAAAGAGATATTTCACTGAATGTATTAACCCAGTGGTGCTAAACGTTACCCTTTAAAGCACACAATAATGCAGCATGCTTCTCCTTTCTTCTAGAGGTGAGTATGATTAAATCTTAATTCCAATGCCATGGGGCTAATAGGAAGTGATTGGTTTTTTGCCTTGATACAGAATGTTTTCAGTGAACAAACTGTCCTGAATTAATCCCCCTTGGTCAAAGCTGTTTTACTTCTCTAAATGTCAAGGAATCTTTTTAGTTCCTTTCAGTTACTTTCACTGGACACATTCACACTCTTGGATTAAAAACCATGTGAACTGCCATGTTTTTCCATGCCAAAAAGAATTGCTTAATCAACAAGTGACATTCTCAGACTCTGCAGTAGGTATTTCAATAATAATGAACAACAGAGTATCTGTTGTTTTCAATTTCAAATGCAGAATGATTATATGGAATATGCTAGGCTAGTTCAGCCTAATAGCCGTGTTCACTAAGACTGATGACAGTTGCAGGCCAGTACAGTTAGAGAACACTAGGCTGAGTAATGCAACTCTGTCTGAAATATTTTAGCTAAGCCTTATTACCTGAACACACCCCAAAACAAACAAACAAAAATCTAAAAACAAAAAAGAGATTGTATAGTTCTTTTGTGATATTGTAAATAAGATTATCAGTTGGCCACTGGTTTGTGGTTCTCACTTTGTGCAGTTGTTAGTCTGAATTTGGTTGTAGTTGTAGTTTATGGGTATACCTGGCATGTCAGGCTTTGGGATTTTTCTCACAAACTTGCAAATATTGCCCTCAAATTTGCAGGGATGAGTAAGGATTAGATCCTTTCTTTGTGTTGACTATATTGATACAGACGAGGCAGTGAATACCATCTAAAGGTTAGTCTACACACAAGTATATTATGCAAATTGCTGTGGATTTTTGCACATTCACATCAATGCTTTATTGTTTTCCCTTTCCTGCATAAATTCACATCTATTCTGTCAAAAATGCACAGTAATGCAAAATGGATGGATGGCAGTATATTTTATAATCTTTTGGATTTTGTTGTTGTTAACTGCCCTTGAGGTGATCTTGACTCATGAATATCACCAAATGAATCACCTATGAATATCACCAAATTCACCTATGAATATCACCAAAATTCAAGTTTATGCATCAACCACAGAGGCAGGACAGGAATAAATTGATAGATTCTATGAAGGAGTATAGGAAGAAATTGACAGCACACTAACACATTAACATAGGATGTCAAGCTGATCACTGGAGATTGGAACATAAAAGTTGGAAGCAAAGAAGAAACAAAATCAGTAGGCAGATTTGGATTAGGCAAAAGAAACAAAGCAGGTGAGCATCTCATAGATTTTTGTGAAGCCAACAACATATTCATTGCAAACATATTTTCCATACAACCAGAAAGAAGGCTATACACATGGACATCACCAGAAATCAAACAGATTATATAAATGGAAGTAAAAAATGGCAGAAGACTAGAGCAGGTGCTGACTGTGGCACAGATCACGAATTACTCATATCAAAAATAAGAGTAAGACTCAAGAACAAAACCAAACCAGTGATTATACCAAAATATGATCTAAACAATATCTCAAGAGAATTTACTGACAACAGAAGAAACAGATTCACATTACTAAGCATAATAGACCGAGAACAAGAGGGACTATGTCTAAAGCCAGGGACATAATAAAAGAATGCAGATAGACACTTTCAATGAACAAAAAGAAAGAGAAAAAAACATGGATGAGAGAAAAAACACTACAGGCAATAGAGAAAAGAAGAGAAGAAAAACAAAAGAGAGATAGGAACAAACTAAGAATTATGAATGCAACAGTACAATGGCATGTGCAGAAAAATAAAGAAAATTTCTACAATGACCAATGCAGAGAAGTAGAAGTCAACAACATAAAGGGAAGGACAAGAGATCTATTTCACAAGATCTGGGAAGTCAAGGAAAAATTCAAACCAAAGACTAGGATGATCTATGACAATAAAAATAACACAATTCAAGACCAGGAAGGAATAAAAAGACATTGGATGCAATACACAGAAGAATTATACAAAAGAGATGACAAAATGAAGGACACATGGAATGAAGAGCCATATGAAGATGAACCCCAAATTCTAAAAAGTGATGTGGGAACTGCAATAAGAGAAATAACAATAAACAAATCACTAGGAACAGATAATATTCCAATTGAACTGCTGCAATCCTCATTGACAGAATAAACTCTAGTGTTAACCAACCTATGTCAACAGATATGGAAAACAAATCGATGGCCAACAGATTGAAAGCATCAATATCTGTCCCCATCCACAAAAAGGGAGACAAAAGAGACTGCAGCAACTATAGAACCATAGCATTGATCTCCCACGCAAGCAAAATCAAGCTCAAAATTCTGCAACATAGACTTCAACCAAACCTGGACAGAGAAATCCCAGAGGTCCAAGTGGGGTTCAGGAAAGGAAGAGGCATGAGGGACCACTAATGGAGCGCACCAGGTAATTCCAAAAGAAAATCAGCCTGTGCTTTATAGACTATAGCAAAGCCTTTGACTGCATAGATCATGAAAGGCTATGGAATGTCCTTAAAGACATGAGAGTGCCAACACATCTGATAGTTCTGATGAGGAATTGGTACTGAACAGAACACTGAGAAACAGAATGGCTCCCAATTGGCAAAGGGGTCAGACAGCGCTGTATCCTTTCGCTCTATCTGTTCAACTTGTATGCAGAATATATTATAAGAAAAGCAGGCTTGGACACAGAAGGATGAGGACTGAAAATAAGAGGAAGGAATATCAACTATCTAAGATATGTTGCTGACTCCATAGTACTAGCAGAAAACCTCACAGACCTACTAAGGAATATCAAAAAAGAATGTGTTAAGGCATGCTTAATGCTGAACATAAAGAAAACAAAAATAATGATCCCTGAGGAGCTTCACAAGTTCAACTACCTAGACATTGAATAAATAGAAATAGTAAAAGAATTCCCATACCTGGGATCAAACACTGATAGAAAGGGGACTGCAGTCAGGAAACCAGAAGAAGACTTAGGTCCTTTGCACACTGCCAGAAATAGTGCAAACTGAGTCCACTTTAAGGGTTAGGGTTAGTGCTAGGAAATCATGGGAATTGTTTTTTTCCCTGAGACATTGAGAGAGAGCTCTGGTGCCACAATAAAATACAGTTCTGATGATTCCCTAACCCTTAAAGTGGACTCAATTTGCACTATTTCTAGCAGTCTGCAAAGGCCCTAAGAACGGGGAGGGTGGCTATGAAAAAACTAAAAAAGATTCTAAAATGCAAAAATAGACAACTCAGCATAAAAGTTAGAATCATACAAGCCATTGTATTCCCTATTACCATGAACGGATGTGAGAGCTGGATAGTTAAGAAAGATGATAGGAAGAAAATCAATGCATTTGAGATGTGGTGCTGGGGAAGAGTGCTGAGGAACCCTTGGACAGCCAAAAGGACAAACAAGTGGGTCCTAGAGCAGACTAAGCTGGAAACTCCCTGGAAGCTAAGATGACCAAACTGAAGTTGTTGTACTTTGGACACATCAGGACTTGGAAAAGAGGACTCATTGGAAAAAAACAATAATGCTGGGAAAGCTGGAGGGAAGTAGGAAGAGAGGAAGGCCACATGCTAGATGGATGGACTCTTATTAAGGAGGTCACGGGTATGAAGGGGTTGCAGGAATTAAACAGAGCAGTGGAGGACAGAGGGTCTTGGAGATGTCTTATCCATAGGGTCGCCATGAGTCAAGATTGACTTGAGGACAGTTAAAAACAACAAAATCCAAAAGAATCTATGAGGATGCACATTCTGGCAAAAATCATAAATTCTTTTTCAGTGGAGTTTATGGAATTTTTCACTAGCCCCTGGCAAAAAAATCAGAACTCTTCCAAATCACATGTGGCCAGATCACAGTCTATTCAGTTTGAATGAGGAGTATTTTAATTCTTTAGATAAGGCCCAAGTCTCAGGTTGGGCTGAACCCTGTACATAGAGATTCTCACACATCAAGCAAAACAATAAGATATATTATTCCAAATGTCTGGAAATCATTCAGCAAAACCAGCCAGGGCCACTTTTGAAAGGCTGAAAAAAGTCTAATGTTACCCTGCTATGTGTTGTGTCTGATTTGCATTCACAATAAAATAGTAATAACAAAAAAACCATGCCTTCCAAGTCTTCATAAAGATGACAGAAAACTGCAATCACTGTAACAGCAGAATGCTTTATTGCATGATTGACTGAGTGAGTGATTGCACCATCAGTATATAGTGGCACTTGCAGAATAATGGCATAGTATATATAATTACTGTCAGGAATGTTCATTCTCTTTCTATTTTACTTTATAGCATGTTAAAGCAAGACTTGTCACTTCAATGACTTTGAATTTTATTTAATACTTATCAGGGGAAATGGTCTGTCTTCCCCTGTTGTATATACACACAAGTATTGCCAAGGATACCAATTAAGAATTTCTGAAGAAATTGGCCACAGATAATTAAATGTCAACTCCCTCCTGTCTCTCAAAATGTCTTGGCTGCAATCCTGTTCAGAGTGATGCTTAAATCTCATTGGGGTCTTATAAAACCTGGTATGGATCATTCAGATTATTACAGTATGTTGGATAATATCAGTGAATGGATCTGTCATGTACAAGTTGCAAGCATGAAATCTTATCATTGGTCAATGGGATTTAAGCAGCCTAACTGTGTGCTGGATTAGTTTTTTTTTAAAAAGGATGCTACAAGCAATCTAAAAATATATGTATTTAAAAAAGGATTTGTCAACTGAATTCTATTCTCCTGAGTGCACTGATGTTTCAATTTTCTGCTAGCATACATTTAAATGCCAGAGGGAAGAAGAGAAAAATCTCCAGTCTTTAGTTCTGGCATCAAATATCCTACCTTGGATTTGATTCAATTGGCATTTTAGTTTATCTGTCCCAAATGAGAGACAAGTGAAACAGGGCTATAGGAAATGGTGAGAACAAATTGTCTGAGTTATGATATTAACTGTTCAGCCAGAGAAATTCACGGTCAGGAAAAGAGATAGGAAATTCAGGGGCTACTTCTGGAAGGAAATAGAGGGAAAGCCTGGGGTATAGCTATGGAGAGGAGGCAAAATGAGGGTACAGCAAAATGAGGGTACTGTTTCCCCAAATAAGAATTTGGCCCCTCAGTGAAATTTTCCAGTCTCCAATCTTGATCATTACAGTAACTTAAAATTTCACTTGAATATTTTGTTTAAGAGAGCCAGCAAATAGTAGTGTAGGACTACTATTTTGGAGACCAGGGTTTGATTCCTGGCTTGGCCATGAAACCCACTAGGTGATATTGGAGGTGACAGGCACCCAGCCTTGGGGGGAGGCAATGGCAAACCTCCTCTGAACAAATCTTGCCAAGAAAACCCCATGTTTTCACGTTAGGGTCACCATGAGTTGGAAATGACTGGAAGCCACACAACAACAACAAATACAGGCCAGGTTATCAAGGGAATATGGAACACAGCAAATATGAGTTCTAAGTGTGAGCAATTTAAAATGTCTTGCTCTGCAATGCTAGAAATTTGGGGGGCTGAAGTAATATTTTACGTGAAGGGCAACAAAACTCTTATTTGGGGAGGCAATGCCTTCATTTTGTCTCCTGTGTAGCTTCATCCATGATGCCCCTCTCCCCACATCCAGGCAAAGATAATTCCATTGACTTCCACTTCTCTTCCACTTACAGAAAACAGATCTACCACATATACTTGATTGTAAGTTGACTTCATGTATAGGCTGAGGGTAGGTTTTATGGCCAAAACTATGGATTTTGATATGACCTTTGGATAAGTTGAGGATAAAACATAGGGATAAGTCATAAAGGATCTAAAGGATGAAGTAAAGGAAAAAGATGTCAAAGAACTTATAGAATTCCATCAGGCATCACTGTTTGTGCTCACACTAAAGGCTGGATGGATGAGAGAGCAGCAGGGGGTTAGTGCTTCCAGGACAGATTGCACTCTTGTCTTTCACCAGGGAATAGTTCATTTTAAAATAAGAGTTAAAGTACAGTAATTACATTGACCCATGGATAAGTCAACTCAGTTTTTTGGGGTCAATTTTTGACTAAAATTTTTAGACTTATACATGAGTATATAGTAATACCTTTGATTTTCAGGGGAACTAGATGGAAGAAATTCTACTTCATAACCCTTCATAAAGTATGTCTGGGGTATTGTTTCAACCAAACTGCATGCATACTCTCTAATTATCTCAGTTTGGCAGGAAAAGTCCTAATTAATCTTTTCTTATTCTACTTTTTCAGCTGCTTTTTAAATGTTCCAGTCCCCCTTCTCCCTTTGTCCTCAGCTTACTTCAGTTGTTGCAGACTGACTGACTTCAAAGTACAAAAGTAGTCTGTATTCAATTAATTCAATAGAGAGGAGATGGGACAGAATCTTGCCCTTCCCAGGAGACCGAGGTAAAAACAAACTGTTGCTACTCTAGCTCTGGGATGATTCTTCAGCATTAGTGATTTTTGGCTGCACTCTGATATTGCTTGACCATATGTCCCAGTTTTCATTTGTGAAATCTGGGATGATATGCTACATGTGATGATAACTGTGTGATTTACTTGTGTAAATCTGTATTTTAAAAACTGTAAGTAACATCCCTGGGACCATATGGCTAGGAGAGGGACCATGGTATGTGGGGAAGGTTTTTTAATAGTTGACACTATGCTCTCAACAAATGCAGTCCATTGCAAAACTGCTATTTGGCACACAGGCCTATAGGTACCAGTGATAGATTCTTTGCATGTTAAAAAGTAACTTTGGTCACAAATATGTCTCTGCCCCCTGGAACAGATGTTCTAGCTTTTTGCAAAGACAAAACATAGAGCAGAGAATGCTGAAGTGTTCATAGGACCCACAAGCAATACAATTGCCCATACTGTTTGAATATGCTTCTAAATCCATATATTAGGCAAGAGGTGCACTATGGCTCACTAGCTGGGTCATATAGGAGACCCAGGGGCATCACTAGGGGGTGTGAGGGGCACACCAAGTGATACTAAATGGGGGGTGTTACCTGGTATGTCCAGGTGTGTCCAGTTGACACCACTGTTCCCCAAACATCTCCCTTTGGGCAGAAATGGTTTATGGCATTTCTCTGCATCCCTTTAAAATGTTGGAGCTCAGAAGAAGAGATGGTATGAGTGGCATAAGGCTAAGTGGTAGGAAAAAGAAGAGGTCTTTTTAAAAATCATGCCAAGTTAAGATGATCCCATTATTTCATAGGGTTTTCTTAGGCAATACTCAGGGGTGCTTTGACACTTTCTTTCTCTGAGGTATAGCCCACAGCACCTGTAATTCATTTGCAGTCTCCCTTCTAAGTACAATCAAGGCTGATCCTACTTAGCTACTAAGATCTGATGGCATCTGATGCTTTTAGAATATTTAGGTTCTTAACGTGAGCTTTTCATGAGGTTTTATTGGCAAGATTTGTTCAGAGGCAGTTTGTCTTTATCTTCCTTTAAGGCTGAGTGTGTGACTTTCCCAAGATAACTCAGTGGGTTTCTGTGGCCTAGCAGGGATTTGAACCGTCGTCTCCAGAGTTGCAGTCCATCACTCAAACCGCTATACTGTACTGGCTCTCCCTGCATCTATACCAATACCTGTTTCTGTTCCTTGAACCATATCAAAATACAGGAACAAGAACTTGAAATCTACATTATAAAACCTTTTTATCATTCACCAACATACATATGCCCACTTCACTTGAATATTTCCTTAGCAATAAAAATCTATGATGCCCAGAGGTGGTCCATTGCCTTGTTCATGCACTTTAGTGCAATGCATTTCCCCACATCATTCTGGCCTCTGCCCCCTTTCACACTCTATTATCTCTAAACACTGCCTTTTCTCCCCAGATCACTGTTTGAATTTTGATTGCTTATTGCCTTTTCCCTTCCTTTCAGATGTCTTATTTAAAATGTTATTGCTTTTTGTTCCCTCACCCACCATGCCTTCTTGAAGCTTCCTGCCTGCTTTCAATTTCCCTCTCTGTATTTCTCTATTTGTGTTTACCAGCTACCATCATTTTCCAACTTGTGCTTATGCTTAAGAGTGTACACATTCTATTATGCATCATGAAAATTTCCTCCCTATCTTTGAACAAGTAAATTTCTCCCTCACTTTCTCTTTACCATACCTTTTAGCTGTTGCCTGAGTTCCTCACTGGACTTCTTCCAGACACAAGCAAGGAAGGCCTTTCCCCTCTCTAATTTAGGTAAATCTGCCAAATTCAACTCTTCCAAAAGTCTTGAAAGATGTTTATAAATGAGGCCTTATAAACCGTCCAGGGTTTCTTATGAAGGTTTCTTTTGCTTCTTTGTAATTTCCATTCTAAGAGAAAGGTGAACAGTTGAATTAGTTGCTTTGACACCTGTGGGAGAGAAATGCTAAACAATGGAGAGACTTCAGTCAATTTAAGTGCAGATAATTGAAATCCACATGGCTGCAAATGTTCTAGATTGAGAATACAGGGTATATTTAGCCATATACATGAATAAATACTATAAACCTAGTGCAGTACCTCCTCATATAGTATAACAATGCATACCCTACACCAGTCTGAATCTGGCAGGGACAGTCCTGATTAATCTTCTGCCATCCCATTTTTTTTGGCTTCTTTTAAAATGTCCCAGTTTTTCTCTCTGCCTCCCACTTTCCCCTTTTATCCTAGCTTACTTCAATTGCTGCAGACTGAATTTACAGTGCAAAAGCAGTTTGTACTCAATTAAGGTTGCATCTCTACTACAGAAATAATGCAACAACAACACTTTAAATGCTATGGCTTCAGTGCTCTGGAATTCTGAGATTTGTATGGTAGTTTGTTTTGGCACCAGAGAAGGCTAAATATCTTACAGTTATTGCAGTGCAGATGCAGCCTAACCCTCATTCTGTAAAAGTGTGAAGCTGATGTGGGAAGAACTAGCAGCGTATAATATATTTAAATAATTGGTGAAGGAATTAAAGTTAGTGAGACCTAATATCCAGGGAAGTTTTTTTTGAGGGAGAGGTAAATTTCAAAATTGCCATTTTTAATGAGACTTTTGGGGAAATTAGACTTTAATGAGACTTTTGGAAAAAAAATTATATTCCTGAAAAGTGGAGTTCAGGAAATAAAGTCTGGAATCCTGTTGGAACACCAGGCTAGTGTAAAGAAGTGTGTAAGTGGCTGAACTTTCTCAGAAGATGCATGAATGTGATCCCTTGTTCAGGCAATCATACTGCAAACACACTTGCACAGTTCCCTCTTACACATTTTTAAATTGGTAATGAGGAACTAACCCAACAAGGGAGCTGCTTGGAACCTGTTGCACAATTGTGGGGTCCAGTGTCACCTTTTATGTGCCTCCATCTTGACTCCAACTTATGGTAACTCTATAATGGGATTTTCTTGGCATGTTTCTTCAGAGGGGATTTGCCATTGGCATCCTCTAATGCTGAGAAAGTATGGCTTGCACAAGGTCACTCACAGACTGCCAGAAATAGTGCACATTAAATTGAGGCACTGCCCTGG
>JAIPUX010001880.1:46181357-46199326 GCA_020142125.1 Phrynosoma platyrhinos | reverse complement strand
ATTACCATATAATGTCAGTTAATTTGATTGTATTTTAATCTCCTTTGTGATAGTGCTCAGCATGCAGTTGATATGGTTACAAACAATGCATACCTATCCTTTGATTGAAGAAATATCTTTGCAGAGGATTAATATGTTGTTTCAGAGAAAGTTATGGTTATTCTGTCCTGTTCTTTTAATATCCCATAAAATGTCCCAAATATCCCATAGCCCTGGTGGCACAGTGGATAAATGCTGGTACTGCACCCACTCACTCACAAACCACAAGGTATATAAATGAAGCTGTTATTGCTATTGCTATTTGGAAGAAAGGGCTATAAAATCAATAACAACAACAACAACAACAACATACTAATAGACTAAGATACATTGTTCATTAATAAAATGCAGCTATAAAGTGACTAAATAAACTCCTCAAACATAAAGCTATATCATTAAAGACCAAAATCAGACTCATCCATGCCACAGTAGTTCTGATTTCTGTGTGGTTGTGAAAAAAGCTGACAGGAAGACATCAATTCATCTGAAACGTGGTGCTGGAGGAGAGTTGTATAGGTCATCAACTGCCAAAAAAGACAAATAAATGGCTCTGAGAGGAAATTAAGCCTGAATTCACCTGAATTCTGACCAGAGACTATCATATTTTGGACATCTCAAGAGACAACATGACTCATTGTAAAAGATGACATGCTTGGTAAAGTGAAAGGCAGTAGGAAAAGAGGAAGATTGCACTAAAGATAGATTGATTCAATCAAGGAAGCCATGGCTCTGAATTTGCAAGACCTGAGCAGATTTATTGATGACTGGGGTTCACAGAATTTTTTTATTTATAGGGTCTCCATAAGTGAAAGCTGACTCAATGGCAAATAGCAGCAATATCCAATATGTAGACTTGAATCACAGGCAAACAGTTGAAAGATGCTATACATGCTAGTTTCAATATTCCCCTTCCAGTCCAAGGGGTATTATATCTAATCTTAATAATCACTTAGGAAACATGTAGAATACTTGTGTCTTGCACAGGTTTATGGAGATGCCATAGCATTATAAGGATAAATGGAAAATATCTAATGATTTACTTCTTTTGAGGTGTTTTTTCTTCCCTTTAAAAAGCACATAGAATTGAAGTGTTAGGGTGGATTCTTGATACTTGATCAAATACAACTGAAGTGCTCAGATCCCCTATCCTAGCCCAATATTTAAAGATACCTTAGCAAGAATATATTTGCAAGGTCTCGACAATATATCTTCCTCTATCTAAGTAGAAAGAGACAATGTAGCACATTGTGATTACTGGTGGAGTTTAGGGTTTGCAAATCAGATTCATTGTGAAAACAATTTAAAATGGTCCTCCCCCCCCATTTTAGCTTCTTTGAGGAATAAAAAACCTGTGTTACAAAAATGCTACCATGTTTGTAATAAGCTAACATTTGCACACTATTACATAACTGGCTGTTTTTTGACTGAAATTATCTACACCAATAGTTCCCAAAGCCTGGTCTTCCAGATGTTTTGGACTTCAGTTCCCAGAATTCCTGACCATTGGACAAGTTGGCTGGGGCTTCTGGGAGTGGAAGTCTAAAAACCTGGAAGACCAAAGTTTGGGAACTACTACTTTACATGATGTCCTTAGAATAAATCCAATAAGCACAATTTTATTTAGGTGTGGGATATTCAGTTCATTAACACTGTGGCTTCACAATTTTGATGTGCATATGGAAACTGGAAAGAGTTTTAATAACTCTTTTTCCAAACTGTAGTAGGAGAGATGGGACATGAAGGGACAAGACAGAGGAATATGTATATGAAGCATGAGTTGGCAATTTCCAAATATCTGGGGCTATATCTGCTCTTCTAGGACCTTAGAGGATAATGCACTCTTTGCCTCTCATTATTTTTTTGTCCAAAGATGGCCACTTGTGCTTTTGAATTTCCCAGCATTCTGTTGGGCAATAGGACAGTTGCACGATAGGATATCTTGTCCCTCTTAGTCTGTTATATACTGAGTGAAGAGATGCAAGGGTACAGTTGGTTATTTTCAGTTGAAAATAATTTGAGTGGTGTAAGAAAGGGGCAGGGAAATCCATGGGCTACAGCAGGAGTGATGTGGTCCACCCATAGTATAAAGAGTCTAAGCCGGGTCCCACCTACAAAGGAAATTTCAAGGCTATAACCATGCTGCAGAGACTCTAACATTATTATCTTCTTTGCTGCAAGAGATCCACATTTCAATAATATTTTAAAATGAAACCCTGAAAACACAGGGGAAATGTTTGCCCATATTTTGGTTGGAGGCAGATCAGTGGCCATTTCACACTGTACAATTATAACATTGTTATTCCACTTTAACTGCCATGGCTGCATCCTATAAAATCATGGGCTTTGCAGTTTATGAATGGGTATTAAGAATGCTCATCCAGAAAGCTCTACTACCTCATCAAACTACAAGCCCCAGGATTCCTTAGGATGCAGAAAATGGCAGTTAAAGTGGAACCATAGTGCTATAACTGTTTAGTGTGAAAGAGCCCCAGGCAGAGGTACTGATGGCCCTCTTTGATGCTACTCAGTAAAGCTTGGAAAAGTCACTGTTAAAATTAATGTGTTCACATTAGCCTTGCTTTGGGAAATGGATAATTAATTGGTACTATACATGCTTTCCTTTGAGAAATAATTTCTAATTAATTTTTGTGTGACTTTAATGTTATTTTTAAAAAATAAAATACAAAATGGCCAAAATTGCTCTAAAAACCCTCCAAAGGATCACTCAAATGGGCCCTCTTATTTGTTACTAAAAGTCTTAAATCATTGCTGCTATAATGCTTAAAGTAATCAATACTTTCTGTTAAAAAAGTGAAGTTTTAAAAAGTAAAATAAAATAATACAAGGCAACATTGTAACTTTTATGCATTTCTCTCTTTGTTTGATTTCCAATTTCAGAATCACCTCATGATCTTTTTGTTGACATCTACTTAATTCATCCATTTTAGCTTCCATTTGTTTTGTTTTTTGCTCTAATTTCTCCATTTTGTTGTCATTTTCCCAATATCTTTATTAATTTTGTCTAGGTCTTGTCTTATTAGTTTAGATTCATTTTTCAATTCTTTCTTTGTTTCTTCCCTGGACTCTCTAATTTCTCATCTTGCCTCGTCTCTCGAGTCTCTGATTTCATTTCTTAATTCTAAGTGGAGTCTTTTCATTTCCTCTAGCAGATTAATATTTTGGTTGCTCCCCTTTGTTGTCATTTCTAAAGAGGGTCTTCTCTGATTCGAAAGTGCCACAGCTTGGGCTTGTTTGTCTCTTTCCTTTCTTGACATCATTTTAATCTATAATTGTGTTTCCTGTGTCTTTGTTTTCTTCTATGTAAACTTGATGTTTTCTTTTTTCAGTTCTTCCCTTTGGAGGATATTTCTAGAATCCTTCGAAGGGGGGTTGCAGACTGCCAGAAATAGTGCAAATTGTGTTCACTTTTAGGGTTAGGGTTAGTGCTAGGGAATCATGGGAATTTTTTTTTTCTGAGACATTGAGCCTTCTCTGTCAGAGAGCTCTGGTGCCACAATAAAATACAGTTCCCATGATTCCCTAACCCTAACCCTAACCCTAAAAGTGGACTCAATTTGCACTATTTCTGGCAGTCTGCAACCCCCCTTAGTTCTCTAAGTAATATACCACTTTTGTCAATTTCCAATTTAAAGTAGTTAATTTGTATGTAAATATATTATATCACAGATAAATATATTATATCACAGATAAATAGAAAAGGAAAGTGAATGAGAAGTAAGTGAATGAGATAGAGGGAGGAGGACTCGGAAAAGAAAGGAAAGGAGGGAAACAATAAGTGTTTCTAGAGCAGGGGTAGGCAACCTTTCCCCTTTAAGGGCTGAGGGACTTCAGCTCCCAGAATCCCAGGAGCTATTGGCTAACATGGGACTATTGGCCAACATGGCTGAGGCTTCTGGGAGCTGAAGTCCCTCGGCCCTTAAAGGGGAAAGGTTGCCTACCCCTGTTCTAGAGGTTGTGGGGAGGGTGTGGAGGAGAGATGGTAGGAGAAAATCCATTCAGCCAGGATTATGAGTGGGGAAAGAGAGCAAGGAGAAGACAAGAAGGACAAAAAGAAGTGAAAGACAAGAAGTGAAAACAAGGTTTAAAACAGAAAATAATCAAATACCTAAGCAAAACTGTGTGTGGGGGGGAAATCTGAGTTCATACAGTGGGTTTTTGTTATCTCATTCACTTACTTCTTGTACCCCTCCCCAGTCTTCCTGGTTACATTTGTTGTCTCCTTCCTCCCTCCCTCCCTCCCTCCCTCCCTCCCTCCCTCCCTCCCTCCCTCCCTTCCTTCCTTCCCTTCCTTCCCTTCCTTCCTTTCATAAATTCCTATAAAAATGAACCAAAGTAAAATTCTCACATAGCAAATATGTACCTGTCCACTCAAACCATCCAGCAGTCATTAAAGCTGACCCCAACCAATCATTTGCCCATAGTGCATTTTCCTGGAGATGAGATAGCATGTTTCAATTCCTTCTCCTTTTGATTATGGGCATAGGGAAACCTAGCATAAAGGAAAGTGAGAGCCAAGTTCCAAGGACCCAAGGAGGGCCATTGTTAACATCAGAACCAGTCACCCTGCTGCTGTTGAAAAGGCCATATTGTACCTTGCCATCTGTCACAGACAAAGTCATATTATGATCCTACTCTTCTTACAGAAAGGATCCCAGAAGGGCTGAAATAAGGTTAAGTAGAACAATAATATATCATTTTAAAAATTAGACTGTTTTTCTCCTCAGGTGGTGATGATAACAGTTTTATTCTTCCTCTCCTGCTGATAGAGCCGTTGGTTCTCAAGGTCTCTTGAGTTGAGAAGGCTAAGTCCCAGCTCACTGAAATAGCAGCAGGCGGACATGCCAATAATAACATTATGTCCCACTGGCAACTTCTTTCAATCTGCCTAAAAATTCTGTGGACAAGCCAATTACTGTTATCTTGTTTGCTCTGGTCTCAGGCTGTGTTAGCTTTAATTGTTCTCATTTTTAATTAAATTGTTTTCTTTCTTTGACACAGAGAAAGGTATCTGTCTTCTGGCCTTTATCCAACATGGTCAACATATAAAAACATCAAATGCTCAACAGAAGGAGGTAGAAACTTCCACTAGTTCCTCAAAGAAGCACAAATTAACCCAAATGAGTTAAAATCCATGATAAGGTTTCCCTACTGACTTCTGAAAAAGGTTTATCAGCTCCTTAAAGATGGAACAAATGCAGATGGTGGTTGCCAAGGGGGACATTATGGGTTGAGATGCAATGACGGTTTCAGTTAAATTAGAATTAGAACTCATTCCAAAACTGCTAGCACAATACACAAAAGCTCAAATTTCCCATTAAGTAAGCTCAGTTAATCAACATTTTCTAATCATGCTTTTACTACTTCATTTTCAAGTGATTATTTCTGCAAAGTATTTTGTGAGCAGCATCTTGTTGTCTTTTGTGTTGTTAAGTGTGTGATGGGGAAGCATTACCATTCTGATTTTCCAAGGTTCCTTAGCTGACAATCCTAATCAGTATGATAAGTTTTAATTAAACAAGGTATTGGCAATATTTACAAAAGCACTAGGCATTTTTATTGATTAAAAACTAACCAGTAAGTCAGTGTGGAAATGAAATATGCTCTCTTGCTTCAAACACATACACACCAAATTAACTTCTTCCCACAAGTAAGGAAAATAAATTTCTCTGTGTGTAAATTATCCCAGAATTTTGGATTTTCTTCTCCCTTGAACTACAAAACCTGTGGAATTTATCTAAAAAACATTTATTTCAAGATTGTGAGTGCCCAGTCTCCTTTCTGGCACAAATTCCAGAATATATCTTTATTAATGTTATCTGCTAAAAAAGGGTATTGTACCTAACCGGGTATAAACAGGAAAAAAGAAAGAAGTTAGGTAATGGTGAAAGTAATATATTCTATAACAAGGATATCAACAATGTTTGTTAGATGTTCAATTTACATTAAAAACAAAAGCAGAGATTGTCTGGAAGTTTGGGGTCAGGTATCACCAGTATGCTGATGGCATTGTTGTTGTTTTTTACTACCCTCAAATTGGCTCATGGCAACCCTGTGGTTGAGACATATCCAAGTCCCCATGTTCTTTACTGCTCTGCTTAGGTCCAGTAAGTTCATACATATGACCTCCCAAATTGAGTCTATCCATCTGGCATGTGGTCTTCCTCTCTTTCTACTTCCCCCCACCTTTCCTAGCATTATTGTCTTTTCCAATGTGTCATGCCTTCTCATGATGTGACCAAAATATGACAGTCTCAGTTTGATCATCTTCACTTCCAGGGGGATTTCAGGCTTGATCTGTTCAAAGATCCATCCGCTTATCTTTTTGGCTATCCACAAAATCTTCAGCAATCTTCTCCATCACCACATCTTGAGTGAATTGATTTTCTTCTTATCTTTACTGTCTTTACTGTCCAGCTCTTACATCCATACATAGTAATGAGGAATACAATGGTTTGTATGATTCTAATGTTAGTGCTCAGTTGTATATTCTTACTCTAGAATATTGTTTAGCTCTTTAATGGCTGTCCTTTCCATTCCTAATCTTTTCCTGATTTCTTGGCTGTAGTTGCCATTGATTGATCCAAGGCATGGGAACTGTTTTACTATTTTGATTTCTTCATTGTCTAGGATGAATGTATATAGGTCTTCTGTGGTCATTATTTGTTTTCTTTATGTTCAGCATTAAGCCTACCATTGCACTTTTTTTTTATCTTCTTTAATAATTGTTTCAAGTCTGTGATGTTTTCTGCTAGTAGTATGGCGTCATTTGCAAATCTAGATTGTTAATATTCCTGATGGTATTACTTCTATTACTTCTTTCCACCTAATTCCAAGGAAGCTGTTCCTGTGCTCAACCAATGCCTGGCAGTTTTAATGGTCTTGAGAGAAAATAAATTGAAGCTTAATCCAGACAAGACAGAGGTACTCCTTGCCAGTAAAACAAACAAATAAAAACAGATCTGGGAATAGGGATTCGGTCTGTGTTAGACAAGATCACATTCCTCCTGAAAATGCAGCCTTGCAGTTTGGAGGTGCTCCTGGATTCAGCTCTGAGCCTGAAGACCCAGGTTTCAGCAGTGACCAGGAGTGTTTTTGCACAGTTAAAGCTAGTGCGCCAACTGTGCCCTTTCCTGGAGAAGTTAGATCTGGCCATTCCTCCTCCTCCTCCTCCTCCTCCTCCTCCTCCTCCTCCTCCTCCTCCTCCTCTGCTGTTGCCCCCATGTGGGCTTGCTGTGTGCAGAATCTGCGGATGGCATGCCTGTGGATATGGAGGACCTACTATAATGCCTTGTTTACATTCCATTTTGATTACTGTAGTGTGTAGTGTGTACTGTGCCAACCTAGCAGTTCAAAAGCATGCAAATGCAAGCAGATAAATAGGTACTACTTTGGTGGGAAGGTAACAGTGTTTGGTGCAGTCATGCTGGCCACATGACCACCAGAGCAGTCCTTGGACAACATTGGCTCTTTGGCTTAGTAACAGAGTTGAGCTTAGTAACAGAGTTTGGCTTAGTAACAGAGTTACGACTAGACATTCATGTCAAGGGACTACCTTTACCTTTAACTTTAGTGTGTTCTACATGGGTCTGTTTTTGAAAAGTGCTCAGAAACTTCAGTAGGCCCAAAGAGCTGCAATCGGATTGTTATCTGGGGCTGGCTACACAGAGCATACAATTTCCTTGTTGCAACAGCTCCACTGGCTGCCAGTCTGTTTCTGGGAACAATTCAAAGTGCTTGTGATGACTTACAACATCCTATATGGCTTGGATCCAGGTTATTTGAAGGATTTATGAGGCCCTGAAAGCTCAAACATAATCTGGATATGGCCTTCTCTCTGTTCCACCACCCCCTCAGACTCGTTTGGTGGAAACAAGAGAGAGGACCTTCTTGGCGGCTGCTCCCAGACTTTGAAACTCCCTCCATAGAGATGCCAGGATGGCCTAATTTCTTTCCAATGGTAGCTCAAAACATTTCTGTCCTATTAGGCTTTTACAAACTAACTAGGGTTGGGCTTTTAATGATATGCAGTTCTGCTTTATGGTTGGTATATAGTTGTCTAATGCATTTTGCTATTTTAATTGTTTTAATTTCATGAATGGTTTATTTTTAATTATATTTATACCTTTATTAATGTTGTTGTATTGTTTTTAATTTATATTGTTTTAAATATGGCCTTAGCTGATTTGAGGCTTGTTATGGGGAGAGAAGAGGGATAAAAATGAATAAAATCATCATCATCATCAAAGTAGCTGATACATGTTTCCAGCTGCTGTCCTTTGGCCCATCTTGAATTGAGAGTCAAGTACCAGTCTAAGTTGGCTTCTGACCATGGAATGGAAGACAACATCATTTCGTCCTTTGGCACAGCAAAATGTCTTAGACCAGCCCTTGTATATAATGGTTAAGTTCTCATAAACAAGTCCTACTGAAATGAATGAACACAACTTCCATTCATTTCCACAGAGTTCCCACACAAATCCTCATGGCCTTATTTGATGTTTTTCAGTCTTCAAAGAATGCTTGGTTTTATATACTTGGCTCTGATTTGACTTCCTTTCATTTTATTCTACTTAACAGCCTGACCCATTGCAGAAATGAGTCCAATTGAATTCAGTGGTTACTGCACTGCTTACTTCCAGGAAACATGTTTACTTTAGGCACATTTGGGAGTAAATTACATTGAGCTCAGTGGGACTCATTTCTGACTAGTGATGCATAGGATAGGATCATTCTGAATGACTGATAAATTCATTTGTGGTGATAAAATCCAAGAGAAAAATCCACTTGTTACTCCCATAGAGCAGATCTATTGAATCAATGGGAACCTAGTAAGTCAACATTTGTTTATGTTTTATTGATTCAAAATAACACTCTAGCTGGATTAAAAATTGGTTTTAAGCCTAGGAATCTGAAAAATACTTTCCTAAACAAAATGAGTCCTGAATTTATATTTTAAAATTGGATGTGACATCCTAATCCTTGGAACTGTTAATGTCAGTGGCTGAAAAACTAAAGCAAAATGCTCAGCAAAGCAAACTTTAATTGGTTATAAAAAAAAAAATGAAAAACTATGAGCCGAAGTGAATGTTTATATATAAGAAGGCCAGGTTAAGAGCAAGCTGTAGTTGCAATTTCTTGCTAATTTTCTTGCAGATTTCCTAAAGTTGTGAACCTATTTTGCATCCAAGGGCAATTAATTAACTTTGCACTGTAAACAATCCTTTGCAATTGCACCTACTGGCTCTTTTAAAAACTCCAAGGACAAACTAATCCCTAGGATACTTCTTTTTCTTTTCATATTGTCAGTATTCCAACAAGACTGATGGATCAAGTACAATTTTCTTTTCAATCAAATGTAAATAGAAAGCATTCATTCCACTCATGCCGAGAATATTTATTATACTTTGAACAATTATGACAAACATATAAAAAAGGATTGATTTTTTAAAATAGGAATGCTTAAAAGCGATGCTTACCCTAGACATAATTAATAGAAAGAGTCATTTAAATATTTTCATGGAGGAAAGTGTTAGAAATCTTCTCTTCTTTGAGATCAATAACTCACTTTTAACTGAGAATTAAGCAGCCTTTGCGGAAGGTCTGAGGCAAATCTCATGGAACCCTTGAACAATTTTGATCTATGAAAATACATCTTGAATCACAAATGACAGTTGGCAGAACTTTATAAACTGAAAGTTTGACTCCCATAAATAAATCAGATTTGATGCTGATCCTTTTGATCCATGCTGCAGTTTTTGCCTTCATTTTGTAAAGAATATTTGCAGGATTAACAACAAGGATGGAAGATCCTTCTAAGTTGTACCATACAACCCAAGTCATTTTTTAAATTTATTTTTTAAACAATGGGGAAAAATGTCAGAAGCCATCTAGGCACTTCAATTTGCTTATATGAAGTTAATACAAAGAAACTACTTGCACAATCCTAGACATATTTACTTAGAAATAAGCTATTGAAACCAGTATTTTTTATTCCCAGAAAAGTGAATAAAGATGTGATCTTTAACCCATAAGGATTATAGTGTAAAACTGAATTTCTGTTCTATCATGCTTGGGAGAAAACATAATTGATGTAGTGAGCTTAATTTCAAGTAAATATTCACAAGATTGGGTTATATCCTGAGAAAAATATATACAGGTTTAGAGTGGTATCCTGTAGAATCTCCTGGATATGTGACTGATTACACTCTTTAGATGCTTGCATAGGGAAGTGCACAACAACCTCTCATGAAAATGATTCCCCATTCTCCCACAGCACAATATCCTGCAAACATATCTCTGCATCCACACAACAAGAGCATCCACCAGAATATCCTTAGAGCGGCCACTGAAACAAATGGGCAGCCATCAGCTATATGTCATCTTGGTCCACATAGGTATTCTGCAGAACTGAACAGGCAGTTGTTCTTAAACTGAAGTTTTCTGGAATGACTGTACAATGCAAGGCAGAAATACAAATAGGTATGTAACTCAATAGTGAATATGTGAAAGCCAGTGTAGTGGCTTGAGTGTTGAACTATGAACCTGGAGACCAGGATTCAAATCCCTGCTGCAGCATAAAACCCCACTGGGTGACCTTGGGCAATTCACACTCTCTCAGCCTCAGAGGATGACAATGGCAAATCCCCTCTGAAGAAACTTGCCAAGAAAAGTAGACTGAAGTCTACAAAAGCTCATGCTGCCAGTTTCTTTCAGTGGGCCTTTACAGACTGACAGAAATAATGCAGCTTGAAGCTACTTTAACTGTCCTGGCTCAGTGCTAGGGAGTCATGGGAACTATAGTTTATTGTGGAACCAGAGCTCTCTGACAGAGAAGGCTCAATGTTTCAGCAAAATCTACAGTTCTCATTATTCCCTAGCACAGAGCCAGGACAGTTAAAGTGGCCTCAAGCTGCATTATTTCTGTCAGTCTGTAAAGGCCCATTGTCTTAAAGGTGCTACAAGATCTCTCTACTTGCCAAGAAAACTCTGTGATAGTTTCACCTTACCATCAAAAATGACTTCCAGGTGTACATCATCACCATCATCATCATCATCATCAACAACAACAACAACAAAAGTGATATGTCAGAAAAATAACTGTGATGATTCTTATAAAATCAATTCCATGCTTTTTCTTAAACATATTTTTGGAAATAAAAACGCTTAAGCAAGGAGCATCTAATGCATTTTATGAGAGAGGCCATGAAGTAATTTAATTTTTATATGTTCCTTAATGGCTTATACTGGAGATTATTTTTACATTGCTACTGCAGTACATATAATTACTGTCACTTTACTTCACTGGTTAAGTTCATTTGCAGTACTGAAATAGACACTTTATTTGAAAAATAATTTTGAGCGCAGAATAGGATTTAATGAAGCACACACAAGACCATATGTCCGTTTTTCACCATTCTTCCTTTTATTCAGCAAAAGAGTTTTTGGATAATATGAAATACTGAAAACCCAAACTTTAATCAATATATCAATGGGTCCTTTTCTTTTCAAGACTAATGCAGGTATTGTTGCTGCTGTGTGCATTCAAGTTGCTTCTGACTTATGGTGACCCTAAGGCTGTCATGGGCTTTTCTTGGCAAGTTCAGAGGAGGTTTTCACTTGCCATCCTCTGAGGCTGAAAGATGGTGCCCAGGGTCACCCAGTGGGTTTCATGGCTAAGCGGGGAATCAAATCCTCTTCTGCAGAGTAATAGTCCAACTCTCATACCATAATTTAAAAAGCCTCTGACAAAGATGATCCTTTCCACAAAATCTTTTTTTACCTTATCCAGATCCTACCCTTTCCCTTATTTTTTGTTTTGGTGGATGACTTTTTAAAGACACATTAGCATTAGGAGGATTGTGAAGGAGGGTTGGAGAAACTGTCTGGAGTGAACAATGAAATAAAATTTGAACTGGGAAAGTATGGGATTTTACCCTAGCAAATCCTACTGCAGCTCTGTGTGCCTCCCTGCAATAGGCAAGCTAAAGAGCAGCTGCCTCTGGAATACCTTACAGAGCATGTGTGAACAGAAAAACAGAGAGAAAGAGAGAGAGTAGATAAACCTGCCTCACCAGCTCCCCAATGCAAATTACAATATTAGATCTATAATTTTGGCTACAAAATGTAAAGCATAAGAAAAGTGGAGAATGACAAAAGAAAAAAAATGGATGCATTTTGGAGTAGTTTCTACAAGGCTGAAAATGCTTGTTTTTACTTATGCAAGGCTTACCTGATGTGGTTGTTCCATTTCTCATGTGCACGTTGTTAGTTTTAAATAAGTTTGTAGAAACATATTGAACTATTCTTTTTTTGTGGTACAGGAAATTCTTCTATTCTTTCCATGTTATTTCTTCCTCTGGTACCATTTGTTGTTCTTTTTTTGTTAAAGAATAACACCCAGGAACACATCTACTTGATGTGTCTCCTCTGAATGAATGTTTGGAGGAGGTAATGGGCTGGATGAAGAAAAACAAATTGAAACTGAATCCAGGCAACAAAGAGGTGCTTAATAGTAAGGGACCTAACCTGGATTTGGAGGTGTGTCAACCAGTCCTGGATGGAGTTACACTCCTCCTGAAAGACTGCATTTGCAGCTTGGCAGTGCTTCTAGATCTGTCTCTCCAAATGTCATCCCATATATATACAACAATCAGGAGTGCTTATTATCACCCTTGCCTGATACATCAGCTGTACCACTTCCTAGAATTGGAAGACCTAAAGATGGTAGTGCAGGTGCTGGCAATCTCAAGACTGGACTTTTGCAATGCACTCTACATTGGCCTACCTTTGTACCATGTTTGGAAATTTCACATAGGGCCTTGGCAGACGGCTAATTGAGCCATCTCCAAGGCAGGGAAGAGGAGGGGCAGCCACACGCTCGGCACCCCTTCCTCCTCCCGAGGTTGCCCTCGGAGCCGCCGGCCCTCCACACGGCTGGCGCTCTGGGGGCAACCTCCCGCCACAGCGTCCGCACACGCTGCGGCGGAAAAGCCAGCGAAAGTGCACCTCAACCTTTTGGGGCGCACTTTCGCTGACTTCTGAAAGGAGCGCTGATTTAGCGCTCCTTTCAGGGGCAGCGAGGGAGTGCTGCAGGAACGAGGTGTGGGGATGCCTCGGTCCTGCGCCGCATCTTCCCGGGGCGGCGCAGAGCTGCCAGTCTGCTTCCCCCCTTAGTTTAAATCTCAGCAGCCAGACTGATTCCTGGTAAATATACGAATGATCATGTCACACCTATATTAAAATCACTTGACTGTCTGCCAGTTAGTTTCCAGGCAAAGTGTTGGTTATTACCAACCAAGTCCTACATGGTTTGGGTCCACATCACCTATCACAGGGGTAGGCAACCTTTCCCCTTTAAGGGCCGAGGGACTTCAGCTCCCAGAAGCCTCAGCCATGTTGGCCAATAGTCCCATGTTGGCCAATAGCTCCTGGGATTCTGGGAGCTGAAGTCCCTTGGCCCTTAAAGGGGAAAGGTTGCCTACCCCTGACCTATCAGATTGCCTCCTTCCATATAATCCACACTGTATACTCAGGTCCTCTGGGGGACATTTACTTCAACCAGCCAAGATTAGACTGGAAATTGCCACTCAGAGGACTTTTTCATCACCCACCCTTAGACTGTGGAATGACCTGCCAGGAGAGTTTTGGCAGCTGAATATGCTATCTGAAATTTAAAAAGTATTAAAGACCTACCTCTTCCAGCAGGCCTACCCAGTCATTTTTAATCTATGAATCTTTTAAATTGGGATATTTTAATTTTGCTGGAAGATTTTAATGTGTCCTAGGTTTCCGTGTTTCAATAGTGGTTTAACAGTGTTTTTGAAGTGTTTAAATGCTTTTATGTGTTTTAATCCATGTTACACCTCCACCTTGAAACTTGGGGAGGGGCAGGTAAAAAATAAAATTTACTACTACTACTACTACTACTACTACTACTTTGTTAGCTGAAGTATACCTTTACACATTTGGACATAATCCTGAATAGACTCAGTGGGACATATCTCTGAATAAACCTACATAGGACTATGCTAGTAGAATTTTAGAACTATTCCTTTAGCATAGGTTTGGTCTGCTATCCACTCATCTGAAGACTGCAATTCTAGCTGTGCATTAGGATGTAAATCCTATTGAAAGTAGTGGGATGTATTTTTGAACAAGCATTAATAGTACTGCACTGTGAACTGCAATATCTTCTTATTACTGCTCTATATTCATGTTTAGTTAGGGACTTGGAGTGTCCTTAAGAGAACACAGAAACGCACATCTGCCTTAGTTTACCGTGCCACTAAAATAGTGATGTATTCAACCTATTTTCTAGTATAGTTGTAAAGATAAGTGAGAAAAGAATTATACAGCACTTTCACAATAGATTTACATCTGTTTAAAGGTGTGTTTTCTACATACATCATGTCTGCTTTTATTGGACAATTGGATATGTTGCTGAATCTCTCATTCAGTTTTTAAGCTGAATCTAGAAGGGTCATAATCTTTATTGTGTAACAAATCCAAAGTTTGGTCAACTGAATGTTTTTATAGTTTAAATGAAGATTATGTTCAAATTATATGTACTGTGTCTACTAGATCACATTTTAAATGTACCATCATTATATCATTTTTACAAAGCAACTAGTTACAGGTAATTGTAGTAATTTGTAGTTCATTGGCCAGTAATCTGTTAGTGATATATGTAGGTATAAGTTGTGCTACGCATGCAGAATATTTTATTTGGGCATTACACAAATGGCCACATCTAGGGAAGGAAGTGGCAGTTTGCATCCAGAACACATACCAATGCACATCAAGGAGGTGTATGCCATCTGGACATATCCCTTAGTATCACAATTCATTTTGTATTGGGATCTGAGGCCCCACTGTGGAGCAAGCAAGCAGAAGGGCAGTGCAGAACACATATCAGTGTACATCTCATTGCTTATTGCAGTTGTATAATGAGGTGTCAGCTGTGCACATTTAGTATGATTCACATACATTGTGCTATAGCGTATCTGGTATAGAGATTGCGTTATCTCTGCTGGGGTTTATGTACATTATGCTAGCATCGACCATTAGATCCAAACTCTTACTCAAAGTATCCAGTGACACATTCAGGGAATATCCATTGCCTGTTTCCATTTTTCCAATGCCTCTAGGAGTTTAGCCACTTCCTTTTTCAGTTAGGCTGCCATTCTGGGTATACAGGCATAATATTAGAGTTATGATTAATTGTGACTTGGAGCTAGTGGAAAGTTTATGTCTCAGAGTGGGAAAAAGCAGCAGGACTACTATGTTGGCTCTAATCTCCTTGGTTCACTTCTGTGTCCAGAACTTTAAAAAAAGGCATTTTGTTAGAACAATTTGCTATATGTATGGTGACATTATCAATAGATATGGAGAATGTGCATGGAAAGGCTTTGCTATGTCATTCGTCTCTGTCTTTACATTTTAGATTAATAATAAGTTGGCAAAAATGCTCAATTTCTTGAAATTTTGAAACAGGGTTTCTTCTGAAATTTTGAAGCAAGATATTGAAACCACTGTGCAAATGATTACAGAATTTAATGTGCATGCAGTTTGATGCCACTTCAACTATCATGGATGCATCCTATGGAATCCTGGGAGGTAAGTCTGGTACTTTCTTAACTTGGGAGCTCTGGTCCCTCTCTAAAGTGAATTCTAAGTACTTCATCAAACTACAAATCCCAGCATTCCAGAGGATGGACAGTTAAAATGGGATGAAACTGACAGAACTTGTGCAGTGCAGATGCATTCACTGTGCTACAAAAAGTGAACATTTGGTTTTACTATGGAGCACCTTTTATTCTTTTGCATATCTGAAATGGTGACAGTGATCTTATACACATAACCAATGAGCTTACATCTGAGTAGACATACTTGAAATGACACTGTTTTCTATAAAATGAGTCTAGCTGTGATTAATCTTTATTTCACACACTGAGAAAGAACATTTCTCCAATAAGTTTATTCTATTTCATAACAGAGTAAGATTTACGGCATGTGAAAGCTACAAAGGTCAAGGAAAATCCATATCTATGATTCAAAAGAGGCACTGTGATGAAGCAGTATCTCTGTATAGATTATGAATTGCTGCTGTTGCTTATATTTTAGAACCTGGAACTTTCCCAAGACCTTGCTCCCCAGGGAACAACATAGTTTGTGCTAGAGGCCAGCTATTTATTTACTTGCTGCTTTGGATCAGGCTTCAAGGAAAGTGAGAATACAATAAAATAGATCTTTTAATGCTACAGACTCAAAACGATTATACCTGGGTACAGTGATTAAACCAGTGAGGCAGAATACAAGATTCCTCCCACCTCTCTGCTTTGATTTACCTGAGATAATATTGTAGGAATTTCAGCTTTTATGAAAAGAAGCATTCATCCATTCATGGTTATGGATAGCAAAAATCTTGAAAATATAGTCATAATACATGATGTTAAGTTGTTTGCAATGGTCTTTGGACTAAGCAATAAAGGATCTTCTTCTACATGATGTTAAATACTGGAATGTAAAATGATTAGAAGTAATGATGTTATTGATCTGCCAGCTCCTGGCCAATTAGCAGGGACAATCTACTCTGATTTTAATAACTTACGGTCTTCAGTAATTTCTAGTACTCTTCCCAGTGTCCTACTTTTTGACCTCACAATTTTTTTCTAACTCCTGGCTGTTATCACTTATCATCTTTCCCTTTTCTGCTTCTAACATCTTGCCAGATTCTATGATCTTGGTGCTTTTTTTTTTGAGCCAGGGAATAATGTTATTTATTTATTTGCTGAAGATGCTCCAAAACTGAACATTTTTTCACAGACATTACGGAGTACATGACTGAGTACATAAGTCCTTCTATCAAACTTATTTTCTTGTGTATTATTATGTGTCTTGCTTGAACACATAGGCTTTAATAAATTTGTTGATTTATTATTTAACTGTCTAAGGATTTCTACACTACCTTTCTGTTTATTAGAGTTCCAATCAAAGCAGTCAAAAATACTCCAAGAAGAAAGAAATTAAACGAAAGCATGCAAATGCTCCTCTGTAAAAGAACTGCAGTATCAACCTGTCCTCTGTAGAAAAGCAGATGAAATTAATAAGCAATGAATACTCAGCTTAGATCAGGTTTTCATGGCCATTTCATTGACAAAAACGGGATCAATTATATTGTGTGTAAATGTAATATCATTGTTCTCAACATCACCCAGAAACTTTCACTGGATTAGAACAAGTAGTCCCAATCCTTTATGGAAAGGCAGAATCATTTTACTTGGGAATGTTGTGTTACTGGAGCATAGTTTGAGTAATTGTAAGGTACATCCATCATCAGATGATGAGAATTGCTTCAAAGCTTTATTGCTCCTGTGATTTAAACTTCTCATTTCATTGTTTCAAAGCTTTATTGATTTAATATTTTACTGTTTCCCTGGGTAGTTCTTGTTGTCAACCCTGCTTATTATTGCACTTTCTATATATACATTTCCAGTGCTCAGAAATGTTGCTTTGGGGCCTGCAAATCCCCAGCATACATGGCAACTGGCCATGGAAACTGGTCCTGTTGGATAAGGGATTCTGGGAAATGTATTAAAAATGTAAATTTTCAAAGCTCTGATTTATATATGTATTATACTGTATATATGAGGAATTTTGTATTTTTGTTTGTAAATGAACATATATTGCTAAAGCAAGGATATATTTGCGATCCCTATGTATGGATATAGCATGTTGATACATTTCATGCTATTGTTTGACCATAGTTATATTTAGTAAAAATATAGTTTCAATCAAACTTCCAAATTATAAAATAGCATATTCTCAGTGACCTTTTTTATCTTTCACTGTAAAATACTTAACGTTCAATGAGATACCTATGAAAGAATAATAATAATAATAATAATAAT
>JAIPUX010001880.1:46156197-46176905 GCA_020142125.1 Phrynosoma platyrhinos | reverse complement strand
CCGAACAGCTTTCTCGCCGCTCTCTTGCTGCAAGTGTGGTAACGTCCCTTGTCACTGCTTTTCTCATATGGAAAGTGATGCATCTTCTTTCTCCTACCTTTCCCCCCCTTCCATATATTTAGTTTAGGAAGAATGTATAAGAAATGCCATTCAGTCTAACAGCTTTTTATACATTTTTTACGTTAATTAATGTCCTTATAAAGCATCAGGTTCTTTGTACGATTCATGTAAATGGAAATTTAGATATACAATTGTAATACTCCTCTGAAGTTAAACAATTGGGAACGCCTTCTGAGAAGTAATGAATTTGTTATGTTTGTTTCTTTTTAACATTGTATAAAAATTAAATTAAATAAAATATGAACAAAAAAGAAAGTGATGCATCTGCAGAGATGTTCCACACCTGGAGACTCTCCATACAGGAAAGAATTTTGGAAAATCAGGTTTCTTTCTTACATGGAAAGTCTCTACACAAACAGACTCCCTGGACTTTGCCCGTTGCTGCAGTTCCAGTCTGGATCAAGTGCTTATTATTTGCATTGGGGAAAGAGCTTCCATTTGCTGTAGTGCATATTTTTAACAATGCAAATAGCAAGTAGAAGGGTTTTGATCTAGTCCTGATCCAGAGCAGAAGGTTTAAACTGCACACATACATCAGCATCCTAATTTGAACTGTCACACTGGCAACCTAGTTGCATCCCACACTGGCAACTTAGTTTAAAAAAAATGATTCATGCAATTGATAGTTGTGTGGATGGCATTGCAGCTCATTTGGCCTTTGCATTTAGCATTTTTATTCATTACCAGATGCTAGGCTTGAGAATACTTCCAGCCCATCATACTTGGTTGGTGCACTGATCTTCTGAAAGACTCGCTCAACTGGCTGTAATTGACATTGTAATTATCATCACTGGCAACATCTCCTTTGCCCTAAAAATCCAGACAACAGTCTAATCCTCCCAGACCACAGCTTATGAAACCCTTGTCCCTACCCCCAAAGCGAGATTCTTGGCAAAGATTTAATGACATGAAGTGTGCTTTTGATCCTGTCTCCTAAACAGATGCAGCATGAAAAAAGTCTGTAAACAAATGTAGAACCATTCTCTCTCTTTTTTCATGCTCAAAGCTTTAGGTCTTGGATCTGAATATCACAAAAATCAGGAAAGTAATTTTGCTTCTTTGTTTATTTCCCAGTCATTAATATAAATTGCAACCCCTTTTATTTGTATTATATATGTAAAATATACATATTAAAAGATCAAACAGAGCATGGCAATCTTCAAGCATATTTTCTTGATTTACATCTTATGGCTTCACTTACATCTGCTCATTTTCACATAATACATATTAAAATGTATACCATGATAGCCTATGGGACTAGAAGTGACAGCTGCAGGATAAGAGCAGATCCTTTGATGGTAGGACAGGCCCTCAGCAATGGCACTGGAAATAGGGGGCAGGGGTAATGCAAACAGCAGCAAGAGCAAGGGCCATAGACTTCTGAAATAAAGTTGCTGCTTGTTGCAAATGGATGTCAAAGAATGCACAGTGCTAACCATATACAGAAATCCATATACAGGGCTGAATTCTGCAGAGTACGAAGAAATCTCCACTTGATTTCACATCAATCATGTGAAGAGAGGAGCTCATGAGAGTTATTGCTGTCATCTTGTCATTTCACATTTAAAATTTAGTTTGGAAAGAAAGAACACCTTCAAAATGAATGATTGATGTGCATGCAGCATTTTCAAAGTCAGAAGCTTCCAAATAAATCAAAATTAAGGACATCTTACTTTTCAATCTGGATAGATCTGTTCAGTTCATAATTGGTGTATCATAATCTTTCATGGTTTAGCTAGGCAGTTTGCTAGTCAGCATAATAAACTAGTTATACTATCATAAATGAGGTTAATGCAGGATATTTGGAGTCAAAACTTTTATGCAAAAAACATATTTTATGTACCTCAAAGAGAAAACTAAATCAGCTTCTTTCCCCCCACCCATCTGCCACTATAATAATAATAATAATAATAATAATAATAATAATAATAATACTTTTTATTTGATATCCCGCCCCTCTGAGGTCAATCGGGGTGGCTTACATAATAAAATCGTCATACAACAGTTAAGATACACTTTAACATACACTTTAAAACTTTTAAAAAGTCTGCAGCCTTTTGTCTACATCAGGGGTAGGCAACCTTTCCCCTTTAAGGGCCAAGGGACTTCAGCTCCCAGAAGCCTCAGCCATGTTGGCCAATAGTCCCATGTTGGCCAATAGCTCCTGGGATTCTGGGAGCTGAAGTCCCTCGGCCCTTAAAGGGGAAAGGTTGCCTACCCCTGGTCTACATAGTCATTAATAGATTCTAAAAAAAAGACAAAAAAAAAAAAAAAGACAATGAATGTGTAATGTCTGAATTTGGACCTGTCCTAAGAAATCCACAGATATTTTGATCCTCTCATACAATAAAGGAGCCTGGTGGTACAGCGGTTAAGTGCTGGCACTGCAGCCAAAACATTGTGAGTTTGATTTTGCAGGGATCCAGGTTGACTCATACTTCCATCCTTTTGTAGGTCGGTAATAATAATAATAATAATAATAATAAAATTTATTTATATCCCGCCCATTGGTAATCCAATCCGGGAGGCTTACAATTAAAACATACGGTACAGAATAAACATACTATAAAGCAAACCCTCCCCTCCTTAAAACAGAATTAAATCAAGACAATTTAAAAACAATATAAAAGCAACAGTTGAAGTTAAAATATAATCATCCAGCCCAGTGAGTCCCTAAGCCTGGCGCGACGATCCTCCCATCACTTGATGGGGCCACGTAAGGATCGTCTCTTCAATAGCTGTTAATCTGAGGCTGGAGGCCTGTTTTAGTATAGCTAGTCTGGAAAGGCCTGCCGGAAGAGATCCATCTTGACCGCCTTTTTGAAGCTGTCTAAAGATGTTAAAAGACGGATCTCGTCCGGCAGGCCGTTCCAGAGCTTAGTAAAATAAGTACCCAGGTTGCTGGGAGTAATTGGGTAACAGAGTGTAAACCACTTAGAGCAGGGGTAGGCAACCTAAGGCCTGGGGGTTGAATGCGGCCCTCCGAGGCCTTTGGACCAGCCCCAGGCTGGTCCTGCCGCCGCCTCCCCCGCTGCCGCCGCCCTCCATGATGATATTGATTATTGTTGTTATTACTTCTTCTTGGGGTTTTCTTGGCAAAATCTCCACAGGGGTTTTGCCATGGCTTTTCTGGGGCTGAGAGAGTGTGTATGCATATTTTTTTAATTTTTTAATTTATTTATTTATTTATTGTGCTTCGGCCCCCCAATTGTCTGAGGGACAGCAACCCGGCCCCTGGCTCAAAAAGGTTGCCTACCCCTGACTTAGAGAGTACTTAGCACTATAAAGCATTGTTGTTGTTGCTGTTGTTGTTGCTGTTGTTTTTAACTGCCTTCACATCAATCTCGACCCATGGTGACCCTATGGATGAAACATCTTCATGCCCCCCTGTCCTCTACTGCTCTGCCCAGCTCCTGCAAATTCATGTTTGTGGTCTCTTTAATAAAGTCCATCCATCTAGCATGTGGCTTTCCTCTCTTTCTACTTCCCTCCACCTTTCCTAACATTATTGTCTTTTCCAGTTATGCCTTCTCATGATGTGTCCCAAGTATAACAGTCTAAGCCTTGTCATCTTGGCTTTTAGGGGTATCTCTGGCTTGATCTGTTCTAGGACCCATTTGTTTGTCCTTCTGGCTGTCCATGGAAGCCTCAGCATTCTTCTCCAGCACCACATCTCAAATGCGTTGATCTTCCTTCTACCTTCTTTCTTGACTGTCCAGCTCTCACATCCATACATGGTAATAGGGAATATGATGGTTTGTATAATTCTGACTTTTGTGCTGAGTTGTACGTCTTTGCATTTTAGGATCTTTTCTAGTTCTTTTATAGCCACCATCACCATTCTTAATCTTCTTCTGATTTCCTGGCTGCAAGCCCCATTCCAAAAAATGTTTGATCCCAGATATTTCCTCTATTTCTATTTTCTCATTGTCTAGTTTGAATGTGTGCAACTTCTCTGTGTTCATTATTTTTGTCTTCTTTATGTTTAATAGTAAGCCTGCCTTTGCACTTCCTTCTTTGATCTTTCTTAGTAGTTGTTCCAGGTCTGTGAGGTTCTCTGCTAGTATTATGGTATCATCAGCATATGTCAGATTGTTAATATTTCTTCCTCCTATTTTCACTCCTCCTTCTTCCATGTCCAAGCCTGCTTTCCTTACAATATGTTCTGCATATAGGTTGAATAGGTAGGGTGATAGGATGCAGCCTTGTCTGAATCCTTTGCCAATTGGGAACCATTCTGTTTCTCCATGTTCTGTTCTGACAGTAGCCTCTTGTCCTGAGTACAGATTCCTCATTAGGACTATCAGATCTGTTGGCACATAAAGCAATATAAAAATGTAATTGCTCTTGCTATAAGAAAAATCCAGCTGGAAAGACTCTCTCTTAGAACATAAGAATAACCCAAACTGAAAGCCTAACTATCCAGCATTTCTGTTCTTAAAGGGGACAGCCATATGCCCATGAGAAGCCTCCATTTAGGTTATGGGTTCAACAGCAATTTGGGTGCAATCTCTCTGTCTTGTTTGCTAGCAACAGATGTTTGGAAGCCTAGGCTGGCCCAAAACATTTTGCTGTCTTGTTACAGAGTTTAAGAGTTTATTTCATTTGAATTTATAAATGTTCCCTTATAGACTTAAGGCCTCTGCAGAATGGCCCAAAGGGCCAGACTGGAGGCACAGTTGGGGCGGGGCAGCTGCACACTGGCTGCCCCAACCCCACGCTGATGCTGTCCTGACGGCACGCGCCACTATGCATGGCGTGCAGTGTCAGGACGCCCTCCTGGTGCAGCGCTCTGACATGCTGTGTCAAAAAGGGTGCTGAAGAGCCACGTGCCAGCTCTAAGGGCAGCCTTTTGCTGCCCCTTAAAAGAGTGGCATTTTGATGCTCTTTTTGGGGCAGCAAAAGGGAGGATTGGGGCTGCCCGTCTGCAGTCCCCTTTAGTTCTCAAAGAACCTTTATCTAGTTTCTGTATCTCTTAACCCTTCTGGTTATCTGTTACACCAACAATCACTCTAGCTGAATTTCCTCATTTTCCTAAAAATTATTTCATTTGTCCTCCAGATGACTTTCATAATCGCCACTGCCTCCTAGCAATTTAGCTATCCCACAGGATATTAACACATACACTTTAACACCAGACTCCCCTAGACCCTAACTTGGGTTACTAAACCCATTCTAATTGCACCTCCCAACAATCTCCCTCATCCTCCTCAGATGCTATTCCCTCAGGGTACAATGCCACACTCTCCTAACACATGGCTACGCCTATTTATACCCGCTCCTGGAAGCATCCCCCACCTTTTCTAGCTTCGCTCCCATTGGCTGTTCTCAACATTCTAAACTGCCTGTGTTCTCCACACAGAGTCACTAGACAGATTTGATTTTCCAACAGCCAATCCTGGTTCAAGCTGGCTATGGGGGAGGAGCTGCTGTGGAAGGAGTGGTTTTTAAAGGGAGCAATGAGTGATAGTTAACAGTCAGTTGAGGTTTAGCTCTGTGGGAAGAATTCAGAGTTCTATTATGAGCTTAGAGGCAGAAGAAAATGGTTTAGAGGATGAAGGGAACAGCTTTGTTTTAGCATAATTCAGTGAAAAGAAATTGAGTAGGGAAGTACCTGCAACTGTTGATGTATTTTAATTATTGTAACCATACCATCTATGAAACTATCTTGAATAAGCTACATTCTTGTTGCATGCTTGTAAGTCAGATTAATGTTTGTTTGTTTCAAGAAGAGCTTTTGCCTGAGTGAATTCATATCCATAAAAGTACAGGAAACACGCTACCACAGAATTAATTCTTATAAGAGGGAGACACTAGTGACCCTAGCTCTTAAACATTTAAGGAAAGTGTATTAAGGGTGGATATTGGGCCAGTGTCATTCACAAGGAGTCTTTGCATATTCCGGAAGTAAAAAGGTGGCATTGACAGGAGAAACCTTGTGACAATTTCCTTGTCTGTAAATTAGGTATTTCAATGGACCCAAAGAAGGTTGTGTCTTCCCTAGGCAAGGAATGACCATGGCTGTTCCTATTTTGGAGGAAATAAAGATTATTGGTCTTGATTATAAGTCTCATGAACTCTAGTTTTTTAAAAAAGACACTCTATGCATTATTACCTGTCAAAGAAACAGCAGCCCTGTATTGGCTAGTTGCTCACCTAATTGTGATCTTCTATAGAAGTGATTCATTTTCTCTTTGTGACCTGTTATAGAGTAGAAATTCAGATGCCAGACAAGAAAGATTTTCTCTGGGGACCACTATCCTCCAACTCTTTTTCATGTGAAATCAAGTTAACTTTTTGCCTTTTGGTAAGTTGTCCTATTAATTATTCAGGTGTTGATCTTGTAATATTCTTTTTATCTTCTTGAATTGGAGTTTTTCCTTAATTGGTTTAGCATGTGTTTAATAGCCTGCCCCTGAGAAAACAAGAACTATACCCTTGTGCCTAGATATATTGAATGTCATTAGTGGAATTTACTGCATACAATAAATATATTAAATGGGTATACTGTTTCTGAAGAATAGATTAGCAAGCAAGTGACAATGGGGTTGTTGTCAATAATATCCAACACACGGTAGACCACAAAGCTCTATACATGTTGCAACACAGATTAATTTATTGTGGGTATGGTATCTATTTTCTTTCACTAAAGGGATTCATGATCCTGATGTCCTTAATCACTTCCTCCTGGAGAGACGAAGACAGAGATTCATTTTGTGGGGAAAGAAAATAGCAAAGCTTACTGAGTTCCGGCTACTGAATAAACACATTAATCTGAATAAAATGTGCAGATCAGACCCAGATACTAAGAGGATACACTCCATTAGTATAAATCTACCTGAAGACAGGCAAATATAAAGCAGAAAGGAGCCTAGAGTTTGGAAGGCAATCTCATCAGAGTTGCTCCTGCTTCTTTTTCTACAGAAAGCTCAGCCTGTTTTCTTTTGTCCTTGAAGAACTGAAAAGTGAAATTGCTGCTGATCTAACAAAAACATACAACAGGTCTTTAAGTTTGATCTACCTAAGAACTGGAAAGTGGCCAATATATCACCTCTAGGGATGCAAATCCTTGATTCCCTCCCCCCATTCTTTCTCCCCAGAATTCTCTCCATATTTGAATAGCCCCAAATACTGCAGGTGAATTATTCCATGTAGAAAAATAAATGAGTTTTTTTTTAAAATGTGTGTGTATGTGTGCAAAAACCTGCCTTCTGTGCAGGAAAAAAAGTGTTTTTATATTTAGTGTTTATCTTTTCATAATTCTTGCACAACACTTTGGGATATTCAAATACTGGGATAAAGTTGTAGCAGGATTCTTGCTGGTCTATTATTCTCCCCAATGGTGTTTCCTGGCTGCCCAAAACCTGTTTTTCAACCTTGCAAAAGATAGCAATGACTATTCTTTCTTTCCCCAGTCACCGCTTTTTGACCAGAATTATAGGCTGGTTAACTTTTTGGGTCATTGGATGGAAAATATTAATGATAAAATGATCAGTCTTCTAGAGTGGGGATAAACAATTACAAAAGTTGTTGAAGTGCAACTACCATCTGCTCTAGCAAGGATGATAAATGGTGAAGGATGGTGGGAAATGCAATCCAAAAACTGCAAAGATACTCCTGTTCCTGCTTTTTATGAGAAGGTTCATATTTTATTCAAGATAACCTAATTCACTGATTTCTATCCTTTAAGTTGGAGTAACAATAATAGTAATGAGGCTACTGTTTGTGTGCTAGGAATACAGTGTTTGAAGAATCATAGAACTGGAAGGGGCCTCATGGGCTACCAGGTCTAGTCCCCTGCTCAGTGCAGGATCCTCAGCTAAAAAATCTCCAGCAGGTATCTGTCCATCCTCTTTTAAAAGATGCCCAGAGAAGAAGACACCATCTCTTTAGGCAATTGATTCCATTGTTGAAACAACCATTATGTGTAATCATGCTGGCCACATGATCACAGAGTAGTCTCTGACAATGCTGGCTTTTCGGCTTAGTAACAGAGATGAGCACCACCTCCTATGGTTGAACATGACTTCACAACCTTGTCAATGGGGAATACGTTTACTTTTATCTCCATTGTTGAACTACTCTTATTGTCAAAAGTTTCCTTCTAATGTTCAGTTGAAATCTACTCTCCTGTAACCTCACATCATTAGACCTGGGCCTACTCTCTGGGGCAAAAGAAAAGAGGCCTGTCTCTCCTTTCTATGACAGCCCTTGAATTATTTAAAGAGTGCAATCATGCCACCCCTCAGTCTTCTCTTCACCAAGCTGAGCATGCCCAATTCAAATATGTCCCTCCATCTTATAAGTGTACAATTGTTTTTTGTGGCCTAAATGTAGAATTTTGTATTTTTCTCTACTGAATTTCACTTCATTAAGTTCTGTCCAATCTTCTAGTTTATCTAGGACCTTCTGAAATCTGTTCCTGTCTTTCAAAGTGTTAAGCACAGCTCTCAAATTCGTGTCATCTGCAAACTTGATAAGAATTCCCTCCAACCCATCATCTAAGCCACTGATAAAAATGTTGAAGACTAATGGCCCTAGGAGAGAATCCTGAGGCATTCTACTTGAAGGGCCTCCTCCTAGTTTGATGTACAGCTATTGATGATGAGCATGGTTTTCCAACTAATTATGGATCCACCTGGCAGCCTTCCCATCTATTCCACATTTATTCAGTTTGCTAATTGAAATATTATGGGGGACCTTATCCAATGCTTAGCTGAAATCCAGATAAATGACATCCACAGCATCCCCACCATCTACTAAACTAGTGACCTGATTTTTAAAAGATGGTACTAGTTTGTCAAGATTTGTTCTTGACAAACTCATTTTGGCTCCTGCTGATCATTGCATTGTCATCAAGTTACTTGTAGATAGACTCCTGTATAATCCATTCTGATATTTCCCAAATCTCTGCCATTTTCCATTCCTCTGGCATATCACCAAGATTCCTAAAAAATTATGGCAAGCAGTTCAGAGAGTACATCTACTAGTTCCTTCAGTACTCTGGGATGCAGTTTATTTGGCCCTGCAAATTTGAACTCATTTTGTCATGGGCCAGGAGCTGCAGGACTGGGACCTGGAGGAAGAGTCTGATGAGGAGGCCGAGGAAGGACCCAGACAAGTCTTCCAGACAGCAAACAGCCTACAGCTCTCCCGGTTGCAGAGTAGCAGCTCTCCCTGCTGAAGAGCCTCAGCTAGCTTATCTGGTGGAAGTGCAGCCTCAGTCAGCAGGACAAGGGCAAGACAGAGGACAACGTTGGGGTCTTAAGTCCTCAATCAAGACAGAGGGACAAAAGAATAAAACAAAGGATACAATAAACATGCTCAGCCAGGCTGCAGGCCAAGCAGCAACAAGCCAACTCTGATTAGAACCAGGTGTCAGGCTATTTAAGAACTGAGTTTGTTTCAGACAAGTGCTCCTGATACCCGTTTCCAGGCTCCTGCATTTCCTACTTCAGACTTCCTGGCTTCTTCAATCCTTGGACTGTGTTGACCTTGATTCCTGTTGCATCCCTTGACTTGGACTGCTTGACCAACACCTTTCTCTTAATGGACTCTCACAAGCAAGGACACTTTCTAGCTGCTTGTAATTCACTGCCGCTGCCTGCGTTACTAGTTGGTAGTTCCCTCCCAGCCAGCCTGTGTGGGTGTTTGGTGAACTGGAACATATTTAGGTTTAGTTAGATGATTCCTGACTAACTCCTTGTCAATTTCAATTTGCAATCCAGACCTTTGCCATGGGAGCGCACAGTTCTTTTTTGGAGGTGAAATTGAGGTAAAATAGGTATTGAGGAGTTCTGCCTTTCTGTTGTGATCTGTTAGCATTTTACCATCCTTATTGAACATCAGCCCCACTGTATCCTTGGTTATTCTCTTGACTCAGAAGTATCTGAAAAAAAAAGCCAACAACCCCTATTTGTTGCTCCTTGCTTGTATAGGCAGTTGCATTTGTGTACAGACATCTGAAACTTTGTTTAATCTCACTTATTAATTTACTGCCAGTTTTACTGTGGATCCCATTCTTCCCCTCAGCTTTTCCTCTAAAATTTGCATCCATATGTTTAGAACTTACCTTTAGAGTGATGGTTGAGTTATCATTTCCAACCCCTCCCCCCAAGATTTGGTTTAAAGCCCACTTGACCAGATCTGCTATGCCACTCCCAAAGAAATTCTTTCCAGTCTTTGTGAGGTGCAGCACATCTGTAGCCAGTAGTCCTTTATCTAAGAAGTGAAGATTGTGGTCCAAGAAGCCAAAACTCTCCTGTTCATGCCATCTACATCCAGTCATTCACTTTTAGTACCTTCTTGTTCTTGTGTAGTCCTTTATCCTTCACTGGCAGAACTGATGAAAATACCACCTGGGCTGCAAAACTCTTTTGGTTTCTGTCCAAAGCTTCATAGTCAGAGGGGATTTGTTCAAAGGTGATCTTGACAGTGTCATTGGTCTTTACATGACTAAGGAGAAAGGAATATTGATCTGTGTTCTTGATTAGTTTGGCAAGTAGTCAGTAATATCCTGGATACATGTATCAGGAGGACAACACACTTCCCAATTATCGTGTCAGGCTGGCACACGGGTGTCTTTTTATTCCTGAGCAATGAGTCCTCAACCACCAAAACCTTTCTTTTCTTCTTGTTGTGGTTAGGGATTATCTTGACTCCATTGGCATTTAGTATCTCTTCCTGATAGTTTCCTGTTTGGTCATCTTCACTGCTGCTATCCTTATGAAGATATCAGAAGTGATTGCTTAGTTGAAAAGGTTCTGACTCCTTTCTGTATGATCTGCTCCTGCCAATGACTATCCTCCAGGGTGTTTCATCACTGTTACAAGCCTCTTCATCTTCCTTGGCAACTTCATCTTGTTGGTTCTGTAGGATCAAGTCTCCTTGTGTTTGATCAAGAAAGTCCTCATGTTTACTGATATACTGAAGGGACTAACATGTAGCTGCAGTGCACTGAACTTCTGTTCCAAGACAGCTACTAATCTGCCTTTGGTGCAGATGTTGTTGGTGAGGTTTTCTGGAAAGAAAACAAACATTGCATATACATTGCACCTGACAACTATAGATCTTTCTGCCTCCATCTCTACAATTATTTTTCTCCCCTTATTCCCTTAATATCTATATGGGATATATTGGATATAACTGCCTCAAAAGCTTGCTGCCTCTCCTAACCTGGCTGCTTTTTTCTCACAGTAACTTCAGCAAATGCTGATAAGAGAAAGTATGCAAATGATCTTCTACTCTTTCCAAAATTTTGTTTCTCTCCTTGTTTTTTAGAGTAATATTGTATTCTTCCTTTCCTTACATGCTCTTTTAAACAAAATAAGGGGGGATAATTATTTAATGCAAGATGGAGAATATACTGACCTCCAGTAGTTGTTGAACTGTAGGTCCCATCAGCCTTTGTCATAGGCAATGATAAAGAGTGATGGGAGATACAATTCAACATCAGCTGGAGGGTCATACAATTCCCACCCCTGATTTAATTACAGTTCTTACTTCTCAAAATATAAATAGTAGTGGCAGAATCAAAAATGTTCTAGAAAAAAATATTGAATTAGTATATGTATAAATTATCAATTTTCTAGTGTGTCTCATAGGCATAACATTTCACTGAATAAATAATTGACAGATTTATATCATTAGTCAAAGGTTGATGAATGACTGTTGCTCTAGTTCTTCAACTAAAGAAGGATTTATTGAAACCTGCATGTTAATTAAGGAATATCCTAGTGGCTCTTAATATCATGTCTAATTAGATTTCCCTCCCACTTAGCTCCTTTCAGCTATGAAATAAACCCTGTTGCCACAACACAAATGCATGTTTATTTTGGCAAATCGCTTTAGTTATGAAGGCTAGAGACTATGAATCAAACACTACCCCAAGTATATGACTTTTCTTTTTTTGTGTGTGGGGGGGGGTCATGGATAGGCTGTTGATTTATCTGAAGTACTAGAAACTTTTGCATATGTCAAAGTGGTCAGGAGTAAAGTCTTTCCTAGTGGATAAATCCTATACATATCTGCTCAGAAGCAAATCCCATTGAGTTCAATGGGGCTTACTTCCAAATTAGTGAATATAGGATTACAACTTTAAAAATGAGTTATAATGGAATGGGAAGAATGGGAATAAAAATAAGAAAGAAGTATGAGAGAGAGAAAGGTGTAGGAAAGGAATATATATAAAGGACGGATAAAGAAAGTGTAAGATTTGTGCAAAGTGAAAATGATAGAAAAGAGAATGGAAGAAGAAGAGTAAAATGATTAGCATAAGAAGAAATAGGGAGTGGAAATAGAAAATTTATGTATAAAGATTTTATTACTGTAGATCATTGACATTATAAGATATAATAGATAAAGATAGCTAGGTTATTTGATGTGTTGTTTATAAATGTATGTGTAAAAGGTTGTAAATGTATGTTTGTGTTGTGTGTGTATTTTAAAATCTTTCTTTTGTAAATTTAATAAAAATAAAAAGAACGGGAGGAGAGATTCTTTATGGTTCTATAACAAGTTTATAAAATAATGTATCAAGTAGAGCTTAGAACAGTTACTTTTTTGCATACTACAGTTACAATTACATGCTGGCTGAGAGATCTTGAGAGTTGTGACCCAAGAAGAAACATTCCCAGACTTTGGAATCAAGATTATGGAATAAAGAAAGCCTTTCAAAGTAAAGATAAGAAGCATTGGGGACCCCAAGCTTGTGTGTAGAGAATAATAATAATAATAAAATTTATTTTTATCCTGCCCCTCTGCATAAAGCAACTGGGGTAGCTTACAACTTTAAAAGATACATCCATATCCCACAATCCCACCCCCCTTAAAATACAATCAAATAATGATAATGCATTTAAAATAGTAACACAAAAACAAAAACAAATAACAATAGCTACAGCCAAATCAGGGATGAGCAGGATGGCTGTCTTTTGATGGCTGGGATGTCTATTTGGGATGGCTTGCTGGAAGAGATCTGTCTTAACAGCCTTTTTAGAGCTGTCTTAGGTGGTAATATGACAGATCTTATCTGACAGACCATTCCATAATCTGGGACTGGTAGCCAAAAACGTCCTCTGGGTGGTTGTAGACAATCTAGTTTTTAGCTGCAACAAATTCTTACCAGAGGACCTAAGTGCGTATACGGGAGGAGGCGGTCCCAAAGATAGGTTGGACCCAAGCCATTTAGAGCTTTAAAGGTGATAACCAACACCTTGTACTGGACCCGGAAACTAACGGGCAGCCAGTGAATTGATCTCAGGATCGGTGTTATATGGTCTCTTCTCATTGTTCCTTAGACCAACCTGGCTGCCATATTCTGTACTAGTTGAAGTTTCCGGACCATGTACAAGGGTAGCCCCATGTAGAGCACATTGCAGAAATCAAGATGCGAGGTTACCAAAGTATGCACCACAGTTTCAAGGTCCCTAACTTCCAGGAAAGGGCACAGCTGGTGTATCAGCCGAAACTGATAACAGGCACTCTTGACCATCGCATTCACCTAATTTATCATTTGAAGAGATGGGTCCAGGAGTACCCCCAGACTGCAAACACAGTCCTTGAAGGAGAGTGTGACCCCATCCAGGACTGGAGGTTGCAACCCAATACCTGGGTTTGGGGACGTTACTGTAAGTAGCTCCGTTTTGTCTGGATTCAGTCTCAATCTGTTTTTCCTCATCCAGTCCATCACTGCCTTAAGACAGTCATTGAGAGGAGAGATGCCATCTGAAGTCAAAGCTGAAGACCGAGAATGTCAGTATTCACAATGTATTCAGAAACCATTTAGAAAAATCAGTATTGGTATGATTAGAAGAGGGACTGGAAATAAAATATAATGCATTCTAAAGTTATTGTATAAGACTAAAGTGCATCAAACTGGGACACAGATCACTCCAAAAGAAACATTGTAGAGTTGGTGAAAAAAATAGGACCTGTTCACTTAAATAATGAAGAGGTTGGAACAATCTCTGTACATGTGTCAGTGATTATTAGCTATATCATCTGAGTCTTGCAACAAAAGTGTTCTGGAGTCCTCTTTTCCAAATAGCTAGCAAGGCCTTTAACCAGAATACTCTATTCCATTGTTCCTCAACCCCTGGTGTTCTGCTATTCCTTCCAATAGTGTAACTAGTATTCCACTGAGCATACTCAGTTTCCACTGAGCTATTTTGCAAGAGGGGTGTTTTTGCCCTCTTAGGATTCCCTCTCCTATTTTGGTACTTTTGCATAGCTTGGAGCTGCTCCACATCTACTGGCACTAGTCCTCTCACTCTTTGTGTGCAGATTGTGCTATTTCTACCACATTAAGATTCATAGCCAGAAAGTGAAGTCATCACTGGTATATAGGAGAATAGAGCTGGAATGGGCCACAAAGGCTGTCCAGTGCAACCCTGTCCTCCTATCACATATGGATTAACTATCTATATAGGATAGTAAAAAATAGGCTTTTCATATTCAGGAAGTGTACGTTTGATGATCAGAGGCTGGAGCAATCCTCTGTGGACAGCTGTCACTCTAATACTTTGTGGGTTTCCCCAAGACATTTGGCTCACCACTGTGTGACAGAATGATAGACTAGAAGGGACTTTGATCTTATCCAACATCCAAGCAATTTGTAGAGAATTGCCTTTGAAGATAGTACCTGCTGTTTTATAAACTGAGGAATGAATACAGCTTCTTTTTCATAGGGCTATTCCTTCTCCTCCTCCACCAGCAGTAAATTCGTCCACTGCAACCCCAAATGATCAAAGCAATAAAAAACATGCCCAACCTCTTTTTCTTCCACTTAATGTTGGTAATACATGATCCACCCAATATTTTCTCCTTCTCTCTATGACAAGAGATGCAATTTCTTTCAAGTCCCCACTAGCTGTAGTGAGACTAATAATCTTATCTGTTCTCTCTTGATTCTCAACTGCTGGGTTTGTAACTATCATTTCTTTTTGTTCTCTGTTATGGAAATGAATGTTGCTTCATCCTTTCCAGAGCCCTATTTTTATTTTTAAGTCAAAGCCAACCTTCTCCACAAACAACATGAGCTGTATGAGATAAAAATAATTATAGTGATAGAAACAGCCAAGTTTTGTCATGTAAAAATTATGATTTATTAAGCTTGATTGTGATATTACTCTAAACCAGAGCTGAGACCCTCACAATGTTGATGGTCTTCACCTCTCAGTGTGGCTTCCTATTGGCTATGCTAGTTTTAGGCTGGGAGTTGCAGTCCAGCAACATTTGGAGGGCCACAGTTGTCAATCTTTGCTTTAAACTATATCTTAGCACCAAACAAACAAGCCTTAGTGCTTCTGATTTTAGCTTCCAATAAACCATTTAAAAACTAACCACTGTTCTTGGTTCAGGTGTAGTGGCCAATTGTACTTAAATAATAAGTAATTTAGGGGAGACGAACCACCAGCCAATAGGCCTGATCCAGCTTGAGGATGGTCTGAAGAACATTCCTCTTGAACATCCTATTTTTGAAGCCCTGGAGTAGATGAGATTTCCTCGTTAATTAGTAGTGTTCTCAGTTGGAAAGGCAAGTAAGACATGGGAAAAATCCATTATTATTCCTGATCACTTATCAGAAATAATGGCAGGATTTAACCTCACCTTGTTCACCCACACAATTGGGAAGACAAGCAGGGCAGATGGAATCCTGCTGTTTTTCTTGATTACTAATTGGAGAGACTAGTGATATATCACCATTGTTATCTCTGATCAGTGATTAGAAATAGTGTCACTTCCATTCATGAATTATATATCATGCCCCTGGATGTCACAAGGCAAAGATGGGCTTTCTTTTGTGGATAAAGAGGGTTGGAGTTGTGTGCAGAGAAAGTAGAAATGGGCATTGAGGAGGCAACAGATGATAGGGGAAAAGGCAGAGCTTTGAAGTGATGCACCTTCCCTGATATTATCCAACATGCTGTATTGGTCCCAGTGTCAAGATGGCTTCTGAAACCACAATTGATCTCTGCTCCTTAATTAGATGCTGCCAAGCACATAATCTTGTCCATGTCAAAGGAAGAGAGGGGATGAGGAAAGTAGTTGGGCCTGAGATGTTTGAAGAAGTTGTTCATACAGTAAATTTTATGCTGAACAAGAGAAAAATATAAGGTATTATACTTGGGCAGTAAAGATAAAATGTACAAATATAGGATGAGTGACACCTGGGTTGACAGCAGTGCATGTGAAAGGAATCAAAGGGTTTTAGTGGACCACAAGCTGAACATGAGTCAGCGGTATGATGCTGGAGCTAGAAAAGACCCTAGGCTGCATGAATAAGAGTACACTGTCTAGGCTGAGGGAAGTACTAATGCCACTTTATTTGGTTTGGTCAGACCTCACCTGGAATACTGTGTCCAGCTCTTGGCACTACAATTCAAGAAGGATGTTGTCAAGCAGGGACATATCCAGAGAAGGGTGATCAAAAAGATGTAAGATCTGGAAACCATATCCTATGAGGAGCTTCTTAGGGAGCTGGGTATGTTTAGCATGGGAAAGAGAAAGTTAAAAAGTGACAAGATAGCCATGTTTAAATATCTGAAAGAGTATCACACAGAAGAAAGAGCAAGCTTTCTCTTTTTCTAGAGACTAGGACATGGAGCAGTGGGGTCAAAGTACAAGAACAGAGATTCCACCTAAACATCAGGAAGAACTTCTTGATGGTAAGAGGTGTTTGACAGTGGAATACAGTGCCTCACAGTGTGGTGGAGTCTCCCTTTTTGGAAGTTTTTAAACAGGGGCTGGGTGGCCATCTGTTAGGAGTGCTTTGATTGTGTATTCCTGCATGGCAGAGGCCCCATTGAGCAAGAGGATGGAAGTGCCTGCATGTCTCTCTAGTCTCTATGAATATTTCACAAAACCTACACCACATTAAAAATACAGGCAAGAGGGTAAAGAATGAACTACATTTACTCCTAAAGGAGAAAAAAAATACTTTGCTTCAATGTGAATTATTTCCTGAGAACAATGTGATGTGATAAAATGTAATCTTCTCTTGTTTTGTGATTCTGTCCAACATCCTCCCCCAAACACATTTGCTATTTGCAGAGTTTAAAGGTACTGGGTATGAACCCAGTCCTATTTGCTATTTTCTTTATAAGCTATTTAAAGATAAATACACATATTTTGAGACAACCTAAGCTTCACTGGTTTTGGAAAAATAACATTTTAAGAAGACTAGGAACAGGAAGGGCAGCTATGAAAGAGTGAGATATGATCCAAATGAGTAAAGATATATAACTGAGCACTAAAGTTAGAATAGTCCAAACCATTGTATTCCCCATCACCATGTACAGATGCAACAGCTGAACAATGAAGTAAGTGGATAATAAGAAAATCAACTCTTTTGAGCTGTAGTGCTGCAGAAGAATGCTGAGAATACTGTGGGCAGCCATAAAGACAACAAATGGGTCCTTGAACAGATTAAGCCCGAAATCTCCTTGGAAGCCAAGATGATCAAATGGAGGCTGACGCCACATCATGAGAAGGCATGACAAATTAGAAAAGACAATAATGGTAAGAAAGAGAAAGGGAAGGAGAAAGAGAGGAAAACCACATGCCAGATGGATAAACTCAATTAGGGAGGCCATGGGACTGAATTTGCCAGTATGTAAATAGAGCAGTGGAAGATAGGGGGTCTTGGAGATAATTCATCCAAGGAGTCACCATGAGTTTGGGATTGAACAAAATGAGTTTGAGCAAGAACAAAAATTCCAGGACATAATACACCTTTAGACTGGTGACATAGAACCACCATCTTGACTATGAAGAACACACAGACCTCATGATTTAGGAAACTAAGCAGGGTTGGGCATGCTTAGTGCTTAGCTAGGAGACCATTGGGTAAAATGGGTGTCCCCAGTTAAGGCTAGGAAAGCATCCAGTTTAAAAGTCAGAAAGAGCCACTGCTACTCAGAATGGAGGGCCAGATGCAGTACTAGAAGCTTTCCTTGTTCCTAGGTTTTTGTTTAATTTCATTGTCCTGTGTAACTTGTTTTATGTTCCTTTGTCCCATCAAATCCTTCAGTTCATCAAAGTGTGTGTGTGTGTGTGTGTGTCAGTATCAGAATACACACTGACACATGCATTCTGAAGTCAGAATACTAATGTCCAGAAACAAGAAACTAGAAGATAAAAGAAGGCTCTGATACTCTTACTTTTTGGCTTCCTGTTCCTCATTTTTCTGACAATGGAGTTGACATTTGTTGCTGAATTAATATTTTTGAGTTGAAAGGTGTGATATTCCTCCAGAGGAAAGAAGCACTATTCAATTTTCTCATTTATGATAAGGTTATGACTGAAAGTAAATCCACATAACAAGTGAATGAATTAATCTGCAGAGGTCTTGAACTAATATTCCCATCACCTCTGGTAAGCTGTGATAGCTAGAAATGATGGCAGATTGTTAGAAAACATCTGGAGGTCACCAGAATGCAGAGAGTTGTTTTATGGATAGTCCCTGTATAACAGAGTTCTAGGTCCCCTTCTCAGTTGCAAAATAGCTATAGCTATTGACATGGATGAAGAGACAGAAGGCAAGAGCATATCTGACCTGTCTCTGACCAGTTTCTTTCCCCCTGAACACTGAAGTGGAAAGAATGAATGCTGGACTTTTTCCAGTACTGAAAATGTCAAAGCAAGCAGCTGCAAAACTGCACAGGCATAAAATAATTCACCCAGAGGAAATTTTGGTGGTCTCAAAACAATCCGGCACAGTTGTGTGCTTACTATATCCCAAATACAAAAAGTTAGGACAAGACTTGCAGAACAATGGGGGAAAGTTTAGAGCATCCTGTTTGCTTCATTACATTCTTAGAGAATTTCCCTTGTTTCCTGAAGTACATACAAGAGTGAAGAAAAAGGGGCAATGCAGAATGGCAGAGTTGCTTCATAATTCTCCTCAATGCTTGACAAACATTAGAGAGGACAATGCAATTTTTCTCACTTCTTCCTCTCCATTACAGTTTCAGGATCATCCTGATGTGGTGTACTGATGTATGCCCTCTAGCTAGTAAGAAGTAAGATAAAGAACTTCAGTCAGAGTTATTATACACAAGGGGCAAACATGGCTGAGAGAAAATAGATTGAAGATATATTGCCTTCAGAACAAGCACGAAAAGTTAGAAGAACCCACTTACCCAAAAGTAATATGTGTGTGTGTGCATGTATTCCACTTGTCAACTATATGCTTCACCTGTAGCTCTTGACAGAGGCCAGAAGGCAAGCAAGAAAATAACCACATTTTAAAGAGTGACAAAAAGTACATTCTCACAAAATCTGTAATGGGAACTAGGAGTCCTGAAGGAACAGAATGTTCTTCATTTTTACAGGAGCATTGATTGCTGCTAAATGTTCTGAAATATTTTGGAAACCATAGTCAACAATTTATACCGTTAGTGCTTATCTCAAGCAGAGGGCTAGGTGGTTGGCATTATGCATGGAATGGAAGGTAACAGGAAGGTGGTGGGGTCCTGGAACATTGGCATACTAAAAGCTAATTGTGTAGGCAACATGTAATTTCTTAAATGAGAGGTACTGGGAACAAAATTGTCTGAGAGTAAAATCTTGTCTGACCTGGGACACCCATTCCCCCCCAGTGCAGTTTGACATTCTAATTCAAGTCACAAACCATCTGTTCCAGAGCCAATTGGTGCAGTGATGAGAATCTAGGACTACATACATACAAATCTTGCCTTATCTCACCTTTCTGGGTTAATTTGGGTCAGAATCTAACCTCATCAGGTTTTACAGGGGCATTGTAGACCTTAAAATCTACAGGAATGGTCATTTATGCTGCCTTAGCCTCTGAGGAGGAAGGAGCCTACAGTACATGCACTTGGCTCCTTCCAATGACAGACTCTTTCATATTATTCATATTATTTATTCATAATAATGACTATTTTCTGCTCATGAGACTTCTATTTCCTAACCATGTTGGCTGTTAGGAGTCTGTATCTCATTTTTTAAAAGAATAAAAATAGATTACACAAAAGATAAAATTTGTTAGATTTTTGCTGCCAGGATCCTGCTGACTGACTTTATTTCTAATTCTCATTGCTATTGATTGATTTCAGTTAGTGTACTAATAAAGCTTCTGTTCCCCCACCTCCATTTTTTTGAAATGTTGTCTCATATGATGATAATCTTTGCTAAATTTCACAGTTCATTCTGAATGCCTCAGGTGCCTCAGTGTTGCATTTCTCACTTCTCTTGGAACATTATCCGATCTTTATTGGATTCAGTAACTTAAAATGCCAGGCTTTACAAGGCAGAAAATTGTAATGGAACATAATGATCAATATATGGTACATTCAAAGGGGATGTGAAAATGCCTGGGGAAAGCAGATTTTAATTTGAAACCTTGATCCAGTTCAGAGTTCAGTTTGATGATTCAGAATTTGGTCAGATTTCTTCTTGATTGACTTGAACCCAATTTTGATCTGATCTGATCTGGACTACAAATTCAAAGTGAGATTGGGAAACCCAGATTGTTAGTAATGTACATCAGGAAACAAAAGGCGATAACATTTGTGTTTTGTTTTACATATCAGATTAAATTTGGAGATATAGGGCCTCTGCAGACC
>JAIPUX010001880.1:46133935-46150711 GCA_020142125.1 Phrynosoma platyrhinos | reverse complement strand
GGGGGGGAGGGGGAAGAAAAGAAAAGAAATTGTGTCTCATTGTCACATTAAAGTGAACCTATGCCCAGAAACAAATTTCTGCTAAGGAAGAGAAATTAGAAAAACAAGAGCTGGACTGTTCCAGTGAAGTACATTATCTACTAGGTAACTCTATTCAATATTGCCATAATTTTCAACGTGTATTGTCAGCAGGTAAGTTTGTCAAGACATTCTTGTAATATCTTGGCAAGCTCACATAAATGTTCATGTCTGATATTTCCAATTCAGCCATCTGGTAAAGGGCATATCTCTCTGTATTAGCTTTTTAGGTTCACCGCACAAGGCTTTGAACAGAGTTTTACTTACATTTTATTTAATCAAATATACACTCTGCCTAATGGCTTTAGTGGGCTTCGTTAACCTTAGTTTGAACTAACTATGGACAATAAAGTATATAACTAACATGAGTCCACACCTAGAGATGATGGGTGGTGTTGATGATGATGATGATATTTGCTCATTTATATCTTGCCTTTTCTCAATCTACCTAGGTTATGAGGCAATTTACAATGTTAAAATAAAAAAACCAAACACATTGTACAAAACTTTAAACTTGAGACAACTTATAACTATTCAAAAAATTCACATTATGCAAAAGCTAAATAAAATATGATTAAACTAAAAATAGAATTAAAAGCAGTTAAATCTTTTAAAAAGGAATCAAATAAACAGTACAATATATTCTGAAAGGCCTTTCTCTCCCTGAGCAATCAATTCTCAAAGGCCTACTGAAACAGAAAATCTTCATCTACTTGTGAAAGGATAGGAAGGAGGATGCCAGTCTAACCTCTCTAGGAAGGGAGTTTCAGAGCTTGGAAGCAGCCAGTTTCCTCATCCAAGAATTCCAGGAAACACATGAACAGTGACAGCACTGAGTAATGCCTTATAGATGGTTGCATCTGGACATTAGGTTTTTGATTACTCAGTGTCTTCTACTTAACACCTGCTGATTCTGCAGAAGCTTCTTCTTCTCATTTTGTTAACTTCAAATGATAGGGTGTGTCTTTTCAGTGTTTATCACATCCTGCTGAAGAGAGAACTCCTTAGCTGCTTCAGCCACAGCTACTCAGATTTGAGAAGGGAGTCATCAGCTGGAGCCAGAAACTTTCATAACCCAACCCCTTTATGTCAAATTTCTAAAATTTCAGGGGGTAAGTATATCCATGATTCTGTATAAGCCAGCTTCCCATGTTTCTTTGTTACTTCCATTGACCTTTTGAAGACACTCTATGTAAACAGAAGTCTAATCAATTTATTAAAATTAAATTAGAAAATGAATTGCAGTCATGTACATGCATACTCAGAAGTGAGCTCCATGGGGTTCAGTAGTATTTACTGCCAGTCAGGTTTGTATAGGAATTGAGGCTTAAATCATGTGATCAATCATGTGATCAATCAGAGTCCCACCAGATATAGAAGGGGTGATTACATTTTTGCCAAACATACCTATGTTCCTTGGAGGTACTGAACTGAGCAATGTTTCCTCAGAGGGACAATTATAATGAATATGTTGAGTTTATGGCTGACCTTTACTTTTGACAAAAATGTTAGTGTTTTCAAATGCACTGGCCCTGACAAACTGACAGAAGCCCATTTGCTCTCTCTGCTAACAAGTTTCATAATCTTTCAGACAACTCTATAGAGAATAAATTTCCAAGTCAGTGGTTTGAAACGTCCATTATGTCTACAACCATATTGAGTTTCCTCATGGTTTATTTGCCCAAGGTATGTTCAAGCATTTCCTGAGAACCATTTTGGTTTAAAGATAAGAATGTTGGATGTGGATCTGGTAGCTTCAATTAAACTAGGTGTTCCCAATTTGGATAGCCTACAGATGTATTGAATTACAACTCTCATCAACCCCACAACTTTCTCAGGGCCATTAGTGATGTCCTGGTTTAGTAGAACCCTCTTCTTTACGCATCCACAATAATGTGGGTTTGGGGTACTAGGAAATTCTTGTTTACCATCCCAGTTGGTCCCTGAAAATGTCATTCCCAAGTGCCTTTTCACACTATACAATTATGGCACTATGTTTTTGCTTTAACTGCCCTGGCACAATTCTATACTATCTTGGATTTTGCAGTTTTGTGATGCCCTAAAGCTCTCTGATTGAGAATGGTAGATGCTGCTCTTTAATTTGCAAATGCCAAGATCTTAAGGCAAACTTACTTAAGATTGATATGGAAAGGACTGCTGTGCATTTGGCTCCTCTGTACCTGACTCTGAATACTCAAGAAATGTTTCACACACAATTGCATTAATATTTAAAATCAAAGTCAAGGTTTTAACAAAAAAGACCTTTTTCTGCTTTAGTAATAGAATGGTTTTCATAAACACAAACCCTCTATGACAAGTCCAAAAAAAAAAAAAAATGATTGAAAAGCTTCAGCAGCATTTTCCAAAATATTGGAGGCATAAATCAAGCACAGCATCACATTTTTCAAAATATTGGATTTATTTATTCTCATCTGGGATGGCTAGTTTACTCACTTGTGGCTCTATTTCCTTCTGACACTCATGAATACTCCTGTCAGCACAATTTCACATATATAAATCTTTAAATCAAAAGAAACCCAGACTCTTAAAATCTTCCTTTCTGAGAAAGAGGCTGGAAAACCTCAAGAAAGCACATTGTGGCTTTCATATGTGGCTTTTATATGAGAACAATATATGTAGTTGACATGCCAGGCTGTGAACATGGCATGCATTTAGAAGCAGGAATTCATTGAACATATTGGCAAGATGTCAGCTGGTAAGGCAAAATTCTACATTTGTGATCAATGACTATTCAGTCTTCATTCACAGACAGCAGAAATTGGCTCAGTTAGGGGAGCACAAATTGTTTCAGTCACAATAATGGGCAAGGAGCTATGGTAGATTTGCGACATTCATACTGAACAATATATTTGTGACTGTCTTCAGCCATAGTAAATGCAACCAATGAAACTAATGCAACTAATGAGACCAAGAATTAACATTGTGCCTGCATGAACATTGTGTCTGCTTGCACATCATAATGTGATATTTAAAGCTGGACCTTTGGTTTAATTTCTGACTGCTCACCAGAATATGGTGTGAACCCAATTTTATGCTAGTGGATGGAAGATTGCTACTAGTACAGTTGTGCTGAATTACACCTTTATGTAAAAAGTTGTGCAAAACAGTTGTGTAAGAGGTTGTGGAAATGTTATGACTGCTGAAATTGTCTATGACACTGTAAATGACACAAAAGCCAAATCTGACATTTGACTCAAATCTAGTATCCCCATAAATCTAGGCAAACAATTCCTAACTAGTAAAGATAGCTGGAACCTCTCTATATGTTCTTTTCTGAGGACAGAATAGAAGATGTTAGTTGTCAGCATGTTGGGATAGAACTGGGAAGAGCCATGTGCAAATCCTTTTTTTGCCATGATGCTCCTTTGATGATTTTCAAATATATTAATTAAATGGAAAGGGCTTTCTCTGTGTTGACCCACCTAACTTTTGAATGCCTTCACTAATACATGATCCTATTAAATATATATCTGTTTCCATTCAGACTATATGTCTAGACATTTAAATTTCATGGCTGGGATTCACTAATATAGTTACAAATTCATAACCTAGAGTTATGCATTTGTGCCTTGTTTGTATTTACAATTCCTACATATTCATTAGTTTAGGGAATACATAGGAACCATGAAAGCCCCACAATTTCCACCTATCTGGTACTGCTGCCACAAACAACAGATGGCCAGGAAGCATCAGACTGACATTCCCATTTCCCCTCATGTGAGCAATCTTTGGTGCAAGGGGGTATTGTGATAGGACCCTGTTTCTGACTGTCACACTGCAGATTGCTCATGAGAGGGAGTTGGAAAATCAGGCCCGCTACTTCATGGGGGAACAGATTCCTTTTGCTCACAGTGACTTCTGCTTGGTAAATGAGAATTGAAGGGGCTAGGTTGAGAGACACTACTTAGTCATCCAACAAGTTGGTTACATAGCTAAGAAGGCAATACAAAATCATGGCCCATAATAATACATATGAGTCAGAATTACAGATTGATTCAATAAAGGAAGTCACTACCTTGAGCTTGCAAGTCCTGACCAGGGCTTTTGGTTACTGGGCTCTTGGAGGTCTCTCATTCATCAGATCACCATAAGCTGCCTTGTTAGCATGTAACAAATGGACCTGAAATCTATTGGTTAGTTCCAACTAGAACACACACACTAAATTAGTGATTGAAAGGTAAGTCAACATATAGGTAAATCTCTACTTTGGTTGGGACTAGCAAGATTCAGGCCATAATATTACATTTATACTAATAAGTAAAATAATAATGAATAACTATTCAGTATTAATCAAACAACAATTATTTCTCAACCTAACCTACATCACATCATTGTTGTGAGGATAAAATAGGGGATGGGATAGAACCATGTATGACACCTTACATTCCTTGGAGAAGATGGAGATATAAATATTACAAAACTATATTAACCATACTGTTGGATATTCAGGCCAGAAGGAAAATGTCATTTAAAAAAAATCAAGGGGTATACATTCCAAATGTTTAGCATGTTCACTCAGAACATTATGTCATTAAAAAACCCTTAATATCAAGCACTCTAAATAATTAGACATTGCACCTCAGATGAAGGGCCAATGCGATCAGCAGATGGTTTTTTGCTTATTAGTTCTTCCAGACTGCAGAGCTAAGGGGTCAAAAGTTGTGATCTTCTATTGAGTCTCCTTTGGCCCAGTAGCACCATCTGCACGGCAATCACTACATAGCTTGCCAAGAGAGTGTGTGTTTGTATGCTATGCAGTGAAGCCTGGGGAATTGCAAAGAAGAACTTTCACATTTAGATCTTCTATAGCTCACTATTATCCAGTTTTCTTGGAACTGCATATACTGCACAAATATTTTAGGAGCTGCTAGTAGCTCTGGGTCATGGTTTCTCTTTTTTTTAAATGCAATTCCTACTTTCTTCTAAAAATGTCCTTCAGAAGGAGAATTCTAATAAGAAGCCTTTTATGGATAGAGAGAGTGATCTATGATCTGATAATCTCTATGTTTTATTACTATAAAACAATTTACATGGAGTTGCCCTTCAAAATGGAGCATATGTTTCAGTGGGTTCTGAATTTGGCTGCTAGGATTCTGACTTGTTTACCTACATGGACCCATATTGTACCCTTTCTACATTGGCTCATGTTCACTTTTGTGCTGAATTCAACAGTTTGGGGATCACCTTCAAAATTCTAAATGGTTTGCAGCTGAACCATCTAAAGGAATTTTCTCTCAGCAAGAATACTCTTCCATATCATCCTTCTCTCATATGCACTGAGATTTTCAGTAGAGTCCCTTCTTAGTATACAACCATTATGCATCTACAAAAGAGGTGGTGTCATGATTTGAAATGCACTCTGCAAGAAGTTATGAGTAATGCCCATTCTCTATTATTTTCAGTGTGAAATGTAATTTTTTTAATCTACATTAGTATTTTGAATATAATCTTGACATTTTAACATTGTAAATGCAGTCAAATTTATATCAGTTTTTTAAATGTATGGATTTTTTTTAGTTAGCTGCCCTTGTGCTATTTATACTGCTGTCCACATTTTAAAGGAGTTTTTCAAGGTGTTGAATCTATTAGGTAGGGTGGGTAGTAAAGGAGCAGTCTGGACAGTTTATTTAAAGGTCAACCTGAACCTGGGTAAAATTAATTGTCTTACTGACATGGCAGTCACCATTCTCTACTGTTCCTATTGTGGAATTTTCTTTACCTACCATTTGCCTTGAACACCTGTTTTTTTCAGTCTCATATTTTTTTCCATCCCAGAACCATTGCTCCTTTTGAAGTGATTGATTAAATCTGCTGGGCTTGGTGTGCAAAATCATATAGCTATTTTATTATCCTACTTGAGTTGCTTTCAGATGAGATTTGCAAGATGTAATCGCTGTCTCATTAAGGAATTCTGAGGAGGATACTTTAATTGCTGTCTTCCCCTTGTAACCCCTTTGTGGCTTCCAACTATTGGCATCACTTTTCTTGCCAAAGAATAGTCCATTATAGATAGGAAGACAAAATAGTTCCACAATGCCTTTTGACTAAATGGGCTGGGAATTGTTCATTTGAATTAGATTAGAAAGGTGGGCCAAAATGAAATTCAACACAGAGAAATGTAAGCTGGGGGACACCTGGCTTAACAAGACTACATGTGAAAGGGATCTAGGAGTCCTAGTAGACCACAAGTTGAATATGAGTTAACAGTGCAATGCGGCAGCTAAAAAGACCATTGTGATTTTAGGCTGCATCAATAGAAGTATAGTGTCTAGATCAAGGGAAGTAATAGTGCCACTGTATTCTGCTTTGGTCAGGCCCCACATGGAATACTGTGTCCAGTTCTGGGAACCACAATTCAAAAAGGATGTGGAGAAACTGGAGTGTGTCCAGAGGAGGGTGACTAAAATGGTGAAGGGTCTGAAAACCATGTCATATGAGGAGAGACTTAGGGAACTGGGTATGTTTAGCCTGGAGAAGAGATGGTTAAGAGGGTATATGATAGCCTTGTTTAAATATTTGAAGGTATGTCGTATTGAGGAGAGAGCAAGATTGTTTTCTGCTGCTCCAGAGAACAGGACCCAGAACAATGGATGTAAGCTACAAGAAAAGAAATTCCACCTAAGCATTAAGAGGAACTTCGTGACAATAAGGATTGTTCGCAGTGGAACACACTCCCTCGGAAAGTAGTGGAGTCTCCTTCATTGAAGGTCTTTAAACAGAAGTTGGATGGCCATCTGTCAGGTATGCCTTGATTGAGAGTTTCTGCATGGGAGGGGGGTTGGACTGGATGGCCCTTGTGGTCTCTTCCAACTCTACAATTCTATGAAAGCACCCTAGATCCCTCAAAGTATTTCAGAATGTTCACATTGTGTTAGGACTATAAAAAGCTGAATTTGAATAGACTGGAGTTTTGATTAACAGAAGCTCATGTTGCTGTTTAGTATAAACATGTAATGAAAAACAGTTTTTTTTAAAAAAAGAACAAGAAATTCAGTTTTATGTCCAGTCAGGAGTTGTCCTGTCAAACAGAAAATGGCTGTTTTATTTCTATTTTAAAATGATACCATCCGTCCATCTATCTTTCTGACTACTCATCACTGTACTATTGAGGACTAGTATAGGAACTCATGGAGGGGGTCCTGGAAATGCTGAATGGCCAGCAAGACAAAAAGCAGAGCACAGAAAAATATGAGTGTGTAAGAGATACATAGAGACAGGCAGACAGACAAATATACGAGAATTGCTTCACAGAGACTTTTTATCTTTTCTTCACAGAGAAAGCAAGTCATACTGAGTTCCTGATTTCAGGCTGTGTCAAGCTACTTGTGCAGATATTACTGTGAGATGTATTTGGCTTTTTCTTTAACATCATTGACTCACTAAGAAGCAATTCTAATTAAACATATTTCAGTGGACAATTTTGTCATTTTTTGTGCAGTTAGGGCTGGAATGATAAGCTGATTTTCAGTGGCATCCTGAAAACCCAAGACATACAATGGTGATATACTGTAAATCTGGACAGGAAAGAAGGTATCTATTAAGTGTTATTCTAAACAGAGATGATATAGCTTGATTTATATGGGAAAAGCCTGACAGACATATTAAATGGTAGGACATTGATAGCTATTTGGAGACATGTGCCTGAGTTCTGTTTACTTAGTCCTAACCTGATCAGACCCATTGGATCAACAGCTGAATGGTGAATCAACACATAGGGATATACCACTGATTTAAAGTACAGGTGGGCAACTTTGAAGGGGATGGAGGCCATTCCACCCTACAAGCACCCCACTCTTTGCAGGCCAATGTGACAAGAAGTGATAGTCTAAGCGCTGCATAAATAATGCAATTTGACACAGCTTTATTCACCATAGTTCAGTGTTATGCAATTCTGGGATTTATAGTATTGTGCGATATTTAGCTTTCTCTGTCAGTGAGCTCTACAAACTACAAAATCCAGGATTGCATAGGATGGAGTCATGGCAGTTAAAGTGGTATCAAAGGGCATTATTTCTGCCATGCAAATTAGGCTGATGTCGCATCATTTCCAGTTTTGCTTTGGGCCAATTTTGGGATGTTTTTGAGATTTTATGTTGAGACTGTTGAGAAGAGGCAGTGTGTTAGGACAAACCAGCTATATTTTGCTGCAGCTTTGAGTTGTCTTTGTAGTGAAAAACCACCCATACACATTTTTTTCTGTGTGAGCATTAAGGGATCTTGGGATGGAGGTGTTAGGGGATGTAGGGGGCTTCTCATTTCCTGTACAAATCACTAGCTATATATTAGAAAACTGTATAGTAAAATATACAAAGTAGCAAAAGGGAAAAATATAAAATGTGTTACAAGGTGTTTAGTTGTCTAGCTGATAATACCAAAAGGTTTACAACAGAGTAAGCACTGCTCTATTTTATTTTGAAGAAGAAATTTAAAATGCACACTCTTGCATATTCAACACAAGACGAAAAGAGAGATGATATAAAACATACCACTTGTTATTTTTTTAAATTTTTAAATTTAAATTTTATTGGTTTAAAAAAAAACAAAAATATACAATACTTTAATACACTTGTACTTAAATAACATCGTCATAGTAAAACAAATTAGAAGTTACCAAATCTAACATAACCAAAGTACAGATGAACCACTTAAAGAAAAACAAAAAAACAAAAACATACATATAAAAAAGAAAACAGACAAATTAAAAAATGACTTCCTTGCTAAATATATCTTGCCATTTAGCCTGCTACTTTAAACTTCTCTAATCCAAAATTAATTATATCTCATGTCATCCAGTATGATATAATTTCTCTTACACTAACAGTGTTAACAAACACTATTACATTTATATAAATAAAGACAGTATTAAACTATAATCCAAGAATTACATATTGCTTCTAAAAATAATCTACTGTGTTTGAATCTAGTTCGAATTCCAGTTGCATTACGTAAAAGCCATAGTACATTCTACCTCCCCTACCTGTTTCCAATAATCTATAACAATTCCCCAGTCTTGTTTGAAAATATCATAACTCAAACCTCTGATTAAACCAGTTAATCTATTCATCTCTATTATGTCTAGTAACTTTTTAAACCACTCCTGGATAGTCGGAATGTCGGTATTTTTCCATTTAGCTGCATACGTTAATCTTGCCGCCGATATGAGGTAGAAGATTATTTTCCCATATTTTTTTTCAAGATTTTCATCTATGATTATTCCCAAAAGGAATGTCTGAGGATCAAGATTCAAGTTGATTCTTAACATTTCATTCATGGTATTTTTTATATTCGCCCAAAATTCCTTTGCCTTCTTGCATCTCCACCAAAGGTGGTATAGGGATCCTACCTCTTTCTCACATTTCCAACATACATTGGACCGAGTTCTTTTCATCTTAGCTACGGTAATTTAAGTGGTGTCAAGTGCCATCGACACAGCATTTTATAAAAGTTCTTAATATTGCAGTTTAATGTATATTTAATTCTTTTGGTCCAGCATTTTTCCCACTGATCTAAATCAATGCTATATCCAAAATCTTTAGCCCAATGTGTCATTGATGGTTTGATCAAATCTTGTTCCAATTCAGTTTTAAGCAACATTTTATAAAATTTGGCTATTTTATGTTTATTTTGTGAAAACAAAATGTCATCAAATTCTTTGTTCAAAGTTCCAATTAACCTGTTTTTTTATCTATTAAAAAAACGCTCTCTTATTTGTCTATAGGTAAACCAGTTGCAACTATATCCTTCAGAATTCAATTGTTCCTGAGTTTTAATTAATAATAATAATAATAATAAAGTTTATTTGTATCCCGCCCATTGGTAATCCAATCCGGGCGGCTTACAGTTAAACATACAGTTCACAATAAAACATACAATATGAACAAACCCCCCCCCATTAAAACAGGATTAAATTAGAACAATATAAAACAACAATTCAATTTAAAATATTTAACCATCCAGCCCAGTGACTCCAAAAGCCTGGCTCGACGATCCTCCCATCACTTGATGGGGCCACGTGAGGATCGTCTCATGGACGGCTGTTAATCTAAGGCTGGGAGGATTGATCTATTATGACTAGTCTGGAAAGGCCTGCTGGAAGAGATCCATCTTGACAGCCTTTTTGAAGCTGTCTAAAGATGTTAAGAGACGATAATAATATATGTTAATAATTAACATATTTGGTCCCTCACACATTATCAACTCATTATAAGTTAACCACCTATCATTGCCTAATTTGTTCTCCTTAGAAATAACTTCCCCTATCGCAGTCCATTTAGGCAGCACGTCAAACCATTTTTGTTTAATTTTTGACCAAACTCTTAATAGGGGGCATCTTAAATAGTGATCATTAAAGTTTCTGTGACATTTAATTTTGTCATAGAATAGGTAGCTATGCCACCCATAGACATTATCAAAGCCATCAAGTTTCAAATTCCTTTCGTTTTTTAATTCAATCCAATCTAGTAACCAAAATAGAGAACATGCATAGAAGTAAATTTTGAAATTTGGTAAACCTAATCCCCCTCTTTCAGTCGTATCTTGTAGACCAAGGGCAGGCAACCTTTCCCCTTTAAGGGCCGAGGGACTTCAGCTCCCAGAAACCCAGAAGCTATTGGCCAACATGGGACTATTGGCCAACATGGCTGAGGCTTCTGGGAGCTGAAGTCCCTTGGCCCTTAAAGGGGAAAGGTTGCCTACCCCTGTTGTAGACACTTCATTTTCACCCTAGGTTTCCGGCCTGCCCATATGAATTCAGACCACTTGTTATTTTAATGTTGTAAGCCACCCCGATTGCTCTGCAGAGGGGCAGGATACAAATAATGATCTTGTTAGTGTGTGGATGATGAGTGTTGTAGTGATGCCCTTTGGCACCCAGCAGAGTCTGCAGGACAAGCTGGCTGCTGTGATCCACAGCCACTTTGTAATTCTTACCAACAACTGGCTCAGCTTCTCCTCTTCAGGAACCTGTCTTCCTCAGTCAAGAAGACACATTGTAAAGTCCAAAAACATAGCTTTATTAATGCATATAAAAAGTAAAAATAAGATAACTAAGTAAAATCCATTGTGATGAACTTGTCCAGTTCAGCCATACAAGATTACATCTTTAACAATCCAAAAGCATTAGGATCCAACTTGTTGCAGTTAAAACCATTGTTTTCAGCCACACACGCGCTCACATCTTGAACAATAACAATTTTAGACAAAGGATTCTCTAGGCCCTTTCCATACTCCACCTTCTAGGTGTTAACCTTATTTTAATTGGATAATGTCTGTATGATGTATGCTAACCCAGCCTCTTGCTGTCTATCATCCACCACGTGACTATCTTTCCCAAGCTAACGATGTTTACGTATAATTATCAAGACTTTCTCATAATAAAGTCTGTGTCCCATGAGTTGTGTCTTTGGGAAAGTACATTGTTGATGTCTGTGTAAGCACCTGGAGTTGACTTACTTTGTGTCTCTAAATATTGTTTATGTTATTTCAAAAACTGTTCTCAAGTGGAAAATTACAGACACACACACATCTTTACATTTCACATTTGACTCTATATCCCATCCATATCCTAACAAATAATAATATAGAAAATAGCAAAAAAGAATAATGTCTCTAAAATAAATAGGTACAGTGCATAGTAATATTTAATATTTTCCAGTTCCCTAGCATATAGAAAGATTTTTGCCTCTTGTCATGATAGCCACTTTTTGTGATTAGCAAGTAGAACATGAACCTCTGTAGGTCAGTTAATATTAATGCAATGTGAGGAAAGGATTTCTGTAGAACAGCACTAGTCCTACTTTATATGCATGTCCCTGGCTTTTTGTTGGCATAAATCAACATGTTTTCAGTTAAACCAAAGGAGGTGATGCCGACTGAATAGTTTCCTCTCAAGTTTGCACAGAGAAGAATCTTTTGTTGAAGCAACAGAAGAAAAGCAAGGTCATGTTTGTGACATTGCAAAAGGTGTTGTGGTGAGATAAGAACATTATAGAGAAAAGATAGTTTATTTTACTGGTAATGTACAGAGGCCAAGGAATTTGCATTTTCCTTGACATTCAAGGAAAATCCTTGCAGTTTGGTTCGAATGCCATGCTAGATAGACATGATCTGCTTTTTTGCTCCCCAACTCATAGTTCTTGGAAAATGAAAATAAAAATGGTCATAGTATCTTTATTTTTTCTAAACATCTCTTTCCCCTTTAATATTGGTGGTTAACAGAAGAATATTGTATACTGTGGAAGTTTCAAATAGACAAAAAAACTAGAATGTTTTGAGAGATGATCTAGAAAAGGTTTTGATAATGTACAACTGCTTGCAAGGTCACTGTAACCTTTCCCCTTTTCTCTTGTTCCTACATGTTATGAAATAACTTTCAGAGAACTATATTCTAGCAGCTAATCTAAGGATGAGTTTGTTTTGTGGGTTAGTGTCTATAGCAGGGGTAGGCAACCTTTCCCCTTTAAGGGCCGAGGGCCTTCAGCTCCCAGAATCCCAGGAGCTATTGGCCAACATGGGACTATTGGCCAACATGGCTGAGGCTTCTGAGAGCTGAAGTCCCTTGGTCCTTAAAGGGGAAAGGTTGCCTACCTCTGGTCTATAGAGTAAAACATCTCCCCTCTACTGCTGTTTCTTAACAGTCTAGAACAGGGGTTGGCAACCTATGGCCCATGGGCCGCATCTGGCCCGCAGACCCCCACTTACCGCCACCGCAGGTTTTGGCTGCCGCGCAGTCGTGTGCATCGTGCCTGTCATTTTATTTGCCAAAATGGTGGCTGCGACTTGTTTGCGCATGTGCAGGAGTACTGTGCATGCACAAACGAGTTGAGGCTGCCATTTTGGCAAACAAAATGGTGGCCGCAACATGTGCGGAGGAGGCGGCAGTAGCACGCATGCATATGAGCACCGCCATCCCCCCCCGGCCCGCCAGAAGGGCCTGCTGCAAGGGACTGGCCCTAGGTAAGAAAGGGTTGCTGACCCCTGGTCTAGAATAAATGGCTTCATTTAAAGATTCTGCTCCTTTTCAAGATCACCCTGAAATTAATGGAAGACAAAGGAAAGAAAGAGTTGAAACTAATCAAGAATGAACTACCTATGTTGTTCCACATTCTCACTCCTAATACAGATCTTTCGTGAGTAATTTTAGACTTCAACTGGTGATTATACTTTTTCAGTAGTAATGCAGTCTACTGTTTTATCACATGCATTGCCTCCCAATGGTATAATTTTGTAGCTCTATAGTACTCAATAAGTTCTTTTTTAATTTTGTTTCTCAGTTGTCATATTAGTCTAAAGTTGAATTAAAATCTCTCATATGCATATTTTCAGGGGGGTATACATATCTAATGACAGTAAAATGAGAGACATAAAATTTATCTATCTTGAGAGTGAGAGTGTATGTGAATATTATCAACATTCATACATATTAGTCTGTGTTTTGGGGTTGGGTGGGGTGGGGATGGGAACAAGCTTTCCTTACTTATATGAGGCAGTTGGTTTCTACCCCCTTGTTTACTTTGGACATTGGTTTGAAACATTCCCTTGTTTGTCTTTTTTTAAATGAAAAACATTCCTTCCAAATGTCTGCAAGACCTAGGACAAATCTATAGATAAAAACATGAAATTGACACAGGTTTAGCATTCCTGGTAAAGACTCAGGTTGACCTGACTCTGGAAAAGGTTCAAAATATTAGAGCCTGCTCCCCTCAAAATGTTCCTCAATTTGACAATCATTTGTTGACTGGGTTGTGATTAGCTGAAACATTTAACAATAAGACTTCTTCATATAACCTTTTGAGAGCATGGGGATGTGTATTTTTCTTCATTGTGTGCAGGTGCAGAAAGTTATATGAAATCTCACCATCAAGAGTACTTTGAGTTCAGCTGGATCAGGCAAGAGTTGTGATGGAAAGAGGGTTGATTCAAGATGATCTTAGTGCATACCCCACAGATTTTATTGTTGAGCCCATGACTATACCTATAAAAGTCATCTCATGCTAACAAATGCCATTTTCATCAATGAGCCCAAATATTTGTATGAATCATTTTAAACAAAAATAAGAATGCAACCAATTCTTTTAGCACAGTTTGTCATTCTTTTATCAATAACACATATCACAATTATCTCCCATCATCTGTTTGCCTTTGAACTAAATTAACCTTGCTTTTTGGATAATGGATTGCAACCAGGGAAAATGATGCATAAAAAGACCACTTGCACAGCATAACTACTTGTCATCTTAAATTAATTATCACTGAATAATGAGATAAGCCTGACAAGCAGAAAGTCACATTTCTGAGACTTCAGACAGAGGAATACATTTCTGTTGTCTTATTTCTCTTATGGAAGGGTCATCTCTGTGTGCTAACAAGCAAACAACCACTGAAGACATAGGTTCAAAACACAAAGCAGAAAAACTCCAGTTTGAGACCACTGTAACTTTCCTGGCTCAGTGCCAGAGAATTCTGGGAACTGTAGTTTTGTGAGACATTCAGCCTTCTCTGTCTCTAGTGCCACAGTAAACTACAATTCCTAGGATTCCATAGCCGTGAGTCAGAGTAGTTAAAGCAGTCTCAAAGTAGATTATTTCTGCAGTGGGTTTTGGACCATACTTATATTTAAAGAATAAACATTTAAGTGGACTCCTTGATATATTGGGAAATATTTGTTAGTCTGTCTGCCTTGGTTTTATATGTATTGATTTTTATTATATATGAATGTATAGTATGGTTGGGGAGGGGGAAAGAAGAGGGAATATGGGAGGTAGTTTTGTATATAATGTAATGTTCTGTGTACTAGGTATTTGTTAATGTGTGTAAATATATGTGTGTATGTGTATATGTGACATGCTTGCAAGACCAAGTAATAACAGGCAGGAAATGTTTTGCCAGGTTTATTAGCATAGCACCATAGGAGGATAGATCCCACCCTAAGATCCTTACAGTCTAAAATTCAGGAAACAATACAGGAAGGTGAAGAAACTGGAGAGATGGGTATGAAGGGGAGTAATATGTAGGGGATTCAGTTACATGCACTAAGGCTTTAGCTGTGGCTAAGTAGGCCATGTGAACTAGAGGATTATTCCAAAGACATCATGGAAAAAAGTGAGTTTTAAGGAGAGCAGGAAAAGTGGGGAGCTGCCAAAAAGACAAATAAATGGGCCCTAGAGTAAATCAAGTCTGAATTCTCCTTAGAAGCCAAGATGGCTAAACTGAGATGGTCATACCCAGGAGATATCATTAGAAGGCATGACTCACTAGAAAAGATAATAATGCTTGGTAAAGTGGAAGGCAATAGGAAAAGAGGAAGACCACAGTCCAAGTAGATAGACTCAGCGAAGGAAGCCACAGTCCTGAGTCTGCAAGATCAGAGCAGGGCTGTTGATGACAGAGTGACCTGGGGATGTGTGTCTCTTATTCATAGGGTCATCATGTGTTGAAGTTGACTTGATAGCAGTTAATAACAAGAGAAGTGGTAGAATTTGCTGCTTCCCACTTGTTTATGATGAGGGAGAACTATCTGGCAAGGAGTGATGCTTTCAAAGCCAATATAAACCTTAATTCACTTGCCAATATTTATGAAATAGTGGAGCCAATTTTTTGTTTTTCTTCATTTTGTATAGAGGGATAACTATTTTGTTTAGAATTTTTTTTCATTAACCAGTGTGATAGATTTAGATGTGACCCTTCTCATGTGTTCAAGAACATTCATGTAGAGACCCTTCTGATGTGTGGAGTATGTGACATGTGGATCAGCTGCAGATGTCCCCTTCCAAACCCTCTTTTTGTGAGAAATTTGTTCTTACTGTGAGAGTCACACTTTATAAGTCACATTTCTGCACAGGATTCTGTAGATCATGCTAGTCACAGTGGTACTACTTCCCATGCTTTTGAGTGCAATCACATATTTTTGTAGGAAAAAATAAAAATAGAATTTATAATATGGATTTAATTCTCTAGGAATGATATAGTGCCTTTGACTTTCCCAAATTTTGTTGTGTTACAACCTGGAATTGAAATGGATTTAATTTATATTGCTAATGCTTGATATGCACAACTTACACATGAAGGTGCAAAACAGTGTTATTGAAGTACAAAAGTTCAGAAACTAGCACTTATTGGTTGTATAAGTATTCACACATACACCTTTGATAGAAGCAACTTTTGACTGTGAATCTTCTTGTGTAAGTCTCTATCAATTATTTCACCTCAGGATCCTAACATTTTTGCCCATTCCTTTGGCAGAATTGCTCCAGCACTCTCAGATTGGATGGGGGCCATTACTGAATAGCACTTTTCAAGTCTTGCCCAAATATATAATTTAACTGAAGCCTGGGCTTTGATCAAGCCATTCTAAGACATGCAGGTTCCTTTTTTTTATCACTTCACTTTATGGTTTGTATGTTTGTGGTTATCCTTCTGGGAAAAGGAACCTCTTTGCGAATCCCAGATCTCTTGCAGGATGAAACATACTTTACTCTAGAATTGTCTTGTGTTAGGCTCTATATATCTTGTATAAGCCTAGTCTCCCAGTCTATGTCAAAGAAAAGCAACCCCACAACATAATACTGCTGCCACTATGCCCCACTGTGAGGATGGTGTTCTGAGAACAAAAAGCACTCTGCCACACATGGTGTTTAGATGCAAGATCAAAAGTTTAGTTTCATCAAACCAGAAAACCTT
>JAIPUX010001880.1:46035892-46052758 GCA_020142125.1 Phrynosoma platyrhinos | reverse complement strand
GCAGGCAGGTGACCAGCAATTAGTATGGCGGGGGGGGTAGGGGAAGGCATGGACTCACTCTTTAGGCCGGGAAACTAATCAGGAAAGGCCTGCCGGAAGAGATTCATCTTCACAGCTTTTTAAAAGCTGTTTAAGCTGACAGATCTCATCCGGCAGCCCATTCCATAATCTGGGAGTGGCTGCTGAGAAGGCCTCTGGGAGGTTGTAGACAGCTTGGTTTTAATAGGCTGAAGCAAATTCCTCCCAGAGGACTGAAGTGCGTGGATAGGATTATATGGAAGGAGGCGGTCGGATAGGTTGGAACCATGTAGGGCTTTAAAGGTCATGATCAACACCTTATACTGAGCCTGGAAACTGATCTGCAGCCAATGGAGTGTTTTTAGAACAGGTGCAATATGGTCTCTCCTTGATGTCCCAGAGACCAACGTGGCTGCCATATTCTGTACCAGTTGAAGTTTTTGAACTAAGCATGAGGGTAGCCCCATGTACATTACAGAAATTGAGACTAGAGGTTACCAGTGAGTGCACTACAGTTTCAAGGTCTCTTACTTTCAGGAAAGGGCACAGCTGGCGTATCAGCTGGAGCTGATAACAGGCACTCCTGATCATCACATTTACCTGATTGGTCATCTGGCGCAACAGGTCTAGGAGCACCCCCAGGCTGCGAACACAGTCTTTTGTGGAGAGTGTGACCCCATCCAGGACCAGAGGTTGTATCCCAATACCTGGTTTTGGGGCCACTACTGTTAGTACCTCCGTTTTTTCTGGATTCAGTCTTAATCTGTTTTTCCTCATCCAGCCCATTACTGCCCTAAGACAGTCATTAAAAGGAGAGATGCCATCAGAAGTCATAGCCAACAACCAAGGCATGGAGAAATATATCTGGGTGTCATCAGCGTACTGATAACACCCTGCTGCTTGCCTTCAGATGATCTCTTCCAGCAGCTTCATATATCTATATCTATCTATCTATCTATCTATCTATAGCTATTGAACAACATCAGGGACAGGATGGTGCCTTGAGGGGTGCCACAATTAAGCTCCCTCCCCATGGAGCAACTGTCCCTAAGCATCATCCTCTGGAATCTGCCTGAGAGGAAGATTCCCAACCCTCTCAGGTGATCCAAGAGGATGATGTGATCTGTTGTATCAAAAGCCGTTGAGTGGTCAACATGGTCACACTACCCCTGTTGATGCTCAGACGAAGGTCATCAGCCAAGGCAACCATGGCAGTCTGAACTCCAAATCCTGTCCTAAAGCCAGTTTGAAATGGGTCTAGATAATCGGTTTCCTCCAAGACAGCTTGGAGTTGAAGAGCAACCGCTCTCTTGATCACTTTGCTTAAGAACGGTAATAAAGAGATCGGCCTATAGTTGTTCATGTCCAGGGTATCCAGGGAAGGCTTTTCAGAAGTGGCCTAATTGCCACTTCCTTCAAGCAAGATGGAACATGGCCTTCCCTGAGGGATGCATTGATGGTGTCCCTAAGGAACAGCCTCAATGCACCTCCCCCCCCCCCAGATGGCCAGCCATAACAGGTAAGGATCAAGAAGGCAAGTCATGTTCCTCACACTTCCAAGGAGCTTGTCCACATCATCGGTACTTACAGATTGATATCAACCCAGTATAATTTCACTAACGGAGTTGCTGGTGACCTCTTCAGTTGATTCTGATACAACACTGGCATCTAAGTCAGCTGTTATCTGAGAGATTTTATCTGCAAAGAAGTTGTTAAATGTGTAACAGCAGGCTAGCATCGGGTTAAGTAGAGGGTTTTCCCGGTGTTCTCTCAGCCAATTCCAAAAGAAACAAACTCTAGGTAACTTGGGGGGGGGGGCTATTTGCTATTAAATGTAGGGGAAGGGAGGGGGCTGGGAAGTCTCCGCCAGTCTTAATTCTCAGCCTGGCTCTTGACATCAGTGCCACAGCTGCTACTGGTGGTGAAAGGACTGGGCGGGCTGAATGGAAGCTCCCACCCAAAATCGGGCTCCTAGGCACACTACTGTCACCCCTGTATAGCAAGAGGATGGGCAAATAGTCTCCATTTGAGTCTTTCGCAGCCCAACTGGTGCTACTGCCACCACACCACCGAGGTGGTTTGAAAGGGTGGCCTATAGCCTCCACCCAGGGCTCTCTCAGCCCTGTAGCCACTGCTGCTGCTGCCGCGCCACCTGAAAAGGTGAAACTGGGTGGGCTTTTATCCTCCACTCAGGGCTCTCCTGGCTCTGTTGCTGCTGCTGCTGCCAAGCTGCCAGAGAAGCTGGAACTGCACAGGCTTTTAACCTCCGCCCAGGGCTCTCCTGGCTCTGCTGCCGCTGTGCCGCTAAGGTGGTGGGAAAGGGTGCCCTATAGCCTCCGCCCAGGGCTCTCTCGCACCACCGGAGAAGGTGAAACTGGGTGGGCTTTTAACCTCCACCCAGGGATCTCCCGGCTCTGCTGTTAGGAAAGAATTACTCAACATTTGGAAGAAGTACAAGAATTTTTTTATACACTAAAGTTCGAAGATGGGTTTCAACGCAGGAAGCCTTCCATAAAGCAGAAAAAACTCAGGTAGAAAAATGGATCACCCATGGAGATATTGTAACCAAAACATAAAAAGGGGTGAACATTAAAACATTAGAGGAACATCCAAAAAGGAGGAATAGAAATACAATGGCTACTGTACTTACAACTAAAAGAAAGATTTAAAAAAGGATTATAAGTGTATAGGAATAGAAATGGAAAGAAAAGACTTAGAAAAAGTATTTGACAGGGGTGAAAAGCACATGATATCACGACTATATAAGATGTTGCTAGATATTGAATAAAAAGAAGAGACAATTAAAGAAAGCATGATAAAATGGATGCAAGATATAGGAGAACAAATTCCACTTAATATTTGGGGAAAAGTATGGTTGAAAAATTTAAAATTTACTAAAAGCACTAATCTAATAGAAAACTATTATAAAATGCTCTACAGGTGGCATTTATCCCCTGCAAAACTGGCCAAGATCAAAAACAGCAGTGAAAACAACTGCTGTGGTCAAAACAATGCTAACCTATTCCATACATAGTGGGAGTGCAAGGAAGCAGTAAAGTTTTGGAAGGCAATTCATACAAAAATAGAAGAACTTTTTTCAAGTACATTTTGAGATAAATCCAAAACTATTTTTGTTAAATATAACTGAAGAACTAAAAGGGAAGCTGAGTAAAGATGAAATAGGTGTAACCATATACACACACACACACACACACACACACACACACACACACATATATATGATTACAGCGTTCCATATAATATTTGCAAAATACTGGAAAGGGGGAAATAAACATATTCTTGAAGAATGGATAGTAAAAGAAAATGACCTAATGATAATGAACAAATTAACAATGATGATAAACAGTAAATCTGAACAACATTACTTTGAGAAATGGGGGAAGATTAAAGAATTATGGTATTAAGATGTCATTTATAAACATTACAATACTTATATGAAATATTATAAATACCCAAGGATGGGTTTGTTTAAAAAGGGTTTTTGGATGACTTTATGAAAGATATAAGCTTAAGAACTTTTTGCTGTACTGTAACTATGCATGAATAGTCTAATATATATATTGAATGTAACAAGAGATGAATGTATTATAAGAAAATAAAAATAAATAACAATCACAAAAAAGAAAAAAATTAAAACACGATAAAATGGACTACTAAGTTTAATGTACTTCCTAATGATGATGAGCTGCTTTTTAGGAGTAGATTATGACATCATATCTTCCATAACAGACACTGGTCTATCTCAAACCATATCTTGCACCACTCATGCTGCAGGGCACATTGTGGAACACAATCTTCTGTGCTAAATGGGATGTGCTAGTCCTGGAACTTTCTATAATTCTATTTTCATGATCAGTCACTGTCTGGTGGGATTTAGGCTTGCTGGGCCTTAGCACCTGCAGAAATGGGAAGCAGATTCAGAAGACTTGACAAAGGAGCTGATGGATCTTGAAAATTTTTCTTTTACCATAGCAGGTAATTCTATCAAAGTCTTGGTTGATCTCTGTCATGGTAACTGTAGTGGTATTTATGGAAAACTCAACCACAGATAAACAAGGACCAGAACCTATTTGAAAGTCCTGTGTGGAGAGAAGTGAAATCACTAGTCTCTGTTGTAAAAAATCATCGTGTCAGTCAGGGAACAGGGAAGCTAGGGGTCTTTAACACCTTTGCTCATGAGAAATGAATTCAGACCACTTGCCAATCCACTGTGAACAATTTTTTTCCAGTGATTTCCATACAAAGTTGCTTGAATGCATTCTGACTTGCCTGCTATATATATTGATACAGGCCCAGTGAGTATTATCTTTGCTTCTCCAGTGATAATGTACAGCACAAGGATCTTTAGAGGGGATGAAGTGGATCATTGCCTTTCTAGGATCATTAGAAGGGCCAGGGGGATTGGTTAAGTAAGTAAGGGGGATTTCTTCACAAGACAGTATTCCAGCCTGCCTAAAATATGCATCTCACCATATTGGATAATTAACAGCAATTTTCCAATATTCCATTTTTGGGAAAGGAACTACAGTGAGTAGCAAGCACCCAGCTCTAGGGGTTTCTGGATGAGATTTATTATCTAGATTCTAGATCCATAATCCTCCATCATAGGATGCCCCTGTTTATTCTGCTTCAATCTTGCTAGACCATGGTATCCACTGTGGTGGGAAATGGAGGATCAATACAGTGGCTCTATTCTTTCCTAGAAGGGCAAACCTAGAAAATTATGCTTGGGGATTTCTAGTCAATGCTTCGACCATTGGTCTGTGAATTTTTTTTTCACTTAACACATACAGAAACTACTGCTACTTAGCACACGTAAAAACCATTGGGAGACATTTTCAGGGGTTAGAGAGATGACACAAACTCTATTTCCTTTCCATGTAAATCCAGTGAAGCTATTTTGATTCTAAACCAGTGCTTCCATAAGTGGTGGATTGCATGAGGGTAAACAAATGCTTATACTTATATGTATTCTTATCAGTATCTGTTTTAATTGTTGTATGGTGCCTTGTGACCCTGTTTTTTGGGGAAAGCGCCATACACATCTGCATCCACACATTCATAATTTGTTCTCTTGATAGTCCTTCACAACTACAACATTAATTCTGGGGAGCACTGTATTAATTATAATGTAGAAGTCTGTAGGAATCCCCCTATTGTGACATAATTTTAATTTAATAATAATAATAATAATAATAATAATAATAATAATAATAATAATAATAAATTTATTTATATCCTGCCCCTCTGTGCACAATTGGGGCGGCTAACAACAATTAAAAATACATAGAGTACAAATCCAAAAAACCCAATACCCCCCCCCTTTAAAAAGTATTAAATCAGATACTGATTTATACTTTCTTTATAAATGATCTCTATTGTAATTGTATATACTACATTCATGTATTTGGGAAATAAATAGACACAGTTTGTCAATGTCTCCAAACAGTAGTACTTAGACTTAGCTGCTATTATTGTAGAGCAACCTGTTTTCTCTACCTAATTGTGTTTGACAAGCATCACAGATTTAAGGCAGATTGTATTTTTTTAAATCTTAAGATCTTGTTCACTTGTTACATTTAAAAAATAAAAACAGAAGAGGGAATGACATGTGGACAGCTTACAAATATAGATCCTTGATCTCTTGTGTTAACTCTAGAGTTCATCTCAATAATTATTCACCTCAGCATATCTCTAAATAATCATCTTATCTGTTGGTACTGCTTCAGTTGCTTTCGTTTGAACAGATGTTTGTGCTGTGATAGCCAGCCCAGCAACTAAGCTCAAAGTACTCCCAACATTTTGGGATGTTTGGCAGTGCGAACAAGCACACTTACATTGTGCTGATTTTTCAGCACTCCTTGGAAAGAAGATTCACCAATTCATCTGCATTGTCCTCATTTGCTCTCGCTTTCCATTGACTTTATATTCTGTTACCTTATGCTTGCCCATCACCAAATCTAATTGGCTCTGTAGCTTTGTGACATCATACAGTGAGGAAGGCCATTCATACAGCTGATCAATGTCACTTACCCTCCATGACATCATTGTAGAGCTAATTGAGATTAGATGCCTAGCATCTTGGCAGGGCTAAAGTCTTCCGTTATTGTACAGTTCTACTTGTACTGCTTGTACAAAAACAGACAGATTTCTGCTGGAAAAAAAATCAGGCAAGCATAATCAGGTTTATGGAAAACTTACAGAAGGGACTAAAAAGATTAATAGCCTGATCCTAAATGCACTTAAGTTGAAGAAAGTCCTATTGATTAAACAGAAATCAAACCAGACCAGTCCTGTTTAAATCTGTCTACTGTCGACTACTGTTTTAAACTACTACATTCTACCACTGCCTCTCTACTACTGTCAAGAAGTCAAACTAACTACAATATAGTGTATCTGGCCTGTGCCACAGTCTTCTTGAGACATGCCATTCTCAGCCACCTGTGCTATATTTAGTCTTCCTTTTGTGTATTTTGCCAAAGGCTTCTTTATTCCTTCTCACTGTCATCTTGACAGCTCTGAGTCCATTGTAACACAGTATTACTCAGTTATGGGTACCCTCACTCTATCAGTATATTCATTCATTGATGTTATTTGTTTATTTCATTTTTACACTGCTTTTCTCTGAGAGTGGAACCCAAGGTGGCTCCCAGAGAGAGTCAGTTAGACAACCTTCATAATAACAGTGTTAAAAAATAATTAAAATCACAACATAAAACAGTATAAAATCATTTAACAGACATACAAAAGTTAGGACAGATAAATAAAACATCCTATTAAGAAGCTCCCCTGCTTACACATTAAAAGCCTACTTAAACAGAAAATTCTTTGCCTGTCAGCAAAAGAAAAGCAAGGAAGGAACCAACTAACCTCCTGAAGAAGGGAGTTCCAGAGAGTGGGAGCCGCACTGAGAAGGCTTTCTCTTGTGTCCTCACCAATTGAGACTGTGATGGTGGTAAGATGAAGAGAAACCCTTTCTCTGTAGATCTTTGAACACTAGCAGGTTCATATGGGGAGATACAGTGTTTTCAGTAAGTTGTATAGGGCTTTATAGGTCATGACCAGCACTTTGAATTCTGCCCAGAAATGAATGAGTAGCCAGTAAAGTTTAATGAGGAAGTTATATATTCCCTATGACTGGCCCCAGTTAGCATTCTGGCTGCAGTATTTTGGACCTGCTGAAGTTTCTGAACAGCTTTCCAAGGTAGTACCACATAGAGTGCATTACAGTAGTTCAAATGGAATGTAATCAGTGTTACCATAGCCAGATATGACATCTCAGGGAATAGACCACTTGTTTTAGCTGTGCAAATGTGCTCTTGGCCAGTGCTAAAACTTGGGCATCCAGGCTCAGATGTGAGTCCAGGAGAATACCCAAGCCATGAGCCTGAGATTTCATGGGGAATGTAATCCCGTCCAGCACAGAGTCTCTATTCTCTGATGTAGCTTTCAACTAACCAGGAATCACTTCTGTCTTGTCTGGATTAAGTTTCAATTTGTTTGCCCTATCCAGTCCATCACTGACAACAAACATTGTTTCACTACTGAGACAGCTTCCTTTGAATCAGATGGGAAGGAGAAGCAAAGTTGAGTGTGATTAGCATATTGGTAACACGACACCCCAAACTAGAGATGCCCTTTCCTAGTCAATTCATATAGATGTTAAACAGCATGGGGGACAAAATAGCACCCTGAGAGACTTCTCAGGCCAATGGCTAAGGCATCAAATAGGGGTCCTCCTGCATTATCTTTTGCCTGTAACCCTCCAAGAAAGACTGGAACCACTGCATAACAATGCCCCCAAGTCCCATCCCAGACAATTGGCTCAGAACAGTGCCACCAAGTCCCATCCCAAAGAGTTGGTACTGGAAGCTGCTAAGAAGTCTAGCAGAACCAACAGGAACACAATCTTGCATCTAATTCCCTCTCTAGGCCATCTACCAAGGTGACCAAAGCTGTTTCTATCCCACAACCAGGCCTGAGGCCAAATTAAAAGGATCTGAATAATCCATCTCATCCAGAAACCCCTCAAGCTGGGAGGCCACCACATGCTCCAGAACCTTGCCCAAAAATGGAATGTTAGAGACTAATCAATAATTATTCAGAATGGTGAGATCCAGGAAGGTCTTTTTTCATAACAGCCTCACCACAGCTTAACTTTTTCTGCATTTTCCTGATAGTGGTAGCCAGCAAAGATATGAAATTAACTATGCATCACATATTGTACAGTAGTTTTATATCAGTACTATATGCCAGAGAGGGCAGAGGAACTATGGCCCGTGTAAAGTGGTTAGGTTTCAACTGCTATCATCTCTAGGTAGGGCAACAGTTAAGCATGATGGGAGCTGTAATCCAGCATGGAGGGGCATAAGTTCTCTGCCTCCTCTCTCTTCTGTATTTGGTAATTTGAAATAATTTAACCAATCCTTTTATTTAATGTTAAATTTAAGTCTGTATGGGGATTTCACTCATTTTAGACAAACAAATACCATTTTCTCCCTAGAAATTGCTATAACCATTAGTAAGATTTAAAAGGGAAGTGTATATTTTACGATTGCTCAAACCAAGAGCACTTTAGCTGCTCTCAATGCCGGCAGTTTTATTACGGCTGATCACTAGAATTAGTTGATGTTGTAAGAACAGTGCAAAGCAGGAAATTTATAAAGGTGTATTGTTTTGCTAATGCATGGAATTCTTTAGAATAACAATAGCAGCCTTAAAATCTGATGGAAGACTGCAAAATCTAGTGTACATTCATCACCTAATTACAGTAGTAGAAAGTGCTAGAGGAAACACAATTCCACTATTACTATTTTTATATCAGAGAATGTTTTATTTCAGTTATTCATTTTATTGGAGGGTAAGGGTAAGTAAAATAAATATTGCACTATATATTTGCATGCCCATATATAATGTTGCATTAATAATGAAGGCACAGATTGGCACAAATATATTCTTGGAAACAGGATACTTGAAACTGTTCTTATCATTTACTCACTTACTAAAGTGCCTGAATATTTTCCAACATTTCATCTGCCATATGATAATGGAATGTTTTTGTATAGGCTCATCTGATTAATCTGCTTATTCTTGTAAATGACAGAAATCAATATAGGCTGGCATCCTATTAATGGCTTGGTCTAACTTAAATTGTTCTGTCCCACATTTTTGTTCATTGCAGATGTTGGAATGCTTTACTGTGTAAAACCAACCACCGGTAAAACCCACCCTTTAAGTGACACAGGCCTTCCAGCACAGTTATTTCCATATCAGTGGAGAGCAGAGGATCAGTGGCAACACATTCAGCAGCTTTCCATAGCTGGATGTGCTGCAAGGTCATCATCATCATCACAAACTTCCTGGGCACACCCAGGAGGTCCCTGTGGGTGCTTGTTGCAACATGCCCAGCACACATTTCCATTTCCACATTTCCATCAGTCTTCCTACTCTCCTACTTCATGGAAATGGTTATATTGGTGGCAGGGTGAGAGTGGGAGTCTGCAATACTTAAAAGTTGGCTATCAGGGGTAGCATTGGGAGACATAGCAACAGGGACAGAGCTACATGTCAGATGTACTTCCTCTGATGCTGGATCTTATAGTTTCAAACTGCAGAACATACAGGTGGACATACACTTCAGGTGAAGTCTGAATCTAGAACCAAAGTAGAAGTCTTCATACTTTAAATACATTCTTTGCATACAAGCACCTGCACTTAGCCTTTTGAAATGCAGCTGGTTATTCTCTTAAGGAAAATGTCTACCATGTATCCCATTTTCATAAGCATTATCCCAAATGTGTGTGCATGCGTGTTTGTGTGTGTGTGTGTAAATCCGTTCCATTCACATGTACTCCCTGCATGTCTTTCACCAATATCACTCTAATCTTTGTCTCACTGACTTCATAACAGTCAGCAACCTTGAAAACCAGGGTTTGGTTGGGCTCCATTTCACAAGAACAGCAGGATGGCATACCCCCAGGAGCGTGATGGATCTGATTGGATCCCTGATGGATCTTGGGGAGTTTTCTGTCACTTTAGCAGTTGATTCATTTGAGGCCCTGGTTGACTCCTCCAATGGGGAAATAGTGGTGGACACAATTGCTCCTGAGCATCCTCTATCATGGAGTGGTGCCAAACCATTTCCATGGTTTTCTAAGAAGCTGCCAGTGATGAAGTGAGTGAGACAGAGAGTAGATGCTGGTAGAAGACTTGGAGTGAGGCTGACTGAACATGGAATAGTAGGCCTGCTCTGTGGCAATGCAGTCAGAAAAAAATAAAAATAAAAAAATGCCCCTTTTCTGCCATTATTGTGTCTGCAAAGAGCCATCCAGCAGAGCTGCTTCCAGTAGTCAGAAGTATGTTATATTCTGGCCCTTGAGGGGATAGCAGAGATAACGCAACAGTCCACTGTAAAGAATTTAGATGTCTCTTTGCAGATATAGGAGCCTAGAGCCATTCTGACTTGGATGCCATGGTTGATACCTTGATACATCAGATCCATTCTGACTTGGATGCCATGGTTGATACATGGATGATGCCATGGCTTGGAAAATTTTCCAGCGACCACATGACTAAAGGGAGAGGAGCCAACCTGCAGATAGAAAGATAGCTCCCCTAACATCTGAACTGAGATCAGAAACAGAAAATGCAGAGCCAAGACTAACATCTTCATTTTTCCCCCTCCTGTTTGCCTGATGAAGAAGCCAGTGTGACTTCGAAAGTTGGCAACATATAGTTGTGCATTTTGGTTGGCCCAAAAAAGGTATCATTGTTTGGATGTTATTGGTTGATACAGTTCTACTGGATGTAACTTTGGCCCCTGCTTGTCCTGTAATAATGGATTCATTTCAATTTGTACAGTCAGAAGATGAGGACAGGCTCCTTGGAAAAGTGAGAGCCACGACATGTCTGCTAAACCCTTGTCTTTCTTGGCTCAGTAAAAGGACTGAGTGAGTGAAGGGAGTAGTCTTGCTAGCAGAAGGGTGGGTTCCATTAAGCACAAGGGAGGCAGTTGTAAGGCTTTTCTTAAAAAAAATAGATCCCTCTATTATGAATAATGATTAGCCAGTATCCAACTTTTAATTGGTGAGCAAGTAATAGAACATATGGTGGCCCCCCAGCTCCAGGCATTCCTGAATAAAACAATATCTAAATCCATTTCTATCTGTTTACAGGCCTGGTTATTAGACAGAAATGGCTTTTTGCCTTGGTGTATGACTTTTTCCAGGAAATGGACAGGGTAATATGCCCCTGTTGGTTCTGCTGGACCTCTTGGTGGCTTTCAGTACCATTAACCATTGCATCCCTTGAACTGCCTGTCAGGGACAGGACTTGGCAGCATTATTTCTACAGTGACTCTATTCCTTCTTGGAGGGATGAGCCCAGAAGGTAGTGCTGTAAGATTCTTCTTTGACTCATTTGCCACTCATCTATCGGGTGTCTCAGAACTGTGTTATGTCCTCCATACTTTTCAACATCTACATCAGGGATACCCAAATTGTAGTCCTCCAAGAGTTTTGGACTTCAATTCCCATAAGCCCCATCCAGCTTGGTGGACAGTGAGGAATTCTGGGAGCTGAAGGCCAAAACATCTGGAAGACCAAAATCTGGGAATCGCCAATCTATATGAAACCACTGGAGAAAACATCTGGAGATTTGAGGTTTGGTGCTACCACTATGCCAATGACACCCAACTCTATTTCTACTTTCTACCAAACTCCAAGGAAGCTGTTTCTGTTCTAAACCAGTGTTTTGCATAAATCATGGATTGGATGAGGGCAGGCAAATTGAAGCTCAACATAAGAAATTCCCAGCTTGATGTTTCTGAAGTCCCTTGTGATTGACGGCTTGAGAGCAAGCGTCTAATTCTCCATCTGCACCAACTATACTCCAGTTCTGCAGCTGTACCAATTATGCTGTGAATCTGACAGCTATATAGAGAAGAAGGAAAGAAAACAGAGAAATGGAACTGTTCTACTGAAGAATTGTAGTATTCCAAATAAAGAAAAACATGATGGGATTACTAATGACATTAAAGAGCAGGTGCTCTATGAGCTCAGCAATTTCACTGAGAGAAAGTGGGAGGGGGGCAATTGCATAGCAATGCTGTAGCAGAAGAAGAGAGCTCTAGGCACTGCCAGAGGTATAACACAAAATGTCAATTCAAAATCTATCACAGCATTATGATAAGCAGGGACCCTCTGGGTAATTTTTTTTGTCTGGCTCCAAATTAGCACTTAAAATCTTGGCTTTCCTGATGAAAAGCTGATTTACTTTAAATGGATCATCTATTAGATTATTCAGATTTTCTTGTCTTTTTCTTCAGTACCTGTCAAGAAGAACAGAAACAAGTAGTGCATACTTATTTTTTTCTTTAAAAATCTTTAAAGATGAAAATAACACTAATTATTTCCCTAATGAACCTGGGAGAGGATAATCAAAAGCAATCCATTTCTGGAGAGTCTTATTTGGATTTTTCCAAAATGCAGACATTTTTTGAGTTTTCTCTTCAGTTCCTGCTCTCCTCCAACAAAGGACTTTATTTGTGCATTTAATCTGATGCCCCCCTCACCATTTGCTGTAGTAAAATATTTTGTTGATACAAGGACCTCAATAATCAGCAGTATCCATCAAGAATCTCAAAGTAAACAATACTATATGACTGCCTTATAGCCATATTGCCACATTATCATTATAAACCAGAATTTCTAGCTCTTAACTGTATTCAAGCAATAGTAACTGCATTAATTAGTTCAGTGGCATTGCTGTGTTATAGCATTTTCATGTAGATACTTTTGGGGTTTATTTTTGACCCACTAGTAGCCCCCACTTTTTAAAAAAGTGCCGTGGAAGAAAGTGAAGACACTGAGCCCCTCTTACAATATAGCACCTTGCTGCTTTGAGTCCCTATATTGGGAGAAAGGCAGGATATAAGAAAATAATAATAATAATAATAATAATAATAATAATAATAATAATAATAATACCAACTAAACAGACACAGCATTCAGAGTTAACCAAAATTTGAGGTGCCTTCATGGTGGTGATAATTACCTGTCCAATGAATAGACCACAAAAGATTAAAGTGGCTCAGACTGGGAGGTTTGAAGGCAGCATAGTTTCATACATGGAGGGCAATGTGGAACAACTGTATGTGTACTGTGAGGGTGCAGAGAAAGCTGGAGTGGTTCAGAATGGGAGGTCTAAGGGTGACACAGAACATACACAGAGTGCAGAGGTGTATGCCAACTGTGTGCACAGAGGCTGGATTTATCATTAAAATCTAGCCCCAAGCTGTGGGCTATCTTGTCAGGTAGCAAAGGGTGGATGTCATTGCCAGGAACTGACAGTGGGATTCTAGACTGGCTGATGGCTTTAAATGTGACAAAACTAACAATTGGATCAGGATATCCCCAGGTTGGATAGGGAGGGAAGTTTGGCTGGGAACACAAAAGGAGGTAGGCTTACTGCTTTGGGTGCAAGGAGATCCTTTCCCTCAAAGTGCAAGAAGAAATGCAAATGACTTGGGGAAAGGAAGGAGCACTTAGTACATCCATTTAGATTTGATAGCCTTATTACCTAGATGTGCACATGCTTTGGGCCATGCTCTTTTTGTTCTGGGAACCTGACCTAGTGTTCCTGATCTCTCAAGAACATGCTGTCTCAAGATAGGAGATATAAAATATGGGGATCCCAAAATACAGTGCAGGATTTGCAGGGTATATACTAACACTTACTTGTTTTTCCCATAATTATGGCAACTAAAGACCTTTACAGACTGCTTGAGGCCACTTTAACTGCCCTATGCTAGGGAATCATAGGTTGGTTCTGTTGATTAGGACACCTCTTAAATGCCATATATAATAGACATATACCTCCAATCCAGAACAAGGAAGATTATCATCATTATCGGTGTTATCTAGGGCTGATAGGAACCGCAGTCTGGCAACATTTGGAGGTTCACAGGAGTCCTGCTGCTGACTTAGAGTAACTGAAAAACTAACAAATGGGGCAAGAACCCTAGGAAAATTAGAAGGGAAAAGAATGCTGTATCTACACTACAGAATTAATGTAGTTCACTGCAGAGTAAGAAGGGGTGGTGGAGATAAGAGATCCTCTCACTCCCTTCAGATAGATGCTTCTATGAAAACCACCTGTTCCAAAGCTTGGTTTGAATGATAATCTTAACCAGGCTTCTTTATCTACTTCCTCTACTAATCCTTCCTAGGCTTTATTTACACTGCAGAATTAATCCAAATTGATGCCGCTTTAACTGCCACGGCTCAATTCTATGGAATTCTGTGATCTGTAATTTTGTGATATTTATTCTTCTCTGTCAGAGAACTTTGGTGTCACAACAAACTATAAATCCCTGGATTCCATAGAATGGAGCCATGACAGTTAAAGCAGTGTCAAATTGTATTAATTCTGCAATGTGTCAGCAGCCTAGATGTCATATTGAAGACTGCAGAATATCTTAGCATTCATGAAAAAGAAAGCAGGAGGAAATCCAAAACAAAGCCATGGATAAAATCCAATAAAAGCAGTCCAAAGCTACAAACAGCTGCAACTCTTGACCAACTGCCAGCATTACCTTCCTGCCATTTAGATAACAGGGATGTAAATCTTTGTTGATTTTGTTCTCACATATGACAACAAAATATTTCTCCTCAATGGGTAAGATTGCAAGAGTTTTTGCTCACTTTTGGATGACAACCCCCTATTTATTTATTTATTGGATTTACATCCCAACTTTCTTCCAGGAGGGATTCAAAGGAGCCTTAAAGCATTTTAAATGAAAACTCTGCAAAACTTTTATTTGCGTAAAAACCTTGCATTTTGTACAAAATACAATTTTGGCACACAAGACAATGAAAATGAAAAAGGCCAGCATCTTTTCATGCAGTCACTTTGGGGCTTTATTTTTGACCCATTGGTAATTCCTTTTGTTAAGAGACCCATAGGAGAAAATCAAGCTAGTGAAGTAGTCATATGAGACATTGAGCCCCTGCATCACTTGGACAACCTTGGTTTTCCCTCACTGAAGTACCACAGTCTTTTCATTCAGACAGGGTTGAAAAATCTTGCAACAACCGACAATTTTGTTTTTGATGGGGAGTCTTGACATATTGAGGCTCACTTCCTTACTATGGAAGAGAAAAATTGTGAATATTCTTTAAATCCTCTTTCCAGGGCTCGTAGGAAGGTGGGATCAAGGAGGCAGCTGGGTAGGATGTGTCAAGGATAGAGAAAGATAAGTGACAGTGGTATGGAGTTCAACCAGTCGCAGACATATTTTATAGTGTTTGGTGGAGAGATCACCACTTACTTGTTTGCAGGTGTTAGTGAAGCTACTCATGCTGCAGGTCTGACTAAAGATATTTGTTCTGTCTGAGGCAAATCAATAAATGTCACCCACCAACTTTCCAAATCAAAGTGCATAGTACCCCAATCAGCCAATAATTCTTGGTGCAATGGGCTTAGGTCAGGATCCTATGATTATAGCAAAGACAGAAGTGAGAACAGTGTTGGATGTGAAGGCTGATGTAAGAAAATGAGAATGAGGCATTAGCAGCTCAGAGTTGGCAGCCTTCTCTTCTCATCAAGGTCACATTCTCGCTGTACAAATGGCAAGAAAGTCACACTGTGATGCATTACTCAAAATGTGTGCCACTGTAGGAACCTGGCTTGAAAATCCCACAAGCACCTTTCTGCCATCCTTGGCAGTAAAAACACAAGAATAACAAATAATATGCTGCCCTGCCATGGCATCTCCAATGCCTGTGGTGACTGTCTTCTTCTGATTAATTTGGTTATACCCCTCCCCTTCCTCCAATGAGCTCAAGATGGCTCTCCTCTTCCATGCTTTACCCTCACAACAATCCTGTCAAGTAGATCAAGAGGGAAGAAGGAAGGAAGGAAGGAAGGAAGGAAGGAAGGGACCTAAGGTAACTCACGAGTTTCCTGGCTTCATGGGAACCTGAACCCAGATCTCTCAAGCATTCAAATCTAGCATTCTAAGCACTATACCACACTTCAGTTTTCTTGTGAAGAGGAATTATTCTGTGCAGAACTGCAGCTACCCATGTATCATGTGCATTGTGACATCTCCAATACCCTTTGCCCTTCAATGTGCAGATGTATGGTCCGTACAGTGTAATTATACAATGTAATATCATTTTAAGACACAAGGTGGCCCCAAGCACATACTCTCAAAGCCTCATAAAAAGTTGACATAATTCTTAGGCGCCCACAGCAGACAATTGTAGCTGACTATACAATAACCAAATAGAAGTGTGAACCATTCAGGTTAAGATAATTGCATAAAGTAATTAAGATGTGAATGATTACATCAAAGTGACGAGGTTTACAAGTTCTCTGATTCCCTGTCTCTCTTGACTTCTTCAAACAGATCTGTCTCAGCAGCTCTTTACCAACTTCTCAAGCTTGCTATGTGTAGCACGAGTACTCTCTGTCCAGAGTTTGAAAGAAACTAGTTACAAATAAGAGCTTACTTTACCTTTTCCCTGTAATGAAAGTATATTTCTTCATGTTCTCTGTGACATGTGGACCATCCTGTGACTGTGTAAAACATTTAGAACATTCTAGAGTTGGGAAAGTGCCTTTTGGTGGATGTCCTACTCTTTCTGCTGGGCATATCAATGGTATTTCCTTCCGGTGTCCCTTAGTTCCTTTGCATCCGGAGCAGATGGGCAAGAAAAACATGGCTCAATCCTGCTTTTCTGAAAGTGGGTTGAGACCACACTGTTCACACAGCCCTCTCACAAGGTGGGCTGAATACACATAATAATAATAATAATAATAATA
>JAIPUX010001880.1:45979643-45994137 GCA_020142125.1 Phrynosoma platyrhinos | reverse complement strand
TTAACTCCCTCACTTGGAGCTTAGTATGGACATTAGGTCCCCCTCTTCAGGACCTTAACCCTGTCCCACTCTGGAACCTTCTCCACCAGACCCTCACTCTCTGGAATTCAAACCTATCTGACTTCCAACTGTTCTTAACAGAATTTTCCCCTTACAGCCCAACATCACTCAGTCACTCAGGGCTGGCTCTAACCTGCCTTCTCTCCGCAGATGCCCTTTTAGATTGTAAGCCTGAGAACAGAGAACTGTCTAACAATTTGTAAGCTGCTCTGAGAGCCTTTTTGGCTGAAGAATGGGGTATAAAATAAATGAATAAATAATAAATAGATAAATAAATATCTGACTCAAAATGTCCAGTTCCTGTCCACCTTTGTTCACTCATCACAGTACTGCAATGTTCTCCTGCCCACGAGCTATTTGTCAGAGACTGCCAGAAATAGTGCAAATTGAGTTCACTTAAACTGCCCTGGCTCAGTGCTAGGGAATCATGGGAATTGTACTTTTTTCTGGGACATTGAGCCTTCTCTGCCAGAGAGCTCTGGTGCCACAATATACTACAGTTCCCATGATTCTTTAGCACTGAGCCAGGACAGTTAAAGTGGCCTCAGTTTGCACTATTTTTGACAATATGTAAAGGCCCTTAGTCTGGCTTCTCAGCAAAAGTCTGTCTGGCATGGGAGGCCCTACCAGCAGCATTGATGCCATCAGCATACATTTCTCTGGATGGAAGACCATGCATTTCCACCACCTCAAAACACCCATTGGCCTTTCTAGCACAGTGCTATTTACAGCAACCTTCCTAATGTTGTGTTCTCTGAATGCGTTGGTCTACAACTCACATAATGTTAGCTAGTATGGCCAGGGTTTATGTCATTCAGGGATGATATTAATTGTGTTCTGAAAACTGTGCCAGGTTGGGGGTGGGTGGGTCTACTCTGAATACCAATGTCTCTTTAAGACTGCAGTAGACAGCAGCCTTTCTCAGCTTTGGTTATACATGCCAGGTACCATCTACATGCAAAGAATGAGTCTGCTACTGAGCTATAGCTCTTTCCTTTTGTTTACATGATCAGTATATGTTTCCAAATAGACATTTATCACACAAATCTCTGTGACGTTCTCCAACTTATAGATTAATGATTTCCTTAGTGCATTATTAGCTTGGAAATGGATAAGTCAGAGTAATATTCTAATTAGTCATATTTTGAGAGGGAGGATTAAGCATATAGTTCATCTATATGTAGTCATGGTGGAACCACAATACTTTCTGTTGATTAGAACTTGGCATCTGTGTTTATATAGTATTTATATAAAAAAAATTGTATTATGACTGGGTGGTGGTTAGCTGAATTAGGCCTTAAAAGGTTCCCCTTTGATCTGTTTTATAAAAAGCAAACAATGCTTGATAAACGTGACAGCTTCCTGTTAAGATTTTTATGGTGTTGCTTTATAAAAGCCGCCCCATGTAATTTGGTGAGGCTAATCAAACATAAAATAGCATCAAAATTTGTGCTTGGATTTCTTCATTATAGAGATGATACCTCACTAAGCATGGGTTTAGGCAACATGATTTTAATGATAATTATAATATATGATTAGAAAGCTTGGTTATTAGCTGAATATAGAGTCAAAACAAAGGCAGAGTTCTGTTTTCACAGGGACTCATGCTGGCAACTGCTCAGATTTCCATGAGCTAATCACCATAGGGAGTATGCATGGATTCATAGTAGCATCTTTCTGCTGCTTTGTCATATGCTGCATTGAGCATGTGTGAGCTTGTGTTGATAGCAGGTGAATGAGCAATCATACCATAGTGCTTATGAAATTAAGTTGTACCCACAAATTGTTTAATTAATTTGATACGCTGCCTTTCTTCTGGACTGGGACTCAAGGCAGCTCACAGAAGTAATCAGTCAACATCTAACAATACAATTTTAAAAACAATTACCGTACAGTAAAAACATCTCATCTAAAAGAATATAAAATTATTTTAAAAGGAAGCAAAAGTTAAATAAATAAATGTACACCACAATAAGAAGCCTCCCTTTGAGTGATTACATATTAAAAGCCTACTTAAACAAAATGTTCCTGGCTCAATCAATCAATCAATCAATAGCCTCTGCCATTGCTTTACTATGTGGACTTATGAGACTAGTTTTCATTTATCTCATGAAAATGTGCATGTATTTTCCTGTGCAGTTTCCCAACATACATACTTTCCTATGCATATATATTAATGTACACTCTTTTGTGTGCATTTTATACTCCCCTTGATGAAAGCAAGTTTGTGGCCATTTTTGTGAGACAGACATTTTGAGTTGCATCTATGTATGTATATTTCAACAGGGGGGAAAAATCCCCTGCTTGTAGTTTATTTCTCAGTGATGAGAAAGTTGAAGATACATGTAGACTTCAGTTAATAGCCTCACAGACCACAAATAGGATCAACTCATTAAAAAAGCCACTTAATACCTAATGAGTAAGAAATCAGCAGGCTCCAATAATACCTTTTTTAATGATAGATTACTGGATAACATCTATGTTTTACGTCATGATCGGTTGTGGTTTATTGTGAAAGGAACAAGCTAAGGCAAGACTTTTGCTTTTCTTTTTCATTAATCACAGCTTGTATTACCCAAATGTGAGAAACTGGTTATAATTAACTATGGTTTGAACTTTAAACTATGGGTTATGAAGCTGGTTTGCTTACTTAAAATGAAGTTTTTGTGTTTGGATTTAGTGTTAAATTGTGATTAAATAAAATTAGAACTGAAAGAAAGCTTCCAATTTCATCCTCGCAGGCAGGGCAGGATAGGTCATGCAAATCTGAGGCCTGCCTAGGTTCATTCCTATCAAATCATGGTTTCTTGTGATGACTAAATGCAGCTAATGTATCTAAAATGATTTCAACAAAGCTCTGTAGTCAAGGGCACCCCCAGGCTTAGTGTCACCTGGTATGGGGATTGTGGGTGGCTGCTGAGAGGGGGTGGTCAGGTAAAGCCAAGAGAAGAGCCCTTGTCCATCCTCCTCTTCTGCTGCCTTGGCTTCCTCCTCAAGTAGAGAGCCAGCACCACACCCCCTGCAGTGGGAGGAGAGCCCTACTGGGTGTCACCCCTCTTCTGAGGTGTCGCTAGTGTGGTCCGCACCTCTGCATCCCCCAAGTAATGCCACTGCCTATAGTATTATTATTGAAGTATTGAATATGAAGAAGTATTATTACTGAATTCTGTGTTATGATTATCTACCTGTAGGTAGTTGTTTTGCTAGCATAGGACAGGTTGTTTTGTAAATTTTGTAGGCAGCACCTCAGAAAAACAAAGTGAAAAAAAAATCTTTCCTTGCCATTTTTGGCCTTTCTGTGTCGAATTGTTCTACAGTATTCTATAATGTTTTACTTTTGTTGCTGCAAGGACCTGTTTGGAAGCACAAGAATGATTATTTGAACAGCTATGTCTGCCATCTGCCCTAGAGATGTTTGCATCATATATGTGTTACCCAAAATGCACGGGTCTTGAGGGGGCACCCAAAACCAATATACAAAGGGAAAATTTAATTAGCTCAAAAGATGGCTGCGAGAGGGCTTCAGGTGACTAAAGCCAGGGCAGATCTGTGCATAATGGTTTCAAAAAAGTGAACTTTCAGAGTGTAAGTTCAAAATGGTTTTTATTTAGAAATAAAGGAATCACCATTCATGCAAGAACATTAACTCATGTACATGTTCAAGAACTAATGATATAAAGGTGGTAGCTGATAGTGACTTAGAGTTTTTAGCAGAGGGTAATACTGTACCATGTTCAGGTACAGAGCACTGATCGGGAGTGGGGGAACATAGTGAAGTGACTCTGGCTCATCATGCTGCCTGAAGATTGTGGGTGATCTGCATGTTCCAAGGAGTAAAGTTAGATATGGACAGGGTGTGTCTTTGACCTCAACCAAGACTGAATTGACACTACTCAAGTGGGAACATATATAGGGCAAAATCTATCCTGGGGTAATTTCAGGATTTGAATGGATGTTCCAGGTGGAAGCATGAGCAAGGAGGTTGAGAATCACCCAGTGATCCATGCAGATGTCCCTAGACAAAGGCATATCTATCCTGGAGGGAGATACTCTTAAACTTCTGTTTTACTTGCAAACACAGATATCACACACATTATTTCTATTGATGAGGGACACATGGAGATTTTGCTTGTTGACAGATTCCTGCTGAGCACTTCCATGGGCCTTTTCAGACTGCCAGAAATAGTGCAAATTGAGTCCACTTTAAGGGTTAGGGTTAGGGAATCATGGGAACTGTATTTTATTGTGGCACCAGAGCTCTCTGACAGAGAAGGGTCAATGTTTCAGGAAAAAAACAACAACAACAATTCCCATGATTCCCTAGCACTAACCCTAACCCTTAAAATGGACTCAATTTGCACTATTTCTGGCAGTCTGCAAAGGCCCCATGTGAGCCTAAAGGATGTCCTTATATGGTTCTGGATTTCTTTATATAGCCAAAGTGGCTTCCTCTGCACTAGGGCATCTTCCTGGCTCTGAGCCTTGTGACAGCCCCTTTAATAACCCTGCATGGAATGGTGTAAAATATGACTGTGGCATCCACTACTGACTTCCTCTCCTCACCATATGTAAATATTGGAGATATAAAGAATATATCAAATGCTTCTTCTACTCAACAAGAAATTGTGTCAACACACTAAGGGCCTTTACAGACTGCCAGAAATAATGCAACTTGAGGTCACTTTAACTGTCCTAACTCAGTGTTAGGGAATGATGGGAACTGTATTTTTTTCTGGGACATTGAGCCTTCTCTGTCAGAGAGCTCTGGTGCCACAATAAAATACAGTTCCCATGATTCCTTAGCACTGAGCCAGGACAGTTAAAGTGGCCTCAAGCTGCATTATTTTTGGCAGTCTGTAAAAGCCCTAAGATACCTAACTGAAGAAAGTCTCATTGGAACTTCTAAGGTCTTACTAAAATAGTGACTGCTTTTTGTTCTTATTTTTTCATTTTGCCATTCTTTCTGAAACAGTGTTATGTTTAAGAGTTATAGCCATAACACAGGAAGCAACTCAAAAGGTGCATGCCTCAAGGAAGTCTGCATTTCTATTAGGTTTCCATCACAATTCCTTGTATTGATCAAAAAGGGGGGAAAGAATGTAGTGGAAATTTTAAAGGCAGCTTAGTTCCTCCTGGATTTTCTTTAACTATAATCATACAGCCAGTGTACTACCTGGATTAAGAAATATATATTGTTGACTACAAATGGTCCCTGAATCATAAGGCTGATGCAGACTGGCAAAAAGGGCTGGCCTGGGGGTGGAGTTGGGGCGAGGCAGGTGTACACCCACTGCCCCGACTCCACCCCACCGCTGTCCTGATGTTGCACTCCCATCCGCATGGCATGAGGCATCAGGACGCCTTTCTGGTGCAGTGTGTGCACACGCTGCACCAAAAGGGCACAAAAGAGCCATGGCACCAGCTCTAAGGGTGGCAAAAAGGAGGATTGGGGCCACGGTGTGTGGTTGCTGCAGCCACAGTCCACCGCTCCCAGGTCGTCTGCATCAGCCCTTACTCTACTTTTTCAAGGCTGCAGGAATTGTGGCTGCATTCCTTCTGGAGGAGAAATTTATTTCTGACTTCCAGAAGTCTTTAAGACAGAATGAGCAGTCTTACCATTAGATACAAGGAGGGACTACTTCAAGTACAAAATACTGGGAAGTATGGAGCAGCAGTAAACTACTGGAGGACAGAACTGCTTTTGGGGTATAATAAACTGGAATTCTATTGATTAATCCCAACTGGGGTAGACCCATTGAATCAGTTGATGAATAGTAGGCCAATGGTTGCCATTGTTTCCTAAAATAGCCTTGTGTATGCAATCCCATTCCCAATATTGAAGTAAGAGCCAGATTACATGTTACTTCAAAGGCATGACTAGCAACTGTGTTGTTCTCACTCCAATCCATTAGGGTTCCTAGTGTGCTGGACAGAGGACATTAATCCTTTGCCCTTGTTGCGGTTCCTGTCTGAATCTTCCTTCATATACAGTTTGTACTGTCAAAAAAGGATCCATTGCAATGAATTCAAAATTATAAAGACTGTAGCTGTATGAGTCTGATGTGGATTGGGGCCATAGTGGGTACTAAAGTCCTCCATTTCTAGCACTAAAGCGTTAATCTAAATTGTCATATGATGCCCTTACTTTTGAATGGGGTTGGGTGGAAGACATAGCTTTTCACTGCATGATTAAATTCACTTTTGAAGTGCATCTGCACTGTAAAAACAATGTAGTTTGACACCACTTTAACTGCTGTAGCTCCATGCTGTGGAATCCTGAGATTAATAATCTAACAAGGTCTTTAGCTTTTTCTGCAGAGTGCCTCACAAACTACAAATACCAAGATGCTGTAGAATGCATTAAAGTGGTGTAAAATTGCATTATTTCTACAGTGTAGATGCACTCTTATTTTGATCAAAATATGCAACTGTCAGATCAGTTGGTTTCCTTATGAAGGATGGTGAGATCTTGCTCTTTGCCCTGCGCTGGCTCCGTATATGTTCATTGCTGGTAAAAGTCTTTTTTTTTTTTTGCTTTGGGACCATGCACTATGACTGACCTGTTGATAGACTATCCAAAATGCTATTAGGCTGTATATGTAGCATCCATAGGATATGAATGGTTTTAGTAACCATGTCCAATACTTAATAAATAACAGAAGTGAGTTTTCACACAGATACATCTATAAGAGGTGAATTAACTTCAATCCTTTTTTAGTACTCAAGTGGAAAGGAAGTAGAGAAAGAAAAAATAGAATTCTTTATGAAGGTAGTCTATCAAACTCATTGCTATCAGCCTTTGCTGGATCAGAAGATTGAATTTAATGAAAAGGGATTTGCAAATTATTACTGTGTCTCCATACACTTGAAGGAATCTGACTCTTTAAAACATACAGGAGAGAAATCCTCTTTTAATTGCTCCATCTGTACTGGGTGACAAATGCCATTTCTTAGATGTATAAAACTGCCATTTCTCTCATCATCTGTGATAGGAATTATTTGATTGTCAACTTATACTGAAGAAGCCTTTGCTTTTGTACATACAAGACCCTGAGCACTAGGAATGCAGCCAAAAATCTTACCTCACCTTCTTTCTATTGTAGAGCTGAGAATGGGTGCTAACTAATGTTAGAGTGCTGATGACATGTTTCAGGTGAAAGACTTACTAATCCAGTATTACTGTTTCTAACTAACACCAGTGATGCCATTCATTTTCAACTTGCCTGGGAAACTTTTGGACTCCAAATGCAGATGAACTACTACTCCAGTTGTACCTGACTACTAACCAGGCTGGGTAGTGTGATAAGAATTTGGAAGTTAACAATATTTAGAAGGCGGCAAGTTCCCAATCCTGTGTAGTAGTAATAATAATAATAATAATAATAATAATAATAATAATAATAATTTGTACCCCGCCTCTCTATCAACAATTGGGGCAGCTAGCAACAATTAAAATTCCATACAGCATATAAACCCAGAATCCCAAAACCCACCCACCCCTTAAAAAAGTATTAAACCAGTAATTAGTTAAAACAACATACAATAAGTCCAAAATGCAGAACATAATAATATAATGAGCACCAGAATAGCGGCACTATCCGAAATGGGAGAGAGCGGATAAGGGGGCTCCTGAGGCCGGGAGATCTAGTCTGGAAAGGCCTGCTGGAAGAGATCCATCTTAACAGCTTTTTAAAAGCTGCTCAGGGTGTTAGATGGTGCACAGATCATGTGAGATCACTGGGTGCACTCCCATGAAATGTATTTCACCCCTCACTGTGGCACTCTCTCTTTCTCTCATTTAATATGGACAGAGCTCCAGAAAAACCATTCATACAGATAAAGAGGTCATTTTTCACACATGATTCAACATTGCTGGTCTTGGCTGGATTTTTTTTAATTGTTGTGTACCTTTGAGTCATTTTGACTTATGACAACCCTAAAGTGACCCTATCATATGGTTTTCTTGGCAAGTTTCTTAGATGGCGTTTGCCATTGCCATCCTTTGAGAGAATGTGACTTGCCCAAGGTCACCCAGTGGGGTTTTATGTTCGAGCAGGGTGTTCTGTGACAGAGACATATTGTCTTTGTATGACTTATTTTAAGTTAGATGGCTTGAGTAGTATGATACTATTTGGAAATAAATGAGGGGATAGCTGGGCAGTACACATTTTTGGAGGCAGAACGTTTCTTCTAGTGCACCTGTTTAGTGACCAGCCAGACACTCATTTAGACTTAGACTTATGCTTTGTAAAGTCTATGTGGGGTGGCAAGTCCTACCTTGGAACAGTGGGCTAATTAAACTACCTCTTAGACATCTGACTCTCATTATTAAGATATGGGTAGTACAGGGGTAGGCAACCTTTCCCCTTTAAGGGCCAAGGGACTTCAGCTCCCAGAATCCAGGAGCTATTGGCCAACATGGCCGAGGCTTCTGGGAGCTGAAGTCCCTTGGCCCTTAAAGGGGACAGGTTGCCTACCCATGGGGTAGTATTTGGAAGACCAGCAGTCATCACAATTATATTCTGTATGTCAGGGGTAGGCAACCTTTCCCCTTTAAGGACCGAGGGACTTCAGCTCCCAGAATCCCAGGAGCTATGGGCCAACATGGGACTATTGGCCAACATGGCTGAGGCTTCTGGGAGCTGAAGTCCCTTGGCCCTTAAAGGGGAAAGGTTGCCTACCCCTGCTGTATGTCATAGGAATGCATTGCAAATGAATTCAAGACTTTGAGATTATGGCAGTGCTAAATTAAAACACCTATTTGGGAGGATGTAGTTTTTTATTTTAGGTATTTGATAGCAGACTACTTAAGCAGCAAATGCATGGTGAAGTTCAAGGTCACTCCATGGTTTCAGAGCATTGTGATGGTCAGATGCAGAGTTGTGGGTTTCTTTTCATGTTTCAGCTCATGGTTAGAGATCAATGATGCTGAATGATGGACTTGATTTCAAATAACAGTATTTTAAACAGTATTTTAAATCCCTTGTTATCTGCTGGGGTTTGGTTCCAGGATCTCCTGTGGATAACAAAATCTGTGTATGTTCATGTCCCATTTAGTATAATGGTTTAGCAAAATGGTGTCCCTTGTATAAAATGGCAAAATCAAGATTTGCTTTTTGGAATATGCATATTTTTAAAAAATATTTTCAATCAGTGGATGCTTGAATCCATGAATAAGGAAGGCCGACTATAGTAGTCACATGGAGAAAGAATTGAGTGTTTATTCCATCCAGCAAAAGAGCTTATGAATTAGATGAACAATGGAAATACAGCAGTGGTGAAGAGGTGCATGGATATAATTAGCATTTTGGTGGGGTATAGCATTTTCCACTATCTTGTATCTTTACAAGAATGTTATTTCATGACTTTTCACGTTTAACTTATGTTTGGAATCTGATGTTGATTAAGGTGACATTGGGTATTGATAAGAATTGTTTCATGAGCTGATTAGGAACAAAATCTTGTTTTATCATAGCTTGTGATCTTCACTGATTTTGAGGTAATTTGCAGTGGAAATGTCATTCAGGATAATTGGATTGTGCTTTAAAAGCAATAAGTTAACAGCTTTCCTTTGAGATATTATTAACACATGATTAAGGGTCATTATGTCTTCATGAATCAGTCCACCCTATTTGCATGCTAGACAATCTTGAACTCACAATGGCAAAGTGGACCATATTGAAAAATACTGTTACTTTTGGGGGAGTGTACTACTGAAAAAAATACCCCTGAATATTCTGTATTACTGACACTTTTTAAAAATGTTTTCTGAACCCTACTACCTGTACAGAGTTAATTTGACTCTTTAGTGCATAAAATACTGCATTATATTGCCTGGCAGATTCTTTCCAAACTCTGCTTGTAAATGTGGGGTACTGAACTTGGAACTTTCAACTGAGATATCTTTTTGTAACATGCTTCCCGCAGATGTTTGTGGGGGAGTGTCATTATAGGACTCCCAGATGGCAGTAGAAGTAGTTATATCTGTGATGCTTGGAATTCCTGTGGCTATTCTTGTTTTCAAACACCATAAAGGTCTTGTCTGCATCCATACTGCAGAAGTAATCCAGTTTGACACCACTTTAACTATCATGGCTCATTGCTATAGAATTCTGGGAATTGTAGGGTTTTAAAAGGACATTTAGCCTTCTCTGTCAGAGAGCTCTGGAGTCATAGCCAACTACAGTTGTTAGAATTCCACTGCATTGAGTCATGCCAGTTAAAGTGGTATCAAATTGGATTATTTTTTGCAGTGAGGATATAGCCCTTGCCTATTTGTGTCTCCTTGAAGCCACTCAAGACATTTTCAGTAGGTTGTTAGATTGTAATGTCATTGTCAGCCGAGGTGCTTTACACTTTTTCAGTTATCCTATCAACAGTGAAGTTATCAAGGGCTCTTATTGAGACAAGGCTGTGAAATGGATTTTGCAAATAAATGAGATATTACAGTGATATGTCTTCAGGCAAATTTCTCTTTCCTGCTCAATTGCCTAGATGTCAGAATTGTAATGCACTATATTCAGGTATGTTACGTGGTAGCATGCAGCCAGAAAAGTGGCCAGTTTGGTTTTGAACAGATTGATTGATGTTGGTTCCAACTGATTTCACTTGCAATCTTTATGAGTGGAACAGAGGCTCTAAGACTGGTGTGTGCTTTTATTTGGAATAAAAAAAAAATAGTTTATTATGTTGCAAAATAATGTCAACAGCCTTTCTCACCCTGGCAGGATAAGTAAGATGATCCTGGTTCCAAGGTAGTTCCATGTTATCACTATGTTTTATTGTTTTATTTTTAGAGTAATCAGTTTTTTGATTTATGATAATTGAACCAATAGTCAATGCTGTGAATCTGAAATAGACAAAAGACTTCCAATTTGAGCTGCACAAAGAGGGAAAGGTTGTCTTTATGTATTCAGCAACATGCTTTGAAATCCAAAAGCCAATAACATTCAGATGGTTAGTCATTTTGTCAGTTGTTCTCTTCTTGTCCTATCAAAAATGGCCCACCTGCAACATAGGATACAAGTTAGGGAATACAGAATGCTCAAATTCAGGAAGATATACTTCCTTGTGCAAAATCAAAGAAATATACCTGCAAGAGAAAGGACAGAGAATAGCAAGATGATTAGACTATGGCAGGGGTAGGCAACCTTTCCCCTTTAAGGGCTGAGGGACTTCAGCTCCCAGAAGCCTCAGCCATGTTGGCCAATAGTCCCTTGTTGGCCAATAGCTCCTGGGATTCTGGGAGCTGAAGTCCCTCGGCCCTTAAAGGGGAAAGGTTGCCTACCACTGGACTATGGCATATGTAGTCACAAGTCAGTGTTTCTGCTAGCAGTTAAAGGATCACCATAACTACAAGTGTGTTTAGCCATATGAATTATCTTTGAAATTGTAACCAATTTCCTTTCTGAGACTCTATAGGACAGTGCCCAAACTGCAACCCAAAACCCATTTACTTATTGCAAAGTGCCACATCCCTCTGGCTTTCTGGTATTGAACTCTGGTGAATTCTGCACCGGAGTGACAGCACACATGCCCATAGAGAGGGCTCTGAGTGCTAACTTTGGCATGCATGCCATAGGTTCACCACCACTGCTATAGGAGATATCATTTTGAAGATGCTGTTGTCTTCCAAGCTAACTGCTAAAAAGCACCAAGAATGAAGCTTGTATTTTCTCTACCATCAGAGCAGTTCAGTACCTTGCGGTAATCTAAACCAAAGTATGAATTATGATTTTCATTTAATTCCAGGGACTAGTAAACTATTTGCTTTTCCTAATCCAATGTTTTTTTTTCAGGATTGGGGAGTAGTGGTGATTTGGGGGTTACTCCCTGACCTTTTCCAGAGTAAGACATTTTTTTCTTAATGTTACTCCTACTCCTACTCCTATTAGAGTCCTCAATAAAAAATATTTTGTCATTGCCACATGACTCATCAGGCTATTTTTTGGAATTCTCTGTGTGTGTGTAAGTGTCTGTGACAGTGCAATAAAATAAAATTGTTTTTTGGTGTTTGCATGTACAATAACAGGAATAAGGAGTAACAAATATATTTTGTTACTCCTTATTCTTCCTCCTATTCCCCAGCCCTGTTTTTTTTTACAAGTTTTCTCTAGATCCTTAGCATTTAAACCCTATAGAAAAAGCACAATTTATGGATGTCAACCAAGACCTACACATGTTTACTCAGAAGTAAACTCTGGTAAATTCAGTGGTATTTAGGTGGCCATTAAATGCCCACAGATGTGAGAGTAAGCCCAACTAAACTGTGTGGAATTTTCTTCTGAGTACACATATATAGGATTGTATGGTCTCAATTGTACTAAGGATTACAGCTCTAGTTTTAAAATTCTCTTAATCTAATAATGTATTTATCCATGGCATCAATATATAATAATATGGATTCAAATTGAAAAAAAAAAGATTCCAGGAAAACATTAGGAAGAATGTCTTTAAGATCTGTTCAACACTAGAAATGACTCACAGGACCCCAAGTAGCCCAGAGATCTCAAAAGACTTTACTTACCGAGAAAGACCTGGCCCAGAAGGGGTTGATCCAGATGTGAAGGCTGATTCCATAGTTGCCAAATGCAGTGCCAATGCCCTTCAGATGGAGGACAAGGCTATCCAGTCATACCCTGAATTAAGAGCTCTCGGTCCACAGAATTCTCCACAGGGGCAAGGTCATACAACAGCCCAAGACAATTCAAAAACCCATTTAGTTATTTACTGGGGGCCACAGCCAAAAGGTGTTCTACCAAGTGCACCGCAAAGTTTTTGCCAAAAGGGATTTTGCCCAGCAGCCCTCCCTGGCAGGGAGGAACCAACAGCAGTCCAAACTCCAGAGGTGCCTGTGCCCAGCTTTCTTAGTTCTGAACCACAAGGGTTCCAACCAAAGATCCAGCTTCCAGCCATCTTCCTAGGACCAGAGGACAGAGCTGCTGAGACAGAAATAAAAGCAAGTTCCTCAATCCAAAACTTGAGTGCCTCCACAACCCCCGCCTTTCAGATTTTCACTCAGAGCTGGAGTAATCAAAAACCTAGCTTTCAAGAAAGGGCCTTCAAAGAAATCTTCAACCAGTGCATGGAGGAGAAGCTGATAAAGCCCCCCCTCCGACATGTTGGGGAGGGGTTCTCCATTGCACCGGCCAAAAAGGAGGCCGGACGCTTCATTGGCTGGGCGGCAGTGGAAGTCCTGCCCCTTCCTTTGCTGCTCAGCCAATCAGGGTTGGATCCTTTTAGGATCCTGTCTTGTTGGTGGTCTTACTTATCACGAGACTACCAACGAGAACAAGGGGCTATAAAGCCCCAAGGCTGCCTCATGGCAGCAGCCATTTTAACTAGCAGACAAGTAACCCATCCCACCCGCCCTTCATTAATAAGTGGTTCACATATTTATTCTTAGGCTGTGGCTGGTCGCCTTAGGGGGCCAGGAGGGAATTTTCCCAGAGTTATTGTGACCTGGGTTTTTCGCCCTCCCTGAGAATAAATTGGGGTATGCTTGTATTTGATAGCATATTTGCTATGACTATGTAGAATTGTTATTGTGTTTACGTTGCTCTAGGGACAAGTGAAGTTAATTTGTCATAACCAAGCGATGTGCCTGCTTAATTCTTTAAAAAGCCAAGATCATGAGGTCTGGGATCCTAACTGATTAAAGACATTGGGGGGAAGCAGACGAGGGTGTCTGGGACACCGCAGGACGGTGCGCCATGGGACCGCGGCATCCGCACCGCGGCGCACCGTTGGCGCCTCTGAAAGGAGCGCTAAATCAGCGCTCCTTTCAGAAGTCAGTGAAAGTGCACCCTAAAAGCGTAGGGTGCACTTTCGCTGACTTATCCGCCACAGCATATGTGGACGCTGCAGCGGGAGGTTGCCCTCGGAGCGCTGGCAGTGCGGAGGGCCGGCTGCTCTGAGGGCAACCTCAGGAGGAGGAAGGGGCACCAATCATGCAGCTGCCCCTCCTCTTCCTTGCCTCAAGGACGGCCCAATTAGCCATCTGCCAAGGCCCATTGTTTGGTAGAAGGATTCACAAAGTGTTTATGGTTATGTGAAGATACCATTTGTTGGACTATCATTTGAGAAAACAACTCCAAAAAGTGGATTGATGCTGTTACTATACATGTGTGACTTTTTGATGATATAAACAATAATTTCCTGCTATTAATCATTAATTTGTGCTGACTTTTTGAGGTGACAGACCTAATTATTATTATTATGGTGTATGGCTTTTTTAAAAATTAAATATATAGATATATGATTGATAGAATAATTTAGACTGTTGTGTTATAAGTTTTAATTGTTTGTTTTACTACTACAAAAGGGCTAAGATTATTAAGTTATGGGACCTGTTCAGTTACCATTTTATTTGATATGCTAGGTTAAGATCCTGGATGGGGTCACGCTCTCCTCCAGTGACTGTGTTCGCAGCTTG
>JAIPUX010001880.1:45968392-45979543 GCA_020142125.1 Phrynosoma platyrhinos | reverse complement strand
ATATATATATATATATATATATATATATATATATATATATATAAATTCGTTTAATATTGATACAGTCAGTTTTAAAGATTAAATTTTTGGTTTGAATTTTCAGTTATTGACATGATACTTGTTGATAAGTTTAATAAATAAATAGATTTTAAATTTCACAATAGATATTGTTGTATACGAATTTAGATATTTGATACATAGTGTGTTTGTGTAAACTAAAACAATGCCATTTTGTTGTTTTAATATATTGCCTAGTAGATACTGAGCCGTTGTTAATGTTTTGATTATATTGTATTTTTAAACACAAGAAAAAAAAAAGGAAAAGATGGACTTTGGGGGAGCCGACTGTCAACTTGTTAAATTAAGATGCTTTAGGATTCGTTATAAAAGGAAAACAAAAAAGAAAAGAAAAAGAAAACAACAAGAAAAGGAAGATATATATATATATATATGGTATATACATTTGCTTAATAGTGATAGTTAGCTTTCAAGAACAAATTGATGGGTTGAATTTTTAGATATTGATATGATATCTGCTGATGTGTTTGGTAAACAACTAGACCTTAGGTTTTGCATTAGATATTGTTTTATATGATTATAAAGATTTGTTACATAGGGCCTCGGCAGATGGGTAATTGGGCCGTCTCCGAGGCCCAGAAGAGGAGGAGCCGCCACATGTTCGGCGGCCCTTCCTCTTCCTGAGGGCGCACCCGGAAGCGCCGGCCGTCCGCACAGCCGGCGACTGCGGGTTGCCCTCACGCCGCGGCAGCCGAACGCGCCGCAGCGTTTGAGCCCCGGAAAGTGCGCCCGCCGCTTTTAGGGCGCACTTTCCGGAGAATCTAAAAGGATCGCCATTTTGGCGGTCCTTTTAGATTCGCCGCAGGAGCGCCGTGGTCCGGAGGCTGAACTCCGGCGGCGCTCCAGACCAGGGCGTCTCCGACGCCCTGGTCTGCATCCCCCTGTAGTCTGTTTGCTTTAACTGATATCACATCATTTTATTGTTTTGAGATTTTACCATAGTCTGCTTAATGGATACTTAGCAAATGTTAATGTTTTGATTATATTTGATTTCCGAAAAAAGGGGAGAAGATGGGCTTTGGGGGAGCCGACTGTTAGAAACACATTAGCTTAATGTTTTCCTGCCAGAAATTCCTTTGATGCAATTTTTATTAGAGATGAGATTGTTAAGATATGGTTAACTATAAGGATTGAGGCTGTGAGATTGTAATGTAAGGGTTAATGAGTTGCAAAGGGGAACCATGCTAACTGAGAACTAAAAGGCCTTTTGGAATGTGTGGGATGCTCCTGCCTTGGCTGAAGCTAGAGGCTTGAGTTTAAAAACATGGTTAAATGTATCAGCAGTTGGGTTATAAGGTGTTTTATGTTGCTTGATAGTTTAATAAGCGATGCTTTTAGGATTTATTATGTTAAGCTGGTAAATGAGTTGGATGCATTTAGGTGATTGTATTAATATCTATGTAATCCTGGTCTCAGGCTACACATCACACAGACAGAGTGCACCAACAGAGTGCAGATGTTGCTCAAGGTTGTTTTGTCTAATGTTGGTGGGAAGCTATGAATTCACATGCACTCGGTCGTTTGTTGGATTTTCTGGACAGTAGGACATGATGACATCATGTGAATGGCCGAAGCATGGGAATTTGGGACCAATCATCGTGTGACACCAGATTATGGGGAGGGACATTGTTATAGTCTATAAAAGTGTTTAATGTGCTTCAGACTTGTCAAAGACGTCAGACCTGTCTACTAATTTTTCTTTTCTGCAATAAAGCTGTCCTTTTGACTTTAAGTCTGGGATCTGTCTTTTTGATTTGAGAGAAGGCTTGTGGGCATGCTGTACATGACATAGACTGCCTTGGAAGGTGTGTGAGTCTTCTTTGGAGATATTAAAACAGGTTGGGCAGGGGATTGAACTACACAGCTCTTGAGGTCTCTTCTAATTCAAAGATTCTATGATTGGATGAGAAATACACTCATCCCTCCACATTTGCTGGGGATAGGGGCGCAGAACCCCCATGACTGTGGAAAAACTGCAAATAACAAAAAAACCTATGTTTTTCCCTGAGAGAACCCCTCTCTACAAATCCCTAGGTCCTCCAGTGCAACTCTGTGGTCACCATCTGCCAGACATTAGCCATAGAATCATGCTGGAGGATCTGAAAATGCCTAGTGGAGTGTTGTCTCTAGGTCCTCTAGTGTGACTTTTGGTTAAAGTTGAACATAGAGTTGCGCTGGAGGATCTAGCTATTCATAGAGAGAACATATTAATAAAATCCGTGAATAATCAAGTCCTCAAAAGTCAAAGCTGCAAATGTGGAGGGGCGAGTGTACTTAAATTATAAAGTCTTGGAATGGGGCTTCTGTTATCTAGTATGATACCATACTGATTTAAGGAAAGGTTTCAGTATGTTCTGATTTTCCAGTTGTTCCCTTTTTTGACATCTTATATTTGTTGTTGGAAAAATGAAGGCTTTTATCCATTCTTTTTCATATATATTCACTGAAATGGTATTCATTGGGAATCATTATTTTTTTAATGATGAATATGCAAAAGATGCTGATTATGGTAGGCTTATTTGTTTCCTGTCTCCTGTTTCAGCTTAAGTATGAGGGTAACACCCTGAAAAAGAACAGACGTTTGACTGTATTAGGATTTGCATTTATGCTTAACAATCTCTATTCATAGCCAATTCTGCAGATGTTGCATGGGGTAAACCTTGCAAGTTTTGATTATAGGGCTTCAGAATTGAGTCATCAACCAACTCAGTTTTAGAATGGTTCTCCTAATTTGCAAAGGATTAGAAATCTTGTAAAGTGCTCTGCTGTTATCTTAGCTACTGTTCCTGCATTCCATTCCACAGTTTATATTTATATTTATATGGAAAGAGTTTAGGCCCTTCCAAGGAAGGTCTTTCCTTATAAAGCTGAACCCCATTCCAAGCTATGTAACTAGAGTGCATTTCACCTGTTGGCTTATTGTGGCTCCATGAATTTCATAGGATTTTCTCAGGCAAGAGTTTTTTTGCTAGTATTCATTGGCAGTCTCTCCTCCAAATATTAACCAGGTCTGACCCTGCTTAGCTTCCATTATTAGACAGAATCTCATGTCTTTAGTGTATTTACAATATTTACCAAATCCCTCTCTCCCCTGCTCTCTCTCAGTGTGTATTTGTGTATGAGGGTGGTGGTAAGAGTGAATAGTACTTTCAAAGCATCTGGAAACCTTTGAAGGGGGAAACAACCTGAGTATGAAGTATTAAAATTTGGGCAGACCAGGCTCAGGAGGATTATATGTACATTTACAAGGCAGAAATACACATTACAAAACAATGGTAGGATTTTGTTAGGGAGCAGTTTGTTGCTTATTTAAAAGTTCTTTGCAAGTAGTACTACACAAAACTTTTCAATGGTTGTTTTTGAACCATGTGTGAAGATATGAGGGCAATTGAACATGCCTCTGAAGATGTGTGGGGTTGCAAAGGGATGTAGTGCCTTTTGCATTTACTCTATTAATTCTAAGAAGTGGCTGACAGATCTCTCTTGCTGAAATACCCTTTTGAAAGACTGTGGGCCTTTACAGACTGCCAGAAATAATGCAGCTTGAGGCCACTTTAATTGTCCTGGCTCAGTGCTAAGGAATCATGGGAACTGTAGTTTATTGTGGCACCAGAGCTCTCTGACAGAGAAGGCTCAATGTCCCAGAAAAAAAATACAATTCCCATGATTCACTAGCACTGAGCCAGGACCTCTATATTCTCATAGTAACATGAGGTTCTTTTGCAACATTATAGTCCTGTAGGTATATGAAGGAATTCTGCCAGGCTGTGATTCTCTGAAGGAAATACTCCATGTAGCTGCTAAAGCATTCAGAGCTTTGGAAAGTCGCTTACATTAAGAAGCCACTTTATAGGATTAATAAAGTCAGTATACAATGCCCCCATGTAGATTTTTTTGAATTTCTTTATTTCCCCTACCTTTGAAGGTAACAGAGAAAATACCTTGATTTCCTAGGAAGGCAGAGAATTTTAATGAAATGTAGTAAGGATTTGGTTTAGCAGGGCCTATGGGATCAGATTGCATCTGATCATGGAAGCTAAACAAGGTCAGCCCTGGTTAATACTTGGATGGGAGACTGCCAATGAATACCAGGTGTGTAGGCTATATTTGAGAGGAAGGAACTGGCAAAAAAACCTTGCCTGAGAAAATCCTATGAAATTCTCGGGGTCACCATAAGTTGACAGTGACACACACACATTAGTCAGGAAGTTTGGAATGAGGTTCATCTTTATAAAGAACGACCTTATTCAGAAGGCCCTAAATTACTTCCATATAAATAACTAATCCTGAGGAACAAAGGAAAGTGCTGTCAAAAAAGAAACCCAGGGCTTTTTTCTGCTTGCTGGCTGAAATAACAGAAATCCTGATACATTGCACTGAGCTGCGAAGTGGGTCATTTTTAAGGGAATACCCAAGAGAACTCTATCACACTTTGAAAGCACTTGCACTTGTAACAGCATCCTGGAGGCTAGAGTTATCATTCCCAGCTATGAGGCTCTACCCAGCCATACCCTTTAGGTCAGGATAACATATTCAGCAACAGAGAGAAGGGGCATGGGTAGAGCTTGTCAGAAAGAATAATCTAGGCAAATCAGGTTGCAGTTTTGCCTGGTGAAGATCTGTACAGTGTGACTCAGTAACACCTAACTTTTAGTGCAGAACTTGGAAAGCTACTTTTAGAAAGTAATTAACTGCAATAGTTCCAAGGCATGCCAATGTAACTATCTATTGCTTTTGTTAAAATGTTTAAAAGTAGTTTGTTACTTTATTATTTGTCAAAAGCAACTAAAACAAAAATCTGAATGTTACAAAGCTACTGGTCTGCGATTCAAAATACACTCTCCTCTCAGCCACTTCTTCATTGTCTTGATCAGGGGTAGGCAACCTTTCCCCTTTAAGGGCCGAGGGACTTCAGCTCCCAGAATCCCAGGAGCTATTGGCCAACATGGGACTATTGGTCAACATGGCTGAGGCTTCTGGGAGCTGAAGTCCCTTGGCCCTTAAAGGGGAAAGGTTGCCTACCCCTAGTCTTGATACTCTCCTATGAGGAAGCAGCATGAGCCAGCATGAACCAGTAGCATGAGCAAGACCTGACATGACACGTGACTTTTGTCACTTACTGAGGCCACAAAAACAGCTTAAAAACTTTAAAAATGCACTGCAAAAGAAAGGAAATTACCCCTCATCAAAGCTTAACATGCACTGTACCTTAATTTTGTTGCAGGACATTTATTACAAGCAATCAATTATCCTTAAAATTTGTTTCTGTACATGAGGTTTGTTTCAGTGTGTTAACTGAATCACTTTTAGTGAACTTGACAGATTCTCAAGAGCCAGTAGCAGGTGCTAGTTCAACCTCTGTATAGAAAAGACAACAGGGGCAAGACAGTTTTAATGTGAATTTGGTTAACAGAAGAGTGATCTGATAATCCTGCCCCTGCAGTAGTATTAAAGCTCCAGATTGCAACTGTGGACTGGGTGCTGGAGCACACTCCAGATTGGCTGAACTACTTGTAGTAAGAATGAGAGTACCCAGGCTGCAGAGTTACCATCTGGCTTGCTTGAGCTGTTCACATGCAGGAAGCATAGCAGATTCTGGGATACCTAAAGAGATAGGAATGGCTGTTTACTACCCCAATGTTGTTTTTTATTCCATGTCTTGAAAGAAGTTCATCTTAGTCAGTGAGTCATGGGGCAAGTTAGTCAGAACTGGTTTCCAGGTTGTTTATTTTTTTATTTTTACAGCTCAGTCAAAAGAGGGAATAACAACCTCAAACTTTGCAATGTATGAACCATCTGTAGTGGATATCTTCTAAATGCATGCCAACAGGAAATGCTCTTAAGGTTGGGATAGGGCTGGGGAACCTGCAGCCTTCTAGATGTTGTTGGATTTCATTTCCTCAAAACCCAAGCATCATGCCCAATGGTGAGGCATGATGGGGGAAGTTCAGCAACAATTGGGGGGGCCAACGATTCCCCACTCCTGGATTAGGAAGTCTCCCAAATATATACCCAACCTGTATTATCCCTTAGATAACAACCATTACTTCTTGCTCTGCCTCCACTGTACGAGAACTGCTAAGGAGAGGCAGTAATAAAAAGGGAATAAATGAGCTTTGTGTTTTCTCTTCTTTGAACTCTTTTGGTCCAATCGCTCACATTTTCACATTGGAAATAATGATTCTTAGTAGTAGCAGTTCTATGGAGCTTTTCACATGCCAGAGGATTCTCCAGACACCAGCTAATTAATAAGAAGAGAAGTTCATTTGTTAGCTTTCTGACATCTTTTGGCACAAGTAAAACAAAAGTTAAATTAACATGGAGGAGAGTGTTCCATTGTGTCTTAGTTGTTTTTCCCCTTAAATTGTTGTTTTGTTCTTGTTGTCTTTTGCTCAACTACAGTTGAAATGCTGGGATTGTTGAAGACACTCTTGTTGTAATCAACAATGGTCCTCCTGTTCTACCTGTTTTCACTAATTTCTCTAGACATATGTTGAAGACATAAGATGACCTATCTAAAAAAATCAGCGCACTCCTAAACCCTTTCCCAGCATCCATGAATTGAATAAAATGTCTAAGAAATGGGTGTTGTACAGACATAGGGATGCACGTGCATAAGTGCTGCTGCACAAGAGATTCTGATTATATGGTGTTCCTAAGCATAGACAACTCACATAAGTACTTTATTTTTTGAAAATCTGACTCAGCATATGGATATTGGAGTCAAAAATTAGGTATTGCAGCATCTTGGATGGACCCAGCAAATTGCAGTTTTGCCCACTCCACACAATCTGTATGCCTGAAGTAATGGCTGAACATTACTTTCCAGTGTCTGGAAAGTAGCATCCATCTAATGCTACTTTCAACAACTGCATATAGTTCACTCTGTGGTACATATAGACCTGGGCTATAGTACTTTACAGACCAGTCAGATGAGGTTCACATATTGATATGCTCCTCTATACATAAAAAATAATAATAATCCAGTCATGTCAGCTAACTGGATTTCTAATCTATCGTACATGCTCAGCTATAACTCGACCTCATGAATAAACTAAGAGTTTTGGGGCCAAAATTATGGATTTTTATACGACGTGGAAAAGTAGAGGGTAAAAATTAGGGGCATGTAACAAAGAATGTGAAGGATGAAGCAAAGGTAAACAGTGTCAAAGAACTTACAAAATTCTGGGAGGCATCACTGTTTGTGTTCACCGTAAAGGCTGGATGGATGGATGGGGGAACTATGGTGAAGGCTATGTGATGCATGGGGAAGGCTACCAGGCACAGGCAAGGCTAAAAATAGATACATGAATGAAAAGGCAAAGCAAGGAAAATGGCAACTATGTTATTAGTAATTAGTAAAGTAGCCTTTAACTTTAATATGATAATTTTGCCTGATTTTAACCCAGAAACACTGACAAACATAGACAAATGTTTTTATTCAAATCCCGATTCCTCTTGGTGCATTTTTGAAGGGAAGTGCCAAAAAGTTGCCACTGCTGCCATTTTCCTGCCCACATCAGAATTTTCCAGCATTCAGCAAGGTAAGAATGTGCCATGGCAGATAGAGTAGAGGGGTTGGTGCTTCTTTCAGGTACTCCCAGGGTGCTCTAAGCTCTCACCTTTTGCTACTCTACTCAAAGGGGATAGATCCCTTTTTTGTATACACACTTATCCCTCCACATTGCTGGGGTTAGGAGCACATGACCCCTGTAAATGTGGAAAAACCACAAACAACAAAATCACTATGTTTTTACCTAAGAGAACCCTTCTCTACAAATCTTTAGGTCCTACAGTGCAACTTTGTAGTCAACATCTGCTAGACATTGACCATAGAATTGCACTGGAGGAGCTGCAAATACCTAGTGGAGTGTTCTCTCTAGGAATCTCAAGGTCCTTCAGTGCGACCTTTTGTTAAAGTTGGCCATAGAGCTGTACTGGAGGACCTAGATATTATTAGAGAGACCGTATTAATAAAATATGTGAATAATCAAATCCGCAAAAGTCAAAGTCACAAATGTGGAGGGACTAGTGTATAAGAGGTAAGGTATAGTATTTACATTGACTCTGAGGGGATGCAGACTGACACTTTAGACCAGCCTCGGGGTGGAGTTGGGGCAGGGCAATCGCATGCTGGCTGCCCCCACTCTGCCCTGATGTCACATGCCTGATTGGATGGTGTGTGGTGTCAGGGCACCGTCTTGGTGCAGTGTGCAGACATGCTGCACCAAAGGGGTGCAAAAGACCCACAGCGGATGCTTTAAGGGTGGCTTTCTGCCACTTCCAAAAGGAGTGGCATTTACCCGCTCTTTTGGGGGTGAGAAAAAGGAGGATTGGGGCTGCAGCGTGTGGTTGCTTCGGCCCCGATTCACCGCTCCCAGGGATGGCACAGAGCTGCCACTTATGGGCCATCTGCATCGGCCCTCAGTGGATAAGTTGATACTGTTTTTCAGGGTCAATTTTTGTCTAAAATTTCTAGACTTATACAAGAGTATATAGAGTAGTCTGATCCCTTACATAGACATATTTATCACTTCAGTGAGAAGTAGAACAAACCTGTAGCTTTTTGTCTTGGCAAATAGGATGAGAATACGGTATATCTCAAACTTGACTAGAACTGGCCATTTATGTGGCCAAGTACAAGGAGAGAGTGAGGCACAAATATGATTGCCTAGAGGTGAACAAGGAAAGAAATCCTAGAGTAGAAGATGCCTCAGAAAGACCAACAGGATTGTAGAGGTCTTCAGGCATGCCAGGCTCGAGATCAGTTTCAGAGAGGATTGGAGGAAAGATCAGGGAAAGTACAATCTATCCGTGGAATCAGTAGGTGGGAACACTAGAATGGGTTATATCTGCAAGGATCATAGAAATAAAGTTGGGGTTGAAGAAATGGGAATGGAAGACAGGTCACAGGAGGAACAGCAGTAATGTTTAGAAAAGCAGGACTGACAAAATGAATAGTGTACTCATGACATGTATGGAGGCCATGGTGAGCAAGCTCTCCATCAGAGGACTACACCAGAGCCAGACACTGGAAAGAAATCAGATTTTCCTTTTTCCTGGACTGAACAATCTAGCATGGATTTCCTTATTTAATTTTGGTATTATTCTACCTCTTAGCTTCTCTCACAGAGTGAATTTCCCCCCATGTTGGATTGCTTGTATAACAGATTAAAAATAATCATGTAATTTTATTTCTTGGTCACAGCACACATGATTTGTCATTGCATGATTTTCTAAGCTTCTAGTCATATGTATGTATACAGATAAACGTATACCCTGTTGACAAGGTTGTCAAGTCATGTCCAACCATAGGGGGCAGTGCTCATCTCCGTTACTAAGCCGAAGAGCCAGCATTGTCAGAGACTACTCTGTGATTGCACAGAATGCTACCTTTCCACTGAAGTAGTACCTATTTATCTACTTGCATTTGTATGCTTTCAAATTGCTAGGTTGGCAGAAGCTGGGACTAGTGAAAGGAGCTCACCCCATCATGCAGCACCCGGGCCTTGAACTCCTGTCTGAGTTATTTCCCCCTTTTCCAGGATAGATTTGATTTAAATAAATTTGATTCAAATCATGATTTAAACCACAATTTAAATCATTACTCAGACTCAATTTAATCATGTGAATTCTCCCCTGAAAAGACAATCTTCCTTGCTATAAGCTTAATACATATTAATAATTCCGTAATCCTTAGGAAATACACACAAAGATCCAAAGGCATGTGGAGTATTCTGTTCAAAAGGTTTCATTTTCATCTTACTGCTTGCACCTCCCTTCTCACATTTAGCTTCTTCTGCAGATTTATTCCACTCCCAGTCTCCCAATAATTTGTTCATTGAATGTTTTGAAATTTAGCATTTAAGAGATGAAGGGTTGATTCTGTGTACATAGATTTGCAAAGGAACAATGGGTTTGTGATCTCTACAAACACAAATTCACAGTTTTGAGAACTGTAAAACCAAGCATCTGTTGTAATATCCCCTGGATAGAAAAAATGCCCAATAATATTTCAGAAACCTCTGGAAGAACATGACATTGCGAATGGATTAATGGAATTCATTTACCACTCTGTGTAAGAGTGAGTCTGTGTCACGTGCATGGACATGGACATGCAAATGAATATCTGAGTGAATAGAGTCTGGGAATTATATTTTGGTGCTGCATACCAGCATTACTGGTATTTTATTCCCTTCTTTACTCATCTGGTATCAACCTGGCCCTTGGGCTAAAAGAGGCTACCAACTTGAATGACGTGACTCATGTGGTCCTTCTGTCTTCTCTCACGCATATCTGAGGTTTCTTCCTCTCTTTCCAATTTAGCTTTATCCATAATTTTAGAAGGTTATCTGAACTGAATGAGAATGTGCACTTGCAGCTGGTACAACATATTACTATCTTTTGCTGTAGTAGGTACTGTGGCAAGACTCGAAGCTTGTGTGCAGTGGAGTCAACATACATCTGGATGTATTATCACATTATCTTTGGAAATTCTGTAGAAATATACCGTAAGTTTGTCACATTCCTGATTCCAGTCCAAGTCCTGTATGAAGATATTCACTGAGAATGTTTATCTGCAGGTCCATCTGGTAGAACAGCATGTATAACAAAATAGGTTCAACACTTTGATTAGCTACATTAAAAAGTATAGGAATAAAACCCAACACAGATTCACTGCTTCACTGACATTGGAATCAGCAAGCCTTCACTGCTTAAGACATTTTGCTGCCAATGTAGAATATCAGATAATGCCCCCCTTCAATCAAGGTGCATTATACCCAAACCTAGCCACAGTATTTTGGCATATGAGGGAGAAGACCCAACAAGCTAGTAAAAACAAAGTTGTCATAAATTAAATACCATAGTTAAAAACTTGCTGTCCTTTCATAGGACCTTATCACACAGGGCTCGATACAGACAGAATCCAAATGAAATCCCAACCTAATACGTATTATTTTTCCGTGTGTCCACACGACGTCGCACAGAACCCCGACAGAACCCCGACAAAATAAGTGAAGAAACGAGATCTTTTGAATTTCGGTTTCTTCAGGAATTACAATTGCGCGATGG
>JAIPUX010001880.1:45951837-45968292 GCA_020142125.1 Phrynosoma platyrhinos | reverse complement strand
GATGAAGGTAAGTGCGTGTGATAGCCATTTGCGTATTGTGGGGTTTCTTCCAGTTTATTACTGGATTCATTCTTATTTCACTTTATCGCTTTGTGGGCCGCGTGTGATAAGGACCATATCACTCAAAATATAGTTTATGCAGCAGATGCCTCACTCTGCCCAATGGAAGCGCCAACCCTGTATACAGGATGATGCTCATTGCCGATACAGTTTTTTTACTTGGCTGTTTCTACATTGCTGCCAGTTTCCAGCAGAGGCAGTTAGTGGAAACTGGAGGAAGCCATGCATGCATGCCTCTGATTAGCACAGCGTGCTGCTGCACAAGATCAGCTTGCATCATAAAGGATATCTGGGAGAATGTTTCAAGGAGCCTTTTCATTGTTGCTAGTTGATATGAAGTGGGTGTGACAATTTAAATCACGAGAGTAACTGATGACTTATATTAAGGAATGCAAAAAGCCCACAATGAAAAGGGGCTTGTTTTGGTACCTCATTGGCCAATGGCAGCCAATATCCTATCTGTCTGCCATCTGGATCCTCTGCTGTGGAAGGAGGTAGAGGCAGAGGACAGTTTTTAAATCGCTTGATGGGAATATAGAGTTATCTGTGGTCTGCAAACTCATCACACTGTGTCTCTGCTTATCAGTTTAGCTGGAAATAGCATGTGATAAGCCAATTCCAAAATCTGTTCATTTATAAGAGGACAAAAGAAGTGTGCATGTTGTGGCAAATAATACCTCTCTCATTCCGCTGCCTGGACTTGCTTGCTTGGGCACTCAGATAATTTACAGTATAATTCTGTTCTCAAAAATAAGCCCCCATAGACTCAAGGTGGGTTTACTTCCAGGGGAAAAAAAGTAATGTTAGTATTTCACCTTTAAAGAATTTTCTTGGAAGAAATTTTTCCTGTCACATCTTACTCCTTTGGAGAATCTTCCTGTGGACCAGTCTGGGGGATAGGAGAAGAAGTAGTCAGGGAACTTTCTTTCCATCACTTCTCTTAAATTAACTTACCTCAAGATCCAAAGCTGATTTGGGGCAATTCCCCCTTCCTTACCCCAGAGAGGTTTTGGGATGGGTCAGATAGTTGCAGTGGAGATGAAGGAGATAATGTGAAGTTCTTTGCATGAATTGCTTAACAGCGTGCTATGCTAAATACATAGCAGGGAAACCTGTTTTCTTTTCATTTGAAGTATGAGTAATGCAAGAACCTTTCATCTAGACCAGGAGCCTCCCACAGCTGCTTTTCTCCCCAAATTTGCCCCCAGTTGGGTGCTAAGGGTAGAGTAGGAAAGTCTCCAGTGGAACCTGTGGGGGCTTTTTATCCTTTTAAGAGGCCCTGTAAAAATATTGGGACTGGGAGATTTAGGAAAATGAGAAGCTGGGTGAGAAAATCTTAAATCCTTCCATATTTGGCGGGGGTACCAGAGGGGGTCTTGGGTCTGTCTCATTGGGTGGTGCATGCAACTTCCTTTAGTCCACACATTGTACATCCCTGATGCAGATCCTCTAGGGTAGTGCTTCTCTAACTTCCCCCTGCCCCACTTTACATCTAAATGTACATGTGAATAAAAATATTTCGTTAGTATGCTTATTTAGAGTGTGTTATACCTTCAGTTTAAAGCTACTTGGCTTCTGAAGTTCCTCATTTAAACCAATGTCTCTTCCTCATCTCAGAGTACTAAAATTTTAGAGTTCTAGAGCACTTCCTCATTTTAGAGAGATAGCTAGGGTAGTAAGTGACCATTGCGCCAACCATTTCTCCCAAAGCATGAATGTCTGGAGAAATGGTTGGGGTGGTGAGTGACTGTTGCTCCAACCATTTCTCCCAAAGTGTGTGCATTGGGAGAAATGGTTGGGGCAGTGATGGCCTAAGAGGCCAACCACTTACTAAAGCCGGCTACTTGTGAATGTGCACACACCACCTGGCTTTGGTAAGTAGTTGGCAGCCGTGATCACTGCTTCTCCCTGCTCCCGAAGCTTGGGAGGTATGGTGGTGGTAGGGTTGCTCCAACTTATTCCCAAACTGCCACCATGCACACAAAAGCTCCAGGCTTCCCACTGCACTCTGAAACTCACTTCCTCTCTTACTCCTTCAGTCTGACACTGAAGGGGATGTTGAAAAAGTGTTCTAAGCACCTCCCCTCTCTGGAGGGTAAAATATTCTGTGCCTGAGGTCTACATCCCTTTGAGAAGCTATCATGCCCCCCGGGGGGATGCCCCACCATTTGAGAACCTATGCGCGAGGACACTGGCATCTAAGATTCAGAACAAGATTGTTTTCTAAGGATTACTAAGGATAGCTGAACTTTGTTTAGTAAAAGCCAAAGAAATCCACTTGGCAAGACTTTATTGATGCGTGTTCTATTCCCACCATCAGTTTCAGAGTCTACTGGGTCTTACTGACTGTAGATTTGGACTGTCAATGATACAGCTACTATCCAATAATCTAGAAACCAGTGAAGTATTGTCAGATAATATGACATGCTCTAAGGCTGTTTCACTTTTTGTGATTGTCGTATTGTGACTCTATCTATGGTAATTTCAGTCAGATGTTTTGTCAGTCCATTTGGAATTAATCCTAGTCCACCTATCACCATTTGAACCACACTTGTTTTATTTCCTGAGAGATGATTGAATCACAGTTTGTAGGTCCTGATATTTCATATTTTTTTCCTTCGCTTTGTCTTCAGTTCTGCTTCTCTATGGGATTGCCACATTTATAATCCAAGCTTTTTTTTTCTCAGCCACGGTTATATCTGGCATATTGTTCTAATTGTTTGTCACTTTGACTCTGAATGCCACATAGGATTTTTACAACACTATTTTTGGCAACCTTTTCAGGGTGCTTTATCTTTTTCTTCATCTTCATTGTTATCTTTATATATACCCTGTTCTTCCTCCCAAAAACTGGAACTCAAGCAGCTTACAAATGAATATACAACAAAGTTAAATCATACAAAACATTAACATTAAAACTGAACCGAACTATAGTCAGCCTTCTATGTCCACAGATTCTGCATTGATGGATTCAACCAACCACAGTTCAAAATTAAAAAAAAAATTGAAAAAACAAATGTTTGAGTTATTTGCCATCTTATATAAGGGACACCATTTTACTGCTCCATAGTATATAATAGAATTTTTTTTTTGTTAACAGCCTTCATGTCGATCTCGACCCATGGTGAGTGTGCTGATGAGACATCTCCAAGGCCCCCTGTCCTCCACTGCTCTGCCCAACTACTGCAAACTCATACTCATGATCTCTTTAATAGAGTCCATCCATTTAGCATATGGCCTTCCTCTCTTTCTACTTCCCTCCACTTTTCCTAGCATTATTGTTTTTTCCAGTGATTCATGTCTTCTCATGATGTGTCCAAAGTATGCCAGCATAAGTTTGGTCATCCTGGCTTCCAGGGAGATTTCTGGCTTGATCTGCTTTCTCTAGGACCCATTTGTTTGTCTTTTTGGCTGTCTGTGGGGTCAACACTCTTCTCTAGCACCACATCTCAAAGGAATTGATTTTCTTCCTATCTGTTCTGGAGAGAGTTCTGTTGTTTCCACAGTGCTGGAAATTTCAAAGCGTGTAAAAAATACACAATTGCTAGTCAAAGAATCATCTATGGTGGCAGCCTGACATTGGACAAAGGTCTCTCTAGACTTGAATCTCCAAAATGCATTGTTGTTTCAGTGAATGAATTGAAAGTGTGGTTTTATTTGAATTTGCTGAAGGGGGAATTGTTGAATATTTTTGTCAGGAAATAAGATTGTTGATCTCACCACCGTGGCAGTATTCAAATATTCTGGAAAAGTAACATTTTTTGGACTACAGTTCTTAGAAACTGTCAGCCAGCATGGCGATTGGCTAGGGGATTTTGGGGAGTGTAGTAAAAAGTGGGAAGTAAGAAGTAGTAAAAAGTAAAAAGTAGGTCTACCCTAAATTAATAGCATTTAGCGTTTACATTTCTATACCACTTGTCAGTGGACTCAGCACTCTCTAAGGGGTTTACAATCTGTAAACAAATAAGTGAACTTGGTTTACAGATCACCTGTGTTTCCACTGAAGAGGTGTTTCTGGGTTCCATTGATAAATTAAATCTTATCTCTCCCCACGTGCATATAATGATGCTTTGTAAATTGGTTGTAAGGGTTAATTTCATTTGAGCAGCTGCAGTCACATCTGAGATTTGAAATCTGTCAACAAAATTTGACTGATCTTCAGTTTTTGCATTTTTTAAAAAAAAATAGCAGTACAGTATATATTTTATGACAGATACCCTAATTAATTTAAGTATCAAGATACACATTAAATTAAACTGAATTATGATCTATAAAATTAACAGATTATTGGATATAAACATTAATTTATTATTTCTTCAAACTGCATGAGGATTATATTTCATAGTTCATCTGCTCTTGATTATCCTTGACATTAAAAATAAAATGCAAAGATACATAGCAAATCTTTAACTATATCATTGGTCTAAGATGATGACAAACCTGTCTGTGCTAAATTTCCCTGTCAAAAGTAATTAATTATTTCTACTGATTTTCTTAAAATATTTGCTGGCCACTACCTTGGATTTTTCATGTTACAAGTAACACAAAGTCAGGTCCTGCAAAGAAGCAATACTGAGCATCTTGCGGTCACTGCTACTCACCCATTTAAGTGAGTGAGTAGGAGGAGATTATGTGTGAGTAGGAGATTATGGATGCAAAAATAGTTTAATTGTAAAATGGATTTAAATAAACAAATCTAAGCAAGCATTTCTTTCCACTTACAGATCCAAGGTCATTGGCAAAGAAATGGGTTCTGAAAGCTTTGCGTTTGTAAGCCAGTTTGCTTTTTAGTACACCTTTCAGAGCTGTCTTTTAATATTTGCCCAGTATTTGTCATGGTAAGGTTTATGGCTGCTGATACCTGGGTAAGGTTGCCAGATCAGCTGAGCATCTCATTCTCTACATTTTCAAGGCCAAGACCTAAGACTGGGGGTAGGTATCTGAGGTATCAAAAGGGCTGGTCATTGTAATGTCATATAGGTGAGTCCTTGTGATTATCACAGAGCTGAGGAAAGGAGTGGATCCCATTTATACACATGGAACACGGAAACACCTTTTTGTTGAGACAAAAAGCCTTGGCACAAAATGGGAATGGCTGGAGGTAGCTGCCCAGGTTTTAAACTAGTGGTCTATCTCTCTCTCTCTCTCTCTCTCTCTCTCTCTCTCTGTGTGTAAGAGAGAATGAAAGCGTTGCCTCTAAATAAGAATTCCCCCCCCCATGACATTTTTCTTCATTCTCCAAATCTCTAGCATTCCAATAATGTAAAACTTCAGTTGCACACTTAAAAATAGGGCAGTCAAAGAAAAGAAGCAGGCAAAGTTACCTTCTCACTTTCTCAATGCTAGAAATTTGGAGGTTGAAGGAAAATTTCATTGGAGATACAGAATTCTTACTGGGGGGGGGGCAATGCCTTCATCTCTGCTTCCCATAGCTACACCCTTTGCATTAAACCCACCTCACAGAAAAAATACAGACCTTTTCTTCTACCAGTGCTGTTTGCCCTGAGATTTTTCTCCTTGTTTTTAATATCTGGTGAAGTCCAGCAATTCCCTGAGACTTGGCAATTCTAGCATTGAGATATCATTAGACTGGCTTTACAATTCATGAAATTAGCTTTTGCTTGAAAATTATGGGATGTCAGAATGTGGGAAGCTGTAGAGAAAGTGAAATATTTTTCTCCCAAGGAAACTTTAGCATATGCATCTGAAAAAGGCTATCGTACTTTTCAAGGACTGAGGGGCTATGCAGATGGGCAAAAAGGGGTGCTTTGAGGGTGACTTGTAGGTGTGGCCTTTAGATGACTCATGCCTAAAAGTCTCCAGGAAAGCAACTTTCTAGCCATCGTATGCCGAGAAAAGCCGCTCCAAAAAGGAGCTGTTTTTTTCTGCTCCTTCGCTAAAGATGCACTCCTTCGCATGTGTGTATGTATGCAGCAACACTGATGCACCAGAAAATGGCCATATAAATGCACTGTCACACATGTGACAGAAATTGATCCAGAGCATGCGCCCTATGATGCAAGCTTAAATTTAAAGCGCCCTATGCTTCCAGGTGTGGATGCACTGCCGCAGGTGTGCTTGAATATTAAAAGCCTAACTCTAACCCTAATTGTAATCCTAGCACTAATTGTGCATGCGCCCTAGCAGCTGTCCTCTGTTATGATAATAAATGCATTCCATTGGATTTACGCTTGCTGTCAGCATGCACAGCACTTTGCATGAAAGAGGCTTTTGTGACCTCTTCTGTGCAGGTGTGCAGGTGTGCCTAAGATCTGCACACCACTTCCTGGCATGCTTGGAGGGGGCTCCTGGAGCAACATTTTACCATGTGTCCTGTTGACCATGTTCCTTGCATGACCACCAGCTGCATGTATCAAGTCTGTCCATATAAACATCCCTTGCATGTACCTCTCCTCTCGCCCTGATCTGTGTGGAACACGTTTTGTGACAATGGAGTGTCTTTTCAGTTGACAAACCTGTTCTTTCAACCCAAGGGTGGCACAATTAGACAGTGGCACCTGTCTATTGCACCCACTCCTTAGGGGAAGCGGAGCTCAGCGAATCCTTGCATGATATGTGAGTGTTTGACAGATCCTGTGCACGTACACAGAGATGCCAAACTTCAGTCACCTTTGTAACAGAGAGTGACAGACTGTATACCACCCTATAACAGGTCCTGTGCAGGTGCACAGGGATGCCAAACTTTTGTCCCCTTTGTACACAGAGAGTGACAGATTGTATACTAGCCTATGACAGGTCCTGTGCAGGTGTGCAGGTGCGGAGAGAACAAAAATAAATAAATAAATAAATAAATAAAAGCAGCCGCTGCGGCCCATGCAGTTGCTCCATCTCCCTTTGCAGCATCCTTGGGGTTGGTGGTGCAGTTGCTGGGGCTTCAATGCAGCCTCGAAAAAGCTACATTGACTCCCCCAGTGAAGTTGCTCCATCCCTATTTAGGGCAACCTCAGGGCAGGCAGTGCGGTTGCTGCAACTTAAGGAAAAGGCAACTTCAGGTCACCATTTACTTGTTTTATTTGCTTGCTCAAAGAAGCTTTGCTTTGCTCTTTTTAGTTTTCTGCCAATTCCTCATTTACTTGTTCTTGTAGTTGTTTTTATAATATTTTGATTTCGTTTTGAATTTCTTTATTTAATAATAATAATAATAATAGTAAATATTTATATCCTGTCCCTCTGCAAAGCAATTGGGGTGGCTTACAGCATTAAAATTAAGCATATGTTTACAATACAATGCAATAAAATTACAATCCCAAATCGCAAACCCACCCACCCCTTAAAAAAATTAAACAATCATAAATTAAAACCATTTTAAAATAAACCACACAGGTGCAAGCAGTTTACAACAATAACAACATTAACCAACAATGACAAATAACAACAGCAATGGCTGCAGTGGGGAGTAATAGATGAGAGGATGGGTTAACTCCTGGGACTGGAAAATCTAATCGGGAAAAGCCTGCTGGAAGAGATCTGTCTTGACAGCCCTTTTAAAGCTGTCTGAGGTTGTAATATGATGGATCGCATCATAGTCTGGGAGTGGTTGTCGAGAAGGCCTTATCGGCTGCAGCAGGTTCCTTCCAGGGGACCAAAGTGCGCAGGGCGGATTGTATGGGAGGAGGTGGTCTTGAAGATAGGTCAGACCCAAGCCATTTAGGGCTTTATAGGTAATAACCAACACCTTGTACTGTGCCCAGAAACTAATAGGCAGCCAGTGAAGAGACTTTAGTACTGGTGTTATATGTTCTCTTTTAGATGAATCCAAGACCAACCTGGCTGCCATATTCTGTACTAATTGGAGTTTCTGGACCAAGCACGAGGGTAGCCCCATGTAGAGCGCATTAGAGAAATCAAGATGAGAGGTTACCAGTGCATGTACCACAGTTTCAAGGTCTCTAGGTTCCAGGAAAGGGCACAGCTGACATATCAACCAAAGTTGATAACAGGTGCTCCTGACCATTGTATTTACCTAATTAATAATCTGAAGTGACGAATCCAGGAGTACCCCCAGACTGCGAACACAGTCCTTAGCAGAGAGTATGACTCTGTCCGGGACTGGAGGTTGTATCTCAATACCTAGTTTTGGGACCGCTACTGTAAGTACCTCCGTTTTCTCCGGATTCAGTCTCAATCTGTTTTTCCTCATCTAGTCCATTACTGCCTTAAGACAGTCATTGAGAGGAGAGTGCCATCTGAAGTCAAGACTGAAGACCGAGACATGGAAAATATCCGGGTGTCATCAGCACACTGATAACACCCCACCCTATCTCCGGATGATCTCTCCCAGCAGCTTCATATATATGTTGAATAGGATTGGGGCCAGGATGGCACCTTGAGGGATGCAATACTTAAGCTCCTTCCTAGCAGAGCTACTGTCCCCGAGCAACACCCTCTGGAATCTACCCAAGAGGAAGGAACGGAACCATTGCAATGCAGTGCCTCCGATTCTTTAACCCCCTCAGGCGATCCAAGAGGATGTTGTGATCTATTGTGTCAAAAGCTGCTGAGAGGTCTAAGAGCACCAGCAGGGTCACACTACCTCTGTCGATGCTCAAACGAATGTCATCAGTCAAGGCAACCATGGCACTCTCAACCCCAAATCCTGTCCTAAAGCCCATTTGAAATGGATCTAGATAATTGGTTTTATCCAAGACGGCTTGGAGTTGAAAAGCCACCACTCTCTCGATCACTTTGCTCAAAAAAGGTAGTAACGAGACCGGCCTGTAGCTATTCATATCCAGCGGGTCCAGGGAAGGTTTTTTCACAAGCGGCCTAACCGCCTCTTCATTTAAACAAGATGGAACATAACCCTCCCTGAGGGATGCATTGATGATGTCCCTAAGGAACACCCTCACCCAAACACCATGCCTCACCCAAACACCACCCCCAGGCCAGCCCTTTAGGCCGGTCTGCAAAGCCCCTAAGACTGTAAGAAATGTTAATGAAGAATAATATAATCCCAGATTTGTTTACAAGTCACAAGTGAGCACATGGAGGGAGTGAAATTTCATCTGGTTATGTATTCTGGCACAAAAAGAGCAAAAGATTAATGTACCCAAGGGTTGGCTCCAGATGAAATGAAGAATTGAAGACAAATTGAACAAAGAGACTGTTCTGACTATGAAATGGATAGTGTAGACTAGGGATGATAACTCTTGACTTTCTCCATACCAATAAGCGTTGGGGAAAATCCATCTGTTTTTCTTCCTGTGCTGCTGGGAAGTGTGGGAGTTTCAGCCTCCACCCTGATATGACAGGAAACTGCACAACTTTCCCTGGAAATTGCAGCTTTCATTGAAAAGTGCTCAGCTTTACCAGCTGACATGTATTGGGTACTGTTTTCCCTCCCTTCTTCCTCTGCCAACTCCAAAGTTGTGCAGAAGTCATCAGCTGTGAAAGACATTGCAGCTGTCAAACCAACCTGGGTGGGGGGAGGAAAGTTGCTAGAAAATTGAAAACTTTTGTTTGAGAGTTGCAGCCTCTAGCCAGAATTTCTGTGAAAGATTGTGTGGGGAGGGGGAAGTGCAGAGGGGAGTTGCGAAGGGGAAGGGAAGGTGTGAATGTTTGGCAGGTGACAATCTAGTTTTTGTTTTTCTCACTTCCTTCTCTCCAAATCCCAATCCTGACAAGAGGCTGTGAAAAAGACATTTCAGCTGTGAAAACAGGGAAACTGAAAGCCTATTTTCACAGTCCCTAATCAAGATTTATGTGAAAGACTGGTGTTTAGGGGAAGGGAGTTTATGGGGAAAACAGAAACTAGATCATCAACTGCCCCCACCATCTTTCACAGGAATGTTGACTAGAGGCTTTGAAAAGACATTTCAGCTCTCAAACCAGTGGAGGGAGGATTGGGAAAGGAAATGGAAATGTCTCTCCAGAGCTTCTAGTAAGGATTTCTGTGAAAGATGGGTGGAAGGGGGGAGGTTAAGTTGTGAATGCTTAACATCAGCTCCCAAAGCTGACAAATTCACATCCAATCCCTAATGAAGGTCTGTTTCTTTCCTGTATGTTTGGTCACTTAGTAGCTGGTATTTACATTATTAACATTAATTATTTCCACTTCCTCCCCTCCTGCAAAACAGGGACTCAAAATGGCTTACTAATTCTTTTAATCTGGTTGGTTTTCCATTATGTCTATACTGTGCTGTTTGGTTTTATAACTATACTGTATTTGCTGTATAGATAAAGCACAAAATACCAACATTGAAATAGAAGTAAAGTATCAGTAATATTAAAAACACTGTAAAATATACTATTAAATGATAAAAAGGAGTTTTAAAACAGTTCAATTAATAATGATATGTTGCCATATAGAAAGCTCTTTCTTTCAAAAATTAAGTTCTCAAAATCTGATTGGAATAAAAAAAAAGTCTTTGTCTCTCAATGGAAGGACAGCAGGGAAGGGGACATTCTAACTACCTAGGAAGGGAGTTCCAGAGCCTAGGGTACACCACCAATAAGGCTCTGTCTCATGTTCCCAGCAGACATGGGATGTTGAGGGAGACACTCAGAGTGGTTAAAGCAACTTTCCCCAAGCTTGGTGCCTCCAGATGTTTTGGACCACATCTTCCAGTATTCCTCACCATTGCCCCATACGGCTTTGGCTGACAGGTTCTGAAGTCCAGAATTTCTAGAGGGTATCAGCTTCGGGAAGGGTGAATTAAGGTATTTGAGAAGGGAAACATTACATTTCCCAAAGGCAGGGATTAAGACTGCATTTCATTCTTGGCTTCACACTTCTACTGCAGCAGCTTCAGTGGATAGATGTGGTTGTTGCCTCATCAGGAGTATTCAGTGTATAGGTTAGCTGGGTAGAGGAATGAGACATAGGGGGGTTGCAGACTGACAGAAATCGTGCAAATTCAGTCCACTTTTAGGGTTAGGGTTAGGGTTAGGGAATCATGGGAACTATAGTTTATTGTGGCACCAGAGTCCTCTGACAGAGAAGGCTCAATGTCTCAGAAAAAAACAATTCCCATGACTCCCTAGCACTAACCCTAACCCTAAAAGTGGACTCAATTTGCACTATTTCTGGCAGTCTGCAACCCCCCATAGACAGACGTATGCAGTTATTTCTAGTCACAGGGGAAACATTCCCTTGAATTCAAACAAAATAAAACTACAATCAGAATCCACCTTCTATGAAGGCTGTTTTCCAGGGCCTTAATGTAGTTCCTTATGCCTTTTGAGGATAGTGACTTCTGGAAATCTAGCAATGAAGACAAGGCTGCATGAGCCACAGGGATCAGGGTCACATCCAATTAGAACAGAACACAATACTGTACATGTACAGGAAGCCATCCTGTCTGAATTATCATGTACATCCTACAAGTCTAAAGCCTGCCACCTGACATCTGGACTCCCTCCTATTGCATAACCTTTTCCTAATATCTGCCAAGATCTGCCAGTCTCAATATTTTTCAAGTAGTCCACAGTTACATGGCTGCTAAAAATGTTAAAAAGATACAAGAGCTTTTTATTTCTGAAACCATTTTTCCATTCTTTCCACAGTATGTTTGGTGAATATTAAAAAAAACAAAAAACCTTGTGCCCCTTAGGGCAATCAAAGACAATACGGTTAACGAAGTAAACACACTATATTTTTTGTTCAGAAACATACTGTGCAGCACATCCCATTCACAGCAAAGGACATGCCAAACTTGTGTGAGCATAACAGCTGCCAATTGTTATTATTTTTGACATTCAGTCAAAATAGAAATTATACTGTTTGGCTTTTGTAGAATATAGAAACACAAGTGTATATGTCAGTGGTGGACATTTGCCCAGATGTCAGGGAATTAGCGTAATTGTCAATGCCTCTAACATGTTTAGATCATTGTCTCCTTCATTAATTCTGAACAATGCTTTCAAAAGAATAATCACTGTAGCAAGTAGGGCATACTGCTGTCACTGGTTTGGAATGGACTGATATGTGGACTGGAATGTAATTATTCTTTTGACTACATACATCAATTTTGTGATGTGGCTCTCAGCTCAAAAAGTGGAGGGGGAAATTCTACATGTGCTACTTACTTACATAACTACCTTGGTTGTGTAGTGAAGTAGTACAGTCAGCCCTCTGTATGCATGGATTCTTCATCCATGGATTCAACTGTTCATGGCTTGAAAATACCCCCCCCCCCAAGAATTTCCAAAAGAAAACTTGGTTTGGTCATTTTATATAAGGGATACCATTTTACTACCTCATTGTAATTAGATTTCAACATCCACAGATTTTATTATCTACAGTGGGTCCTGGAACCAAACTCCAGTGGTTACAAAATGCTCACTCCTGATCTAAATCCCCCTCCCATCCCCACTTGCTGGGCAGCAGGCACTGTGAGTGACTTGGGTCTGTTCTGTCAATTGGGATGCAGCAGACTGACATGCCTACCCTTCTTTCCAGCAATCCCCAGTGTGACAGAAGCAAGATCCCTGTGGCAGTTCCTCCTTGCACTGGAGATCACTGGTGGGAGAGTGCTGGAAATGTCAGTCTGCTTTTACAGGAGAACAGAACCTCATCACTCCCCATGTATTCAGCATGGTTTGCTTGGTTCAGCATGGTTTGATTGCAATGAATGAATAACTCTAGGTTATGCATTTGCAGCTATGACAATGTATTGCAGCTGTACACTTTTGTATGAGTTCACACATGTACTTGCTTTGTGTCACCTCCACCTTTTTCTACTCATTTAAAAATGAAGAATCTACATAAGAATTCAAATATATTTGGGTCATAACATGCATTTTAAATTCTGTGCTATCTCAAAATACATCAGTTCTACTTACTTGAGCTGAGAACTGTGTCAGAACACTTAGGGAAGTGCAAAATCTATGAATAGTTACATTCTGATCCATACATTAGTCTTTAGATCAGAACAGAGAGGATCAAAGCCAGAATTTGCCAAGATTGCATTCCTCAAAAATCCTTAGGACAAGGTTCTCAGGGATGATGGCTTGACTATCTGGCTTAGTAGAATTTCCCACTGCTTGCAGCCAGGTGCTAGCTGCCAGCAGCCATTCATGTGGAGCCAGGATGTCACTATAGAGAAGGCGATCAAAGTTGCCAATGTAAGCTTGGTGCTTCAGCAAGTGCAAACTAAGGGCCTCGGCAGACGACTAATAGAGTCGTCTTCGAGGTGCTGAAGAGGAGGGGCAGCCGCACGAGCGGCGCCCCTTCCTCTTCCTGAGGTCGCCCTCGGAGTCGCCGGCCCTCCGCACGGCCGGCGCTCCAGGGATGACCTCACGCCACAGCGACCACATGCGCTGCGGCAGAAGAGTCAGGGAAAGTGCACCGCCGCTTTTAGGGCGCACTTTCCCTGACATCTAAAAGGAGCACCAATTTGGAGCTCCTTTTAGAGTTGCCAGAGGAGCGCAGCAGTGCGGAGGCTGAGCTCCGCCGGCGCTCCGTCTGACGGCGTCTCCAGGGCCTCCATCTGCTGAGGCCCTAATTTATTTTAGCACACCTTGCTGACTTGTAACCTCTGAGTGCCTTGAAAGACTCTCTCCCAATATGGGAGTAACGTTTGTGCACTTGCAAAGGTGGCTTTTTTGGCAGTGAGAGGGCAACAGAACTGCTTGGCTGTGTTTTATGCAGCTTAATACAGGAATAGGCAAAGTGCAGTCTTCCAGTGGTATTTGGACTTCAAATGACATTAGACCCAGCTAGCACAGTCAATGGTGGAGAATGATGAGAGCTACAGTTCAGTAGTGTCTAGAGTGCCATGCTTTGCCTTCTCCTGATTTAACAGAATTCATCAGAGTTGTTGTTCTGTGCCTTCAAGTCTTTCAGTACTCATGACAACCCTAAAATGACCTATAACAGGTTTTCTTGGCAAGATTTGTTCAGAGGGGATTTGTCATTACCTTCCTGTGAGACTGAGAGTGTGTGACTTGCCCAAGATCACCCAGTGGGTTGCCATGGCTGAGTGCAAATTTGAACCCTGGTCTTCAGAGTCATAGTCCAACATTCAAACCACTGTACTCTGTGGGTTCTCCTCCACAAAGTTGCATAAAAATAATGTAATGAGAGTGTTAAACTCCAAGACGTTCTTTTGCCATTATTCCATGATTCAGTCTCTGGCCTTTTTATTGTCATATATGTTTAAATAAATAAATAGGTTGCAAGAAGGAACTTAATATCTTCCATTTACTTGTAAAGGAATTAGAAAAGGGGAAACATGGCAATTTTAATTTAAATAAGCCTTAGTAAAGGTTCCTAAGGTTCCTTGCCATAAAAAGCCTTAGTAGAAGCATATTACCATTATTTTAAAAGTATAAATGGTGATAGATATATAGTGTAAACCAGGGATGTAACTCAGACACCACAACCAAACAATGTTTAAAATATATCACTATAATTTTAGAAAAGATGTCTCGCCCTGGCCCTAGCCATTTACTGCTTGAGGCAAAATTTCGCTGTCACATTCAAAGTTCTCTCTCACACTGTCAGAACTGACCCCCTTGCTTCACTGTCTACCTTGTTGCTATAGGAACCCTTTCTCCATATCCCTCATTAATAAGATGACCTGGCTTCCTTTTCTGATTCTTAAATGGGTGGCCTATGGGATCACCATTACTGAGATGGCCACCTCAGATGGGGGCATCCTGAAAGGACAGCAGCTGACACCAGACCTAGCTGTTGCTAAAAAAAAAAAAAAAAAAGCTAACCAAAAAACCCCCCCAAAACCCCGCTAGTTTTTAAAAATTGTTCTTATTGTATTTTTACTACTTGAGATAGAAAGAGATGCTTGTGAAATTTTCTGCCCTGGGTGCTAGAATAAGAACTTATATGACTTTGGGTTATAGGTACCTTGACTTGGCCAGCTGTGGTGGGCAATGACATTTGTTCTCCTCAAGGAGCAAAATATCTTGAGCTAGCTATGCCAGGCCCAGGATATTCTGCTTCCTACTGGAGCAGGGGGAGATGGTTTCTCTGCCCATTCCACATGCAGAAGACAACTAAAACAGCTGGATTTTCCTTTCATCAGTGATGACAGGATAGCGTCCTTCACTATACACAAGGCAGCAGAAGTTCTTCTGTATTACACTGTTATAGCACTGTGACTCTCATTGTCATGACTGCTTCCTGTGATATCCTGGTATTTATGGTTAGATGAAGCACTAGAGTTCTCTGGCTCAGAATTTTAAATACCTGTCCATAAACTACAAATCCCAGAGTTCAATGGGATGATGCCATGGCAGTTGAAGTGGAATTTTAGTGCTATCATTATATAGTGTGAAAAGGCCCAAGCTTTACAGCAGTTTTTTAGCAAGTGAATTTACTAGATATCTACACAGTATTTGATGTGTGACTGCACCACAGATATGAATAAGAACAACTTTATGACATATCACATTTTTTCTTAGACAGAAAAATGGCTTTTACAGAAATACTTTCATTGGAAGTACAAGCATGGAAACATGATTGGGGTCTTCCATAGCGGTAATAGGTTGTTGTTGTTTTTATGTACCTTCTAGTCATTTCCAACTTATGATGACCCTAAGGCAACTCTGTCATGGGGTTTTATGGAACTGAGAGTATGTGACTCACCCAGGATTACCCAGTCATAGTCCAATGTTCAATCACTACACCACACTGGCTCTCAGTAACAGCTTATGCTATCCAAAATGAAGATGCAGTATGAATTAAACTGTTAGAAGTAAGTAGTTGGACACAATATACTTTTATGGCATGTCACATTTCTCCCCTAGAATGATGAGCATTAGAAGTTATTTGCTCAGTTTATCTGCCATTTTAAGGGCCAATATTTAATTTAAAAACGGTTGCCAATCATTTCATAATATTTTCAGTTCTCATATTACCCTCACTGGCCAAATAGATATATTTTATGCAAAGCTACAGAGTGTCTCATGGCCACTTGCCACATCACATATTTATCTATATATGCCTATATATTAATTGTGCATATAATATGTGAAAGCAGAAAATATTTTAGCATGCACAGGTGTCAGGGACACTAGATTAGCTACATAGAATCATAGAGTTGGAAGAGACCCAAGGGCCATTCAGTCCAACTCCTGCCATGCAGGAACTCAAAATCAAATCATCCCCGATTGATGGCCAGCCAGCCTCTGTTTAAAGACCTCCAAAGAAGGAGACTCCGAGGGAGTGTGTTCCACTGTCGACACTGTCCACTGTCGAACAGCTCTCACTGTCAGGAAGTTCCTCCTAATGATGAAGTGGAATCTCTTTTCCTGTAGCTTGCATCCATTGTTCCGAGTCCTATTCTCTGGAGCAGCAGAAAACAAGCTAGCACCTTTCTCAGTATGACATCCCTTCAAATATTTAAAGAGGGCTATCATGTCCCTTCTTAACCATCTCTTCTCTGGGCTAAACATACCCAGTTCCCTAAGTCG
>JAIPUX010001880.1:45935204-45951737 GCA_020142125.1 Phrynosoma platyrhinos | reverse complement strand
GTGGTACCCAGAACTGGACACAGTATTCCAGGTGGGGCCTGACCAATGGCACTATACAGTGGCACTATACAGGTTTATGTCAAAGGTCCACTCAAAAGCAAATCTAGATTTAACCTGTGCAGTGTGTTGACTACTTTTAGAATGCAATGAAAGAAGTACTGGAAAAGACTAGAAACTCTTTCCTCCTAATCACATAGATATATGTAGAATGTATGTGACTTTTCAGTAGTGAGAAAAATAAAGTTTGCACAGAATGTTCTGTGCTTCTGATGATGCAGAGCAAAATGTTCACCCTCCATAGTTTCTTTACCCATGTTGGAGACTTGTGATTTGGGGTTTCTTGATGACTTTGGAAACTTATTCTGGGACTGAGAACTCAATGATTACTGGCTTCATTAACTTGAAATGTTCTGAACTTTACTATTGTGATAATATATGGTCAGGCATGGAGAATTCTAAGATGGAGGCGACATGCTGAATGGAATTTCTGGTAGTAAGGAGATTCACTGAATTAAGCTTTGTGGGTCTGTTTTTTCAAGACTAAAAGAAAGCAGAGTAAAGTAATCAAACCAAATTGCAGACCTATTTGCTCATTTGAACTAATCAGGGCAACTGGTACCATTTTGCAGAGGAAGTTGGCTGCAGGAGGAAGTGGGTGACAGGAAGAGAGAGTGGCGGTAGTAGCCCTTCCCTCTATATGATTCTACATGACAGACTTGTGTATACACTAAGAACACAGTTCATAAGCCCCATAAGCTAATTTGTTGCCTTCAGGTTTAGTGGAAGGAGGTGTCTCTTTACTAAGTGCTGATGTACAAAATTCAGCCCCATCCAGTAGGACTGATTCCAGTCCAGATTCTGCTGCTACTTGTTTACTATGTGTCTGTGTCAGTGTGGTGCACCATCTTGTCCTTTTCTTCATTCATCAAGGACTGGCCTTTCAGTTTCCGGTATTCACCTTTTTCTTGGTTAAGCACCTATATTCTTTGACCTTCAGTTTTGATGACTGATATGTTATGTATTGTAATATATGTATACCCACAAGTTTGTATAAGAGCCAATGAGGTGTAATGGTTTGGTGGTTACACCATGACTCTGGAGACCAGGGCTCTAATCCCTGCTCAGCTATGGAAACCCACTGGGTGACCTTGGGCAAGTCACATGCTCTCGACCTTTGAGGAACGTAAAGGCAACCCCCCCAACAAATATTGCCAAGAAAACCCTGTGATGACTTCAGTTTAGGATTGCCATACATTGGAAATGACTTGAAGGCACAACAGCAACAATGAAGCTTGTATATTGAGATAAATAGATGAAAATGTTCTTAATGCACATACATTAACTATAGACAGAACTCTAAAAACTGAATTCTGAGACTTGGCCACTGAAAAGACCTCAGATTGGATATTTCTTAATTTGACAACATAACTTTACAATAGCGCTATCTTTTTTTTTCTTTTTCAACTTGTTATATTGCCCCTACATGAATTTCGTAGAATGTTGTGGACAGTTCTAATCTATTGACATGCAGGTCAGAAGTTCAGAAGATAAAGTGGTTGTTCTTACGATTTTTTAAGAAGAGGGGAAATACAGTAGGCTCTCCTTATGCACAGATTCAAGCATCCATGGCTTGAAAATATTTTTAAAAAGTATAAATTCCAAATAGCAAACCTTGATTTTTTATTTTATGTGAGGGAAATCATTTTACTATGCCATTGTATTTAATGGGACATGAGCATCTCTGGATTTTGTTATCCATGAAGGGTCCTGGAACCAAACCCCAATGGATAACAAGAACCCACTGTAATAGCTGGTCTGTCCTCTTTTTTTTCCTTTGGCTAGGAAAAACTATTAGGAAAGCAGCCCACTGGCTCTTTCTTTTTAAGCAAAATGTCTTGGGTCCAAACATGCCTTTCTATTAGCTGCACTGCAAAAAGCTTCATAGCCTTTTTGGAACCAAATGACAGCAGTGGGGTGGGTGGGTTTGTATGATAGTTTAAGACTGCTCTGAAATGTAATTGGGTCCCTATGGGGGGTTGCAGACTGCAGAAATAGTGCAAATTGAGTCCACTTTTAGGGTTAGGGTTAGGGTTAGGGAATCATGGGAACTGTATTTTATTGTGGCACCAGAATTCTCTGACAGAGAAGGCTCAGTGTCTCAGAAAAAAAAGCAATTCCCATGATTCCCTAGCATTAACCCTAACCCTAAAAGTGGACTCAATTTGCACTATTTCTGGCAGTCTGCAACCCCCCTATGTTGCCTGTCCTGTAAACTGGAGGAAACAGCTTAAGCATGCTTTTTAAATTTATAAGTGTGAATAATAAAACATATCGTTTGTGGGTAAGTCACACTCTCTGGTGTCAAATTAATAGGCATGTAAAAATTCACTGAACTGGCAGCTTATTTATTATTATTTTTGTCCAGAAAGCAATGGGACAACCACAGCAGAAGGCAGCAAACTAGGTAAGGGGTGTAAGACACATACATAACACAGAACTGTGTCTCCTAATACCTTGCTACCATCTCCCAATATCTTCCTCCAGAAATAACAGCCTTACTCTGCCTAATCGGAGGGCTTTCCTGCAGTCCATGTTTTATTCAAAACACTAAAAGTCTGAAAAGCTGTGGCATGGCAAAGATGGAGAACACCTTTGCTCTGACTTCCAATAATTCTAACAGAGTATAGCTTTGTATGCAAGCAGAAAACATCCAAAATGTAGATGATTTTTCTTAATATATGGTATTTTAACAGGTATCACAGGTTGAGATTCTACTTACTAAATCAACATAGGGCCATTCCACTTATTGCTCTTTTTCTACCTGTGGCCTGGAAATCTCAGATGCATCTTTGAACTCATGGAAACAAGTTCAAACTGCTCTAAATAATGGATATCACTGCTTGGCAATCTCACCAGATGACTCCAATGATTCCCTCTTCATCCATTGTACTGGTACTCTTTCACTTTTTTTAACAGAAGTGCAAAGGAAAAACCTCTGACTTGTATGATGAGCCGTTTGGTATAAAAAGTTGAAAAAACAATTATTTTGTTTTCTTAGGTCCAAAACACACTGCAGAAATAATCCAACTTGAGACCGCTTTAACTGCCCTGGCTTAATGTTAGGGAATTTTGGGAACTGTAGTTTTGTAAGACATGTAGCCTTCTCTGTTAGAGAACTCTGGTGCCACAATAAACTACAATTCCCAGGATTCCTTAACACTGAGCCAGGGTAGTTAAAGTGGTCTCAAACTGGATTTTATTTTTGCAGTGTGCTTTGGAACCTTAGCTTAATTTGGAACCTTAATCCATTGAGGGAATATGTACATGTTTTACTGTGTATCTAGAGATGGGGAAGGTTAGCAAGGGTAATAAATAGACTTTTTACATTTTTTGTTCTTGATTACTCTTAGGAAAATCAAATAGTTTCTATGTTTAATTTGGCAAGGTGAATCACCAGCACTTCTTTTGAAATCTCTTCCTTGAGTTACATGGTAAAACAATGTGTTCTTTTATTCTTTTGTTTAGCTTTACAGAATTTTTGGACCCATTCCAGAGAATTATTCAGCCAGAAGAGATCTGGCTCTATAAAAACCCTTTGGTGGAATCTGACAACATACCTACACGCCTCATGTTTGTAAGTACTAGAAATTTTATGTCTGATGGATGACTATGTGAGATTCATTTAATAATGATATCTTAGCAGATGTGAAAATGGAGATAGGCATGGCTTTAAAAAAGAACATAATGAAGCATGTTGACACTTATTTAAATTAATAGGTTGCAACAATGATATAAACACAAATGACAGTGTTGGCGTGTCACAAATATTAGCTTTACTGGAGTTGCAGAGAAGGGTCCAACAAAACTGTCATCATTCCCACAAAGCAGTGACATTTTTTGATAGAAAAAGTCAAATGAAGAACAACTGAAAATGATAAAAATTTGAAGAGTTAAAGAGTTGAAAATAGTGATTATATTAAAGCAGGTGGGATACTCATAAGCCCCTCCAATGTAATTGGATTTCCCTGCCAACATAGCCAACAGTGGGGACTACTGGAAATTGTAGTCCAGCATCTGGAAGACCACATGTTCCCCCCCTTGCATTGAGGAAGATTCACAAAGACCCAAGTAGGCCCACAATGTATTTTTGGTAGATTATATCAATAACTAATTTGACAAAGTAGTATGGATACTGTCCAAGAAAGAATGTTAAGGATGCCAGAGTTTATCAGAATTATATTGGGCTATAAAATGTTTAACTTTATTATTAGTATCAAAATGGCACTCATAGTTTTGTTTCTTGGTGTAGTTAATAATTGACTGGGAAAACTTTAAGCACCAGCAAGTGATATACAGATTTCTAGGAAAGTTTACATACATACATTTAATTTGCAAGTTTCACAAGATATAAGACCTGAAATACATGCCTTGCTTTCATGGAATTTTTGAATAGCAAAGACAAACTTGTTGACACTCGGCCAAGGCAATGCATGATAGATGTGAAGAGCTCTGTAAAATGTTGTTAAATACTCTTGTTACAAGTGCTGATTAATTCACATGCTTCTTTTGTACATTGTTGGGCATAGCATGGCCTCTAAAGGTTTGTAAGCTGTATGGTTCAATCGGATCTTGAAACATTACTTCATTGGATTATTGCTCCCCATTTCCCTACCCAACATATCTACTGTAGTGCAAAATGTAGCTTCTAAACTGTATTTAAAGTGACTGTAAATTAAATAAGAATTACTGCCTTTTGTTGCTATTTCTAATTTTTTAATGCTATTTTTTCACCAGTTTGTTTATTTTTTAATTGCCACATGCACTTTCTTGGCAAAAGAATAATAACAGAAAAACATATTTTCTGCCTGTACACTAGAGGTGGGCAACACACAAGCAGTGGGTTCCATGCAACCTATGCAGCCCACTTTTGCACCCTCTGGCACCTATGGTATATACCCAAAACATCTTTTCCTCCCTGTACAATCCTCCAGATCCTGTTGAGACTTTCTAAATTGCTGCAAACCAGCCAGATTGGGAAAGGGGAACAATGTAATAAAATGTGACTTTTGATGGGTTGATTCTCTAGTGCTGCATGAGGAGAAGCACCAGGGAAAAGAGTTGTCCTCTATGCAGCTGGCTACAGACATCAACAAATTATCTGCCTAGTCTAGTCAGCTGGTCTATGTCTAACATTTCACAAGCAGACACCTGTTCTTGAAATGGGGCCTACTGTCCCATTCTCCTCGCATCCCTTAGTCACTCCACATGCTCTTCCAAACTTCTTAAGCAAAGGAAAAGGAAGTTGGTAAAGTGAGAACTTTTTGTTCTGCTGGCCAACTACCAAAATTGAATACAGCATCCATTTATTTTCCAGTGGAGTTGAGATATACATAGGGAAGATATCAGACTCATGTACTCCCACGTAATTTTAGCAGATAAATGCTGAAAGTTCATAATTCACACCTTATAGATGATACAAACTTATAGATGGGGATGGCACAGAAATATTTTGTCCACTGTTGTCATCATTGGAAGGGGAGACTAGTTAAGGAGTGAGGATGGAGCTGAAAAAATTATGATCTGAAGGACAGCATGGGTTCTTTCCATTTAATAAGGTGGCTGCCTTTCTGTCCACTGATATTTTTTAAAAGAAAAGAGTACAGTTCAACTGAAAACTAGTTTGGAACCATTGTAAATATTGTCAAGGAATAAGTGAAAATTATTATTTTGGGGGCACACCCATGTTATTTGTTCATGGATTTTCTGTCAAGTGAAAATCAGTATTTTAGGGCACACACATGTTATTTCTTCATGGATTTTCCAAAAATGTGAAGTGATTTTCTGGAGGGGTTTGCACAACTTGATATTGTTAGGCTGTCAGGATAGATGATGAATGCACTTGATTTTAAGAAGATCTTGCCCTTGAATGCAGCAGCCACTAAGCCAGAAAATGCCATTGCAGACACAGAAGACATTAGCTTGAAATATATGTGATCTTATCTAGGCTTATCTTATGGATGTTATTCTTGGTTAAAGATACATCTTGTAAAAAGGCAAAATATTACCTTTGGCTCTTGTGACATACAAGTGTAGTTTTGTTTTATAGAATAGCACACTGGGTTTACAATTGCACATTGGGTATGCTAATAAAGATGTGTGTGCTTTGATATGGTAGCCAGGAATCAGGTGACCTTAATGTCACTATCTAGGGTTGTATCCACACTGCAGAATATAAAGCAGTTTGATACCACTTTGACTGCCATGATTGTATCCTAAGATTTGGTGAGGCACCGGACCTCTCTGACAGACCCGGCTAAATACTTCACCAAACTACAAATCCTAGGATTCTACAGGATGGAGCCAGGACAGTTAAAAGTGATATGAAACTGTTTTATTTCTGCAGTGTGGAAGAGCTTTCAGAGAGTTCTTTATAGGGATGGTACATTTGCTGTAGGAGTTCATGATGGGGATTTTTCCTCCAGAGCTGTCTTGATTCATATAATTCTGCTACTGAAAAATAGCATTGATCAAAAGTAATACAGAATATCTGCTGTTACAGTTGAGGAAAAGAATGATCAGAAAACAAGACCAGAATCATGTTGGTGCACTATACTAGTGATCATATTTTTTCCCAGGGTCATACAGATGTGATGGGGAAAGCAGACTAATCTGCCAGCTGCTGTTCCTCCAATGCCTTCATGCCAACTGCACTTATGGCATATTTCCTCCTGCTGCCACCACCTACATCAACATAATTATGCTGACATATTGCACCAATGAGATTCAAGCTTGTGTCATTAAGTTTCTTCTTGAAGGTAGTAATGAGTAATTTCAGCAAAATTGCTAAAAAGTCTTGGAAAGCCATAGTTCTGGAAGTTTTGGAAAACCACAGTTTTTGAGGCTTATTCTTGCAAAATTCACATGTGGTTGTATTGTGCAGATAACAGCCTTTTATGCGCAGAAAACAACATCTTTTATGTGGAAAATAATATTTAATTGCAGAAATAGGCATATTTATTCCTGCACAGAAAATGCTGTTTTCTATGTAAATCACCCACGTGTGAATTTTATGTGGAACAAATCACCAATTACAGATTTTTTGGGGCATATAAAACATCTTCTATGCAGTAATTACCGTAATATTATTGATTATATTGGTTGGAATATTATTGGTTGGAAATCTTATTTTCCACACAACAAATAATGTTTTCTGCAAAGAAAATGATGTTTTCTTTGCAAATCAGCCATCTGCTAATTTTACATAGATCAAATCCTCAGTTGCTGTGCAGGTTTTTTTTCTGCACAGCAAACAATTTCTGCAAAAAAAGTAACTTCATGCATATAAATGTTGTTTTATGCCCAAATTTCACACACAGTTGTTTTGTGCATAAAAGAACATTTTATATGTAGGAAATGCCATAGGGCCGAGTGAGATCATGTGTAGGGGGCAAGAGACAAGCTTGTCACCTCCTCTTCTACTTGATTGCTGTGGCTCACCCACCCACCCTCAGTGCAGTGTGAGAATTTCTGGTCATCTCGGGGCCAGGTAGGAATTTTACTCCCTTTACCTGGGTTTTTTCGCCTACCTCACACTGTATCTGTTGGGACTTTGACATTTGGCTTGTGGTAGTTTCATTAAATAGGCTTCCATCTGGCAGGTTGTTGGAGAGAGGATAAGACTGGTGTATATCTTGGCACCACTTTGTAGTGGAGGATTAGGCTCTGGACTGGGGGCCAAGGGAATGAGTCTGCCCTCGGGGTGGATCTATGGGCTTACTCTCTATTATAAAGTCACAGGGCTTGGGAGGGAGCGCGTTCCCCACCCCCCAGGTTGGCCTTCCACAAATGACCATCCATGATGGCAACCAGTCTCTTTTAATTGACATTGGGATGTGTTTTGCCCATGGGTGGCTGGGGAGGTGTCACAGGTTGACAGCTGTGCCTCAGCTAAACCCGCACCAGGTTTCTCCCTCCATTTGCTCAGCCCCAGATCTTAACCCCAAATATTGTGTCTGGTCTCATTATTTCATATTTGGTCAACAAAAGGTTTCTGTCTTACAGATTACATCTTTGGGTTAATTATGATCATTCTCCTTCTAGTTCTTCCACAGCTCATCTCAGCTACTATCCTCAGCTACCATTTTATAAAGCTCCAGACTCCTATTCTCATTTAGAAATAATAGCTAGAATCCTATTGGGATGTTACATCTCCATAAGTGGACTTATGCCTGTGGGAATTAGAATTACTCAGCAGTTGTGCTATGTCCGTATCTAGCAGTGCACTGCTTTTACATTGCTACATTGCAGAGTCGAAAAAGTGCCTGATGTGCATTGGTGCTAATGCACAATGGGACAAATATGCATTGGGCAGATGCACATCACATGGGTCCTGATGCACATTGCATTGGTCCCGATTATCATTGGATACCAATGTGTACTAGGTACTATTACTGTTGATCTGTTATGCATCCTCACAATTATATAACTGGGTTTCATAGTGCTTCTGTTAATTAGCCAGAAATAGAAAATGTTATGTGATAAAATGTCATATAAGATTCCATTTGAAGCTCGTAGGAATTATAGGTTTTAAAAGTAAGGAGAAAGAGAGTGTGGGCCACAGAAATGGCTTCTTTGTCAAATAATTCCCTTAAAACAGACCTAAGGTGTCTAAAGAGGGTTAAAAGATTAATCTTTCAGTGTATATTCTGCTTTCGCAGTGTATGTGTGACTGTTTGCACAAAAATATGTTAAGCTTTGTTGTCCAACCTGCCTCTCCTCCCAGCCCACTTTTCAGTAGTTTAATCACCGGAGACCATCATTACAAAAATAAGGGAGCAAACAGGCATCTCTGATTTACTGTATTTTACTGAAAATAGAAATGAAACATAATAGCTCATCTAAACAGAATAACACAGGGTAAAATCCTGTGAATGTTTGGTGGGGGAGAATTCATTGAATTCACATTTTAGGGTTAATTGCCCAATTTTTAACCTATTGAATCAATATGTAAACTGATACATATTTATTCTGAACAAAAAATGCATAGTAAACTGATCAAATTGGGGAAACTGAACTCAGAATGAACGTTTCAGTCAAAAAGGTCTACACAAAGACAGTAATTAAGAAAACTGCTTGCAAAAATGCATGTATCAAGCAAATTGAATATCAAGTGTGCATATTAGTGGGGGGATTTTTGAAACTGCATACGGATATTATTAGAATGGATTTTTAAAAGCAGAAAATACTGGAGATACTTTTCAAGGCTCAGTGGATGACTGATTTATTGATGATAAATCTAATGTGTTTCATCCTGTGTGTTCTCTGAAAGGTCTTCTTCAGAGGCTACATAAGAAATAATTAAAACATTTTTTTAAAAAAAAATCATTTGGTTTTTGTTCTCATGTCCAGGTTTTTTTTTGTACAGTAAATGATGTGATAGTTTCAATTCCATAAATTTCTGAAGTTAAACAGAGGAATTTCCAAGATTCTGGAGAGCAGGTGGTTAATGATGATGCATCCAGCCCTCTCTTGGCAGCAGGGTATACTGCAACAGCAATAGCAATAGCACTTTACATTTCTATACTGCTTCATAGTGAACTAACCATGCCCTATGAGGAACGACTTAGGGAACTGGGTATGTTTAGCCTGGAGAAGAGATGGCTAAGAGGAGATATGATGGCCCTGTTTAAATATTTGAAAGGATGTCATATTGAGGAGGGTGCTAGCTTGTTTTTCTGCTTCTCCAGAGAACAGGATCCGGAACAATGGATGCAAGCTGCAGGAAAAGAGATTCCACCTCAACATTTGGAGGAACTTCCTGACAGTGAGAGCTGTTCAACAGTGGAACACACTCCCTCGGAGTATGGTGGAGTCTCCTTCTTTGGAGGTCTTTAAACAGAGACTGGATGGCCATCTGTCAGGGATGGTTTTATTTTGAGTTCCTGCATAGCAGGGGGGGTTGGACTGGATGGCCCTTGTGGTCTCTTCCAACTCTATGATTCTATGATTCTATAATTATAAGCACTCTCTAAGCAGTTTACAATTTGCTAGCCAATTGCCCCCAGAAGCTGAGTACTCATTTTACCAACCTATGAAAGGATGGAGGGCTGAATCAACTCAGGGCTCTGTGGGATCGAACTCACAACGTTGTGGCTGCAGTACTGGCATTTAACCACTGTGCCACCAGGGCTCCCTTGATAACAAGACTTTTCAGGGATCTCTCTCACTGCTTGTCTCAGCACATCCTGCTACTGGGGATGTGCTAACATCATTGCTAACAGCCCTACTCTCCAGCGCCTCGCAAATTCCTCTTCTGGAGGGCAAATTATTAAAAGAAAATGCAACATTGTCATATCTATGTCTCCTGATACCAGATATCAGCCATAGTATAATTACAGGTGACACAAGTCTCATGTGAACCTGCTTAAGAATACAAAAATAAGTTTGCCTTTTTTAGCAGCTTTTCTTCACCACCAAGGATAGCTCCACTCATCCTAATTGTTGTAGAAAACACTAGCATTTATTGTCTTGTGTATGTGTATAAGTGCATCTGGGAATGCAAACCCAATTAAAAACACATACACAGGTCTTTAAAGATGCATGGGCATCTGTGAAGTCAATGCATTTCATGTTGTGTATAGTAAATACATAGTAAAAACCCAGATGAGGTGTGACCTTGTAATATATGGAGCTACTCCAGAATGAGTGAGAAAGACTATCCACAAACCCATAACAATTGGGAAGCCTTTCAGGAAAAGCCTTAGGTCCCACTGTGTCTTTTTATGAAATAAGTTTTGTTCAGCTCAGCTAACACCAATTGGACTTCTGAATTTGGATGTACACTGTGTATCTTAATCCCATCTCAAGCTTGAAATAATTCTTTCTCTGAAAGTGCCATGAATAGTTGAAATGATGAATGGTGGCTGTATCCCAGCTCTAATGAAGCTTATGAAGCTTGAGATAAGAGTGATGGAGTCTTTGGGTACTAGCATACATCACAATAGACAAAGCCCCATGTATTTCCATTTACCTGACTTTTGGATTTTAAATCAGACAATGGCCTTGTTGGCAGTGCAAGTTAGAATAGGAGTGTTGCCAATATTCTCAAACTGAGTCCAGATAGAAACATTCCCCTCTGCCCTATCAGCCTTTAGCATAGAACAAAATGATCACTTTGTTAACAAAGTACAAAACAATGTGATTGTTTTTACAAATTATTTTGCTTTTTTTTTTTTTTTTTTTTTTTTTTTTTTTTTTTTTTTTTTTTTTTTTTTTTTTTAGTGTGCCACTAGAACTAAATGAAAACCTCTCAAATCCAATGTTCTGTATAGTTCATATTCTGGCAACTTTGGGCCAAACCTTATTTTGCATACATCAGCATGTAAACAAAACACAAATATGATACAAATACAAATATGATATAACTTTCCAACCATTCTTTTTTTGGGGGGGGGGGGGTTCACCAAACATGAGCTTTGGTTTGAACTGATTTGGAGGATGCCTGATTCAACTCACATTCAAATCCAAGTCTTGATTTGAAAATTAAAAACCTTGGTATTTTCCATTAGCTATCAGTAGAAGTCAACAAACAGCTGTAACATGTTTCTGCCTCTAAGATCCAGATGAAATTTACAGGGATAATAGTTCAAATTAAGGAAATTAATACCAAATTAGAGCATGTAGTTGGAACAGTTTTTGTGCTCTATGCCTTTAAATCTTCATTTTTTTTTAAAAAAAGAGAAAACTGCAGATAACTTTTTAAACTAGTTGATAGAACCTGATGAAATTTTCCAGAAACAGTTGTCACATCTAATATGATCAAGCCTTCCAAGTTTCAAATGAGGAGCTATGTGTAAAAGCAACCACTAGAGTGGAAGGTTACCAAAACGAATATGGTATTTCTACTGGGTGTGTGTGTCAGTTCTTGATGATGTATCATGTACTGTAGAAGTTTAGTAGTTGAGAATCCTGTGAAAAGACTGGTGCAGGAAGGGCAGGGAATTAAGATGAATGAAGAACAATATACAGCTTTTCCCCATTTTTTGTTCTATTGGCACCAAAGTCACAGAAAGTCCAGTAGGATGGGCATGGATGATGAATGTGGAATACACAGTGACAGAAGCAAAAGTTGTATACCTCTAGTATTTTCTGAGAAAGATCCAACAGTAAACCTTCTCAAGTTGCACAGACTCCACAAAAATGTTCCTAATCTCAGGAGAGAGAATGATTAAAAAGTCCTGAACACAGGAACTGTCCTGTAATGTGTTACTTCAGCATTCTTCAGCCATAGTGTAATAACAGGTAGTCATGATCCCTGAATTTAGGCTGCCTTGGTAAAACCAAACATTATGTTTGGAGTTGTCAGCCAGAAACTACACCCCTCTCTCCCTCTTGTTTTCCTTATATGGAGAGCTTGGGAAAAGTGCATCAGTTTTTGCAAATGTACCGTCTGGGTCACTGTGTGCCACTGAATCTGAATAGCGAATGAAGCTTAATTTTTTCAATTAGCTTCAGAGGATCCCTGTCTTGATTTGGAAATCTCTCAAATCTCTCTGAATGATTTGGTTTAGGTTATGGCCAAGTCCAAAGCAGGCCACCATTGCCAGACACATGCATGACAGGCAATAACATTGTACATCAGGGATCCAAATAAACTCATTCTTATGCATGTAGAACATGCCAATGTCCTGCACCAGCCTGTAGTTCCTCAGGCCATTTCAAATGCCACTCTAGAACATCTTGAACTTCAGGAATGACATATAGCATGTGGTGAATGAGATCTTATTCTATATAGCTGTCTTCAGGTTTGTGGCCTGTTTCCACAGATTTCTAGCCAGCCCTGTTTAGCCAAATGTTTGGTCAGTGAAACACTAGCAGCTGAAACAAACATGATAAGCATCACATCAGGACAACTAGAAATGGGCAATGTGTGAAATGTGCAATCATAACAAGTTAACAATGATAGTGCAGACAGTCCTACACAAGGACTATATTTCTGGAAATTAGCTTAGACACTCATGTATATGACGGCTTACACACCCATCCCTGCACCGACCCAGGACTGGCTCATTCTCCTTATCTTGCTGCACCATAGCACTGACTAAGAAGCCCCCTGGCTCAGCATTTGATACAGAAACAGGGTGCCTAGCAAAACCCACATGGCCAGGCACCCTGTTTCTGCATCAAATGCAGTGATGAAGAGCTTCTTAGTCAGAGCAATGCATGGCTAGGTAAAAAGCATTGGGGAGGGGGCTGTAAATAGCCAAGGTTTGCTGCAGAGTTTCCAGGAAATTCTGTGACAAACCAAGTGTTACATTACACCAGGATAATGACTGTTTAGCCTGGGATCAGACTGGATCTGCTGGATCTGCATTTTTGATCTGGCAGGATTGGGCCTGATCCTGCCCCTGGGATTTTGGCCTGCATTGTTTGAAGTAGACAATTCAAAGCTGGGCAGACAACCCCTAAACATTGGTACAATGTGATTCCCAGCACTAAATGTCTCCTGATATTTGGAATAAATAATCATGCAGAGAGGTTTTCTAGTCATCTTTTATTAGGCTGGTAATATGTGCTATGTACTTACTTACAAAATAGAGTATTTTGTACTTACTTACAAAAATCCAAGTGTCATTGGGAAAAGAGATAGATTCATGGGTACAAAATTTTCTATGATTTTCAAGTGGAATTTTTCAAGTGGAAGTAAAATAGTGTGACTAATTTTTGTTACTAGTAAAATCTAACTGGTTTTTAAAAACAACAACAAACAAACATTGCAATACAATATGTTATTTTACAGTCTGCAAAGGCCCTTAGTCTTTCCGGTGTAATATTAGGAACCCAGTTCTTAAGTAAATAAACTAGAAGACTGCAAGAATTTTGTACCCCAAACCAGAGTCTCAGCTGAACCAAATCCACCAAATTAATGTAAGCTTGGTAGGCAATGCTTACCTAAGGGGGGAAGCAGACAGGTGGCCGTGGGCCACCCCGGGAAGCTGCGTTGCGGGGCCAAGGTATCCCCATACCTCAGCCCCGTGGCACAGCTTTGCCACCCCTGGAAGGAGCGCTAAATTAGCGCTCCTTCCACAAGTCGCCGAAGGTGCGCCACAAAAGTCTGCCGGCAACTCTTCCGCTGCAGTGTGTGCGGAGGGCTGGCTGCTCTGAGGACAACCTGGGGAAGGGGTTGGGGCACCCACCGTGTGGCTGCCCCTCCCCTCCACTGCCCCCAAAACGGCCCTTTTGGCCATCTGCTTCTCCCCTAAGTTCCATTGATCCAATGAGTCTACTTTAGTAGGGACTAATAATAGGATTTAGATCATTATATTGTTGTTGTGTGTGTTCAAGTTGTTACCAGCTTACAGCAACCCTATGGCAAACTTATCACAGGGGTTTCTTGGAAAGATTTCTTCAGAGGGAGTTTGCTATTACTTCCATCTAAGGCTGAGAGAATTACTTGCCCAAAGTGAGCTATTATGATCTTCAGCTCCCAAACCACTACACCATGCTGGCTCTTAGATCATTATATGCCATCAAATTATAGGAGTTCCTGCGCCAGAGGATAGAAGCTCTTAGATTCAAATGACAAGAAAGGAGATAAACAGAAAGATAATCTTTCTGATGGTAAGAGCTGTTAAGCAGTGCAATGGAATACCTCTAGGTGGATTCCCTTTCATTGCAGGTTTTGAACAGCAGTAGATTTGTGCCTCTCAGAGATAGCTTAGTGGTGGTTTCCTGTAGTGAAATGGAATTGAACCAGATGCTCTGTGGGACTCTTTTCAACTCCATGATTTTGTGAGTGTAGCACATTTCCACTCTATAAAGTAACTGGAGGAAGATGCACAACACAGGTCTGTGGAAGAATGAGTTTGGCTAGCATCTGGATCATATGAGTTCTGATATGCTAACTTCAGTTGGATTCCAAATGAGCAAGTGTGCATTTTCAGTACCTAACTCAATAGTTGCTAAACTCATTTTAAATTCTGATACATACACATTTTAAAAAATAATAGTTTCCAAATAATTAATGAAAGAATTTTAAAGAGGATTTGAGGGGAGTGCAAAGAAGTGCAATGTCATATTAAATTGGACACACTAGAACTCTAGACTGCTTTGGAAGAGATTGAACTTGAAGGGAACACTTTCTGAAATGGAAGCTCTTAAGGGAGAGGGGAAGGGAAACAGGACAGTCCATTTTTGTGTGCACATGTATGCAAATCATATATACACAAAGATTCCACATGCATCCAGGGTTTACAAAAACTTTGACAATTTCTAAGAAACTATAAAATTGATGATCTGTAGCTTTATAACACCTTTTTTAGAGCTCAGTTTTTATTTTCACAGCTGGCACATCTTTAAATATGCCACCAATTGATTAGCAGTTAGGATTAAGCCTCTAATTTGTTCCCTTCCCCCAAAATATATTTGCTTTTTAGTTATGGATAGTGATAATGCAACTTTGCATAGAGTTTAGGAGCTCATCTCAATGAAGCTAACTGGAAATGATTAATTCCACGAGACGGACAGAGAGAAGATGCAATGACGAGTGATCCTTTTGTTATCTCTCTCATAGGCCATTTCATTCCTGACACCTCTGGCTGTCATTTTTGTGGTGAAAATCATCCGGCGTACAGACAGGACTGAAATTAAAGAAGCTTTCTTAGGTAAATTGAGAATCATCTTGATTTTTTTTAAAAAAAGAAAATTGGAAAGTGTGTGGGAGACATCTAAAATCTTTCTTTTGGGAAACAAGGGTATCAAATATTCATAGAGGCTTGAAAATAAAAGGAAAAAAAATACAGGTTCTTCGACAGCATTGAGCAGGAGGTTTTATTCTTCCTGAAAATCCATGTACTCTGAGATTTCTGAAGTCAGCAAAAAGTACTGATTGAGCAATAAGAGCAAGAAGAGGTCAGAAGAGTGGGTGAAAGTTATCTGACAGTAGAAGATTTTTTGAACAGCATTTCTTTCCATGGGGAAATGAACAGTGATGTGTATGTGTGTGTTTATGCTGAATACGTTAAGCTAAAAAAAAACCCCAACTTACAATACTTGATTTTTTAAAAAAAAAAAGATTTCTAAACTTTCTAAAACAGAGAGTATCATGCCAAATTCTTTTAGCTGGAAAGAAACAAGGCATGTCCTTTCAAGTTTTTCTACTTCCTCTTATGGTGTTTTATATTGATATGCTTAATAGAGTATTTCAAGTGTACAAAGTGTCTCATATACTTGTATTATCTTAATATCCTTACAACAACTTGTATTATCTTAATATCCTTGTATTATACTTGTATTATCTTAATATCCTTACAACAACAACTGCAAAGCAGACAACATTTGTTGTTCACATAATGCTTATTGAGACCTAGGGAATAGTAGTTTGGCTAAAAAACAGTTAGGGTTAAAGTTGGCAAAACATTTTGGATGTTTTGTAGACTGAGCAGGAGGTGTGTTTTTTGGGGGAGGTATTTCCTTCATTTGGTCCAAGAGCCACCAGTGCCCAGACATAATCCACAAGATTAGCAATTGCAAAAA
>JAIPUX010001880.1:45923120-45933408 GCA_020142125.1 Phrynosoma platyrhinos | reverse complement strand
CTTTTTGCCACCCCCAAAAGAGTGGCAAAATGCCTCTCCTTTTGGGGGCACCAAAAGGCCACCCTTAGAGCTGCAGTGTAACTCTTTTGTGCCCTTTTGCCACAGCGTGTGTGCACGCTGCACCAAAAGGGCATCCTGATGCTGTGCACTGTGTGGATGGGCACGCAGCATCAGGGCGGCATCGGGGTGGAGTGGGAGTGGCTGGCGTGCAGCTGCCCCACCCCAACTCCACCCCCAGGCTAGCCCTAATCTGTGCCCTGTGCCAGTCTGCATCAGCCCTAATCTGAATGAAAAGCAGAATGAGATTGAGGGATGTGGAGGGGGGCTGAGTGAATATAGAGGAAAGGAGAGTGAGAGTGAGTGATAGCATAAGTGAAGGAAACAGATTTAGCAAAGGGGAGAGAGAAGCTGTTAAAGAGATAAAGAGAGAGGGACTGTATTTGTGAATGAGAGAGAGGGGAGGACTGGTGAATTAAGGAGGGGGAAAAGGAAGAGGGAGAAGGCTAGGTGAATGAAAACTAGGAAAGAGGAATGAAATTGGTGAGTTATATACTGAGATAGTCGTTTTAATGCAGGGGTGCAGTCCCTCAAGTGGTTAAGACGCTGACTCTGTTGATTGTAAGATCAGCAGGTTGGCAGTTCAAGGCTTGGGTGCTGCATGATGGGGTGAGCTTCTGTCACTAGTCCCAGTTTCTGCCAACCTTGCTGTTCAAAAGCATGCAAATCAAAGTAGGTAAATAGGTACCACTTTGGTGGGAAGGTAAACAGCATTCTGTGAAATCATACTGGCCACATGATCATAGAGTAGTCTCTGAGAACATTGGCTCTTTGGCTTAGTAACAGAGGTGAGCACTGCCTCCTATGGTTGGACACTACTTGACAACCTTGTCAACGGGGAATACATTTACCTTTACCTACTTGTTTTAAACTGGTATCCTGGAGACATAGATATTATCTTGATCAAGGCCTAAATTCTTTGATTTTCATTCCTCTGCCCAGTAGCTTGCCTTTCTAGTGCAATGTGTTTCTGCATTGGAAAGGACAAATGCAGATGGCAGGATACATCCATTGCAAATTGCTAACCTTTTTACCCTGCATGCATAGTGTGATTTACACATGCCAATCCACGTGCAGCAAACTGAAAATGTGAATGTTTCACGTTTTGTTTTTTATACTCTTGTTTTGTTTTATAGCTGTTTCCCTGGCGCTTGCTTTGAATGGAGTCTGCACAAACACTATTAAATTAATAGTGGGGAGGTAAGTCCTGGAATAATTATGTTTTTGGCTTGAACATCACTTATTGTTGGAGGCTTATAAAATAAGCACCAATGATGCTGGTGAAAAGAGCAATCAACGAGTTTATACAGATAAAAGGTAGTATAATGATTATTGCAGCACCTGTCCCTAAAAAAATAAAATATTGTATAAAGGATGATGATATTAATGGCTTCTTTTCACAGTTTCACTTTTCTGTAGCGATGTTTAGTTAACATAGACTCAGAAATACATCTGAAAATATTGCGGTTCTGTAGAGACATTTGTGGCATCAGTTTGCTTCTGAGAGTTCATTGGGCACAATGCAGTAACAGCACAGTCCTCTTAGGAAACAAAATTCCATAAGCAGCATTCCACTTTCTATGTACCACATTCCTTTGATGTTCTCCTTTCCAGAAGGTCAGTAGTTTCAAGGAGAACTGTTAAATTTCCTTTCTGTGTTCCACCAGTACTAGACCTCTTTCTTCCTGCTGAGCAGCTGAGATCCCCACTCCTGTGTTGCCTCCATCTTTCCTGCTTGGGGCACACTGGTGTGGAGGCAGTTTGGCAGAGTCACTGGTAGGAAGGGAGCAAGAGAACCCAAGGGACACATGTCCTTTGGCAAGATTGTTTAGATTTGAGTAAAAATTGATAAAGGCTTAGGAAGAAATCAAAGGGGATCCCTTTTCAACCACCCTGATGCTAAGGGACTAAATCTTACCAATCCATCAGAGCTACTTATATAAATGAAGGGGCCAGTATTAAACAAAGGAAAATATAAAAATCAATCAGTCAGTTTCATAATGTCTCACTTAAAATCTGGACTCAGACTCAGTTTAATTTGCAATAACTGTTTAATATTCAGTAAAGTTGTGACCTCCCCACTTGCTTAACATGTGCCTTGCCTCTCCATTCTCATGTCTGTACATAATAACACATTTGCTGTTATTATAAATTGTTGTTTACATATCCTTTCCAGTCTCTTCTTTTAAATTCCTGATGGTGTGTGTACTAACAACAGTTTAGTTCTTTTTTTTTTTTGCTTTTCTTTACACAGCATAAGTCTCTTTTCAAGTCATCTCTGAAATAAAAAGAATGAGCTGAAATATCATTGTCTGATTTCCATGCCCAAAAGTTAAATCAGTTTCTTTCATGACACAGCTATCTTCCACATAGCCTGGCCATTGGATATGCTTATACAGGTGTGCATCAATCCCTTTATTATCACTGTACTTTAATCCAGTGGTACTCAACATAGTGATTGATGGAACATTGCCAGTCTGCAAACTACTGAGTGATAATCCATGGCATTTTTCCAGGAAAAAACAAACAGTAGTAGCCAATGAGCTTGTGAAGCACTGCCCTAGGCTTTTAGAATTCTTATCTGTGTTTTAAAAATTGTTTTGGCTGAAGCATTGTATATGAAACAACTACTGTAATTGCTTTCAGTGGCACACATCCACAGAAATTTGGAAGAAATGAACACCTCCAGCATAAATGATCTGCTCAATAATATGATCACTTTGAGGTTTTACTAACAGCTGCTCTTTCGTTTTCAAATATCCCTGATATTTTTTCCAGACCTCGTCCTGATTTCTTTTACCGCTGCTTTCCGGATGGAATAATGAACTCTGAAATGCACTGCACAGGTGACCCAGATGTGGTGTCAGAAGGCAGGAAAAGCTTTCCTAGCATCCATTCTTCCTGTAAGTTCATTCAAACGCAACACAGTGCTTTTTCTTGCCTGTATATTGTACCCCCACTCCTGTTGGTTTAGTTGTAAACCAGGATTATTTGAAGTAAAAAGAATATCTGCAGTGGACAAAGTGATATCCATGGCTAAAAATGGGGAGAATTGTATTTTGAATTTTGAATTTGCATCATGCCTGTAGAAAAGTAACCTAATGAGACAAAAGTAGCAAAGTGGATTTCCAGATGCTTAGTCAGATTATTATTATTTTTTGGCAGAACCAGGTATTTTAGGGCTTTCTAAATAAATAACATAAATAACTAGTGAAGTACATTAGACTTTCTGCATTATATGATATGGTGTATTGCAACAGCCAGTGGGCTGTAGTGGTTGGAGTGTTGGACTGAAGCTTGGGAGATCCAGGTTTAAGACCTCACTGTGCCATGAAATTGAGACTGTGACACACTCTCAGCACAGTTTGGGTCACATGGTTCTGTGAAAATAAAGTGCAGTGGTTTTGGACCTTAACACCCAGAAGTCCCAGCCAACTTGACCAACAGTCAGGAATTCTGGGAGATGAATTCTTTTGAACTTTTGAAGGAGCAGAGTTTGGGAATCAATGATACAGTCGAAAGAAGACAAAAAGTCAGGTTTGTTGTTTCAAGCTCATAAAAGTAAAGTCTTAAGAGCAATCAACAAATATAACGTTCAGATAGGGAAGTGTTTAATTAAGAAAAGAAATGTGTCAAAGCAAATGCAGCAAGGCTACCTTCTCAGTAGCTGTCAACTGATTTGACAGTTCTTAGATTCACCTCTGTCATTTCTGTTGAAATGCTGTTATTGTTTAAGGCAGGGAAATGAACCCAATAACTATTTCAGATAGGTGCACACGCAACACACAAAATAGATTATATACAGAGCAATGCAAATGAATACTGCCATTGTGTGTGTGTTGCTATCAGGCATTCATGGAGATAGGCAGTTCCCTATGTGCAATTGCATTTGAATGAATAAGTAATGTGCTTTGCTTAAATCAGAGAAACATGGGTCCCATTGTTGAAGAAGTAATTCACCTCCAGAGTCACCAAAGGACTTATGTATTTCTTTTAAACTTATGTCCATGATACAATTGGAAGAAATGCTCTAGGGCCCTTAGTGGCTGGGGACTGCTTGCTGGTGCTGGCACTACCCGCATAAACATACAGAAACTTCTTGTACTGTTATGCTGTCAAGATAGAAATTCTCCTGTGGAGAGGAGGGCTGTATATCTCTCTTCCCTTGTCCTTCTCAAGGATGTTTGATCCATCTCAGCCTTTTTCCCAGCAGTATTTTCCAAAGATGAGGCATAATGGGAAGGAGTTCCATAGTTTAGAAGCAGCCACTGAGAAATATCTCTGCTGTGTCTCACCAGACAAGCCTAGGAAGGTGGTGAGATGGAGAGAGAGCCCTCCCCTGATTATTGGAAGGCTCATATAGGGCGATATAGGTTTTCAGACAGGCTGGACATAAGCAGTTTAGTGAAATTATGAAGGAGAGGGAGCTTACAAGTTACTTAACCATGTGTTATTAGTAAGAAATAATGTTTTAATCATATCCCAGAAGATGATTCTTAAAATAGTTTGAATAGTCAGTGATTACAAGAAAGGTACCATATTTTCTGGTGTATAAGACGACTTTTTAACCCCGGAAAATCTTCTCAAAAGTTGGGGATCGTCTTATATGCCAGGAAGAGAAAGCCCAGCCACCATTTTGTCTTCCTCCTCCTTCCCCTCAATGCACCCATTGTGCTGGGCTGGGCGAGACCCTCAAGAAGATCAGCGAGGAGGAGGAGGAGGAGGAGGAGGAGGAGGAGGCGGAGGCAGCAGTGGTGGCTTGGCCTGGGGGAAGAGGAGGAGGAGTCATTTCTGACTTCTAGCAACTCAAAGACAAACCTATCCTGGGGTTTCCTTGGTGAGGTTTGTTCAGAAAGGGTTTGCCATTGCTTTCCCCTGAGTCTGAGAGAGTGTGACTTCAAAGAATGTGGTTGTGGTTGTGGTTGTTGTGTACCTTCAAGTCGTTTCTGACTTCTGGCAATTCAAAAATGAACCTATCCTGGGGGTTTCCTTGGCAAGCTTTGTTCAGAGGAGGTTTGCCATTGCCTTCCCCTGAGGCTGAGAGTGTGTGACTTGTCCAAGTTCACTCAGTGGGTTTCATGGCAGAGTGGGGAATCAAACCCAGGTCTCCAGAGTGGTAGTCCAACACTCAAGCCACTACACCACGCTGGCTCTTATTCCCAAGTACTACCTATGAAACAATTGCAGACTTTTTTGTTGTTCTTGTGTGTCTTCAGGTCCTTTCCGACTTATGGCGACTCTAAGGCAACCTTATCATGGAGTTTTCTTGGCATGTTTCTTTAAATGGGGGTTGCCATTACCATCTTCTGAGGCTGAGAGTGTGTGACATGCCCAGGGTCACTTACTTGGTCACAAATTGTACATACCCCAGAATGCATCACCTAGTATATTGGCAGTCCTTCCTTCCAACACTTTCTCATTTTCCCCCAACCATCTCATAGCTGGGAGAGGAAAATAATTTTTAAAGCATTATTTAAATCTGGACTATTTTTTTTAAAAAAATAAGGTCCAAAACACACTACAGAAATAAATGCTAGGGTAGTTAAATGGGAGCTTTAGTTAGTTTGTGTTTATAAGTGACAGTTTTCCTGCTAAGTGCCTGCATGTCATAAGCATTTGAATTAAAATTACCATATTGAAATCAAATCTGATGTTTTTGTAATTTTTATTTGGTGTGCATTGGTAAAAGGGATCATCTTATACAGCGAGTATATCCCAAACTCTACATTTTAACTGGAAAATTTGGGGGTTGTCTTATATGCTTTTAGTTGTGTCTGTGTTGGATTTTAAACTTAATTACTGATTTTTAACTTGTTGTATGTTTTAATTTTGGCTGATTTAATACCGTTTTAAGGGGGGTTGGGGGGGGGTTCTTGTATCATATGTTTTATCTGGATTTATGTTTTTAAATTGTAAGCCGCCCGGACTGGATTACCATTGGGCGGGGTATAAATAAATTTTATTATTATTATTATATGCCCAGTCGTCTTTTGTGTCGGAAAATACGTTAAATTACTAAATTGTGTTTCTGTTTACATGGTATGGCTGTCATATGGAAGTTGCTTGAAAGTTTTTTTCTGTACTTTTTTTCCCCTTTTTAATAAATGGGCTGTGATATTGGGAAGAAACTGATGCTTATCCCAAATAATGGGGCTTAACAAGGAATGCTTTGCATCCCTTCAGCTCTCCCTGTGATGTTGGTCCTAACTAGAGATGTAAAGTTCTCAGAAACATTGATATAATGGGGAAAACCCATTCTCCCCTAATATTTGTTTAACACAAAGAAACTGGCATTCTCTTCATTCATTCCAACTAGCGTAGACCAACTTAAATAATTATTGAATGTTGAGTCAACACATAGATAAGTTTAATGTTCAATAGAGCTACTCTAATCAGGACCAAAAGAGAATTTAGGCTAGAAATTCAGTTGAAAGAGTAGATTGAAGAAAATGAAGTTTTCCCAGTCGCAGACCTAGCTGTTTTCTACATACTGTCCAAGATGGAGGAGTAGGCAACCTTTCCCCTTTAAGGGCCGAGGGACTTCAGCTCCCAGAAGCCTCAGCCATGTTGGCCAATAGTCCCATGTTGGCCAATAGCTCCTGGGATTCTGGGAGCTGAAGTCCCTCGGCCCTTAAAGGGGAAAGGTTGCCTACCCCTGCTCTAGGATCTTATGTAGAAAGAGGATAATAGAAACTGGCTGATAGTTATCTAGGGAAGTAGGATCCAAGGAAGATTATTTCAAAAAAGTTCTTACCATTGTTTCTTTTCAAGCCTGAGCAGATGGGCAGGATAATGGTGGATGGGTTACAGGGTCAAAACTAATGTTAAATCACGCCATTTACTCTTGGCACCAAGTGAGAGTCATTCTGTTTCAGGCTTATTATGATGGTATTAAAATGTGAACTCTTATATGTTAGTCTGTTACTCTATTCTTATTGTTCCAGGAAGCATTGCAGGTTTTTGTTTTATTCCCCACTTCTTCCTCTGGAAGAAGCTGGATATTGTCCAGATGACTAGGGGAACATGTAGCAAACCAAGCCATAAAATAAAGTCTGAACAAAAGCTGACAAACGTGTACCACACACAATGAGAGGCTCAGTTTTCTGCTCTGTAAGTCATTTTACAGTTGCTGGTGTCAGTTCAGCAAACTAAAAAAAATATGGATTTCCTCTCTTGGTCTCTGACTTTGAGATTTTTTTTAAGAAGGTTTTTATTATGTGGCAGGTCTGCCTGTATTTTGTCTTTCATTGCATGTATCTAAGTGAGGAACATGAACCTAGCCTTGGCTTGGCTTTATTAAATCTTAATAACTGCATATTTTAGTTTTCTTTTCTTGTTTTTGGTGCTCAACTGTCAGAAGACTTTTTTTTTGCACTTTCCTTTTCTTTAGGTATTGTCTTTTTGTTTTCAGAGCTGAAGCATCTACTTTGTCTTTCTAAAGCCCAAAGTTCCACCAACTTGTTGGAAAAGGCATAGAAGGGCTCTTAATCATGACAACTGCTTCGAGTACCAAAAACTCGATGGAGTAGACAACCCTTCTCCAAAAAAATAAAAATAAAAAAATTATTGATTACTCCGAGCTTTCTTTCTTTCTTTTTTTTTACAAGCTTTCCTATTTTTAACAAACTAATTTAGGTTGACTAAAGTCATTTTGTTCTTCTTTATTAGAAATTCTTGCTAGGCCACTGCAAATCATCCAGAAATCGGCCAGTAGATCTGGAACTACCTTCAGTCCACTCATAGTCCACAAAACTAATTTATTACTGATTTATTATGTAATTTATTATGTAATTATGTATTATTAAATATAATAAATTAGTAATTATTTCCATGGAATATGAGGAATACCTAGATAAGAAACCTCATCCCATATGCCCCTTTACCCAGTAGCAAGCCCCATAAGAGGAATACAACTTATTGTCAGTAGATATATAGAAGCATACAGGTCTCTGTAACTGTTTTTAAAAAAGATTCAGGAAAGGTTCCATAATGTTTGGTCTTCTGGTATTTCTACTTAACATTCATTTACTGCCATCAGTGGACTTGATACTGAATTATCTGTATTATTGTTACCTGATCTGTGTGGGGACCCATACAATATGTGATTTAATTTAATAAAAACAAGCATATGGGAAATGGCAGATGTTCATTGTAATTTAACAGATTAAGGAAATGGTATCCCCCAAAGACTCTAGTGCAGGTTCAAGTAATCAATGCCATAATATCAATGCCAGGCCAAGAACATGCTTCCATAAGGGAGGTGTGTGACTTGAGTCTTTTAGGCTAATTTATTTGCAAGTGAATAATGCCTTGCTCTCTTGTTAAAGCATTTCCATTGGACAACAGTCCCTTGTTAAGTGTACTTTTGGCTTTGAACAGTGGCATACAGAAAGAGAATGAGTGCATGGGAAATAAAATCTTCTAAGGCTATTTTTTCATGCAACAAAGTAGATCCAGAAAAAAACAGATGCCCAGTTATAGAGGGCTGGAAATTTAGTCAGAGAGGCTCCCCCCTTTTTTGGGGGGGGGGTTTAACACCACTTTTCATTTTGTTATTGTAAATAGCCAACTGTTTTTAGGAACTGAAGAATGATTTGTCAGTGTGCCATTTTTGAATGCCGTGCTTGCAGTGAATAGTTGATTTTGGGTACCAGCTGCTAGTTCGGAGGGCTGGGAAATCTACATTTGCTCTCAGGCTAAAGAGATGAATGATTAGCTTGTGCTCTAAAATTATTTTAGGCCACACATTTAAACAGACTTAAGAGAAACATGATAAAGGTGTGTTAATATTCTGTATAGTGCTGGGAAAGTGGTCAGGGAGAAGCTTTTCTCCTTTTCTCATAGTACTAGAACTAGGGGCCATCCATTGAAGCTGAACGGTGGGGGATTCAGGGCCATTCAAAGGAAGTAGTTCTTCACACAGCACATCATTAAATTGTGGAATTCTCTCTCAGGAGCTGCCACAAATGACAACTGCCAATTTGGGAAATATTAAAAGAAGATTACTGTACTTGACTGTAAGTCAACTTCTTGTATAAGTCGAGGGCAGGTTTTTGGGGCCAAAATTATGGATTGTGAAATTATCTGAGGATAAGTCAAGGGTAAAACTTAGGGGCATGTAACAAAGGATGCAAAGAATGAAGCAAAGGATTATGATGCCAAAGAACTTAAAAAAATCTGGCAAGGCTAGTGTTTCTTTTAGCTGCTCCCAGGACAGACTAAGCTGTTGCTTTTTGCCACTCTACTGTGAAGGAGATGTCTCCTTTTTCTTCCTTTTTGATAGGACTTAAAGTACAATACTAAGTTGACCCATGGATAAGATGACCCAGGGTTTTTTTGGGAGTGGGTTGACTAAAATTTCTTGAGTTATACATGAGTATATACAGTAACTAAATTGGTGGACATTAGGGCCATCACTGCTTATTAGTTACAACAGCTATATATCTGCCCCCCCACACACCAGAAGCACTGTCTACACAAGATGGAGGGTGCATTGGCCATTGTGTAAACAAATGCTGGACTAGATAGCTTTCTGGTGTGATCCAGTATGCGTTCTCTTGTGTGTCACTTCTAAGAATGTTCTATGCATGTAAACTCTGATAAATACTTTCATAATTATTTGTAGTGGAATATTAAGGATCAAAATATTTGGGGGAAAAGGCATGGGCTTTTAACAGTCTTGACCGCAGGTGCCACACCACGGACCCAGTACCGTTGTGCACCCCTTACTTTACTCTCCCATTGCTGCTACTGAAAAGGCCCCTGTTGCTGTGCTGATATGGAAACAGGGTACCTGGCTGCACTCACATGGCCAGGCACCCCATTTTCATATCAGACATGGCAATGGGGATATTTTCAGAAGCACCAATAGGAGTGTAAGGTATGGGGTGCACAGAGCTGTCTAATTTGCTAGTATAATTTTCCCTTCAGATTTGTTCTGAACCTCCCCCCCCCCCCCCCCGGCGAATCAGGAAAATTGCCAGTATTGGGGTCCCATTTGTTTTAATGGTTGTATGCTCCTGCGTGTGGTATTGTGCATGCAGCATTTTGTCCCTCGACGCTTGCTGTCTGCGAAAGACCAAGGGACATGAACAGCAAGGTGCGAATGGTGAGAGACGAGTGTATTTGCCTTGAAGTTTCTGGGAAACTCTGTGGCAAACCCAGGGTCAATTTGAACTCATTTACCCCAGGATTGAGCCGTATCCCCTGGATCTGCATCTGGTCTGCTAGG
>JAIPUX010001880.1:45901359-45914183 GCA_020142125.1 Phrynosoma platyrhinos | reverse complement strand
ACAGCAACCCAGCCCCCAGCTCAAAAAGGTTGCCTACCCCTGGTTTAACTCATATGGCTTTGGATTCCCCCCCCCCAATATGTTTCTATGTAATTTAATTTTACATTGCTTAATGATTAATACTTGAATATGTGAATTTATTCTTGCATTAGAAGCAGTGTGAGATAATAAGAAAGTTATATCTCTGATTGAGCTATGATGGCTCATTCACAAATTCCAGTGTGTGAAATGATGATATCCATGTATGACCCATGCCTAAATTAAAAGCACATTGACACAATAATGTAAAATCATATATAAATATGTGGTTGTGTCTTACTGTCACAGAAAACAAAGGGAATAAGATTGGTGTCAAAAGTATGGCATCAGATAAATTATTTTAATGAGGAGTCTCTTTACATAAATTAACTGGGACATGAATGAATTGCAGAAAACAATAGTCTTGTTTTTCCTGGAACTGTTCATTAGCTTAAAATGAAATGATCTGTGTGATGTAGTGGATACATAATTTAGTTTCAATAGCTATTTTTTGTATGGTAAGATAATTTATATCATGCATGATTCCTGCACATGCCATTATACTTGGGTATGAGAATCTGAACGATTAATTATCTTCAGTTAGTAATTTCATGGAGTATAACCATATTTCCTTCAGCACTGATTGAACAGTTTAAGTAATAGATGAGCTACAAGCTCCAGGTCTTTGGTCATAATTGCAACCACTTTCCTATTTTCAAGATAAATGTGTTAATTAACAACTCGGTAGGAATGTCTGTTGAGAATATTTCACTCTTAAGAAGCCATAGCAATAAGAGAAAGGTTCAGCTGCAGAGAAAGAAGACCTCTTACAGTTTGTCAACTTATTGACATTAGTTTGGGGGACAGGCTCTAGACTTCTACTGTGATATTTGTACTTCCCAGTTACCTACATTTGTTTTGCAAATATCCAGCCATCAGGTTATTCTGGACATTGGACATTTTAGGTCCCCCCCCCAATAAAATGATTGTAGCATTAAAATGATGTATGTTTGACCACATGCACTGCTTCTTTGGGAATTTGGAAGCTTCTTTTCTCTTAGAGGATATAGGCATTCTCTTCAACACCACCTGTTCCATGAAACACTGTCTGCCTAGAGGGAAAATGACAATGACTTCATTTATTCCTTTTAGTATTACCTCACTTCATCCACCAAACCAAGACTTAAATGCAATTTACACATTAAAACAAATGCACAGTAGATAAAACATATTAAAAATAAACATTAAAAAATTAAAATCTGAGCAATATAGGGTCTAAACTAGGCACCAGATCCTGTCTGATATTGGAAACTAACCAGGGTCAGCCCTGGTTAATACTTGGATGGGAGAGTGTCAAATATCTCAGGTGCTGTGGGCTATATTTTGGAGGAAGGAACTGTCAAAACCACCTCTTCAGTACTCCTTGCTTAAGAAAACCCTATAAAAAATTCATGGGCCATAAGCCAACAAGTGAGTTGAAAGCACATATACACGTGCATAAAAGTCAGTTTAAAAAGTACCATTAAAACAGTACAACGTTTTCTTTAAAAACCCTTTCTTAATAACATTCAGTTCAGAAATGCCTGTTTTTTCAAGTGTTGACAAACATGCAGAATGGTTAATATTTTGGTCATTGCTTCATGGTTGATTATTTATATACTTTTTATGAAATGCGGTTTCTTTAGGTTGTTTCATCTATGGATAAAGGTCATTGATAGATCTCCTGAAGACTGAATATCAAATATTTTATATAAAATAGGCAAAGGAACATATTTATATATTTACACCTAAAGCAATGTTTATACTACCAGTGTTATAAACACTAGTGGCTGTCAGTGTTTGTGACATGTTTTGTAGCAATTCAGTTTGAACAAAATGATTTAATGCACATTTTCCTGACCAGAAAAGCTAAGGGCAAGTGGAATCTAAGAGCATATAAAGGTACAGATGGTTTCTGTTTGTGTTGACAGCATGCTTGAACTAGACATCACACACAGAATTTGCATAATTTAAATTTATGTTTATTTTTTTCAAGGCAGGCACAGCTGGCATGATTGTATCACAAATTATTGTATATTCATTTAAAATATTTACATCCAACCTTCCATTGTACTTGTTGTTCTCAGGACAATTTACAGCAGTGATTTTTTTTTTTAAAAAAAAGCTGTACCAAAAGCAGTTAAATAATTGACAACAACTTGAAAAACAGCTGTTGCAGATAAAACCAATATTTAAAAACAAACAAGGGGGTTCAGCATATGAGTTCTCGGCCTGGCAAGGTCTATACCTCTGTATAAATGAAACTCCACATAGGACTAAAGTCAGTAGCTAACTATTTTAGGATAAGCTTGGGTCATCAAAATATTTAAGGACAAAGCACATGAGATGTTCAGTCACAAGTAGACCATCTCCATTTTTTGTTTGTTTATTTACAAAAATGCCACTGGAGAGGCTCTTGCCTAAATGATGATAGGACAGAATAATGCTTGTGCAGCCTGAGGGTGTGGACAGATTCCTTGGAGAGGTGAGAGCCACCACATATGCACTGGACTGTTCTCCTTTCTAGTGAACTGGATAGACCAGAGGAGGACTTCCTGAGTGGGTAAGGGAAGTGATTAATATCTCTTTACAACAAGGCAGGGTCCCAACATGCCTGAAGGAGGCTGTGTTAAGACTTCTTCTGAAAAACTCCTTCCTTAGATTCTACTGTACTAAATAACTATAGGCCAGTCTCCAACCTTCCATTTTGGGTAAGGTATTGGAGCTTGTGATAGTTTCTCAACTCCAAGAGTTCCTGGATGAGACAGATTATCTAGATCCATATCAGTCTGGTTTTTAGACTTGGGAATGGGACAGAAACAGCTTTGGTCACCTTGGTGGATGACCTACTTGGGGGACTGGACATGGGGAGTGTGTCCCTTTTGGCTCTGCTGGACTTCTCAGTGGTTTTTTATACCATCGACCATAGTACCCTTCTGAGTTGCCTCTCTGGGATGGGGCTTCGAAGTACTGTTCTACAATGACTTGTTTCTTTCTTGAAAGGGTGCTTTTAGAGGGTGGTGCTGGGGGATTCCTGATTGACTCCTTGGCCATTAGCCTGTGGGGTCCCTCAGTTTTGTTCCCTATGCTTTTTAACATTTACATGAAAACACTGGGGGAAGTTGTATGGAGCTTTGGAATAAGGTGTCGCCTGTATGCTAATGATACCCAGCCATATCATTCCTTTCCACCTAATTCCAAGGAAACTGTTCCTGTGCTAAACTGGTGCCTGGCAGCTGTAATGAGCTGGATGAGGACAAATAAATTGAAGTTTGATCTAGACAAGACAGAGGTGTCCCTGGTCATTCAAAAGACAGATCTGAAAATAAGGATTCAGTCTGTGTTGGATGGATTACACTCCCCCCAAAAACACAGGTTAACAGTTTTGGGGGTACTTCTGGATTCAGCTCTGAACCTGGAGGCCCAGGTTTCAGCAGTGACCAGGAGTGCTTTTGCACAGTTAAAACTGATATACCAACTGTGCCCATTTCTGGAGAAGATCTGGCCACCATGGTACATGCCTTGGTTACACCAGCGTTTGGACAATTGTAATGCATTCTGTGTGAATCTGCCCTTGAAAAGTGTTCAGAAATGTCAGTTGTCTCAAAAAGCTGCAGCCAGGTTGTTAAGTAGAGGTGATTATAGAGACCACACAACACCCTTGTTGCATCAGCTACATTGACTACCAGTCTGTTTCCAGGCACATTTCAAAGTGCTGTTTTTGATCTATAAAACTCTATATGGCTTGGATCATTTAAGATGACAACAGAAGAATTTTGTGTACGTTTACCCAGAAGTAATTCCAACAACTATTTTAATGGGATTGATTCCAAATGGGTGCCATTTTCTTTATGGCTGCTCATAATTAAGCCTCATTGGGAATGGGGCTTACTCCCAGATCAGTAGCACTTTGATCTCAGGGATTGCCTCCAAGATGTCTGGATACCTGAGCTGCAGTCTTAAACTGGTTCCTTCTTAGAATATTACACAGCTTTTTAAAAAAATACCAAGATTTAACTGAGGGAATAACTCTTGGTGAAATACTCTATTTTATTAAGTTTTTATTATTCAAGAAACTTTTAAATAAAAAGGAGAAAAACTTTAAACATTATTGTGTTGAACATGAGGAGGTAAATCTTATGAAAAAAAGTTAATCATTGGTATGGCTTCTGTGAAGAAAAGCAGAGAAACTGAAAGGAATAAAAAGATTAAGTTAAAAATAGCATGCAAGAAAGCAGGATTGAGTTGAATCATAGCAGCTTGTGACAAAAAGCCAAATTAAATATCATTCTATGGAAGAAGGCAAAAATGTTCTTGTGCTGGCTAAAGCAATGCTGCCTTAAATCTTATGCTTCAACACAGTTCAATTTCAACAATATTTGCCACATTTGTCCCCAAGGTGAATCCATAACACCTTTGTCACCACATTTAGGAGATAAAAAGGCTTAATATGAGTCAGTGGAGAAAGGCAAGGTTCAATAAAACACAAGTCCCAAGAGGTTTATAAAAAATTTCCGCTTGTGGTATTCTTTCACTAAAATAAGCACTTTATTTCTTATGAGATATAATACATCAAAAGGATAAATGTGCTTAATAGCACAGTAGATAGTCTATATAGGTCTTTTGGTTATGCTTTCTCTTCCATATGAAAATCCAAATAAAGTACTCAGAATGAATGATGCCTTTAAAATTATTCCATACAAATCTGAACTCCTAGCTGACTTGCCTGACCTCACAAACTTACAGAGTCAACTCCCAACTAGCGTAGGAGCTGTAATCCAAAAAGTGACACCTTCTTTAACTGCCCTCCAGTCATAGTGATGAATACCACTACCACCTGAAGGAAGGCTAGGAGCTACCGTTTTTAGTTTCCCCACAATTCCTCAGAGCGCTTTTCATTTTCTAGCATGCCCCAGAGTTTCCCCAGATGCCCTGCTTTCAATCTAGAACAGTGTGGGAAATTTAAAATGAAAATAGTGCACCTTACCCTGGTAGTTATCTTTAGAATTTTAGATGCTGATGCCAACTTTTATTTTAGTCTGTTATTTGTGATACTTTGTCACTGTCAGAGAAAATAAAATCTTACTTTATAAAAGGTTTTTGGTAATTATTTTAATTGCTTCTCAACCTTGTTCTATTTACAAGACTGGATAAATTGTCCAATTAAACAAAAGTGTATGTTTGCTAGTTAATTAATCATGCTAGCATTTCCCCCTTTGAGTATGGAATTATATTATAGTTCTCAATGTGATGGTTTAGAGTTATACAGGTCCAGCAGATGATTTGTATACAAAAATGAAAGGGCTGTAGGAGCCAGATACTATAGCAATATAACACTGCCCTCAAAGAATTCCTGATTCCATCTCATATGTGTGACTAACATAGGTGCTGCTATTTCTCTTCCTTTCCTAGCTATTGGCCACACATACTCCACACTTGTTCAATTGAGCAGTTTGGCAACTCTTGGCTTTCTGCCACACAGAGAATTATATATTTGCTACCAGCATGTGCCTTAAGAGGCATAGTCCCTCCCCCACAAAGTGCTAAGAAAGTGAAACATCAGGAAATGAGCACTCAAAAACTTTGGCATTTTCTTATTATGTTTCTTGCCGGGTCAGTAGTAATGCAAGACAACAAGAATCATATAAGAAGTGTGTGTGTGTGTGGGGGGGGGGGAATCACCAGCTTCCTGTCAAGATTTTCCTCAATGGAGGCAGGAATGAAGCCAGGCAAAGTTCTTGGCCACCTTAGATAAGCACTTCAGCTGCTGGCTGAAGCCACCATCTACCTTCTTTACACTTCCCAAGTGCTTCTGTTGCCCTGTTGGAGTTGCAAGGGACAAAGGGACTCATCTTCATCAGATTCATGTGTTCAGAGCATTGAAGCCAGGTTCTACCCACTAGACCTTCTCTTTAGCATGGAGAAAGCTAGTCTAGCAGAAGCCTGCAGAGACTGCTGCTTTAGAGTGTTCCAAGTGCCCACAGTGTCCAGAGGAGGCATAGGACAGTAGAAGAGCCATCTGGCAAGTGTTTTTGCTTTGCTGCATGCTAAGAATCCTGAAGAAGCAGTATCATGAGGCTTCTGACAGTCTAGGCTTTTTTCATTATTTGGTGTGTGGTCTTAATATGGTGTCATAGAATTATAGAGTTGGAAGAGACCACAAGGGCCATCCAGTCCAACCCCCTGTTAAAGTGTTGAAGTCAGACCTAAGAGATCCAGTTTCAAGTCCCCACTGAGCTACAAAACTAAGGGCATTTGCAGACTGCCAGAAATAGTGCAGATTGAGTCCACTTTAATTGCCCTGACTCAGTGCTAGGGAATCATGGGAATTGTAGTTTATTGTGACACCAAAGCTCTCTGACAGAGAAGGCTCAATGTCTCAGAAAAAAATACAATTCCCATGATTCCCTAGCACTGAGCCAGGACAGTTGAAGTGGACTCAATTTGCACTATTTCTAGCAGTCTGCAAAGGCCCTATATCACCATGGGCCAGCCACACTGTCTCAACCTGCTTTACATCACAAGGTTGTCGTGAAGGTGAAATGGGGAAGAGGAAAGCTATATCAACTGTGTTGAGCTCATTGATAGAAAGATGCAACTAATAAGTAATATGAGACACTGGAGACTCCTGAAATCATGATTTCCTGGTATAGCCACCTTGAACATGATTTGTGAGGAAGTGGGATATAAATATTTACAATAAATAAATAGGAACATAGCGCATAGGATTCAGTGGTGGCTGGTGGCTTCATGTCAGTATTGTGATTAATCAGCTCTGAGTTTTGGTCTGAACTTTAAACCTTATAGCAGCTATCCAAGATTTTCTTTTTATGTGCCTTCATATTGACTCAGCTGATGATGACCCTATCATAGAGGGGTGTTGTGCTATTGATTTTGTTTAGCAAAATTTATTCAGAAGCGGTTTGTCATTGCGTTCCTCTTAGGCTCAGTGTGTGACTTACCTAAGGTCACTCAGTGGATTTTCCTGGGTAAGCAGGGATTTGAACAGTGGTTTTCTGAAGTCCTAATGCAACACGCAAACCACTATACTATAAGAGCCCTGGTGGTGCAGTGGTTAGATGCCTGTACTGCAGCCACTCACTCATAAACCACAAGGTTGTGAGTTCAATACTAGCCAGGGCTCAGGCTAGACTCAGGCCTGCATCCTTCCGAGGTCACTAAAATGAGTACCCAGCTGTTGGGGGGCAACGAGCTTACAGTTGTAAACTGCTCAGACATCCCATAGCGTGATATGAAGCAGTATATAAATGAAGCTGCTTTGCTTTGCTTTGCTTTGCTTTATACTACATTGGCTTCTCTGAAACTATTGGGAGGGCACTTTGAATTGTTGTTGTTTGTCTTCAAGTCATTTCCAACTTACGACAGCCCTAATGTGAATCTGACATGCTTTCTGGAGCTGAGTATGTGATTCACCCAGTGGGTTTCCATGGCCGAGTCATAGTCCAGTGCTCCAACCACTACACCACACTGACTTTACAGTTTGAATAGCCTCCTCTAAAATTCAGATTCACTATATCACCAGCTGCCATTGAGTGGAATGTTCCATATGCTGAGGTTAGACTCTTGGCTGACTATCTTACATGGACTGATAGCAGCTCTCAAGGTTTTTTAAAGCAGGATTCTTTTCTGTTCCTACCTGGACATGTCAGAAATCGAACCTGGGATTTCTAGATGCCAAGCCTGTGCTCTACCAGTTGGCTCTGGCCCATCCCCAAAGTCCTTGTTCTTCGGAATCTGAAATATCAATCTTGAAATGTGCTTCTATCAGATGCCCTTTTAGCTGTGCATTCAGGTTGTAATTTAGACTTTTGTCTGATTTCATACAGTTTCTTTCAGGAGAGAATGATGAATACTTGTTTGTAGGAACAGTGTGAAATGCACAATGCAGAAAACCATCTAAAGCTATAGTAAGTTGCTGTGCAGTTCCAGTGATGAATGTGATCTTTTTGTATTTGGAAAGTATACAGTAATTATAGCATGTATTAAGCTGTGTAAACAAAGAGCTGGGTCATTTGTCTTTTTACTATTGCTTGGGTAACTTTTTATTGCTGTTTGGCAATACTGTAATATGCCAACATTTGAAAATTATGAGAAATGTTTCTTTAGTCCAAAGTGGAGTACACCAATGGGCAACAATACAGTTAGTAAAACATTATATGAGGCTGCCCACTTAGCACTGTCAAAGAGATGTGATGTATCAGTCTATTGTAGGAACAAAACAATTAAAAATAAGTTGGAAGCACAGAAAGCCAGTGTGGCATAGCGGTTAGATTGTTGGAAAGTTTTCCAATTGTGGTATCAAATCTTTTTCTTAACTATTGAGGTTCAGTGGGTGACCTTGGGCTAGTCTAAAGTCTAAAGTCTCTCACACCATTATTGTGAGAGTAAAAATGGAGAAGACAACCATGCCCATCATCTTGAGCTTCTTGGGGGAAATGCAGGATAGAAATGTAACATAAATTAATAAAAAATGTATTAAATAAAGTTGGATAGCAGGAGCAAAAGCAACAGACAAAGGCACTGGATAAGTTTTTAAATTTCTTTCAGGACAGCCAAACTGATGGTGAATCTAGAATGTAATAAATAGATGTTGTATGAAGGTTTCTCGGTTTCTGATGTCCAGACTCATGCTTCCAACAGGATCAGGATCAAGAGAATCTGCCCTAGAGGTGTGTTCACCCTTCCTTTCAAAACATTCCGTGCCATCACATGAATTTTATGCTTCAAAACACATCAAAATAAATGTGGGGTAGAAATCACTGAAAGACCCACATGAGTTGTGTTTACATAGTCAAACTAGTCCCTGTAAGAAACATTTTTCACCAGTGCTAAATAATCTATGGTGATCTAATACTGTGACCACTTCTGGACACATTTTAGGGAGGACATTGGCATACTGGAACATGCCTAAAGAAGGACAACTCTCAATGAAGGTACAATTATAAATCTTCATTAACATCATTATTGAACAGAGAAACAATACATTTAGAAAGTTTTATCTTCTCTGGACAAGATTATGAGAGCTGTTGTCAATTCTGGGGTGATTTTATGCATTTCTTTTCTTTCTTTCTTTTGTTCTTTCTTTTTTTTTTTTTGCAAAAATGTCACAAAGTATTTTTGTGAACAAAATTTAAAAATGCTTTTGCTGCTGTTGCTGAAAAAAAGAATTGCAAGGAAACCAATTCCAGTGAAATGCTGGGGAAAACTTCCTAAGAGTATCTGATTGGGGAACAGAGTGGCACATTCTTCTCCAATGGAGGTGTTCAAAGCAGAGGCTGTATGGTCATCTGTCAAGGATGGTGTACTTGTTTGGTTCATTGAAGATTCTACATTGTACAAGAGGTTGTAATAAATTACACATGGGCAAAATGACTAGAAAGATTAGGAATGGGTAGGGCAGCTATGGAAGAACTAGAAAAGATCCTGAAGAGCAAAGATATACAACAGAGCACTAAAATTAGAATCGTCTCGGCTGTAGTATTCTCCATCACCATGTACAGTTGCAGGAGCTGGACAGTGAAGGAAGCAGACAGAAACAAAACACATTTGAGATGTGGTGCTGGTGAAGAGTGCTTAGGATACCATAGACAGCCAACAAGTCAAACAAATGGGTCTTTGAACAGATCAAGCCAGAAATCACCTTCAAAGCCAAGATGATCAAGTTGAGACTTTTCAATCAAAATTAAAAAAAAACCTTTTAAATGTAATTTTGTATTTTATATTAATAAAATACAATTATTTTATATTAACAAAGTAACCCTTTAAGCTATGCAGTCTGTCCAGCACAGCCATTTCTATGTCATTGGAGAGTGGAAGGATCAGCAGACACATGTCATGCTATACCTGGACAGGCTGCAAAAACATATACTCAGCAGTTACCTGAAGATAATGACCTTACAGTGCATCCAACTACAGGAAAATAGCTGGACACACCCCCACAGATCCCTCCCCTCCAGTCTCCAACAACACAGAAATAGCTGTGATGGGGTGACTGCATTGCTAAAGGGTGGGTTTGGAGAGCGATTTTGGTTGTTGCACAACTTGTACATGATCAGAAAAGTGGGGTATAGCAGCCTAAGTAACATAGGCTATCATAATTCGCTATCAGGACACCAGCCATACTTATATTTTGTATGCAAAAGTCTCATCCATGATATTCTTGAGTGTCTACTTTGCCAAGCAGACAGCTGGTATGCATCTGGTCCACTATAAATAATTAATGATTCCACTGAATTATTTCCTCAGAGATTTCCCTTGTTCTTTCTATGAGATGTTCCTCATCTCACAAATGTGAGTGGGTGGGAAAATGATCAATGTGTTATTGTCTGTTTCTCTTAATTTTTCCCAGTTTTGCTCCTGTTTACTGGCATCATTGGTCACAAAAAAGTACATTAAATGGAATAGCCAGCTCATCTCACCACTAAAGTGTCTTTGGAGACGTCTTTGTTTCACAAGCAAATCAATACATAAATATTTACCATCTGCTGCCTCAAGCTGAGGCATACCCTGACAACTGTACTTACAGACAAAACTAATTTATCCTATCGATCCCTGTGACGTATTAAAAAAATAAAGTGTGGCTCTAAAAGGAATACATATATCATCAATAGTGTTGTGCTCTGTGGACATTTTGTATCATGGAAGCCTCAGCTTTGCCTATTTTGAAGCTGGAGAGAAAACATCAGTCACTGAAAATTTGGAGCCAAGGTACTATCCTTTCAAGTTCCTTTATTCAGAAGTTGCCATTTAATAATTTGTCCCATTTAATACAGGGGTGGGAATTACCCCTAATGTAATGGTGTAAGATACACCATTTAAGAAAGGAGTGGGAATTGTGTAGCCCTCCATATTTTGTTGTATTGCAATTCCTATCAGCTGTAGCCAGCATAGTTGGGAGGAATGCTGGGAGCTGCAGTCCAATGATAGGTATACAATTCCCACCTCTGATTAAGGAACACGGGTTTAAATCCAGCTGTCCTAACTAGACTAGAACCCGGTATCAGGATAATTCTCCACTTCTGTTGAGAATGAGAAACTTTGCTAATTCTTTACATTCTTGTAATGGGCTGACTGATGAACCACTGACCTATTGACATGGCCCAATTTTTCTCTAAAACTTAAATTACATTGCTTAAATAACATGAATGAATTTAAAGGGGTTTGGTTGTCTCACACTGATGCACAGACACTAATGCACCTTTATGTTAGAACCAGGTCTGGCTCCTACCATTAGACTGTCTGAGCCAAACACCTCAGGCAACACACATTGAAAGGAAATGTGAGGTATCTTCTGGCTATTCCTCCCTAAATCTTAAAGCTGTTCCCCTTTGTTGAAGGGCATAGCTGTGTAGGTCACACAACCTTCCTAAATTAGCCTATTACATTGTGATGGAGTCAACTGCCAGTCTATTCAGTTCCTGAATATATATTGGAGAGGAGGTTCCATATTTCACCTTAGGCCATAAAATATCTTGGGGTGATTCTGCACTGAGAAGATTGTTGATGTAATGCTCATGCCAGTTTCTTATCTGTTGACTGCATTTATTTATTGTCTCAAAGGATTTGCGAAGCTCAGCCTCTCAACATTTCTAGTCTTTGTCAGTCAGCCCTACTGAATAGTGCAGATTTCCAAATGGACAGAATAGCAAGCATCCTCAGTGACTCTTTGCCTCTTCAGTTATTACAAACCAGAAATTAACTTCTGCCTTACATGACACCACCATGGGATCCTGTGTGAAATAAATGTGCATTGGTTCACCTCTGCCAATGCCAGGTTGATGTAATCTTTTAAGATATAGTAAGGAGAGAGAATTAAAATTGCTTTGGCCTTCCCTCAAGTGTAGATCATGCAGCAGGGCATGCACTGTATTTTTAACTGAGAAAGAGGATAAAAGTAATAGGTGCCATTAACCTGCAGGTTTCTGGGATATTTGAAGCTATTCAAATGAAACACAACAGCAAAGAGACATTACAATCGTCTAAAGATGTCCTGCATCATACATAGCACAGTTCAAAGCATGCTTACTCAGAAGTCCCGCTCAGCTCAGTAAGATTTGCTCCCAGATAACCATATTCAAGACCTTGGCCATTATTCGTCATTCCACAGTGTCTTGCTTATCATTAACTATTGAAGGTGCCTGATTTCAGACAGCTTGGAATAGCCTTTAGTATGGTATACTGAAGCCTTCAAACAAAGTTTTATATATGGTACTTCTAAAAGCAGAAGACACGGTGCCTGCTTTATGTAAAGCCTTGGCCACTGTAACCTTTTGGCATGCCTGGTACCTTAGTGCACCCATCCAGCCTCCTACCTTCTCCAGTGCTTATGAGTTCTGAGTATTTTAAGTATTTTGAGTCGTGAGTATTTTAAGCAGACATTGGCCAGAATTTAGTTAAAGATATATATATGCAAAATACAGATGTTCTTTTCCAGGCACTGTGGGGGTTGGTATTCGCCTCCTCTTTCTGCAATGCCCAAAGCCACCCTTCTGGCTTACTGTAAAGCCCTGAGGGTGCTTCACACAGCCATTATGTGCTGTGTGGCAAGCAGGCAGGATAGGAGAAGCATCAGGCTATGTCCCCCATAACCAGATGGGAATTGATGCCATGTGGAGATCCTCCAGGGGTCTCAGCACTGCTGTAATCATATTATGTACCACCAACCTGAGATGTTAGGTTGGTGAATGCATGAGACATGCCTTTTTGCATCGGCACAAAGGACTCACACGCATTGTTATGGGTAAACA
>JAIPUX010001880.1:45890338-45901259 GCA_020142125.1 Phrynosoma platyrhinos | reverse complement strand
GCCGACGCAACTTTGAGCCCCTCCCGACGAGTCGGGGTGGCTTCTTTCTTTACGTTACCTCAGTTGCACAACTTTTCCTCAAACTAAGTCAGGTTGGCTCTCTCCCTTCTGTATTGTTTTTGGTATCTTATTTGTAAATAGTTGCTTTAAACTCATTTTTTTGGTAAAACGTCAATATAAGTTTAGTTAAATCCATCAGATAATCCATCCAGAAGATTATTTAAAGGAATTGTTGAATGTCTGGAAAGACTGAATATTTTTGCACACAGCTTTTCGGTTTCATTACTTTTTCCCCAAAGTATTATTTGAAAAATCAGTAAACTCACCAGATTTCTCTGGCCAAGCTCTATTTTATTCATTTAACATATTCTTACATCCTTCCAGTTCCACAAAACTATGTTTCCCAGTGTACTTTTGCAGGCACCATCTAACAGCTTGATTTTGCTGATTATCAGAGTAATCCTAAATTGGGAGGCAGGGATGTTCAAACCTTGCTGGCTTGCTGCAGTCTGGGCAGGAGATGAATGTTGGCGACTGCCACCAGCTTTTAAAGAACACCCTTTTACTATTATGAGTGGACAATATCTATAACAGCTCCAAATTGGTGTTGCTTGATAGTACAGTTTATGAACTTGATCTTTGGTGGTCTGCAATTTCAAGACACCCCAGAAATGTTCAGTTGTAGCTCTATTTGTAATAATGCTTCTGTACCCTGGGAGTAATGATAGGGATACCAGAGTAGCTCTGGGGCAAAAAGGCCATCCTGATGGTACAGAATGATGGTACAGAGATTGTTCATGGTGGGGGAGATCAGGCAGCTGTTTCACAATCAATGGGGGAGCAAACCATTGTGGATGGTGGCTGCTGCTGGTAAGTGAGAACTGGGGGATTTCACAGTCCCTTCATATTCCCTATAATAGTGAATATGCAGGGTTCATGAATACAAACCAGTTACAAACCATCACTCTAAGTAAGTAATAACTACCTTAGTGAATTCTGGCCAGCATGATTATTTTGCCTTTCTTGGCAAAATTTCATTCAAAACTGTTGTGTAACATAATATTTAGTAACATGATATTTAATAGGACATTTTAAAAAATGAACTGTTTGTTTGTTTTCCTTTATTTCACCATACTATTGGATGGGGTGTGATCTATTATACTTCCATATCCAAATATGTTTCTACTAAAGTTTATCATCAAGGCTAGGTTTATAAAAAATATATCTGTTCTCATTAGCTTTGATCATGACTTGAATAGGAAAAAAAAATTATGTGCCCTAGGTTTCACAAAATACCATCCATCTTACTAGATGGAGATTTGGGATCCCGTTGAAAGAGGTCTGTGGCATTGTATTAACTCTCTTTTATTAAAATGCTTTCCATCAAATTCAGGATTCATAATACCATTAAAACCTCTATGGCCGATTATTTCACTTTCCCAAAGAGCCCTGAAGACGTCAGTCTTCTAAAAAATATAAAAGAAATACATTCATTAAAATTATTTCTCAGTTAATCAAAAATCCTTTGGGCATTATATATCTACCTTCTCAATTTCTCTGTACTTCAATCAAATCAAATTGAGTTGAAGATTTAATGCATACTGTCATACTTTTTGTCCCCGAGTCTGCCTATGCCACATAGATCTCTGCATTCAGGTTAGTAGGGTATTTTTCATGATTTGACTTAATATGGGTACCTGGGACAAAAATAATATCCCTCTTTTCTTTTTGAAGTTATAGAGTGATCTTCACATTCTTGGTTGAATTTTCAAGCTGAAAAGATTCAGCCTCATAAGAGTAAATTCATAAGAGTATCATAGCCAGTGAAACCTATTGCATGGACGGGATTGAGGTGTTTCAGAAACCCATTCATTCACATCCACATCATCAGGTTAAAGTAATCAATAAACACAAAAGCAATCAAGATATCACAAATAAAGCAGTAAAACAGTCAATAATCCAAGCAAAAATGCAATAAACGGTAAGGTAGTCAAAAGCGAGTCCTTTAAATATATTTGTACGTCTGATGGAGTCTAGAGTCCAATTTTAGCTGGTCTCAATAGACTAGTGTAAAGTTTGGGTGAATCACGTAAAACAATGTCCACATCTGAAATAAAATAGTGTCTGAGATTGTTGTATGGCTTGCATATTGGTTGGCAAAGTCCATAGCAGAGAGTCTGGCAAGTTTGAGCACAAAGGCATGACCACAACAACTTTGGGCTCCAGAGGACTATGGATTGTCAATGGAACAAAGCATTGCACCTCTGGATTTGCAGCACAGCTGCACAGCATTGTTGGTGAACAGGAATGACATCTCAGGATTCTGAACCCAGTAGGGCCATCACTGCAGGGCTGGACTACTTTGCAAGTGTGACAGACGTCTGGGGGAGAATGGCTCACCCCCCTCCCCAGGACCAGAGGCACTCTGGAACATCAGGATCCACAGGAACAAGGAGCAAATGAAAGGAGGAGGAAATGATAAGACCGCTACTATATTTACATGACTTGGGGGTTTAGAGAGGAAGGAAGGGAAAAAACTCAACCCCCCAGCCTCCTACTGAGCCAGGTTGGTATGAGATGTGGGAAAAGTCATGAAGTATATCAATTGCATAGTCGGGGGCAGTCTCAGCCTGCATGAGTTTTGAAAAGCTGGTGAGGGAAAGTTTAAGTGTAAAAGGGACATGACTCCTTTAAGAGACAAGCAGAGTCCGGTTTTGGCTTGGTCAGCTTCCTGGTTAGGCCGAGAATGCTGGGAATTAGCTAGATTTTTGGGCAAAACTCCCTAAAACATCCAGATTAGAGACTTTTAAAACATGGGACCCTGGTATTTGCAATGCTATATCGAAGAGGATCTTAAATTTGGGTTTGTCTCAGTTGGGGGAGAATCATTATAACTTGGAAAAGCATTGAAAAGAGGGGGAATGGCTTGGAAAATTTCCAAAAAAGCATCCTAGTAGCAATCTCTTTATGGGACCTGCTCTTGCTTACTGCATCCTCTGCGGCAAGAGCTCCTAGCATGTGAACACTAAATGGGAGCTCATCAGACTTACTTCATTCTCATGAAGATGAAGCAACTATCCTAGCCAGATTTTCACCCATGCCCAAATAGCAGCCTTTTCTGCCTTCAGGAAAAACTGGGGCTTTGAGCCAGGCTTTTATCCCGATTTACTTCTTAGCTCCACAACTGTGGTGTACCCCAATGGTAAGACAATGCCTGGACCAGGACATCACAAAACACCTGTGGCATTTTGGATCACAGGATATCCAGTGCTGGAGCCTCCCAATGGTGCTTCCCCCACACATGGTCTAAAAACAGAATTAAACTCCTCTTCTTTGCCTTGCCTGTGAGGGAGGCTTAAAGAAGGGGGGAAGGTTCTGTGGTCAAAATATGCATCAAACTTGATTGAACAGAGTTTTGCCAATTGCCTTTTAACCCAGCATATGAGATTTATTGAATTTACTATTGCAACAATTTGAACACACAAAATTATAGCAATTGGATTGGAAATCATGTGTAGTACAGCTTGGCTAGTGGCAGACCAATCTAAGGGCCTTTGCAGACTGCCAGAAATAGTGCAGATTGAGTCCACTTTAACTGCCCTGGCTTAGTGCTAGGGAATCATGGGAACTGTAGTTTATTGTGGCACCAGAGCTCTCTTACAGAGTAGGCTCAATGTCTCAGAAAAAACTACAGTTCCCATGATTCCCTAGCACTGAGCCAGGGCAGTTAAAGTGGACTCAATTTGCACTATTTTTGGCAGTCTGCAAAGGCCCTTAAGTCTCGCTACCATGAGTGAGTGGTGGCCCATTTTATGTCTTATGTTATTTTAATGATTTGCTTAGCTCTGAAATCAACAGTGAGTTTAATTTATGTCTCCACCTTCTCAATATCTCTTGCAGTCTAGCTCAGATTACTGAGGAGATGTAACTATTTCATTACTCCCAATTCATCTTCAAGGTGAAACCCCTGGATTGTGCTAGAGTCTATCTGATATGGGGAATCCACCGCATAATCATTAACCATGTCATGTAAATAAATTTCTTTGCCAAAACAATTAAATGCAGTTTGCAGAAGCAGGGATTACCTATGCTCCTATATAAAGCTAGAGAATATTCTAAAGGCAAAATAGTCAGAGACTCACAAGACATTCTGATGTAAAAACAATAATGTGTCATCTGCACTAAAACAGATGTTAGAACTGAGATTACCACATGTTTATGCATATCCTGAACAGGAACGCCTTCTAGAGTGCTATAACAATGTATCCACTGATTTATTTTGATGCACCCAGATAAATCAAACAAATGTGAACCATTTGTCCAATGAAACAACTTATCAGGTAAAATGGTTGCATTCTTCAGCTAATGACAAACCCAGGTGTGAAACAGGATGGACCACATGAGAATCCCATACCTTCTCATGATAAATTCTAATTTGCAAAGTCCTGTTAGCCCAATAGGCTCAAATCTATAGGATATTCTAGAAAGTCTGTGTATCTATCTGTAAATAAGCTAAGAACCTCAGGGTTTATTAACTTCATTAAGGTGGTTTGTATGAGCTGGGAGGCAAAAGCAATAAGACTGCTTTGACTTTGGGTGCACTGGAGAGCAATAAACAAATTATAAATGCTGTTTTGCAAAGAGCATCCAAGTTCTAAGATGATTTCCTTTTCTATGCCCACCCATTGTGGCATAATGTGACCTACCAGATCTACCCCTTGTGCCAAATTAGTGAGTCATGTGGCAATAGAAACTCCCAAATCTTTGGGTTTTGATCCAACTAACCCCAATTTATTAGCTAAAACTTCTGAATCTACCGTATTTAAAATAGCTCCTCCTGCTTTAAGACCTCATAGCACTGTGCTCACAGCATCTTGTTTAGCTCTAAAGAGCAGATGTGTCACTGCTTGCCATCATCTCTCTAGCTGTTCCCATTGAGCCCAAGCAGCTTTTAAATATGGGCAACAAGCAGGGATCATCCTGGCCACATTTATTGTGGTCAGATTAAGAGTTATGGTAGTCAAAATTGGCTGCGCTTCTGAATAGGCAAAAGAGGAAACATCTTGCCAGACAACTACATTTCCTAAGTACAATGCCAGCTCCTTAAGGATGCTTGGGGGGTACATGAGAATATAGGGACACCTCATTTGATGGCAAGTGATGTCACAATTTGCAGGCATCCAAGTGATATTAGCATATATGAACAGCTTAGTCTTCCAAATCCATGTAGGACAGCATTCATCCAAAGTTAGTATGGTGTAGAAAGATGGAGGGACCTTACTGGGATGAGGATTGAACCAGTTATGACTCAAAAATCCAGAGGTTAAAGGGAGTTTCCTTGCATCTGTTTCCACCCACTTATGTCCTTGGGGACCAACCATGATTACTCTAAAGGAGATCGTTTTCTCTCCACATATGAGACTCGTTATGATTACTCTCAAGGGAAATCTTTTAACATATTATTCATGAGCTTATTCCATAGCATCGAGAAACTCATAAATACCTGGATAGGGGGGAGCCCAATTGCAATCCACATTGATGCTGTATTAAACTAGTATTAAACTGAGTTGGATAAACAGGCAGACTGGCACTTAAAGCTCCACACAACAAAATCCATATTATCCATCTGTACAGATACCTGGCCATCTCTTGTGCCTGTAAGGAAATAGGCAAATCTAAGTTCAGGATGGGCTTAATTACCCTCCCTCAAGAGACATGAAAGTCTCTGAAAGATTTACTGTAGGCAATTCTGGCCAATCAACAATCACAGGTTTCACAGGGACAGGACCTCCCATTCCTTGAGCTGAGAGGAATGAAAATATTTAAGCTTGGCTCCATGTTTGTTTGGAATGCACACCTGGTAAACTGCTGGAGACACTCTCTCAGTGATCTTGACAGGACCCACCCATTTTGCTGACAAAGCATGTCGTTCTGGGGAAAAAATCCTATATAACACTAATTAACCTGATTCCCATTTCTGGGGGTTCTGGACCCAACCCAGTTTGTGGTCCATGACCTGCATGTTTTTCCCATGCTTTTCAGTGACCTGGAAGTGAATCTGACTGATGCTTTGAACCAGAGATCAAACCCATTCTTGGTTTAAGACCATGGGCTCTAAGTCAGAGGGAAGCATCAGGCATCAGCATTTTTCTGCCTGTCATGACTTGATGGGAACTGAATCCATGGGAAGCTATAGTTCCTCTAAGGACCATGAGGATGATAGGCAGTTTAGCATCCCAGTCTTTTTCAGAGGAATGCATCATCTTTCCTAAGGCTTTCTTAAGAGTTCTGTTAGTTTTCTCAATTTGGACTGAGCTCTGTGAGTGATGAGCTATGTGAAATCTCTGTCTGATCCCTAACACTTTGCACAACTCTTGCATCACTTCTCTGGAGCTATAATAATAATAATAATAATATATAATAATAATAAATTTTTATTTATAGCCTGCCCCTCTGCTCGGCTGCTCGGCAATTTTATTACTTGTTTATTTATTTTATTTGTTACTTATTTTATTTAGAGTATTTATAGCCTGCTCTTCAGCCACAAAGGCTCTCAGAATGGCTTACATTTTTTTTTTAATTTGGCAGTTCCCTGCCCTCAGGCTTACAATCTAAAAAGACATGACACATAAGGAGAAGGGAATGGTGGTGGGGAAATGATCAAGTTCATTGGTTCTTTGCTCCCTCTGGGAGAGATGGCAGAGTGGCTGGAGGGAGGACTCTTCTTACTTTGAGTTAGGCCTGATGGAGCTGGAGACTGCCTCTCTTCCCCTCTGAGGCCAGATGATGGTGGATGGGCTGGAGGGAGGGTCTTCTTATTTTGGCCAATGGAACTGGCCTCTCTCTTCCTTAGGTTGGATGATGGTGGATTGGATTGTTTTGCCTAGGCGTGGTTGGCAAGGGGGTGATAAAGTCTATCTGAAGATGAGCCCATGGACCTTCAATGTGCTGATGTTGGATCAGGGCCTTGGGACCACTTTGATCCGCATTTACCATGGCACAAGTCAAACAATTATCCACCCATTGATCAACCTCCTGACGCATCTGAGGCCACCAGCCTGTCTCTAACTCTCTCAAAAGTGGCTTGCCTTCCTTGGTGTCCCAATTCATGGACAAACTGGATCAGATCACCTCAGATCTCTTGGGGAACAATCCAACTGAAATTCCCTTCTTTGTCAACCACCCACCAAACTCCTTCCTTCTGTTCTATATTTCACAGTAGGATCTTTCCCTATCTCTATCAATTTCTTGATTTTGGAATCTCCCTTCTGGAGCTAGGCCAAGTCTAAGGTAGGGGACCTTTGTCTTTTGGTGTTGACATTGATGAGATCTGCAGGCGATTCCAGTTCAGGGGCCAAAGCAGCCTCCTTTGCCAGAGCATCCGCATGGTTGTTCTTTGCTATTTCCCTTTTGGTGGCCTTTGATGAAAGAGATCCAAGGAGGGGCTCTTCTTTCTTGGAACAATTGTGCCACTATCTGCCACTTGTCGGTATGAACCACTGGCTTGTCATCATTAGTTTTCCACCCTCTTCCTATCCATACAGGGAGCCAATCTGTAGTGGCATTTATTGTCCATTGGGAATCTGTGAAAATGCCCAGGGAAACATCAGGGCTCTCAAATTCTAACACTGCATGGAGGGCTTCCACCTTGGTGGCTTGACTTAAGTGGGGCCGGACTAATCCTTGAAGGGTGTGAGCATCATTCACACAGATTGCACTGTATCCTCTTAGGCAAGTTCCCTCAGGGCATGACAATGAGCCATCACAGAACCAACAAGAAAACCTTTGTAACATTGCCTCTTGGAGAGATTTTCCTGCCTTCACTGGCCATCTGTCATCTAAGATCGGGGGGAAGAGGGCATTCATGAGCAGCTCCCATGACTCTTAAGCCATATGGAGTGGAAGGTTCACTGGACTGTCTATGGTAGTCTACTCCTCTCTTGATCAGTTCAAGTGACCATTTAACTATCTGAGCATTATGCACTTGTCTATCTAGGATCTTTTCTGAGAGTATGAATTTCAGAGGGGTGTGTGGAGTTTGAACAATGACTTTGGCATCACCTATGATGAATTCCCATTGGGTCAGAGCCCACACCAAGGAAAGACAATTTTTCTCTGATGAACTGAATTTGATTTCAGTTGGTGAAAGGTTTCAAGATGCATAAGCTTTGTGCTCCATTCCAGAGTTGAGAGAGGACCACTCCTACAGTGCTGTCTGATGTTGCTAACTGGATATAAAATGGCTTGCTAGTGTCCAGATGAGCAAGTGCTAAATCTCACTTCAAAGTGGTAAACGCTTCCTGTTGTTTTGGTCCCCATTCCCAAATTGCTCCCTTCTCCAGTTACACATACAAGGACTTGGCCTTGACAGTGAAAGACTCTATGAATTCCCAGGAGAAATTGAATGTTCTTAGCACAGCTCTCAATGATGCTACATCTGTTGGAGCTAGGAGTTTTCCAATGGTTTCTACCCTTTTGAGAATTGGGTGTTCTGCAGTCCGCGCTGAAGCTCAATCCTAAATATTTGACCTGCATCTGAACTAGCTGGGCTTTCCCCCTATTTGCCTTAAACCCTGTGTCTCAGATCAGGCAAATACCTCTTGGGTGATATCTGTGGTCCTTTCTTCAGAGTCAGAATGGATCAATATGTCATCCACATATAACATATGTGAATGCAATGTGGGTCGTGACTTAGTCCACATTTTTACCACATGTCAATGGCATATACTGGGGCTGGAGTGAAAACCCTGAGGTATGCTGGTGGAATAATGTTGATTACCTCTGAATTCAAATGCAAATTTATAATAGTAGTTCTCATGTAGACAATTGGAATGAAATGCATTTGCCAAATCTATGACACTATAATATTGGCTCCGGTTGCAATTGCGACCAAGATTTCATTGCATTTCACTACCACATGAACTACTGCAGGGGTGATAGTGTTTAAGGCTCTGAAATCCACTGTCATTCTCCATATAACCCCATCTGCCACAGAGGAGCGTTGCAACTGAATTGCATCGGGATTATCACATTCCATTTCAGCAACCCCTCAATGTTTTTGGCAATCCCTTCCTCTTTGGGATACCTATATTGTTTTGTGGGAGGTGGATCTTTCCCTTCTATCAGGACACATGCATCCTTGACAGAGCCACACTCAATCTTGTCTTTAATCTGCATCTTAATCGGGTCAGTAGTCAGAGGGGAGAGAGGTAATAGATTGACTATCCAGGTTTAGCTAATGACCAAAGTTCACCGGTTTGCAAACTGAAATGCAACAAGACTCCTTGACAGTGCCTCATCCCAATCTGAGGTGACCAAAGGGTTTGTTGAGATAGCAGGGGAGGAGGAGGAGCAACAAATGCCTAGTGGAGTGTTCTCTCTAGGAATCTCTAGGTTCTTCAGTTTGACTTTTGGTTAAACTGACCATAGAGTTGCACTGGAGGACCTAGAGATTCCTAGAGAGAACATACTAATACAATCCATGAATAATCAAATCTGCAAAAGTCAAATCTGCAAATATGGAGGGATGACTGTACTTGTTTGGGTGAGGGGAAATTGTAATCATTCAGGTCAGAGGGCATTAAAGTGAAGAAAACACAGAGTAATTACCTTAGCAGCAGCTATTAACAAAACTGCAGTTGAGTAGGAATACTATCATCCCTGGATTGATGAGTTAATTAACACATGTAATGAGATTTTAAAAAAGCCCAAAAAACTTTGTTCCCAATCATGCCACAGAAAATAGAGTTGAAATGTTGATTAATTCTTGTTTGACTATTTCATACTCAGATCTGACTTTGAACTTCTTTTCATTAAAAAAAATGATCACTTTGAGGTCAATGACAGAATGTCCTGGTAAACTGACACATTTTATCCTTAAACATTTATTTTTATTTCTGATTTGTATCCATTTATTATTTTGCATAGAAATTGACCAATTTCTCCTGTACAGAATGTACTAGCACATGTAGTAGCAAATGAGAGCATATGTCACATTGGAAGTTGAGCAGTGGATGTCTGTGTTACCACCCAACTATTGCTTTCTTAATGAACAATGTTAAAGTATTTATCATTGTGCTACTTGAATTTCACTTCCCACTATTCTCACTGATGACAGTTCACTATGCCAGCATGTATATAGCAGTCTGCCAACTGATGTGACAATTCATGCATCCAACAAAGTGGACTGTCTCAATGGAGGCCATTAGCCTAAATGCTATTGCTAGTCCCAGTTACAGCATTGGTATCCATCGGGGTTTGGTTCCAGGACCCCAAATGGATACCAAAATCCATGGTGAAATCCCATTAAATATAATGGCATAGTGAAATGGTGTCCCTTATATAAAATGGCAAAATCAAGGTTTGCTTTTTGAAATTTATATATTTAAAAATATTTTCAAGCTGTGGATGCTTGAATCCATGGATAAAAAAAAATCAGTGGATATGGAGAGCTGGCTGTAGTATAGATCTATTGAATTAGTAGGGGTTTAGGTGGTCGTGTAGTGGTGAATTTTGAGCTGCTTTTGACAATTCAGTGACCCAGTTCTTTTCAATGATGCCTAAAAACACAAGCAGCTGTGTGGATCTGTCTGTCTGTCTGTCTATCCTCTACCTACATAAACTAGTTTCTGCAAGTTTTCACTTCCACCAAGAACAGGTTTTCTTAAAAATTAATCAAAAATACAGTGGGCTCTTCTTATCTGTGGACTTGCCATGTGTGGATTCCAGCATCCGCACATGGCAAGCTCTCGGTTGTCCCCAATAAATGCCTACCGCTTTCCTCCTCCCCCTCCTCCTCTCAGTCCTCTTCCTCCTTCCCTCTCTTCCTCCTCTCTGCCTCCTTCTTCTCATTGTCCTTTTCCTCTTCCTTTTACTTCCCTTCCTCCTCCTCCTCTTCCTCACAATTGCTCCCACGGCTTAA
>JAIPUX010001880.1:45852880-45890250 GCA_020142125.1 Phrynosoma platyrhinos | reverse complement strand
GCATCCATGGATTTTGGTATCTGCGGGGGTGGGGGGGTGGGGTCCAAAATGGATTCCCTGTGGATACAGAGGTCCCACTGTATTTTGTATTAAAACTTTATAATAATACATTGTTACTAGGAAAAAACATTTCAACTCTAGCTACTGGGCAGATGGTAATAGAGGAGATTGTCACACATGGCTTTTAAACTGCAATTAGAGTTGTAAAATAAAACATTTGATGATACTTATCACACAACATTGCCTCCAACCTGTAGCAACTGTGTCACCCAACAGTAGTTATGGCATCTCTTTTCATTGACAGGGAAAACCTGTCAATATACTGCATATCGTGTGACAGTCCCATTAATCCTCATGTTGGAAACACTGTTGCTGTGGCAGTTGTAATGCTGGCAGTCATGTAGTGTCACAATCTCTTCCTTTCCCCCTGCCCCCTCTCCCTCACTATTCCCAAGGAGTCTGACTGCCTCCCCTCCCCATTTCTTGTATTTATTTTTAATTAAATTGTATTAGCATATATCTGGAATTGCATTACAAAGTAAAAGAAAAAGAAAACCTCCTGAAAGGCATGTAGGGCAGAGCATAGAACAGGGAGCCAAGATTAAGGGAGAGAACAAAAGAGAACAATAGCAGTAACAGCCCCACTTGTGCAATTGAAACAATGTGTGATAATGGCTGCTCACAAACTGGCAAAAATGGGGCTTGTGTGATAACGTCCATAGTCCCAATTCATCAGAAAGTCCCAAGGTTTTGACTCTGTGAGTCCTGGCTCTGCATCAGTGGCTTTACATAAGCATTTATGTAACTGATCCAATAGGGCTGCTCTTGTTTGGACTACATTTAGGTTGGTGTCAAATTGCAGGTGATCAGCCTCTCAACCCAAATATGGGGAAGAGGAAACATACAGTGCCCTGGCATACATGCGCACTTTTACAATTTTTGGTTTTTCTCCATTCCCCCCCCCCCCCCAATATTCATGAAGAAACTTTAGTATTCATTTTGGAAAAAGCAATACACTAAATGACCATAAGAAACAGCATAAATCTGTATCATTTCTGAGAGTACTATATTATCTGTTTAATATAATATTATCACTTGTCAGTCCAGTTTGTTTGACAGCCTTTTCCTCCAATTACATTTATTCATTTCCCAAAGAGAGGAGAGAAACCCATTAAAGTATCTTTTCTAAAAATGACTTGGAAGCCCTGTGGATGTGATAATTTGTGGTTTCTTCATGTTGCTTTTGTGTTATACATAAAAGGAAAAAGAATCTCTCAGACTTTGGAAACCCTCCTGAGACTTTATTTTTTGCAACAGCTAAGTCTCAAGGAAGCTTCTTGCATAAAACTGACAATGTTTGTAGTTAGAAACTCATAATGATCTTTAAAAATAAATAAATTATTAATTTCTCTTTTTTTTCTTTCTTTTATAAATCCACTTGGTTCATTAAAATGAACCATATACAGATTTATCACTTATTTTACTATTTTGCTGTGCACCTCTATAGTATGACTCTGGCATATACCCAGGAAAATGTAGTCACTTGTTTATTCACATGCACATGACTCATGTTTTGCCTTCCATATGACAATAGGAAATCTCATTACTACTGAACCAGTACTATTGAACTAGACTTACAACCTTTTAGCAAAGGAAAAGAAGGCCAAAACAGATCAAGAGAGTAGTGGGTTTCTCCATGGCTCTCTGCATGCCATCATAGCACTTCCATTCTCTTCATGAGGGAGACAGTTGTATAAGCATGCCTTTTGTCAAATGGTTTCCCCCCCCAACATGACTAAAGATGTGCTTATATGACTGTCTCCCTCAGGAAGAGAATGGAAGTTCTATGATGGCATGCGGAGAGGCACAGAGAAGCCACTACTCTCTCACTCCATTTCAGCTTTCTTTTCTCATACAATAAGGCTCCTTAGTCAACCAAGCATTCATCCTTGTAAATTAGACCACAAAATTAACTAGTTTGCAAAGATGTCTCTTAACCTGCTCCATACTCAAGCCTGGCCCTATCATTAGGCAGACTGTTCCTACTACCTCAAGAAGCAGATGATGATGGTCTTCTCTCAGTTCCTCCCGAGTCACATGAATCTTATGAGTCAATATATAAACATTCAAAGACTTGGGGCCTTTACAGACTGCCAGAAATAATGCAACTTGAGGCCACTTTAACTATCCTAGCTCAGTGCTAAGGAATCATGGGAACTGTAGTTTATTGTGGCACCAGAGCTCTCTGACAGAGAAGGCTCAGTGTCCCACAAAAAAAAACCCTACAATCCCCATGATTCCCTAGCACTGAGCCAGGACAGTTAAAGTGGCCTCAAGCTGCATTATTTCTGGCAGTCTGTAATGGCCCTTAGCCTAAATCTAATTATAAATCCCAAAAAAGTTAGACCCATTGAATTAATACAACTCACGTAAGTGTTGACTTGCTAAGTTTTCCCCAATGCAGTGAGTCAACTCAATGGCAGTGTGTGGGTCTCCTTCAGGTAGATTTAGGTCTAGATTCATGTGAATTTTCCTATAGAAAACCATTATCATAGGACTATTTAGCTGCTTCATATTATCACTGGGTACAATATGGATCCTTTTAAAACTATGTTTTTAGAGTTTATTTTCCAGATCATGATGAGTGAATTATCCAACTCATTGTCCTTCTTGTGTGAGGTGGTGTACATAGAACAAACCCCCTCCTTCCATTATTTCTCTTGGAACAACTTGGTGAAGTAAGATGTTTAAAAAGTAGGAATAATCAAGTGTTCACCATAAGTCAGCAGAGATTCCAATCTTTGTCTCTCCAAGTACAACATTCTGCTCACAACAGAACACACTGGTTCAGCGATATGAAGAAATTAAGCTCACAAGCAAAAACTAGCCATCTGCAATGACTCCAAAGCTGACAGCTTCTGCTCTTGGTGAGAGAGGAACACAAACTATTCACTGAAAGTAGGAGCAAATAGTGGGACTCCACCCAAAAGTGTCATAGTTGTTTTCTTTCATTTTGAGGATTGATTTTATATATTTCATATGCTTCCTTTCCCTCCTGTGAACCAGTCCTTAGCATGGCTTCTGGACCACTTGTTTGAGATGTGTATGTTCCCTCTTGTTAAGCTTTTGCTTAAACCATTGTTGGTTGGATAAACTTAGATAGGCCATGATCAAGAAAAGAAAATTGTTATTTGAGACCCAGATTTAAAATAGAGCAGATTTTTCACCTCAGTATGTTGTTTTTGTTTCAAAAGGTGATCTGTGGATGTGATTAATGATGAAAAGTCACTCATTGTTAATTGCACATAATCATTTTCAGGCTTCAAACTACCAGAAAGAGGGGGGGGGGGAAGATAGAAAGAAAGAAAGAAAGAAAGAAAGAAGAAAAAAAATTTAAATTGTGTCATCTTCAATACTTGGAAGTAATTACATTTTTTTTTCAGTTAATGTGGGGAAGTATGTACAGTGGGACATGTGAAGGCCTGCGGCAAGATTTTAGAAAACAAATTAGTCAGTAGTTGGATATGAAGTTGATTTTAATTGAATTTTCCCTTTTAAGTTACATGCAAGTATCTAGTCCATTTAAATGCATCACATTGCTTTACAAAAGATCCGAGGCCTTCTGAATGTTGTTGAACTGCATGGCTAGTGGTGGGGATGAGGAGTTGTAATCCAATAACCTCTAATGGTCAAAAGATCCTCCTCTGCTGGCCTACATAGTATTTGTGTAAAGGTAAGTTCCACTGATCCATTATGTTCTCTTGTATTGTTAAATGGCATTGGCTTTGCCTCAGGTAAGACACTGCATTATTTATTTTACATTTGCTCCCTTTTTGGACAGAGGACTCTTTTATATAAAAATGGACATGTTCATTGCATGTCTCACCATCTCTCAGAATTCCCTTCTGTGTGAAAGTCATGAACATCTTGAATTATATAAACCATACATTACAGTTCTAGCACTGCATTTTATCTGAAATCAAGTATAAATATATATTGACATATTTCAATCATTTACAAATATTTAGGCAAAGAGTCAAGTGACCACTTCAAGCAGCTCAGTTTGGATGTCATGAGGAGACAGTAAATTGCTAGTTATCCAGTGCATTGTGATTATATTTTATTTTCCAGGAAAGGAGAAGGTACATGTGGGTTTTCCACATCAAAAGCCAAAATACTTTGACTTTGGCTACTGTGCACATTGTTTTATGAAGGGCATTGTTTGCTATGCCACTCAAGCAACCAAATTATCTTGGGATAGCCATTGATGATCTGAGAGTAGTTTTGGTAAGCTGTAAGGTGCAGAGTAAACAAAAACAAATGGGGATAGGTTTAGGACCTATCAATTATTTGCTTACATTTTGAGGCTCCAAGGCTCTAGTAGTATCAAGAGACTTTATCACTGAGACTTTAATCCATATGAGGCTCTGATTCTAACATGTGCCTCATTCTGTGGAATACCACTAGAAGAGGCGGAGTGCATTTGCTTTTTAATGTTGCAGTTGCACTGTGCTGTTTGGCCAGAAGTTTTCATGAATGACATACTGCAATTGCTTGATCTCCTGAGTAGCTGCTTCCCTTGAGAAAAAGGACTGGATTTCCATAGGGATATTCTTATAATCAGTTTCTCCTGTCGTTCTCCTAACTCTAATTCACTACCTTGTTCTGCATTTCCTTTTTCCTTTGGCAGTTGCATTTTCAGGCCTTGGCTTTACCACCTTCTACTTGGCTGGGAAGTTGCACTGCTTCACTGAGAAAGGTCGTGGGAAAAGCTGGCGACTGTGTGCAGCAATTCTACCTCTCTATTGTGCCATGATGATCGCTCTATCACGTATGTGCGATTACAAGCATCACTGGCAAGGTGAGCATGTCAGTCTCTTCCGTATGTTAATTGTCCTTGTTCACTGTCTGTTATAATTGATCACTTTTTGTATATTTGAATGAATCAGGTGAAGGCATGCTTGGAAGGTCAGAGAGCTATTTTTGGTGCATTGACTGCACTACCATAATTTTTGGGAACCAGAAATAATGTTCTAATTGTTTTCACTCAGTTGAAAACTCAGTTGAAAATTTGTTTGTTTGCAGGATGGGCTCCCCAAATCAGTGTTATTCAGCAAAACCATATTCCCATTTGGGCCACTTTCCCCCCATGGATTAATGGGTTTGGGGATGCTAGTGCATGTCCCAGGGTCACATAGATCCCCTCCTGGTCTGAATGCATTCCAGAGGCCAAACAGTTCCGACTCCTGAAGTAGGCACATTATTGGTGTGATCCAATATGAGGTAGCTTTTTGTGGTCTGAATCATAATCCTCAAAAGAGTAAATCCATTTAATCAGATGTTGAATGGTCAGTGCATTGAGTCAGTGGATCTACTCTAGTTTAGACTAACAATAGGATTTAAACATTGTTTCCCAACAATTTCTAATATATCTCTGAAGTGAGAGAGAGGTCAGAGATAATGTCTTGTTCTAATTCTAATTTAGAATTGCAGACATTTAATATAATCCTAAAGGTGTCTGATGAAAAGTAAATCATATTAAGTTCAGTGATGCTTGTTTCCCGACAGTTTGGCAGAAGATTGTATCATAATTTGGCTATAATACTGACCCAGAGCTGGTCATCCATGGATGGAATAGCTCTTCCCATTCATGAAAGGCTCTTGGATCCAGTAGATGCCCCCACAATATAAGGGTGGTGGAGGAAATCTTAATATATTGCCTCTTTCCCTGTTCCTTCATGCCACCTCTGTTCTGGACATTCCTTCTCTTTCTAAAGACATTTTTCTGATGAAACGGAACTTGGCAGAATGGAAGTGGTAATGTGAAAATCCACACACACCCTTTATCAGTAATTGCATCCCACTAGTAGAGATACATTCATGAGTTACAATCCAAAAGTTTATATTATATTGGTCAGTTACACTATTAGGTGTAAAACAGATATGAATTGGTTAAGCTCTAAATATTTCCCCTGCTTGTCCCCACTATGAAAGTCATGGTGCATGTACACTGTAAAAATAATGTATTTGGCCCCACTCTAATGCCTCAATCCTACAGAATCTTGCAATTTGTAGTTTTGTGACCCACCAGCACTCTTTGTCAGAGAAAGCTAAATACCTTGTAGAAGTACAAATCCCAGGATTTCATAAGATGGACCTAAAACAGTTAAAGTTATGTCAAATTGCATTATTTCTACAGTATAGATGCATCTGTAGACCAAGAAAAATGCATCCCAATTCAATTCTGAAATCATTTTTAATACTATGTATGCCATGTTTCCGTGAAAGTAAGACACTGTCTTATATTTATTTTTCCTCAAGAAGACACAATATGGCTTATTTTCAGGGGATGTCTTATTTGTCCTGACTCCGCCCTGACGCCACATGTCCGTCCACAGGGTATGCGGCATCAGGGTGCCCTCTTGCCTTTGAGCCACTGTTTTGGCAAAAAGAAGAATTGGGACTGTGACATGTGGTTCACAGCCCCGATCTGCCTCTCCAAGGGGTGGCCCAGAAAATCCGCCCCATCTGTATTGGCCCTATGTCTTATTTTTGGGGTATGGCTTATATTGCGCAAGTGCTTAGAAGTCCTGCTATGGCTTATTTATTATGGGTATGTCTTATTTTTGGGGAAACATGGTAATTCACCAATGAACTAAATTTTCATTCAATAGATGGAACTAGTGAGTCAATTGATCATTTACTAAACCAGATTGGACTCATTTGAATATAAGTTATTTTCCATTGTATCATCTTGAGCAGGTAATAGCAAGCTGTAGAGAAAAGCCTAGGGCCAGAATCATATTGGGCACTTATGAATCTGTAACCTGGGAGTTTCTCACACTGCCCTTTCTCATCCTTTCCTCCTGAGCTATACACGGGATGAAAACTTTTAAACATGGATTTTATCTCACATCTCTGTGCCCAGGCTGGAGACATCTCATACTCGATCATGGCATCCCATACCTGATCCAGACTTCTCCCACACCTTGCAAAAAACAGGAAAATCCCATTCTTTCAAAAAGTGCTGGAGAAGTCCAGATCCAGTACAGGATGCCATGATCGAGTATGGGATGCCTCTTTCCTGACATGAAGGTGTGCAATAAAATTCATTTTTAAAAGTTTTCATCCCACGCTTAGGAAAGGATGGGAAAAGGCAGTGTAATAAACTCCCTAGTTATGTAATCATGTCTGTTTCATAATCATGCTCCCTAGTTTGGGGGTTATATAGGGAATGGGGAAAATCCCACAATTTCTACTTATCAGGGAGCAGCATCTGTGATCAATGAAGGTCTGTTCCCCTGTTGATCAAGAAACAGTTGTCTGATGGTCCCACACCTTCTAGCATGAGCAATCTCCAGCATGGGGTTAATTACAACAGGGGTCCTACTCTTGCCTGTCACTCACAGGAGAATGTGGGACTGTCAGTCACATGCTTCTCAAGTGATGAAAACAAAGCCCCATCAATCACAGTAGCTGCTTTCCATTAAGTGGATACTGAGGGCATTGGTATGGGATTCATTGCATAACACTATTAACAATGGTGTTAATCCTCAACATGATTCCAGCCTCGAATATTAAACTTGCCTGTGTCCACTTCTGTTTTATAACTAAATGTGCATATTTGCTGATTTGAGATACAGGCATCCTGATATCCATCATCAAATACTGGTGCTTCCAGTAGAGTAGGCAGGCAGGCAGGCAGCTGTGACTTATTTCTATACCTAATGGTATATACCTTATTTTCTGGCATATAAGACTACTTTTTAACCTGCAAAATCTGGTGTTAAATGGGGGGTCGTCTTATACGCCGGGTATAAGGAGGTTCGTGGTAGGTTTGCCTTAGTGTTATCATCAGTTGGAAATGACTTGAAGGTGCACAGCAACAACAACAACAGTTTTGGAAGTCATACTCTTCCCAGACTCTATATTTTAACTGGAAAAGTGGGGGGTCGTCTTATATGCCCAGTCATCTTATATGCCGGAAAATACGGGTAACTATGGTTATATATTACAACATTATATTGTATATTATATTGAAATCGCATTGAAAATGTGATCATTGTTGACACTGGTATCTGAAATAAATTCTTAGATTGCCCAGAAACTCAGAATAAAAAGGTTAATGTGAAGGGTCACCTAGGTGTGATTATTACCATTCACAAGGTGTATATATGTCTACATATTTTCAGACAGTTTTTATTTGCTGTTGTCAACATTTGCATAGGATTGTCAGCATTCTCTAAGGCTGATCTGCATGGCAGAAATAATCCATCTTGACACTGCTTTAACTGTCATGGCTCCATCCTATGGAATCTTGGGATTTGTAGTTTGTTGTGGCATCAGAGCTCCCTGACAGAGAAGGCTAAATATCTCCCAAAACTACAGTACCAGCATTCCATAGGATGGAGTCAAGACAGTTAAACTGGTGTCAAACTGGATTATTTCTGCATTGTGGATGCAGCCTAAGTCCTGCATATTCTCTGCATTACATTAATAAAATTTTAAGTTATATAGTTTAATCTGTTAAAGTCTTCAGGTAGATGTTCCTCTGTTTCTGACAGAAGATGATTGTGAGAAACAGATGATGGTGAGAATCCTTCCAGTGCTGAATTAATGTCTCCTTGAATAGCTCTCTTCAGTAGAGAGAAATTACACTACTCATATATTTATCTCTCCCACACTGATTTTAATATAAATGGGGGGGGGGGGGAGAAAAGAAATCAATTAGAATAAAATTAATCAAATGATAGCCTGTACCTTCATAACAAATATAACATTTTAAAATCAAAAATGATAAAACCAAGCATTCTAATAAGAATGCTTATTTTTCTTTTTCACATATTTTATTAATTTTACTCACCCATGCTTAGATAACTTCTGATGATGATTGCAGAATGTGTTATCAAATCTCAACATGTGGCATATCCTTTTTTCCTGAGTGGATATGTGAAATACAGTATGTTCACAAAATGTCTATGTTAAGTTTATGTGAAAAGGCATAGGTGTATATGTCAAAGGAGAATGGGAAGTACGGTAATCTGAACTTTGCTGTATAGGTAAATTCGGAAATGTTCTTTAAAAATTGTTTCTGCCCCAAGCCAGAATTATTCATGGCATGAAATGTGTGCTGTGAGGCAGATAATTGCAGTAACATTTTCTGTATGGTTGAAATAGACTGCACCCAGAGGGATTATTGCTGTGTCCATTACAGTGGCATATGCTTGTCTTTGAAGTTTAAAGAGGTAGAACTGGAAAAACTCTACTTTAGCCGGGTTTTTTGAGGGAGTAGAAGCTGGAGACTGCATTTACAAAACGTTTTTCTGCAAGTGACCTTAGCACTACTGAAACAACCACAACCCAAATGAGGATCCTAAATCATTCAGCAAAATATACCTATAGCCATTGTTGCTCAGTCGTTGTCTTTCATGCTGAGGAGACAGCATAAAAATTCAATTGTGTTGAATCAGATGTGGCTTTGTGATAAGAGCCTAAACTGCCCAATGGGAAGCAAGCAAGAACCATCAACTTTGGTGTTTATGGGGCATAGGGACTGTAAGGGAAAAGCAAATAGGGCAGCCTTAAATGGAGAAGTCATAGCTAAGTGTGATAAAATTAATATTCCCTGCTTCTTTAAGCACTAATGGAAAATACAATATTCATGTTTGTTTGTTTTGCATAGCTGTTGGTGAACAATGCTCAAATGAACTTACATCATTATGAATTTCAAGAATGTAGGTAATTATTTTAACAAGCTGGAGGGGGTTTCCTGTTTTGGAAAAGTGTGCAATTTATTTTTCCACCAAGGTACACAGAAATAATTACATTGGATGAAAGAGCCACTGGCTGTCAGTACTAAAACTGAGACAGCAACCTTTCCTTTGGATTGTTCTGCTTTGGTGGAAAAGAAGAAAAATGCCCTTGAAAATAGACTTCTTTGGGGTGATTCCAAGAAGTTCAACGTTACAGACCTTCTCATGAGGGAGGAGGTAACCAAACAAGCATCATATAAACACTATTCATGTTGAACATTCCCTTACGTTTCAGATTTTTATTGCTTTTAGTTGAAAGCACCAGTTAGTCAGTGGTAGAGTCTGGGGGCCATATAAAGGCTTAATCTGCTTTTCCTTGAGATTTCTAAGGGTTTAATAACTTTGCAAAATCTAAAGTTTTCCCTATTTGAGGATACTTTCCCTTCAGCATGACTCTAGTGTCATTTCATTTATGGTCGCTCTCTGATCTTTCAACATCATAATAACGGTTAGACTTTCACTGCAGTGAAGGCAGTTCTTATCTATCACTATCTGAAAGTCCATTAGAGTCTAAAATCTTGGGAGACTTGTTTCTAGGTTCATTAAAATATATTAGAATCAGTTCCAAGAAAACGTCCCTCAGAATAGACTTCCAAAGATGGGACACTGTAACTTAAAAGGCTGATTGATGTTAGAGAAGATTATTCTTTGAGTACCCAGTGGTGGGTCCAAAAAATAATTACCAGTTTGTCCTTGGTGGAACAACTCTGGTAATCCCCATCCCTCATATCATAGAAGGTCATACTATTTCTAGGGACCTTTGAGGCATAAATTATGCCTTCATATAATAAAGACGCTTAAAATCGCTAGGCACCATTTAGGCATGCATTACATAGCAGTGGATAGGGCAGAGCATTTATATTTTTAACAATTTCCTGGTAAGATTGTGCTGTTTTATTTTCTTACATGATAAAGAAGCCCAGGTTTCCCAAGTGTTCCCATTTCTACTACCTGAGTGTCAGTATAATAAATTTTGAAGCAAGTACCTTAAGGTCTGAATTTGTCAAGACAAGTCAGAAACAAGAGATCTCCAAAAGTGTGTGACATTTCTTCAGTGTCTCAGAATTTTTTGTGTTTTACAAGTGTGGGTAATCCAGAATTCTTGAAAGGAAAGATGTGATCTGGGAGACAGTTTTACGTTTCATTTATTTGCCTTATTCCTTCAGATAACTAGTCTACCTCTATTGGACTTCTATCAGCGGAATGTAAAAGACACTGCAATGCCAATACCTGTACTTTTAGCACTGTGTTTGAAGCAGAAATGCTATCATATATATATATTTTAAATGTTTTCTCCATAAAAGCAATAGTTCCCACCATTCAGATATTTCAAAATTCATGTAAAGAGGTTAACACATTACTACAGTTTCTTTTATATGATCAATTGGGATATTAAAATATGAGATCTTATCTCTCTTTTGATCTAAGGAATTAATTTCCTGCCTTAATTGTCACCTACTGCAAGCTTCTTTTCTTTTATTCTTCTAAAAGTGCAAACCTAATAGGAGAGTGCAAACCTAATAGGAGATTTAGCAATTGTTTGTGACTATCTGAATGGGAATTTGTTTGCCTGAATGTCTTCTATTTTTAAACCTGCTTAATTTAAAACTCTCTGTATCCAAGTGATTGGTTGTTTGGTTGACAGGTTGGTTGATGCCAACATGTTAACAGCATATACTCTGCACTTGAAGACACATTTTTACATTAATTAAATTTTGAGAGTAAGCTAATGTTATGCCTGTTGGATTAGGGGTCATTTCTTTGAGTGTTAACCACTTTGGTGGAAAGATGAAGGCTGACTGAATTAACAGAGTTTTTAGAGAAATGTGTTGAATCTCTTGCATATTATTCTGAACCTAACTTAATTAAGCAAACTTATGTCTGAAAAGTTTACTAGATACACTGAAACATGCATTCTGAACATATATACATAGATTGCCCTAGTCCTAACTAAGAGAAACTTTTGAGTAGAGGAGGAGCAGAGCTGACGCTTACCATCATGAAGAAGAAAGAGAAGAGTCTTTGCATCTGCACTGTAGACACAAAGCTGTTTGACACTGCTTGAACTGCCATGACGCAATACTATGGAATTCTGCAATTTGTGGTTTTGTGAGGTATTTCACCCTCTCTGTCAGAGAGCTTTGGTGGTACTACAAATCCTAGGACTCCATAGCATTGAGCTATGGCAGTTGAAGTGGTGTTCAACTTCATTTATTCTGCAGTGCAGATGTGATTACAGACATATGAGAGTTTCTAGGGTCACATGTTCTAGTTATTTAGATGCATTGATTATCTAGGACTATTCATTACAATCTATTACAATTATTTTTTGAGACCATACATTAAAATATATGGTTAAGCAAATGGAAAAAGCTTCTGAAACAGTGTGAACAGAACACAAGCATACAAGAATGCCATATACTGCCTAGTGCCCCTTTTGCTTTAACAGCAAATGGGGGATGAAGTGTGAAAAGAATGTGTGATTGGAGCAACAACACCTAATGTTTCTCTTGAGAAACCTAGGTTAAAATTTATAGACTGGCAACTGATGAGAATTCTTTGGAGCCACAACACAAAATATTATTTTGTCTTATACAACCAATTCTGTTAGTCATAAAGTATTAAATGCCACATGGTTTGGTGTGCAGAATTCTATGACATAGTGATGCTGAGAAAATGGGAAAGTTTAAAATTCAAATTAGCTATGAATCAGTTGAAGTTTCTCTAAAATGATCACATAATTCTCCTGTTTAGTCTCTACTATTTTGGCAATATAAACATTTCTATTTAAGACAAAAAGACAAATCACCCAGTAGCTGTGCCATACCCAGAATGAAAGGCACTGAACCCCCCAGCAGCAGCCTGTTCAGGGGCTGGCATAACTACTGGGTGAGCGAGAAAGGGAGGCCAGCAACTTGCACTATCCGTACTGGGTATACCACATCACCTGGTATAAACCCCCATTTGGGATATCACCTGGTGTGGCCTGAACCCTCTGCACTCACATAATGCCACCCTTGAGTATCTCCATCTGGAATTTCACTTCATAACTTTCTTTTCTTTACCACATTAGCTAGAGCTGACCTTGAGTGTAGTCAAGAACAGCTGGAACCAAGATGAAGAAGATTGTTTAAGATAATATCAATTGGTATCTATGTAGTTCTAAAATGTTTGCTCTCATGACAGAATGATGCAAGAATAGCAATGACTCCTATGGCACTTTAAAAATTAACAAGTATATTATTGCATATAAACTATTCAAATATAATGCACACATGGTGGGGGAAAATTTAAATAGTGAAATTGAAGGGAATTGAAATTCTAAAAATACAGACAGCAGCAGTTATATGGTTGGTTGATGGTGACCATTTCAAGCAGTGTTGATGATAAAACTGCCAAATTATCTGGCTTCAGTTATCTGGTTAATACATGTAATGTACTAAAAGTCCACTAACACATTTGATGTTATAGGTGATAGAATGGAAATTCTTGATAAATGGTAAATCAGCACTGTTGTGCTGCAGTCTCCTTTTGCAGTTCTGTTGTTCAAGAATGGCCAATTTTAAGTTAGTATTAGAGAGATTTTGTAGCACCTTAGAGACTAACTGAAAGTAAGAAGTTGATAGCATGAAGGTGCTACAAAATCTCTCTAATACTGATTCTACAGACTAACAGGCTATATCTTTCAATTTTAAGTTAGTACTAGAGAGTTCTGGGAGGTTAAAGTCCCCTCAGTGGTTTTTGAATGGTGCCATTTGTGGGAATTACTTTTGGAGGTGAAAAAATTCGGACCTAGCCTAAGAAGAAGAGCCCTCTCTCCACTCCATCTAACGTAATCTGGGGGAGAGATGCAGGCCCATCTTCATCAGGCCTAGCCTAAGAAGAAGAGCCCTCCCTCCACTCCATCCAACGTAATCTGGGGGAGAGATGCAGGTCCATCTTCATCAGGCCTAGCCTAAGAAGTAGAGCCCTCTCTCCACTCCATCTAATGTAATCTGGGGGAGAGACGCAGGCCCATCTTCATCGGGCCTAGCCTAAGAAGAAGAACCCTCACTTTTTAAGGGGCGGGTGGGTTTCGGGATTTTTAGGTTCTGTTTACAGTGTATTAACATATCTGTATGGAAATGTTAATGTTGTAAGCCACCCTGATTGCTCTGCAGAGAGGCGGGATATAAATAATAAATAAATAAATAAATAAGTGCGAGATGCAGCCCATCTCTTGCTAGAAGTCCACCCTCATGGAACCGCAGCCCGTGATCTAAGAATCTAAATCGTTCTTGGTGGCACCATCTATGAAGCCAGTTATTCACATCTGCTATCTTCCTCTCCATCCCTGGACCATGCCCTTCAACTGGGAGAAGAAATGAGATAACAATTTGTGCATCCAACTCGTTCAGCTTCCTACCCAAAGCCTCATAATCCCTTCTGATTTTCTGAAGACTGTGCCTTGCAGTATCATTGGTTCTCACATGGACCAAGAGGAAGGGGTAACAGTCAGTAGGCTTGACAAGTCACGGATTTTTGCCCCAGGGAAACAACACACCTCCCAGGACATCTTGTCTGGCCCACAAACCACTGCTTCTGTACCCCTCAACAAGGAGTCCCCAACCACCACCACATGCCTCCTCCGAGGCTTAGCAGTGGCTGTTCCTTGCGGTGGTACTCTTAGGGTCCCCTGCACTGTCCCTGAGGACTGTCCCTGCTGCTCTTCGTCTTCATCCTTGATAAGGGAGAGAGCTTCAAATTGATTCTGTAGCTGCAAGCTCCCAGAATGATTCCTGGTTTCCCTACTCCTGTGTGTGACGTTCCTCCAGCTGTCTACTTCCTGTGTGTGTGAAGTGACCTCCTCCCCAATAACTTCCTCTGTGTGGTCCCCGTCCAAGACTGTTCATTTCGCTCTGTTCAGGAAAACCTCTTGCTCCCTAATATGCTGAAGTGTAGCTACTTGGGCCTCCAGCTGCTGGACTTTCTCTTCCAGTAGGGCTACCAACTTGCACTTGGGGCAGGTGAAGTTCCTCACATCTCTAGGCAAGATGAAAACCATTCCACAAGTGTTGTAAGGGACTGCAGCAGCTCCCTCAGTGTCCATATTGAGAAATCCTAAGTAAGCACTGAAACAGGACTGTGGGCTTCTCCCTCAAAAAGTCCCCCAGTAAAGACCCATGTACAGAGCCCCTGTTGGCTTGGCTTTTTCACCAGGCTCTTTCAGAGAGCTCAATCAACTGGGTTTAAAACTCTCTATAGAGCTCTTGGATGCTACCTTATTATGGAGGCAAGTCTCTGACTCTCTTCCTCTGAGCAACCCCCCCTAAAAAGTCCTTTAATTTAAAAATATTTTTTTTTAAGGGGAACCTCTAAAACAAAGTTCCTAGGCCCCCTTCTACCTGTACTGTGTTTTCCTTTGCCTTGTGAAAAATTCACAAGCCATTAGGTGCAGGCCTCTGGCACTAGTTATAGAGCGAGGCCTCCACCCCTAGTGAATCACCGAAGCCCCACCCCCTCAGCAACAAACACACTCTCCCAAGTGTCTTTTAAAAACTTTAAACACTCACCCACTCAAAATGGCTGCCCAGAAAGTGCTTTCCTTCTTCTCCCTGGCAGGGACTGGCCTGGAAAGCCTCTGGGAGGAGTTATATAGAGCGAGGCAGCTAGCCCCACCCCTAGTGACTCACAGATGTGACTCACCAAAGCCCCATCCCCTCAGTAACAAACACATTCTCCCAAGTGTTTTTTAAAAATTTTTAAACACTCATCCACTCAAAATGGCTGCCCAGAAGTTGTTTCAGAAGCTGGAGCAGTTCCCATAATAGGAATCACTCTCTGCACATATTTGACCTGTTATAGGAAATGTGACATAGAATTTTATATGTATGAATGAATTCTACCTCAATATTAGGAAGAACTTCCTGACAGTGAGAGCTGTTTGAGAATGGAACATACTCCCTCGGAAAGTGGTGGAGTCTCCTTCTTTGAACGTCTTTAAATAGAGGATGGATAGCCATCTGTTGGGGGTGCTTTGATTGTGTGTTCCTGCATGGCAGAGGGTTTGATTGGATGGCCCTTGAGGTCTCTTCCTACTCTATGGTTCTATGATTAATAAATACAATAAAAAGTACAGTAAATTGCACCAGGACAAAGGTTTTCTGAATGAGGCTGCAGAGACTGGAAAAGTCATTTAAGCTTAGTCACATAAGCTTGACAGACCAATTTTCTCTCTCTTTATAATGTGAGTGCAAAAACTCCCATGGTGGGTGCATCCACACTGTAGAAATCCTTCATGCCAACAAATAGCCCCATATGGATTGTTTATTGTAACTGGCTTGTTTAACATTTTTAGGGGTGGGCGGGTTTTGGGGTGTTGGGTGGGATGGGGACTGTATTGATGCAAATTTTAATGTTGTAAGCCACCCCGATTGCTTTGCAGAGGGGTGGGGTAATAATAATAATAATAATAATAGATGTCAAGCCATTTACACAGCACAGTTGCCGTTTGAAACCTCACAAAGGATGCAGCATTAGTGATGCTAACAGCATGAAACCATATGGAGTATCCAACTGTTTTCCTCAAAAGTTCTCTTTTGATGATTTTCTCTTTCTCTGTATTGAAAGTACCATCCTGGATAACCCAGAACATTTGAAGTGGTGCTACACATCATGAGTATAGAAGAAATGTGAGGGGTTTTTGGTTTGACCCATAGGGCAGGATACTAAGCTTCCACAACTCCATTCTTGAATTTTGGGTGTTTTATCTTGTCTGCCACCCCCTTGAAGTTGTTTCCACAGAATTTTACACAAAATTCCACATGGAGCCTCTATACCAGGGTTCGGCAACCTACAGCCCCTGGGCCGGTTCCAGCCCAGGTCGCCAGACTTACCGGCTCAGGTGGACCCCTGCTGCCACCACGCATTTTGGTTGCTGCACGGCCGCACGTACCATGACCACCATTTTGTTTTCCAAAATGGCAGCCATGACACGTTTGCACATGCGCAGGAGTACTGCGCATGCACAAACACATCGCAACCACCACTTTGGAGAACAAAATGGCAGCTGCGGCGTGTGCGGAGGCAGCAACGTGAGCGGCAGTGGGGAGGAGGCCTGTCGCCACAGAGGGAAGCCTCCTGGGGGGACCCTCGGTGGCACTGGGCCTCTAGGAGGCCCATCGCCGCCGAGACAAGCCTCCCGGGGGGACCCTTGGTGGTGTTGGGCCTCTAGGAGGCCCGTCGCCACCGAGGCAAGCCTCCCCAGGGGGACCCTCGGTGGCGCTGGGCCTCTAGGATGTCCGTTGCTGCCAAGGCAAGCTTCCCCGGGGGGACCCTTGGTGGCGCTGGGTCTCTAGGAGGGAGCATGCGCATGTGGGGGGCAGCCACCATTTTTTTAAAATGGTGGCCCGTGCGCCCATGGGGGGTGTGCGCCCTTAGGGGGGTGCCCACGGGGGGGCGCGCATGAGCATGCGTGCTGGCCCCCGACTCCATCTCCCCCCTCTCCCCGGCCCGTCGGCAAAAAAGGTTGCCAACCCCTGCTCTATACATTGGTGCTAGAATTCTTCTACCCCCTTCAATAAAACAAAAGGAGACAAAAAACAACAACCATGCAGATTCATCTCCAGTTTTCTTGAAGGTACTTGTGCCAACAAGACCACAGTTACACTTGGATCATCAGTTTTCTACCAATTTGAAATCATTTTCAATAAAAGAATTACTATTTTGTGTTAACATTTTAAAAGAACGTGTTTCAATTTAGTTCATCATATTTGAAACTCACACATCATATGTCCTTTTTCACTGCTGAATATTGTTTTCTTTACAACTTGTTAGGACCCAAGTACTCCTTAGGTGTTTGAGCCTTTCACTTAAATTAAGCAATGACTGGGTTTAAGTAAGCCCGACAAGAGAATAGCTGCTCTCATGCTTACAGTATGTAAAGAGATCTAGTAACACCTTTGAGACTAACTGAAATAAAGAAGTTGGCAGCATGAGCTTTCGTAGACTTTCACTTTAGTCTACTTTCTCGGATGCATACAAAAGCTCATGCTGCCAATGTCTTTATTTCAATTAGTTTCAAAGGTGCTACAAGATCTCTCTTCATACTGATTCTATAGACTAACACAGCTGTATCTTTGAAGTCATGCTTACAAAGAAGCCCAAGTTTAATAGTCCATGCCATGAAGCTTAATGTAGCAGAGGTTCAATAGTGTCTAAAGGAGACATCAAAATCTATCCTTACACTGCTTATGCTTCACAGAGCCTTCTTATCCTTAGTTATGAAGTGAAATTCCAGACAGAGATACTCAGGATGCAAGCAGGACTGAAATAACTGTGCATTTCACAATAAATGGGAATTTATTACTGTTGGCTCTCCTTATCTATGGGTTCTGTACCCATGATTCAGCCATAGATTGAAAATATTTTTCTCCAACCCCCCAAAACAAACCGTTTGTGTTGTTCACCATTTTATATAGAGGACACCATTTTTCTACACCATTGTGTATAATGGGACGTGAGCATCCACAGGTTTTGGTATCTACAGGGGATCCTGTAATATGCCCCTGACTGGTATGGTTGAACATATCAATGAGTGATTTTAAGTTTAGATAGAGCCTGGCATCAATCACTTTGTGATTCCTTGCAGCAAAGAAAATATTGATCTTTTCTCTTCCATGTGTGGCCAAAATGAAGATTGTACACACCATGCCTGCATGGCTTAGAAACAATGGGAGCTAGTGGGACCATTTAAATATTCTAGATGTACGTTCATGTGTTTGTAGGTCATTTTAGATCTAATTACACTGGGAGGCAAAACCATCCTGAGTACATCCAATCTTCCCTGATTGAACGATTAGAAGTTTAGCAGATTAGTCCTGGTGGTAATTTGGATGAGAAACCATTAGGCATCTCCATCTACAGTGGGTAGATGGACCAATGATCTGACTCTGCAGCTTCCGATGTTGTCATTTCTTCAGCTGTTTTGAAAGCCTTTCAGTTACCCACCATGCAGCTGAAATGTTAATCAATGGAGTCGTAGGTTTTTATTTGTAAAATACTTAAACATTGTTTATCAGATGCAGAGTTTGGAAAAGTTACTTTTTAACAATGTCCAGAATCCCTGACTATGGTGGCTGGGGACTCTGAGAATTGTAGCACATAAATAATACATTGGCAAGATATAACCTAGTTTCTGCTTTGAATAAAATCAGCCTGTAATCCCAACATAATCCAGCACCTAGATACTCGAGCACCTCTTACTTGTAACTAGTGAGCAGGAAGTCAGTAGAGGCAGAAAGAAAAGGGAGAGGCTGGGAGTGGGATACATGGGGTATTGGATAATTTTTCATATATTTATGGGGGGGGGTAGTATGTGTGTTTTCTTTTGTGTTGTATTCTATTTATTTGTTGTTGATTGTGGTTTTTTTCTGTTATGTAATAATGAATTATCAATAAAATTTATTTAAGAAAAAAATGAACTTTACAGTGATCAGACTAGAGCAAAGCTAGATGTGACACATGGCCAAGGACAAAGAGCACATTTCTGATCCCTTACTTCTTCTTTTCACAGGCATTGTGGGTGTTTTTTGAGTGGTGTGGAAGGTTTCACAGACAAGGGGTGAGAAAGAAAGCTCTGTTGTGCTAGCAGACAGCTGTTAATGTGGCATTGGATTTGGGCCATTGATATAGATGGAAATGCCCTTCAAGCTTGATGGGCTTGCTGTTTGATATTCATATGTGGTTCTATGAGTGACAACCTGAGATGCATACAGATCTCTTGGGTGACAGAGGATCTTCAGTGTTTGCTTGTGCTTGTTTGATCTTTTTTAAAACAAAAACAAAACACTATTTATTTGCAAGGGAAAGGGGGATGCAAACATTATTCTAAATGCTAAGTAGTTTGAATAGGATAAGTAGATAGCAAAAAACAAAAACAAAACAAAACAAGGAGACACTGATTATTTAATTAAACAGCATTGTAGTTAATTTCTTCAGAAACTCCTAAAAGGCTGAGAGAAGAGAACATAAATATGATATGTGTTTTAACTGATTTTCCTTGTAATTCTTGGTGGAAAACTACTATTAAGGGTGGTTTGTATTTTTCTAAAGGCATAAGACATGTTGTATTAATGCCTTGGTTTATTATATCTAAGACAATAAAACCAAGACATTAAAAGTACTATACTAATAAGGATCTGATGTCTCCCATTTGAGTACACAAAAATAATTGTTGCAGAGTTTAATCAAAGTGGAAGAAATCTGTGGTGCTCGGAGACCATATATCATTTTTCAGTATCAGTGCAACAAACACAATCCAAGAGAACATACTTTGTTTGGGTTCGGTACTCTCATTGCTTAATAAAACAAATAGCTCATTGTTCCTTGTGGCTTCAGGTTATGAAGTCTCTAAAGTGGCAGTTCTGTGATTCCTTAGTGAATAGGATTTTTTGGATCACCTCTTCATTGGGTAGAGAAAGGGTTTTGTCCCAAGAAGGAAAGATTTGGTCAGGGCCAGACTTGATTCACATAATCTCTAAGCTCCCAGCAACCACCCACACCGTAAACCAGGGGTAGGCAACCTAAGGCCTGGGGGCTGGATGCGGCCCCCTTGAGGCCTTTGGACCGGCCCCAGGCTGGTCCTGCCACCGCCCCCACTGCCACCCCCCCACTGCCCTCCACCGCTGCCGCCACCTGCCATGATGATATTGATTATTGCTGTTATTACTTGTTCTTGGGGTTTTCTTGGCAAAATCTCCACAGGGGTTTTGCCATGGCTTTTCTGGGGCTGAGAGAGAATGCATGCATATTTTTTAATTTTTAATTTTTTAAAATATTTATTTATTTATTTATGGTGCTTCGGCCTCCCAATTTTCTGAGGGACAGCAACCTGGCCCCCGGCTCAAAAAGGTTGCCTACCCCTGCTGTAAACAATAAACACATATACATGTATGAGGGTGATACACACTAGCCATAAAGTTATGATGCTAAGGGTGTATCTACACTGTAGAAATAATGCTGTTTGACAGCACTTTTAACTGCCATGTTTCCATTTTCTAGAATTTCAGGATTTATAGTTTGGTGAAGCACCAGCATTTTGGCAGAGGAGGCTAAAAACCTTGTAAAACAACAAATCCCAGGATTCCATAGGATGGAGCTACAGTACTTAAAACAGTGTCAGATTGCATTATTTTTACAGTGTAGATCAGGGGTTGGCAACCTTTTTTGCCGACAGGCCGGGGGGAATGGTGCTGGGGGCTGGTGCGCACACGTGCGCTCCCCCTGTGTGCGCATGCCGCCATTTTGAAAAACAAAATGGCGCCCCCCCGCATTGTGCACACATGCGCATGGCGGTGGGGCCCCCCAGGAGGGCTCCCTCAGCCGTGCCGGTCCTCCGAGAGCCTGGCACCACTATGAGCCCCCCCAGGAGGCTTCCCTCGGCAGCGGCGGGCCCTCCGAGAGGCCCAGTGCCGCCATGGGTGCCCTCCAGGAAGCTTCCCTCGGCAAAATGGCGGCCACCGCTCCTCCCGCAGTGCACGCACATGTGCACGGTGACGGGGCCCCCAGGAGAGCTCCCTCAGCCGCGCCGAGCCTCCGAGAGGCCCAGCACCACCATGGGTGCCTCCTAGGAGGCTTCCCTCGGCAGTGCCAGGCCTCCTCCAGGGTGCCATTTTGGTGGTGGCGGCACGGGTCAGCAGGGGCCGTAGGTTGCTGACCCCTGGTGTAGAAGCACCCTAAAACAACATTGGGCAATTTCTAAGGATCTGGGAGTCATTTCTATCCTTCCCCAGACAATACATAGAAGCTGGTAGGAAAAATGAGAATTTTATAGTGGTTGTTATAACCAGTCACCTAGTGCTGCGCTTTGAAAATTGGGGCAATTTTCCTTTTTTAAATAAATGGCTTGGCAGAGCTTATACATATGCATAGAAGTAGGACCCAGTGGAGATAGTACAGGTAATATGACTTCTCAAAAAGCACTGTTGTGGCATAAAATTCATTCAGATTGCATAACATCTACTTTTCTTTTCTTTTTTGCAAAACTGACCCAAATTTGTAGGGGTTTATTTTCATGAAAAACTGGTAAACTGAGAAACTGGAGTAGCTCCCTGGCCTTAAAACAAGAGTGACAGAAAGTTCAATTTATTTCAGACATAGAAATATGTTGAAAATGTGTCTGTCTACAGTGGACTCTTGGTATTTGTTGGAGTTTGCTTCCAGGACACCCTGTGGATGCCAAACTCTGTGGATGTTCAAGTCCCATGGCATACAAATTTTATACATTGCATAAAATGGTGTCCCTTATATAAAATGGCAAAATCAAGAATTGATTTTTTGATTTTTTAAAAAAATGTTTTCAAGCTTTGGATGGTTGAATCCATGGATAGAGAATCTGTGGATATAGAGGGGGCTGACTGTATATGCATCAGCTCATATAGTTATTGCCTTCATGGATCTTGGGGGACCTATATCCATGAATTTAATGAAACAAAAAGATAGAATTACTGGTCAAAAGAAGCAATCTGTGCTTCCTCTCTCCTCACATTCCTTCAGTACAGGTGCAAGGAAGAATTTAGAATCCATTTGTAATTAATTGTAACAATTTGGTTTATATGCATCCAAAAAGCAATGACTGGAATCCTGTATTATACTTACGTACTACATAGCACTGTAACTATGGTGCTGTGTGTTGAATCTTGGCCTGCCCCATCTTCTCCACTTACTAAACAGCAGCTGCTGCAATTTGATGGTGGTCCATTCCCCTTATGCTAAGAAAACAGAGGGCTGCCGTGCCCATCCCTCCTATGAATGATCTCTGGTGTAACAGACAGAAACAGGACTCTTGTCACAGTTTCCACTCTCATGGAGGTTGCTCATGGATGTGAATGCAATGAGCTGCTTCACAAGTGACAGGAGCACAGACCCCTGTTATTGCAGAAGCTGCTTCCCTGGTAAATGCAGTCTGGGGGACTTTCACAGCCCCTACATAGCCCCTAAATGAGGGACTGTTATAATAGTGACAAGTGTGTAACTCCAGGTTATGCATTCATAACTGTAATACAAGATTCCAGCCTTTGGTTCCTCTTAAATAACTATGGTTCCTCTGAAGCAAGCCACCTTCAAGTTATGTATTATTAATCTGACTTGTCATTTTTTGTTTTTGTTTTTTTAAAAAACAACAACAGTGAAGATCAACCACAATTTAGATTTTGAACAACATGCTAAATGGCAGCTAATCTGAAGTGGAAGGAAAAACCTTCCACAATAGGTTTTTGTGGCTATGCCAGAGGAGGAGAGGGAAGTGCATAGACCTGCTATTCTTATCACAGTAAACCATGATTACTATTTCTTTTTCATCCTAAATTGTAATATATATATTGTGTGTGTGTGTGTGTGTGATCTTGGAGCAGTGTCCATTTGTAGTTAGTTTCAACAATAATATATTATTTCCTTTAAAAAAATATCTTTGTCTTCCTTCCTCCCCCTATCCCTAGATGCTTTTGTCGGAGGGGTCATTGGCTTGATATTTGCCTATATTTGCTACAGACAGCACTATCCTCCATTGGAAAATCTGGCTTGTCACAAGCCTTATGTCAGCCTGCTCATTCAGACATCACTGAAGAAAGAAGAGGTCCCTGCCACAGATAATGCCACCAGTCTTCCACTAGAAGGGATAACAGAAGGTCCAGTATGACTAATACACATCCAGGATGAACTTTTAGCCCTTTCATACATTCCTCCAATCCAAACTGGTCTCTCTGCATAATTAATGTCTCTTTAACAGCTGTGATTTTGCCATAATCTCTTTTTTACTTTTACAGAACTTCTTCTTTGCACTCATTTTAACCTTTGTTTTTCTTTGATCCCCCCTCTTTTCCATACAAAACTTTAAATAAATAAACTCACAGAAAGAATGTTTTTAACAAACACAAATATAATTTATGATGTTAAAGACTGAGCCAAAACTATTGAGATGCCATTAATTACTAATAATCTCTATTTATATGTTACAAATCCATAGCTTGTAACAGCCCTGCAAGGTCAGTCATTATTATTCCCATTTTATAGATGGGTGGCAGAGACTGGAAGAGAATGACTTGCCTAAGATCCCCCAGGAACCTGTAGCTGAGCAGGAATACGGACATGGACCAGGACCAATTTTTACTCCCATGGACCAGATTGACTGCAAAAATGTCTTCTGCTAAGAAGTGATAAACATTCTGAACTGAGACTGACTCCATTCCTGCCATCCCTGAAGACCTTCAACATGTATAAAAAGGGTTTATTTCTTTTTGTATCCCATCCATTGGTTTGCACTTAAAACCTTCTGTTTATCTGTTGATTGTGTGAATATTTTTGTGTGTGCTGTCCATTATGTTTGACAGGGTTATTCTGAGCTAGCTGTAATGAAATAATGGATTTAAATTTACAAAAGCCTGAGAGATGGAGAATATCAGGATTACAGGCATAAGTCATTCCTGAAGAAGATGTTGACAGTATGCTTATGCAAAGCTGTTGAAGCTATCATCTGGCAATAACATATACTGGAAGGATCACTTTGGACCTCTGGATTAGCACATTAGTGTGTATGTTACCCCCACCCCACCCCGAGAGCTATGTAATAATTCAATTTCAAGCCAAACAACTCATTTCAAAACAGCCAGTTGCAATTATTTTAAAAAACAACACACAACTCAATATACCTAGAAGCGTGAAAATAAAAATAACTTTTTGTGTTTATGTGTGTGAATACATGAGTTACCATCATTCCTGTTTAATCATTTCTCTTGATAGGCTAAAACACTGGCAATCCCAATTTTTGCTTCCCCCTTCCCCACAGCACTATTTACTTAGCAATTTTTGTTGTTTCAAATTTTGTCTGCTTTGCACCTGCTATTATGAATCTAAGCATCACAACAGGATGGGAATGACATTGCTGCACATGCATGCATGAAGGGGATAAACTGGTAGCATACCTGCTAGCAACTGCTGGCCTCATTCCAACACTGTGCAGAAAGAGAAAGAACTCCCAGAAGAGCATGCTGAAGATTCTGTAGAGACACATCATTCATGTATATTCTTGGGCACTTCAGTATTAATGCAAGGTTACTATAGATGTTGGAATTCCATCTTCTTCCAGTGGATGGACAAAAATAAATAAATAAATTACATATTTCCCTGGAAATAAAAGGGAGGGATTGCATCTTGGGTTCATGAACCTGCAATGATACATTACCAGAACAAACCTTCATTTATTAAGACCGGACACCATGTAAACTATTCCAGAAATCTCTCTATATATCTTGGATTTCCCTGCCAAAAAAAAAATAAAATAATAAAAAAAAAAACAACTTCCTGAAGTCATTGGCCACTATATGTGAAGTGCATAGATTGGTGAATTCTTCTCAGAACTCATAAAAGTTAGTTTTAGAGTACAATTCTATGAACCCCTCACCCATTATGACCTGGCTGTGCTAGATGGGGCATCTGGGGAGTTACAACCCTGCTTTTTCTTTTCTCAGTTCCCACATTATTCTGTTTCTGGGAACTGATTTATGCCAACTCTCTTGTGCCACATCCTGCCTGTGGTGCATGGCTGGAAGTCTCTGTCACCCTTGCCAGGAGCAGAGCAATCATGAGTGGTATATCTATATTAGTTATTATTTTTGTCAGTTCTACCTTAGGTCTTTCTGCAGTGAAATTGTGGAAATTTCCATTTTCTGCTTTTCTTGTTAAGAAGTGATGTGAAAAGAAAATTATGGAGAAAGATGTTCTATATAACAATCTGATAGTGGGCCTTTTTGGGGCTTTTTTTTTTTTTAGACTAATGGAGGCAGCTTTGATCAGTGCTATCCATTATGGTGGTTTATACTGGAAGGGATTGCTGTCATACCTATTATTATGTCTAATATGTGCCTGATGGCCTATGCATCAGATGTTCAGTGGTTCAACAAGTTTTGTTTCTCTCCGCGAAAACTGACAATTTCTTTGTTGTGGAAAGTATTTTCCTCCCTGTAAATTGCTGATTGATAACAGTGATCTTTGGGTAGAATGAAGAGTAGATAAGCCCTTTGCAAAATAAATCCATTGCACAAAATACAAATGAATAATTAAAAATGAATAATTAAAAGAAGTGTGCACTAAATTCATGTACCAAAAACATATCATGACAGACAGTATTGAAAAAGTTGAATTCAATAGGGAAGAGACCTTTATATTTCTGAATAGTCAATGGAAAATGGAATGGATGAAATGGCAGTGGAGGGGAGAGATATGAATGAATGCAGTGCTAATATAGTATCAAGAGATGCCTTTATTCAATAAATATATAATAGCATAAGCCATATAAAACTTCTGTGGGCTTGGAAAGGTTTAGAGTAATTGTCCCCAATGATCAGATAACTTCCACATTTTGTAAATCCCTTCTGTTACTGTTATTACTACTGAAATGATCATATATTTTAAAGAAGCTCATAGAGAATAAAATACATAAGAGAGATGCTGTTGTTTCTTAAAAAACAACAACCAAAATCCAAATATTTATCTGTGCATTAGTCATCACAAACCTGAGATTGTGATGCATGCCAACTAAAATTGCAGGAAGGTTTGTGAGAATGGCCCAGTTGTAATTAGTCTCTATTGTTAGTTTCTGTTGTCCTTTAATGAAATGCCTCATCCTGGTGGAGATGTTTCCTTCCATGAGTTGCTATGTTTATAGATATTTCCCCTTAAAATCAAGGTAGTGTTAGAATTGCTGGCTTAAAGTCTTTCCTTGATGTTTAGCCTCTTATGCCTTTAGGTGTCCTAATGAGTTGAGTTCATCAAGGATGGGATTTTACTGCAAAAGTGTGCCTTTCCCTACACTTCAGTTTCCATTAGCTGACAATATCATGTTGATCCTACCATGTGTGCTCCACATATATTAGCATTTTTTTAAAAAAACTGAAGTTGACACATTATGGTTTTAACAAGGGCTCATTGAAGTGACTCTCACAGTTGCCATGCAGGTTGGTTACTACCAAGTGACTTAATCCATGTCCAGAATTGTCTTGGTAGCTCATTTACAGGAACATATTCCACACACTTCCACTTTAGAAGCCAGAAAGCAGCAACTTATGTCAAGCATTTTGTGTGACACTGTTCATTATGTAGAGCATCTGACTTCTGCTGTGCCACCTTGACTTCTTTTGTGTGTTGTGTGGTTTGCAATACTATGGCAAAATGAACATGGGAGTAGGAATGCCAACATCCACATATTGATTTGAATGTAGGCACTGTGCTGCTAGCACACAGGCCCTGGCTCAGTTCACATAATGATGTTGGAATATTGTTCATCATTGTTAATGGCGAACTTGTCTCTCTTCTTTGGGTAAATCTTCTCCCCTTATTTTCTAGTGACAGCTTGAAGATGGAAAGCTAAAGTCAATAGATAGTCTATATTAGACCAGAGGGAGCCAGTGTGGTGTAATGGTTTGAGCATTCAGTTACAACTCTGAAGACCAGGGTTTTAATCCTCACTTGGCCATGGAAACTCTTGGTGACGGTGGGCAAGTCACACTCTTTCAGCCTAGAGGAAGGCAAAGGCAAGCCCACTCAACAAATCTTGCTAAGAAAACCCTGTAATCACCTTGACTTAGGGTCAACATAGGTATTTCAAAGCACACAACAACAATTAGAACAGACCTCCCCCCCCCCAAAAAAAATTGCATAGGTTTAATCCAATTTCAAGACATCTTGGATCCTACATTGGAAGAAAGATCAAATATAAATTAAATAAATCATCAATAAATGAGGGCTGAGATTTTGCATGGGGAGACACAGCTATAGAGAGGTACCTATGACATTCCTGATGTTACCCTCCAAATTCCTACCTTTGAAGGCTGGACACATCATCACCACACTGATCTCCAGTGCCTCAAAAATGGCTGTGTTGGGGTGGGGCTATTAGGCTTCTAAGATGGGATATGAGAAACACTTTTGGTCACTGTAATTAACATCTGTAAACATGAATTGGAACAATTATAATATCATTAAGTGAGACTTATGGCATCAAAATTACTGAACAAGATGTCAGTCAGGATTTACATATATGACATCTTACCATTCAGCAATTTATCCACTGAGTCCCAATATATCTCACACATTCCTTCTGTTAAAAGCCAGCTAAATGGCTTCCCAAGTAATAATTTTCTAGAATACAGTATTATTCAATGCCACAAAAACATGTTGAGTGCTGGATAAATAGTTGGAAGGGATTTTTGCAATATAACAAAAAGAATGAAGTGCTTTTAATGGAGGTAATTACACTGAGAGTCATAAAATAAACCATGTAAAAGTATTTATTTTAATGTAATTAAACCTTACAGTGGATGTAATAATGAAAAAACTAAGGAAGGATCTAGAGAAGCTGCAATTGTAGGGGCGAACTGGTGATGAAAAAGCATCTTTGTGGATCCGTGTCTTTTTACTTTTGTGTTTTTAATGTGAAGGAAATGTAAATGCTGTAATGCATCAATAAACTGAACATGAATGTGGGATTTTGAATATTCCTGTGTTATACTTTTTTATGCCAAATAATTTAGCTTTTTGCTGAGCCTTGGATACTAATAATGCAACTGATAGCTACTTTCAGTATCTGATACAAAAGGGGAACAACTCTGAACTGTTTTTTTTGGGGGGGGGTTCCATAAATAACCTCATGTACCCCAGCTTTTACACAATTTATCTGTCCAATTTTTTGGTCATATCTTAACCTTCAGTCTACATATTCTACCAGCAGAAGCTACTAGCGACTGTTGGTTTGTGATGCATGGAGGTTTCTGTGTATCATAAAAAATTCTGATTTAACAAAAATGGTATAATGTGATATTCTTTACACAAAAGCAGCCAGCAACTCATTTTAAAAGCTTGATCACCTCAGAGTAATAGACATCTGGGTGGCATAGAATTTTAGCTCAAAATGAAAAGAAATCCAATATGCTTTAATTCAATTTTGGCTTATCATCCTGATTCAACAGATACATTTAGGCTCTGGGCATCTGTGTCACTGGCAGTGAAATAAATTAGGTACTTGTTTTCATAACAGAAGATGCCAGTCTTGGCTTATTTTCTTCCCCCTTGTTGGTAAATTTGTGGCAGGACTAACTTGTAAAGAAAAATATGGATCTCTTCTTTTGCTTTGGAAAAAGCAAAATAATTTATTCATTCACAACTGAATGGAGTCAGTGCTTCTTTCCCTTCATGCATGTGATTAGTTTATAGGATAGGCAGCATGATGTAGTGGCATGAATGTTGGCCTTGAAGTCTAGAAAACCAGGGTTTGAATCTCTGCTTAGCCATGGAAACTAGCTGGGAGAGTTTGGGCAAGTCATACTCTCCCAGGCATGGGGGAGGCAATGGCAAATCTGTATAAATCTTTCCAAGAAAACTATCAAGTTAACACAGAGGCACACAACAATAACAAAAATGTTTAGCTATGCTTATTATTTCTACAAGAAAGCACCCACCATTTTCTGGCTGGAATCCAGGAATGATTATGATGCACCAAGATGTATGTACGCAGATCTTGAGTGAATGCAGACAAATGCAGCTCAGTTATCAGTGCTGTTTGTTCTTGGGTGAATATATGCTATATCCTTTATTTATGTGCATTGAAGTATTTCATCAGAGAATAAGCTATGGCTCATTTAGTGATGCCAAGGAGAAATACATTCTGAGTCAGAAGTACTAGTCTTGGAAACTGGTACTACCTCAAATATGAGGCAAGCATTATTGCTGTGTGCCTTCAAGTTGTTTCCAACTATAATGATCTTAAGGTAAACCTATCATGAGGTTTTCTTGGCAACAGTTGTTCAGAGTGCCTTTGCTTTTGCCTTTGCCTTCCTCTGAGGCTGAAAGAGAGTGACTTGTCCAAGGTCATTCAGTGGATTTCCATAGTCAAGAGGGTATTTGAACCCTGGTCTCCAGAAGCATAATCTAATGCTGAGACTACTACATCCCACTTGCTCTTAAGAGAAGCATTACAGTCCCCTACATCCCTGCCTGGATCACTCCAAATGAGCAGGCCTCTAGTTTGCCAACTTTCTGCCATTGTGCCATAATTGTGCAAGAAATACTAGCAAATGGTTAGAGAAGGAAGTGTTTGGTGTGCCACAAGTTAAGAAGCCCCTGTAAAACATTGCTTTCTCAAAAACTACTTGGGAGAATTCTGTTTTCCATAAGGATTTAGATAGGCTTTCCTTTTTTCTGTTTGCTGTTGCTCAGATGGCAGAAGCAGCTGGGTGAATGACAGAGAGTAGGTGGGAGAAGGTTTGGGGGACTGGGTGAGTGGGTGAGTGGATGGGACAAAGAAAATTAGATGTTGGCATGGATAAGGTTGCAGGCAGGATAGAATCAAACATACTAAAGTCTCCTGGGTCTGGGTAGAATGAGAACTTATTTCTGAGCAATTCAAATGTGGATTGCAGGGGAGTTCACCATCATTAGAACCAGCAAGAAACTAAGCATCTCTGGAGAAACTCCCTGGGAATGACACTACACTTCTAATGGGCTCAATTATCATTCCTCAATTTTTTTTAATCAATTTTGTCCAGGCTTTAAATTTTTCATGTGTGTTTGTTTCTAGCCATTCTCAAAATCAGGTGCATTGTGATAACTGATTTCCACAGATATGGCCCAGAGTGAATTAGCAGATAACCAATAAAATAAAATAAAAATGCTGGAATCTTGCAGGAAGAAATGTATCTCTGCCACATAGTTGTATCTGTTTAGCTTTGTCTTCCACTGCTGCCACCATCCCACTTTTTAAACAATGTACCCCCTCTCCCAACATGGTCATTTCTGTGCTGTTGGTGAGAGGGAAAATTAGCCAAGATGCATCCAGCTATTTCCCCACAATTGGACATGGTGCAACAGACACCCATAGAGATTTCTGGGAGTCCTCAGTAGGTCCTTGCTGGTGACATCTTTGCAGTTTGTATTATTATTCAGCAACAGGATACCAGCTAGAGTGAGATATTTTAATCATTTGGGTTACATTCAGGTGGCAAAATCTCTTTCATCAGGTACTTATTTGATACCATATGCACAGAGCTTGAAAGTCTCTCTTTGGATTAACATTTCCAGAATCCTCCAGCCATTATGGCTACAAGCTGGCAGATTCTGGTAGTTGTCCCAAAAAGATAACTGCTATGTATTAAGTATTTTTTGTAGTAAATGTGATTGATGAGTGCTTTCACTCCTATAACTTGACTTTAAATTCATGAAGCTCAATTATCTGGATTGATTGTGAATTCATTATATATAATATTTTCATGGACTTTAAGTGTCTAGGTGCTTAAAATAGCTGTTTGTAGAGGTAAAGTGAAGATCAAATGGATGATATGAGGTATGAGCTGAAAAAGGAGCAACCCAGAAGGCCTTATGAGGTGAAGAATAAAGAGAAAGATGCTGAAGGGGCAATAGTCCCATTGACAGTGGATGCAAGAACATCTCTAGCATCAGCTGGAGTCACTGCCAGAGGGTGTACAAGCCTCCAGGGGATATATTTCTTAAGAATTAAGAAATAAATGTAGCAGTATAAAGATAAGCTGTGTGACCCAATTAATGCTCAGTCATGTCAATTTGGAGTTATCTCTCAAATAGTATCAAGAGAATGTAAAGTGATCTGAAAAGAAAAGTCAATGTTTTGATGAGTTAATACATGATTTGAATGTATGAAATGGCGTTGAATTTAACAGTACAATCCTATGTTTACACAGAAGTAATTCCCATTCAATTTATTCACTGCTTAATATTGCCTTGCCTATGTAATGCAACCCTTTGGATGTTGATATACCTACTATATCTTGCCACACCTTTGAGGCTAACTGTGTGAAAGAAGTTGTAGCATGAACATTTGTAGACTTGGTCTGCTTCCTCAGATGCACAGAGTGAACTGGTACCCAGGAATAACCTTTATAGGCTGTATGAATACACATGAAAATGCCAAAATTGTGGGCATGATGATGAGGTGACCACTTCAGTTTTAACTATAGCTGCTGAGGGACAAAGGCAGGAGTAAAGATTTTGCCTAAGGTTAGGGTGAGTGGATGACCATTTGAGTGGTGGAGGGAATTTTGGAATGTGGTGTGTGCAGGCTGGGAACCAGAAAGGAGGCATATGGCACACTACACATAATACTAGATGTTCTTAGCCAGTTAACGTATCACCTTTTAGGTTTCCAGGAAGAGTTTCCTTCCTCCTCCACATAGCAGCATAAAACATACTAATAAAGCTAACAATATGGCTCCAGCTTGTTTCTCTTCAGACCACAAGGCACAACCACTTCATGAAAGAAATATCTCTATGAATTTATGTTCCCATTTCGATAAGTCTTTCCAGTTGAGACAATATTTGCATGCTGAAGTAATTAGCACCAAGCCCTGGTTGTTTTGTTCCCAAAGGCAGTTGCCAGCTACACAATACGAACAAAAACATTTTTCTAAAGATAAACCTTGCGAAATTCATGGGGTACCATAAATTGATAGGCAACTTGAAGGCCATACCGACATACAATCCAGTACTGTTTCAGTTTGGGTTTTGGGTTTGTGTGCAAACCCCACTATATGATCATTTGTCATGTACCTCTCAGATCCTATATCAAATGATAAGCATTTCACGTAACCACTGAAGATGGTTCACATTCCAAATATGAAGATATAATTGGTCCATGAAATCATTACTAAAATAATCATCTTTTAAATAATTTTAGATTAGGTATGCAGAACACTTCACTTTCCAGAAGGTGTTGAACTGCTACTCCCACCATTGCTCACCACTGGCAAAACAATCTGAGGCTAATGGAAACTAGAGTTCAAAAACATTCATAGGGTCACAAGCTCCTCAGTCTTCTTTAGAAGAGGTATTCTTGTGAACAGAAATAGTAATTTTACATTGTTAAATTTCAATGCTTATTTATACCCCTGTATGCACAGAATATAATATACATATGGTATGGAATCCATTATGCACTATCTTGCTGTGTAATCAAAAAAATTATGCAGCAACTTCATTAGCAGCTTCATTTATGTACAGCTTCATACCACACTAAGCAGTCTCTAAGCAGTTTACAACTGTAAGCTAATTGCCCCCAACAAACTAGGTACTTATTTTAGTGACCTGAAAGGATGCAAGTCTGAGTCTACCCTGGCTGGGATTGAACTCCCAACCTTTGTGGGTGAGTGGCTGCAATATGCCATTTAACCATTGCGCCACCAGGGCTCTGTATATGTAGCTACAGAATCAAGTGTAGCATAGTGATTTGAGTGTCGGACTATGACTCTGGAAACCAGGGTTTGATTGCCTGCTCAGCCATGAAACCCACTGGGTGACCTTGGGCAAGTCAAATTCAGGCTCAAGGGAAAGTAATGGCAAACCTCCTCTGAAAAAATCTTGCCAAGAAAGCGCCTTGATACAGTTAGCCTAAGGATTGCCCTTAAGTGGATATGACTTGAAGACAAACAGCATACACACACAGTCATTCCTGGCCAGACTTCTCTAATTTCCACTTACTGGGTAGCAGCCACTATCATCAGAGGTCTATTTCCCTTTCCACTAGGAAGTGGCTGACTAATGTTCCCACACCTTCATACAAGTGATCTCCATTATTACTGTTTTTATTTGTTGCAACAGGCAGAATCAAGATCCCTGTTGCAATCTTCCCTTGCAATTTCACATGTGGGTGGTGTATGAGAACTTTGGTCAGCCATTTTCTGAGCAACAGGAACAGTTTCCTGTTGATCATAGTAGCTTCTGACTGGTAGATGGGGACTAGGGGACTATAATGGTCCCAACAGATCCCCTAAACTAGGGAATACATGAGGATTGTAAATACAAAGCATTCACAAATGTATAACTCCTGGTTATGCTTTTCTAGCTACCCAATAGGATTCTGGCCAATTGCTATGAATATATTAGGTATTATATCTTGCAAAGATCCATAAAAATAAAATCAAAGTAATGCAGTGATCAGCTCCTTGACAGGAAATTGGTTGAAAGAGGAAGATTTGACTAGAGAATAATTCAATAGAACAGTTTCGTATTTGATCTTGAAACATTTCTGGGTGGATTGGTGTGTGTTTATTTTGGTTTTTTTGGGAGGGGCAAGTTGGAAGGGGAATAGATTAATAAAATGTGTTGGTGTACCTACTATACATGACAAGGAATAATTATTGACTAAAATAGGCAATTAGTTCTTATTCAAAGGTCAATATGTACAAGTAGCCCCTCCCAATTCATGGGGGGATCCATTCTAGACTCACCCACGGATGTACCCATGGTGTGCACACGGGGCCACACGTGGGACCACACCCCATTTTGTTTCTCTCTGTTTGCCATTTGTGAATAGCCAAGGGATGCAGACTCGAAGTCTGTGAAAATGGAGGAGCAGCTGTATATGTTTAAATAGTTATGGTACTTTCAATTCCCAGCTCAGCCATGAAAACCACTGGGTGAACTTGGGCACATCACATGCTCTCTGACTCAGGGGAAGGCAAAGGTAAACCATCTCTGAAAAAATCTTGCCAGGAAAACCCCATGATTACCATAGGATTACCATAAGTCGGAAATGACTTGAAGGCACACAACAGCAACAAACTTTGCAGTACCCAGTCACATGAAAGAATAATAAATAACATTGGATTACAGTTTGATTCATGGTGCTTGTTTCCATACCCTCAATACTGCATTGATATTGTAGACTTCTGAAGGACTTCTGAAAGACTCAGTGGTGTGGTTTTATGCTGAAACTAATGGTTACATGACAACATATTGTATGGCTGATGTCTAGATTCCCAGTTTCCTGGCTTGTTTTTGTTTGTTGTTGTTTTGCATTTCTGTCTACCAGTTACCCTCTCTTTTGATATTTCATTCATTCATGATCCAACTGATAGGTAATGAATGCATCGAAGATAGGTTTTTCTAGTGTCCTTTGGGCCTGAGTGGAGGGGGCGGTCAGTTCTATGGTTTCTCTCAATGACAGAAACCTGAAATATAGAAACATGCTTTTGGTTAACAGCCTCACAGACCATGAATTGGATAAATTCATTTTTTTAAAAACTCTCTTGATTAATGTGGATTTCTTCTCTTTTAGTGATCTATGAATCTCCCACTATAGTTTGGTGTGGTTTTAGTTATCAGAAATCAGTGGTCAAGGGCCCCTTTCCCCTTGTGTGTGCCTCCATGGAAATTTTCCACTTTCCTCCCAAAGCTGGTATTTGCTTTCTAAAACATCAGTTTTGCTCCAAGGAGCTAATAGCAACATGGGATATAGTCTGTTATTAAATTTAAAAGAAAACAAAACCAAAACAGCAGGACATGCTAGTTTGATGCTTAGACTGCTGACCTGAGGCCCTTTCAAACTTCACAATAACACAGGCCTGTGATGAACCCTTCCTTTTAAATATTATATCAAGGTTTAGTGTATTTTTGGATGCTGAACATGAAAAAAACACTATAAAATGTCATATCACACACAGTCCTTTCACAAATTCAATATTTTTAATCAATTCAGTTGTTACTCAGTTTTGATTAAGTGCAGGTTCTGATGTTGCCTAGTGCAATTTTTTTTATTGCATGTAGTTCATTTTTTTTCATATCAGTGAATTACAGTGTTTTGAATGTCTATTAGAAGACTTTAGCACCCTTCTTACTCTTTGCAGGATAGTTCTTTGCAAGATGAGGTCATTCTGTCCCACATTACAACACAGAAACATCAAAACAAGTTCTGAAAAAACTGTACAAGATGAAACAATTCTGAAGTCATTTCTGGATTTAGAATGCCAAATTTCTATGAAACCATCACACACACACACACACACACATATATAGTTTTTATAATCTTCAATTTTGCAGGCACTATGACTCCACTTTAAATACCATGGCAACATCCTATTGAATCTCAAGATTTGCTGCTTAAGGAGAGGTATTTATAATTCTTAGGGAGCTCTAGTGCTTTGTCAAACTAGAAATTCCAAGTTTCCACAGGATGCAGCTAGGGCACTTAAAGTGGAATCATAGTGCTGTACATTATGTAGTATAAAAGAACCCCTATTCAGGTGTATAGCACTGTAAACATGAAGGAAACACTTGGATGTGTATGTGTGAATTTTGCCCTTACTTACCTTTCCATGTTGGACTGAAAAGTTAAAGAAAGGCTTTAACTCTGTCTAAATTGAATACTGTTAAATAATACAATTCAATTCTCTCTTCCATTTTTCTAGTTCATTCTGGAAAGGATGGCAATAGAGAGAATGAAGATGTGTTACACAGATACTTGTAATTTTGAAACACCTGAATAAGGTTAAGGATGTTAACTGTAACTGTGAAAATAAGAATTTCTGAATAGCCATTGGTATATTGGCTATTATTTAGATGAACTGATCTATCGCTTCCAATAGCCATGCTGGCTGTGCAGTGATGGGAGGTCATCAGGTAGTGGAAAGATATTACAGACATTATAGAACTGTAGATCAAAGATCTGTATATCGAGTGTCTCTCTAGATGTTATTGGACTGCAGGTCCTATTAGCTGTAGCTGCCATAACCAATAATGATGGATAATGAGAGTTTCAATCCATCAAGGAGGGCCTCAATTTGCAAATCCCATATATCAACTTTTCTTTACTTCAGTGATCATCCCAGCTCTGTAGCCTCAAAACTTCCTGTGCTTCTTCTCTTCTTCTGATCAAGCAGTCATATTGTAAACACCTGTTAAGCTTCCACTGCTGTTTGATTCTTCATGGTGAACCTACCATGAAATATGACATTTTTGAAGGGAAGATGGAGATAGAAAAAAAGGCACTCTGTTTCCCTCAGGGTGGTCTTTGCCTTAATGAAATTATACCTCAAATCCTACAGCATGAAATTCCGTCAACTCAGTAAAATAATTAGTGTGTGATTTTATTGGATACCACCTGCTTAAAATTATCACTAGTGTGGCATTTTTATAATTAGGAAATTAGAGCTTGTTATTCTGTAGTTTTCCCTTCTGCCCAGAGGTGGCAAATACAAATCTAAAGGAAGTGTGGTCTTCCTTCATTGATGCCAGTTTCTGGTTCTGTTATGCACTCTGTGGGTCTGTTCTGCTGCATTTCAAAGACCTTCCCTCCCTTTCCCCAATTTCTTGTATCCTGTCACTGATTTGGCTGTAAGGGTTTCTCCTTTCTGAAGAATTAGAATAATTTGCCTCCATTTCACATGACACCTGGGACCTTGAATTAGTTCATTGCCACCACCAATGTATCCCTTTTCTAAATCAGATTGATGATGAGAAGATTATTCTCATCTTTTCCTATCTCATCCCTCAATTAAGCCATTTCGGATCCTGGCTGATACTGGGAGGACATAGAGGAACCTGCTGTTACAATACAATTAACTGATTGGATTACAGAATTATAAAATAAAGCTGCTGCTTGCAGAAGAAGAATCAGACTGCAGTTCATAATCTATGTTTTGTTCTTGGTGACTACATGTATGTCTCTTCTAATGGTTTTTGCTGAACAAGTAATGTGTTTGAAGATATTACTAAGGGCCTTTGCAG